>CM031240.1:23135652-23867157 GCA_018340775.1 Taxus wallichiana var. yunnanensis
TTTATGGACTTGTTACGGTATGTGGATTATATGTAAGATGAATAAATTTGTGTCTAGAGATTCATTTGGGCTCTAAAACTTGACATAGTAGGTGCAATATGCATGCACACTACACAAACTATTGAGGAAATTGTGAAGAAATCTCATATTGCATAACAAAATAGGGGAAATCTAGCAAGACAGGAATCAAGTATGTGTTAAGATAGAAGCCATGTATGATAGTCATTCACAAGACGTACCACCCCCTCTTAGGGGTAAATTTTGGCTTCATGTATTTGTTCCTCATCCTCGGTAGAAACATTAATAGTATCTCCTCTCTAGGAGGATTAGAGAGGAATAAGTTAGGGATGGAAATCCCCAAGGTAGTATATAGATCAAATAACATAGAGATAACAAACATATCTTCCAAGATCCCAACAAAAATCTAGGGTAGGACCTACAACTTCTTGTGGTTAGGGATTATAGAGGAAATTAATGCTCAATAGAGGTCAAAGATAGCGGGGCACATGATGTTATATTTTTGGCATAAGGGATCACTTTTTCAAGTCATGCCCATAGAGACTCAAAATGGCATAGAAGTTGAAAGACCTTATATCGAGATATTACAATTGATGATATGGGCATAAGACATAGATTTTTTGTTAGTTGATAACCACTTAGCTAAGCACCAAGCTACTACGGTAAAGACAACATGTAGTATTTGGGGAGTACCAAGTATTCATCTAATTTGATTGGTACTTCATATTCTTGTATTTGCCCCTTATTCGTGGATCAATGCAAGTTGGTGGAAGTTAAGTAAGGGTAGGGTTGGGATGTATATTTGGCCACAGGGCCAATATAATGATTAATTCTCTTGTGAGAGAGTGTGTGCTTGACTTAGGATCATTTTCCACTATGATAAACTTGCATATTTTCCCCTTGTGCTCTTATGAGATTATACTTGAGATGGATTGTCTTACGAGATAATTAAGCCAAAGTAGATTATTATCACAAGATAATTGAGTGTCACATGATGATCTCGGCATAGAGGTAACCTTTTCTAGATTTTAGAGGTTGGTTTATCTTCACATTATATATATATATATATATATATATATATATATATATATATATATATATATATTATGTATCTAAATAAGTGTATGTGAAAGGGTTTCCAAATGTTTTCCACCAAGATTAGTGATCAATCATAGGATGGTTCATCTAGTCCTTCATTGGATGAGAACCACATCTTTCGAGAGGTCACATATGTCTTTCCTATAAATTTTTCCAGTTTACCCCTCAAAGGTATTGATTTTACCATTGACTTAATTCCAGGAGCTAAGCCCATTTTTAGAGCACCTTACATAATGATAACGATTGAACTCTGTGAGCTCAAGATGTAGCTTGAGGGTATTTTGCATAAGGTACTTCTCCAATCAATTTTATCACCTTAGGGGCATCGGTCATCTTTGTTAAGAAGAATGATGGGTATTGTATATTGTGCATTGACAATAGGTAGTTAAACAAGGTAACCATATGGAATTGTTACTCCCTTTCTAGGATTGATGATATATTTAATTAGATGATAGGTGTTATAATGTTTTCAAAGATTGATATGAATTATAGGTATCATTAATTGAGTATAAAAAAGGTTGATATCCACAAAATTGTGTTTTGTGTGAGGTGTGGTCATCATGATCTCATCATAGTACCTTTTGGTTTGACCAATGCTCTAGGAGTTTTTATGAGCCTCACGTATGGGGTTTTTTGATCTTACGAGACCATTTTGTGATAGTATTCCTTGACAAAATACTTATTTTCTCCCACTCATTTGAGGATCACGAGGATCATTTACAACAAGTATTATCATGTTTGAGGGAGTGCCACCTTTTTTGAAATATAAGAAAATATTAATTCTTTCGAGTTAGAGGTGCATTAATAGGTTCACATCATCTCGAGATGATGAAATCTTAGTAGATCTCGTAATGTTATTATTTCTCTTGGATTTTCCACCACATTATTTCCCTTCAATTCAAAGGTAAGAAGGTTGAGTGGAGTGAAAAGTGTGAGCAATCCTTCCACACACTTAAGGAGCATCTATAGTGCGAGAGGTTTAAATATCCCCCTACTACAAAGTCATAGAGTAGACAATAAAACACACCAAATCTTATTTGATTTTAAATGCATTAAGGGAATCTAAAATTATCATCCCACTAGTGGGGATATTAAATTTCTTAAGTATCCTAAAAATATATACCAAGGGTGGTATTACACTCAAAGGAATCTGTTAGTGCAAAATCATAGCACCCCCAAATGAATCGTCAGATCTACTTTTCTAAGGTAGAGTCATTTGGTGTGATCTGCATAACATTGAGTTTTCTCCAAAGTGTGGGACTTAGAAAATGAGAAAACTCTCTAGGTTAAAGGTTGGTTCTTATTCCTCTATTTAAGTGCATGCGTGAAAACTTATAGAGGGCCTATTCCTAAACCTAATCTAAGTTTTACCAAGGAGACAGGGGTAAAAGGAATACAAGAAATCAAACTAAGCTATAAGGTGATGCACCAAAGGAATGATGAAAATTTGTTTTGCTAATAGACACAAACCAACAAAATGCATATAATAACCAAGCACAGATAACCAGATTTATAATGAAAGATCATATGAAAGCAAAAGAGACAAGAAATGATCGAAAATCGATCACAAACATGTTTTGTTGCTCTGCAGATTGATACAATGCATTACAATGTGGCAAAAGGAAGAAACATATTACAGTCTGGTGGAAGGTCTAAAAAATCCACGAGTTCCTTTTCCAGAAGAAAAGGGGAGCCTGCAAAATAGAAGAATGCCCAACCTTTACAATGAGTTCTGACCTGGTATTTATAGACTCAATCAGAGAGAAGAAAGAAAGAGAGAGAAATGGGAAAAGCAAGTTGAAGCTCAACCACTGCTATTAATGCCTCCTAAAAAATCTACCCCTAAATTTGCCTCGGTTGTATCAATCTCTGGTTCGGCACCTTGAAGGAAGAGGAAACGCGAAACAGATCGAATATGATCTCGGTTATTGGCGAGATAGATCCGCATTAATGGCCCTGAAGATGTTTTCTCCATTTTTGTACCTAACCTCCCAAACTTAAATTTTCAGATCTCCATGGTGTGGGCAAAGCCGAGATCATTCCAACGGTGTCAGATTTGTAATATTTTGAGCCATGAGTCGAAAGATATGCCCCTTCAAAGTTTTTATCGAGTCCGTACAAAAGGGAGGGAAAACCAGTTTAAAAAATAGGCCCCCTTTTGACCTCTGGGACACGTGGAGGGCTAGCGCTTGTCTAAAGGTGGCCTCTGTATTTTTCTCTTGGAATAGCGTGGGATGACATGTGGCTTCCTCTGTCGGCTCGCTCAATTTCTTTGTTTCTCGGCTAAGCTCTTTGCTTGGTGGGGTCATATTCCTTGACCAGGGGACATGCGGCGGTCGACGCTTGTTTGAAAACCCTCTCTCAATTTGATCCTTGAATTAGCGCCATTCAGACACTTGGCGCTCTCTGCCAGTCTGCCACCATGCATTGACTATTCAACTCATTTGTCCCCTTTTCGAGACTGGACGCATGGAGGCTCTACACTTGCTGAAACTCCCGATCAAAATTTTGCCCTTGGAGGAGCATCGAGTTGACACTTGGAAGCCTCCGTAGGTCTTTGGACTTTTCAATGACCTCTCCCTTCCTTTTCGGGCCGGGGCTACATGGCGAACTAACGCGAGTTTGAGTCTCTACTTTTGACTCCCATCTTGGATTTGCGTCAAGCCGACACCTGGCTTCTTCCTACCTAGCCGAAGACTTTTCAGCGGCCGCACAAATTTTGGGGCTCTGGACGCGTGGAATCCTGGTGCTCATTTGAACTTCCTTTCTTGGATTCAACTTTGGAGAAGCATCGTTTTGACACATGGCTCTCTCCATTGCCTTCTCCATACTTAGCCAATTTTGGACTCGTCTGAACTGTTTTGAGCCCAAAGACTTCGGATCTTCGCATGATTTCTTATTTTTATTGCCCTAGCATCTTCATGACCTTTGCTGCTTCTTCTCCTTTGAACCTACTACTCTATTTCCGAGCCCACATGTAACCCGTAGAATGGATTTAAATCCCAGTTTCGCTTTACAAAGCTGTTTTCTGAATTTATCCTACACATGGTTGTTTGATCCTTACATGCCTCCGCCACTTCCATTACAGGGTCCTCTTGCAATCTGCTTGCATGAATCGAACATTATTTCTCAACTTCCTTGGTGTGGGGGCATTCGATCCAATATTTTCTTCGGGGAAAAATATGGAAAGCAGAATCTTTAGCTTGCTCTAATTTTGGCTTGTTGGCTAGATTTTCTACATAGCACAAAACCTAGGCAAAGTCATGAGATAAATCTCCCTCATTTAACCAGTGAGGCTCCGTGTCGATTTTTCAATTTAAGTATGCTAATATCTAAATGGGGTTTTACTCTAACTACTCGGTTCATGAACCATAAGCTGAAAGCGATTCTTGTGCAAGTAAGTAGTTGTTTAAAGAAAGGAAAAGTTATAGAAGAAGGTAACTACATAAACACATAGAAAAAATGGGGAAGATGTGCATCCCAATCGGTAGATGGCGAGAGCTAATTGCATCCACATAGAATAATCCAATAGATATAAACACATAATTCTAAAACAAAGGTAGCTCTAGATCTAGATCTAAAATAACACAAAGTTTATCAAGAGATCTAAGATTAAAAGTAAGAAACACAAGACACCGTGACATAAAGTTCTCCAGGGAACTGTTCCTTTGTATTCTTTTGCTCCAAGTGGCTCTCAGGGGTTCAACACAAAGTCTAGAACACAAGATTGCTGCTTACAAATTCACATTATTAACCCAGAGGTTCTTCTCCTACTTATAGAATGTAGGAGGGAAAGTACAAATGGGAAGTCTAACTGAACTAAAACACAAACAACAAGTAAAGATGACATTTGGCAATCATCCTCCACTAACTTCTCCTTAAGTGACACATATATCACTTAACTAATAGAATGATTCCACATGACTTTAAGTAATGGTTGCAAAACCAATAACTTAAAGTTTTACAATTTCATCCAGGAACATAGAAAATAGAAGAAGAAAGAATAGAAGAAGAAGTCATGCCAACTGTAACATTTATGTCTTCTTTTTGTTCTTATATCGGATATACTTGTTGAACATGTGATTCAACATCTTCCCATCTGTTTTAGCCATTGCTTCCTTCTCTGTCCTAAACTACAGCAATCCTTCATTCAACACTTTGATGCACGCCTCCACATCTTCCAAGCTCGGCCCAAACCTCACAATATCTTCCTGCAGCGCCACCAGTCTACTAATAGAATTCATCGTGAAAGGCTTAGTAGCTTTATCAATTCTCTTTTGTACCATTAGAAGAGACCCTTCCAGGGAATTAGGCACCTTGCTAGGAATGATCCGCACGTATGAAGTAACACTTCCGACCATGTCCTCCTCAGTGAAAGAAATGATATTGTATGGTAAGGATGATGTCCTACTCTCAAGTGCATGCGTCCTCTTCAGCAAAACTCTGTAAATCTCCAAACAGAAAGATACTACAAAGTCCAGTTATTTCCCCTTCTCGGTGATCATGCTGTCTGCAAGTACAATTTTCTCTGCAACCAATACATCTCCTGACAGCTTGGTTATCTCTCCCAAAGTACTCAGGTTACTTTCAGCATTGTGTTCATGTCTACTATGCTCATCACCAGTTGTTGCAGCTGATTTTCCACATCATTCATAACCTTTAGGTGGGCTGGCACTTCTCCAAGTTGTACAGAAGCTTGATGAATAATCAAATCCTTCCATTCGTCAATAGCTTTTACTTGATTGCTTGCATCCTCCATTTCCTGCATAAGATGATCACTCACCTGCTCTGAAATGGGCTGAATGGAAGGCTTAGCAACCTTGGCTATGATCTCACACAACTGAGATACCTACTTCTGAAGTTCTTCTTTCTCTACCTTTTCACTGTCAAGCCTAAGGAATAGAGCATCTATCAATGTCTGCGTGTCCTGCTTCAATCCTTCAGTGGTGGCTTGACCGAGGGGTACTTTGGTTACTATCACATCTTCTACCGTGAGCTCATCCTCCTTCTTTCCTTCTACCGGAATTGACATCTCAGCAAACTTCTCTCCCGAATCCTCGATGATCAACCTTGAAGTTACCTTAGCAACTTTAGGCCTTCTGTCTCTTCCGCCCAAATTCTGGAGTAGCTGCAAGTCATGCTCCTCTAAGTTCATCTCCATTCTCGCTTCTGGAACCAACTGCAAAGCCAACCATTCCGAGAAGTTACTTCTTAGAGAATGAAAATTCGATGAGTGCACTACCATCTCCCGCTCTACCTCCTCTCCATCAAAAAGTGCCACAGTGTTATGGCTGTCATCCTCTGAATCATCCAAGGACAAAGCTCTTTCGAACTCGCCATCTACGGCTTTCAACATCTCCTCTGGAGCAGTCTTTGAATGGAGTGGCTGAGGAGAGAAGATGAATGTTTCCGGATTCAGTAGAGGAATGGAAGTATCCTACTGTAGTGCAATAGTTGGTGAAGTACTGGGTGCTGGAGAAGTTAGAGCTAAAGCCATGGTCGTAGAAGTGATCTTCTCCTTTGATTGAGATCTTCTGTGTACTTTCAACTTCTCGGACCTTTTGCTGCTTTCTCCTTCGTGCTTCCGCTTGAGGGAATATCCTACGCCGAAGTTTCCCATGACTTGATTTATCAATGCTTCATCAAGGCAATATCCCTTCATCAGCAGCCAATTTGAAGTATTCACCAAAATAGCTCCAGATCTTTCTTCAATTGTATGGCAGCCTCCTACATTATCCTGCAGTATGGCTTTATCTCCTCCCATTTGATGGTAAGTGTCAAGTACCACATTCCCATCATCTTTCAGACCCACAGGTATCTGTGCTAGTCCAAAGTCGAACACTTGCTTTGCTGATAGCCGGCTGAAATCTCTCTTTCTAACCTTGTACTCACTTTTGCACTTCATCTAGAAATCTTCTAATGAAGGCACATGTGCGTACTCCTGGGAGATCGTCTTCCTGGCTACTCCAAATGGATCGAAGTTCAGCCGTGTGGGGAAGAACTCTTGCTCATACTCGGATAACATCTGCGTCTCCATCCCTTGAGCTCTATGAATGCTATGGCAACTATAATGTCGACAGTGATCGAGAAGAAGCCCGTAGACTTGTGCCATTTTGACTGAAGGTCGTGTATCTCCACAAGTTGCCTGCTCAGCTCCATGGCGATCAATCTATCATTCGGATATCTGGGCATCTTTATTGGTTCTCCAGAAAAGCCCGTAACCTTGAGGTATGTGAAATCTGCAAACTGAATGAATAGACTGCCAATCTTGGACACAGCTTCCCACGCTTCCTTGCTTACCTTGTTGGCCTTCAAGTCTTTGTCTAGCCTGCAAATGAAATCGTAGAAGAGTTCATCATTGACCACTTTGAAATCTTTCTCGCACGCAGGTATAGTAAACTGTGGGTAGCACTCGAAAATGGGGTCCCTAGAAAAAAAAAACAAATCTATCCACTTGGAAAAGACGCCTTGTGAAGCGCATGACATACACCAAGTAGGAAGTCATTTTGAAAGTGAAAGTACACTTCACGTTCGGAGTTGCTCACCAATGTTGTTGCTAATAATTTCTGACCAATTGATTATGGCATCAACCTTGTTGACTTCAATGGTCCTGATGAAAGCATACATCCATGTACGGAAAGTGTAAGCATTCGCCTCGCCATTAATCTTGCATAGCAATTTGACAACATCATCTACCTCCTGCACCAAATTGGACCGCGGAAGAGTTCTTGGGAACTTTGAAGGAGATCTAGGCTTCTTCATGTATCGGCTATTCATTATGCTCACGCAATCAGCTCTATGCTTCTCCCACCTACTGCCGGCATCCTAAAGACTAATGGAAGTCACCACCTTTCGCACTAGAATCTTCAAACAATAATTGATGAACTCTGCGTCCAGCTGAATTATTGTTTTCCCCGTAGCATCTCGCACTGATCTGGATGAAGGATGGTAAGATCTAGCGCACTCCATAATAAACTCTGGAAACTGGGCTGTACATGGAAAGGCTGCAGCTCGGATAATTCCACTACTTTTAACCGCACGCATGAGTGAAGTCTTTCCCGCTCTGGATCTATCAATCAATTCGGAAAGAGGTTTCGGACCTAGATCTATGTCTCCTATGTCTGCAAGTTTAGAAGTGATGCATGACTCCATCATGCTTTCTTTTTCATCTCTCTTCGCCATGGCTTTGTCTATCTTTGTCTGAATAATTCTTTTTCTTCTTACTTGGCTGGATTTCTTCAAAACTGGTGTAGATCTGGATATTTCTTCAGATTCGGAGGATATATGCAATGTATTGGACATTGATTAAAGCTCCTTTTCTTTTGTAAAGCACCTGTAATGAATTCTTGCAATTAATTCAGACAAAAATGGCCACCGGAGCATGAATAGTGAATTTTAATTGTAAAAATCTGCACTTTTCAAGCCTGCTGCCCCAAAAATTGATGTTTAATTTGCACATAAAGAGAGCATGAATCCTTTCAACAACACCTGAGCACCTGTAACACCTATGCAAACAATTATGCAGACAAAAATCAACCTCCTTCAAAGCATGCACCAAATTTGGAAGTTTTTAGCCTTGTTTTCACCTTTGTCTGAGCAAAATCCTTCTTCAAATGGGGCACACTTTTCCTCTTGGCTGCAATTCTTTACCTGTGAATTAAATAATTCACCCTTATGGCATCCCATGCTTATATAACCCTCACAATTCTATAATTAATAATTGCCCTTCCTATTCCTGGCAATTAATTAATTAAAAATCATGCTTCTCTCTTTAAAAATAGCATGTTTAAGGACAACCATCCAATAAATTAAATTAATCCAATTTAATCATTCACACTTCACTTCACTTAAGCTTCACAGTGTGCCTTGACCATAGCCACTGAAAATAGAATTTAATTTAATGATTTAATGCTTTAAAAATCATTAAATCTATCCTAAATGGGGCACACTTTTTGACATGAAGGGGGCAGCCTTTAAATAAATTAAATTTAATCAATTTAATTCATTTAATTCTATTTCTTTTATTCCCCTTTGCTTTGTTGACTTTCTTCCAAGCTTGGGCGCCTATTTTAGAAGGAGAAATAATTAATTTAATCCACTTAAAGGCTGCCTTCTTCTCTCTAAAGGGGGCACACTTTTTGCACAATATAATTCTATTTTTAAGAATTTATAACAATGGGATTCTTTACCCTGCAAGGCAGCCCGGAAATCCCATGATCCACTTAAGTGATTTGAATTTGACAATGGGATTATTTACCCTGCAAGGCAGGCAATAAAATCTCATGATTTCACTTAAGTCACTTTCTTTTATTTCATCATGGGAATTTTTACCCTGCAAGGCAGGCAATAAATTCTGCTGCTGCTCATGACCTCTAACTTTTCCCGCAACTTAAGTGAATTTTATATCATGGGAAAAAGTACCCTGCTAGGCAGGTACAAAATTCCCACCTTGCCTGTTGCTTCTATTTTTCCCATTGCAGCTTGAATCCTTTGTTTTCCAAAAATGCACCCAACCCCGCAGGGGCTTTTCCGTGCACGACTTTGCTTTTTCCCAGTGATCCAGACCTCCGATGGTGACTTCCTCCGGGCATAACGTGCGTATATGTTCTCTAGCTGCTCCAGGCCAAAAATCGGGCTTACCCGGCAAAGGAATTGTTCTAGAGAAATTTCACAGAAAACGAAACGGGACAACACAAAAACACGAAAAATTGCCAAAAGTTACAAATAAAGCCCAAAACTTATTCCAAGTTAAAACCCTTCTAGTACATAGGAATAGTGACATGTTCGATCATAACAGAGTTAAAACGGAGCACAAATAGCCTCATACGGGGCTCAAAATAATTAAATACAAATTTTCCGCAAACAAATCTGACGACAGAATATAACAATTTTGGGCATCTGGGTATTTGGCAAAAAAGGCTAATATGGCTCCTTGGGAATATCTTGACGCAATACAAGAACTTTCAGGCAATAAAAACACAAAACAACCCATTATTTTAAAAGTATGAAATTTTTTGCAGATAGGGTAGTCACAGATTTCAGGATGAAATCTGGGTGAGACCAATCAGCTCCGTATGTGGACATCTTTTTTTCTCTGTCGGAATATATGAGGAAAAGATGAGATCCCAGCATCTCTGGTTTCGTATCTTGTCTTTTGGGCACGGGGTCAAGCAAACAAACACAACACAACACAAAAACAAAAACAAAACAAGAAAAAAACAAAGTATTATTTATGTACATACAGGTTTTACCCTGCTTCTCATGTCCGAAACAGCTTCAAGTGTTTCCCGTTGAAAGGCAACAACAATTCAACTCCATCTTGATGAGCAAGAATGAAGCTATCTGCTCTAGCGATCCTCTTAATCACAAAAGGCCCTTTCCATAGTGAATCGAATTTTCCATGCATGCCTTTTGCTTCTCTTCTTTTGTCCCATAAAAGGACCCAGTCATTGACTTCAAACTTTCTTTCCCTGGCTTTTTTGTCGAAGATGACTTTCACCTTCCTTTGATGCTCTGTCAACCTATCTGCAACTTGAGTTTGTACTTCCCTCAATTCAGTCAGGTACATAATTCTTTTATCAATAGCATCCGTGAATGTGGAATCCTCCAGGGCCTTAGAAAGTTGTAGGGCGGGCGATTACAAGGTAAGAGGCGCTCGTGTCTCTACCATATACCATTGAAATGGGGACATGCCTATCGCCTTTTTAGTGTGATTCTATCAGCCCATAATGCATCAAACAAATTTTTATGCCAAGTCATTTGATTTTCCATTACTAGCTTGCATTTACGATAGTTACCAAGTTTTTATTACTATATTCACTTGGCCATTCCCTTGTGGATAGTAGTTTGAGGAATGAACTAGCTGGATCCCATAAGTGTAGTGAAATTCCACCACTCCTCGAAGAAATATTATTGAGCGTTGTTTTTGCTACAATTTTCTGGGTACACCAAACTTGACAATAATATTTTCTTTTATAAAACTACACACTTCGGCAAAAGTGGCGTTCTTCACAGGAATGACTTCAACCCACTTCTTGAAAAATAATCAAGCATTTGTTAGAATGTAATGGTGACCCCTTGACTTTGGAAGTCTGGGTTAAGCATACCAATAAAATTCATTCCCCACCTTTGTTGGAAAGGTTCTTCAATCACAATGGGTTTTAGAGGTAATGCAAGCAATTTCACACGCCAACAAAATGTTGGCATGCTTGCACTTAGCTACCCAATTTAAGATATCTTGAAAAAGGGTGGGCTAGTAATACCTTGCTCTCGAGGATCTTGTGTGCGGTGACTCGGGTGAGGAATGACCACCGCAAGCCATGTCATGAAACTGTTGTAGTAGCTGATCTGTTGAGCTTTATCCACGCATCCGAGAAATACACCATCAATTCCCCTCTTGTCAGAGACCATTATCCCAAAGAACAAAATATTTGGATTTTAGTTTAATAATTCACTTCTCTTAGAAATTAGGCCAGTAAGAATCTTAGTTAAAGCTTCTCTTTCAGCCTCTGAACAACACTTACCCAAATTTACTAATTTGGGATCATTGTCAGCTCCCAAATTTAGTAATTGTGTGTCAGAGGAAGAACCTTCCCCACTTTCTTCATTTTTCTTAAGCATCTGATCATGCTTATCAAACATTTCCTCAAGAGATACCAAGCCTTTGGGAATTTTATTTCCCTTTAGCTGGATAATCTCTAGCTTTTGAGATGTCCGCATCCATTTCTCCCATGAGTTTGCTTAGGAGGAGAATTGCTTCCCTCATAGTATATTTCTTCAAAGTTGTCTTTCTTGTTGGAGAAACATGAATATGCTTATCATCGTTGAAAACCTACCATTCTTTGAACGTTGTCGGGAAATTTTGGGCGGAAGACCATCTCTACCTTGTAGTCTCCTGTCTAAAGAATGCGAGAGGCTGATCTGGATTCAACAAGGCTACAGTCATTGCAAGTGAATCAGCTCTTGAATTTTGTTCTCTCGGAATGTAAGATACTGAGAAAGCTGAAAAATTCAGGATAACAGAGTAGACCCGATCTCTATAGTGCCGCAGTTTGTCTTTTTTGACTTGGTAGAGACCTCTTATCTGCTTAACGATTAGCTCAGCATCTCCCTTTGCGTGTAATAGTTTGATTCCCATTGTTCTTTCTGCTCCATGCCTAACAGTAGCTTCATACTCATTTGTGTTGTTAGTATTTTGAATATCAATTTGAAGGAGTGTGCATGCACCTTCCCTTCATAATTCTTATATTTTTATGCGCCTTCATTTACGTCGCTCATGCGCAATCCCCTTCTTCTTGTGGGTTAATATATCCTTCAAGGAACTCATATAAATTTTGGCATTGAATATCGGTGAGATATCTAATTCTTTTGACATGTCTATCTTATAGGCATTTGGTCCCATTTTATACAACACCTTGCATGGTCCAATTTTTTTGAACTTGACTTATTATAGGTCCCTTTAGGAAATCACACTTTGCCCAAATGCGTCAACACCGAATCTCTAACCTCAAATTCCTTTACTTATTACTTCTCATATGTATACTCCTTCTAACTTTGGTTATATTGGTGAAATAATTTGTCGCATGACAACTTAGTGGGAATCGTCAACACTTCGGGACTAGGTCCCTCCTCTTAGAAATTGGGAGGCTCTCATTTATTGAATGCGGGAAATAATAAAATTTGTGAGTGGTTGTTAGGTTGAGGATTACATAGGATTACTCCACTAAACCCATGGAAAATTTCTTGTATGGAATACAAGGGAGGAATTTTCTTAAAAAGAGGTAAAGGGGAGATAGGGAAAATAGGGAGAGGGTTAAGTTTATGAGTAGGCACTTGTAAATTTCACAAACATTAACTAGAGTAGGTCCACGATCAATAGGAGGAGAAAACAACAATGTAAGAAAAAGTAAGATTAACAAATCAAAGACACAAAGTTCTATTAATTTATTCCTCAAAGACACCAAGTTATTTCTTGGTTTTCTAAGATTACAAAGCTTGCATAGTTGGATAATATGAAATAGAAGAACATAGAAAAAGAGATAGAATAAAGTAGCTTCTTGCTTGTAGTAGTTTGAGAACAAACGATAACCCTTTGGAATGGAGAAGTCATCTCAATATATAGCCTTACAAAATCTCCCTTCATCTCCCCCAAGTGACTTTTCATATTCCTACCACTTGTGACCTTTCATATTCCTATATAAATAATTTGTTTTCTTATTTATGAAAAAGAACTTTTATAATGAAAATTAAAAGGTAATTGTTATCCCAAATTCTCCCCTAGCAAATTTGGTCAAGACAACTCCTACACATAAGGAAATTATGAAGGAAATGACTCAGACCCATGAGCTCACATTCCAGGATGACAAACAAGTTATAGGTGGGCTCAGAAATGAAGGATCAGTGTCAGAGAGAGCCACGTGTCCTAGTGGCACTTCTCCAAAGATGAATCCATAAAGGGAGGCTCAAACAAGCCCCGCATCTCCACGTGTCCTAGGTCAAAGCGGGCCATCGGGGGAAAGTTGGTTTTTTGCCCCTTGTTATTCCAAAAGGGGTAAAAGTTGCAAAATGGGCCGCAACTCCGCCCAAGGGAAAAATTCAGTGTTTGAGCCCGAGTCAAGCCAAAGCCCGCCCTCTATATGGACCCAATACAAACTTCGAAGGGGCATATCTTTCGACTCATAGCTCGAAATATTTCAAATTTGATACCATTGGAAAGATATCGGCCTCAACTATGCCACGGAGGTCTGAAACTTTAATTTTGAGGAGGTTAGGTGAAGGAAAATGGAGGAAACGTCTTCTGGCCTTTAATGCAGGATCCATCTATCTCAACAACTAGATCGGATTCGATTTGTTTCGTCGTTTCCACTTCTTTCAAGGTGTCGAACCAAGGATTGATGTAGTAAAGATGGATTTGGGGGTAGATTTTATCAGAAGCATTAACAAGCAGTGGTTGAGTTCGACCTACTTTTCCCGCTTCTCTCTCTCTCTTTCTTCTTTCAAGTTGAATCTATAAATACAGGGGCATGATTCATTGTAAAGGGTTGTTGTTCATTCTTATTCCCTTCCCCCTATCTCTTTTCTTCCTGTTGGGTTTCAAATTTGCACTTTAGGTGAAACCACAGTCAGGGGACAAACAAGTCCCTCCTCTTTGATGGGAGAGGTTCCCTTATTGAAAGAAAAGGATAAAAATATATACAAATGTACAAATTTCATTAATTTGTGGTCTTCTGATATCTTGGAAATGCATTTTCTACAAGGAAAATTATCAACACAAGAGGATAGAGGAATGAAGGAGAGGATGGAGGGAGAAGAAGGAAATACTTTTAGGGAAAAGAGATTGCAGAGAAAACCCTTATTTGCATTGGACAAATGAAATACAGAGAAGAACCATTCACGTTTTTACCAGATACAAACCCACAGACACAAAGTTCTTCGAAATTGCATTCACAAGAACACAAAGTTTCTTTGCATAGTAGAGATTAAATGATTCTCAAACTAGAGTAGAGGAAGAAAGAGAAACAAAGGAATAAAAGAGAAGATCTTGTATTGATTCTTTTCGGTTCAAAATTACAATCCCGACATATCAAAATTCCAACCATGACAATGGCTTCCATAACCCATCAAATAGCTCATGAAAAGTGATTATAACTTCCTTCAGGTGAGCAAAAGGTTTGCAAATAGATTTCATCCTTCGTGCCCTTCAAAAATCATCTAATCATGAAGAAAAACCATGGCAGAAGACCAATTGGAGAAAATACACAGACATTGCATTTTATTTTCCAGTTTCAATATGAACCATTGATTTGATGTTAAAACGTTCAAATCGGACCGTCCACGTGGAAGGAGAAGATTGGAGTGGGCATGGGCGAAGCCTCTTTCATTTGTGTAAATTTTTTTTGTTTTGGAATTTCGGAACAAATTTCCCGTAGCCCGTCTTGACTTTTTGACTTGGACACGTGGCAAGCTGTGATTGGAAATGAGGTTGCGATGCAATCCTGAACATTTTGACCTATTTTGCAAAAAAGCAAAATCTCATTTAGCTCCGCCGACCCGTAGCTCCGATTCAGCATAGACACATGGCATGAGCTGATTGGAAATGGGTGCGCAGCTCTCATTGCATCATTTTCACCTTTTTGGAAAAATGGCACAAAAACTTGTTTTATCCCGTCGTCCCACTACTCTGCATCAGCTCTTTAGACACGTGGCACCCTTAGATACACTATGGGTTATGGGGAAAATGGCTTACCTTAACACTTCTTAACCTTTTGGTCAAAAGGTTAAAAAACATGAAGTCTTCCATGGCTCCACCGGCCCGATTCAAAGATGATATGTGGCAGTCAACCTATTTGCGGCGGGCCTCGGGAACTTTTCCTTTCATCTTCTCCACACGGGCTCATGGGTCAAACTTCACCAACTTATCCTTTTGTCAAAAGAGAAATGTGCACAAATACCCCTTGCAGCTCCGCTTGATCCGCCAAAGGGAAAATCGACCACTTAGCCTGTAGAGCCATAACTTAAAAAGTACAAAGAGTTAGGAGGACTTCTTTACCTTTTTAGAAAGGGGAAGAAATTTCCCATCTGATGCAATGATTTTCATGAGTCTGAAATTCCTTGGAAAGTTCCAATTTTCAAAATACCTCTTTTAAGCATACTTTAAGGGCACCAACTCAAAAAAATTGCAATTTTAGACGTAGAAATTAAAGGGAAATTTGAGGGTGACAACACTTCCCCGAGGGTCAAAAATGGAGTCTGAACCTCCTTTCACGGCTCTGTAATGGTATTCTCTTACCTCTTTCCCACTAACGATGTACTATGTGAACTTTTGGAGCAATAAATTATGTTCTGTGATGCATCTGTCCATCCTTTTCTTCTTTTATTGTCTCTCCTCACCTCTCGTCATTAGAGGGTATCTTGTTTATATTCGATGTTTTTATAGGTCTGGGCGCTATGTTTAATGGGTTTTGAAGTGGTGTTCATGTCTGAAATTTATCTACGGTCTATGGTGCATCTTTTCCACCCTCTCCTCTTCTCACCTTTTTCCACTTCGGAAGTTTGAGATTGTGACCAACACTCCCCTTTTCTTGGTGCTATCACCTCATTAGTGTAGGATTTCCCTCTTTATGCACTTTCTCTCTCCCTATCTCCTTGGCATTGTTAGGATAGGTATAGTTAGACGTCATTTCTGCATTAGGAGTAGTTTAGCATTAGGATCAGGAAGAAGAAGCCGACTTTCTCTGGAGGGCCATCTCAAGTCTGCAAGTCCCACAGCTTGAGAGATGGTCCAATGTTATGCAAATCACACCAAATGAGTCTGCCTTAGAAAAGTAGATTTTTAGAGCTCATTTGGGGGTGTTGTGATTTCGCGTTAACAATAACTTAAGTGAATAAGACGAAATAGTCAAAAATTACATTCCCAACAAAGAATTGGAATGTAGAGAGAGAGAGAAGAAGAAGAGAAGTGATCAATCCAAAGGTGAAGAAACTCTTAATGACGAAGAGATTTTTCTCAATGGACTATGTGAAAATGCTCCAGGGGATGAAATATTCTCCCTTAACCTCTTTTTCAACTGATCTTCAATGAGTGAAACTTTATTTACTTACTGGGATGCACACATACCCCAAAGCATTGATCCAAGTATCAAGAATACCAAAAAGGTATTTGCATTGTGTGAACCATACTTTATGATCTCCCATGATATTAGATATGGAACCTATAATCTCTGTAAGGGATTCTAATGTATCCTCATTGAAGGAGAAAGGGTATCTTGTCTCTTTTTGGACCAATTCTTGGAAGGAATTTAGGATTCCCTCCAAGGATGAATGTTCACTGAGTGAGGGGATCCAAACTTCTACACACTCTTATTGATTTCTTCCAAGATGATATATGTGTGCTCCTCACAAGACTCAAGCTCTAAAATTGCGTCTTTTATCATTTCACACTTGACATTCATTGTGTGTGACCACAAAGGAGACAAATTATCACCGAGTAGATGCAAACATATTCTTTCTCACCAAGGAATGAGAATCGAGACAACTCATCTCATATATCAATGGGAAAACACTATCCCAATGGGCTCTTTCTTTCTCGATCTCAACCTTCGGTGAAAATGGTGGTGAGGGAAAAATTGTATATAGAGAGAATCTCATGAAAACGTTTCCTTTCCGAGAATCATTGGCTCTCCCTGGATAGTATGCCCTTGAGCTCTCTTGATCACTTGGGGATCAAAGCTACTGATAGGAGAGATAACTTCTACCAGAGGAAGTGATGTTGCATTAGGCTTCAAAATGACTAAACATAGGCAGTTAGGGTTCTCACATGCTCCTCAAGTTGTTCCATAGTCTACTTATTCTCCTCATTTCTCATGAGAAAGTGAGTTATAAACTCTTTCCATAAATGCACATCTCCTTCATGTGTGGTTTTCCGATAAGAAGTTATTGTGAACTCCTTAGAGGTAGAAAACTGTAACAACTGCCGATGGATGTTGTTACTTATGATGTGCCCTCAATCAATCATATGATCTCCTTTTGTGACCACTAAGATGAATTGAGACATCCAGTATTGGAATTATTTTGTAGTCTTTTCTCCCATCACCTTTCTCAACAAGACTATTGCATCTAAGTATGCCTCATGGAATTCACTTCAAGACCAAGTTTTGGGAATCTGTGAGGGCTTCCTTCCTGTTTGAGCCATGATCCAACTGCCAAACCTTATAAATATGAATCCATTCTTTCCCATTCTTGAGAGGAAAATTCCTAAGTGATGATCACCATATTGTTACAGTGGGAATTTGCAGGCATTGAGAGATACCCTTTGGAGTGAGAACTACTAATAGTGAATTATCATCTTCTTGAATTGTCCTTGAATTTGGGTCATAATGTTGGGCACAAGCTAGGACAAGCTCGTGCTTTGAACAAACAATGGATGTCTTGATAATATTTTTTTCCTCCACAGCTTCACAAGGTTCTCTCAACATCCTTGTTTTTAGGTCCTCCAAATCCATGTTTGTCATGTCATTGTCACCCACATTGGGATACTCAGTATTTAAAGTGGAAATTGTCTCTAAACTTGAGTATTTAAACTTCATGGTGACGAAAGCTAGTGAAATGGACGGGAAATGGATGGGTATGAAAAATTTGACCAAAATCCCAACACTTACTATTTTTAGCAGGTCCTACCTCAAATGATTATTTTAAGAATTTTTCTCAAATTAGCAATTTTGACTGGTCTTGACATGAAAGGGGTGATGGTGGCTCAGAAAGTGATTGGTTTTTGGAACTTATTTTTTTAGTATGTGAGAACTGGAAAACTTACTATTTTTAGTAAGTGGTCTTTTGGATGTTGGAATGAGATGAGAATGGTCTCAAAAGTTTATTTTTTTCTCTGGGATGCTTTTCTCCAAATTTCAAGGGTTTTCAATTGCCATATTTTTGTAGATTTGAAAAGGCAAGTTTTATGGCTTCATTTTTATTTTTTCCATAAGAAATTATCCAGAACATCAATGGAGGAAAGGTTGGAATCAAAAGAAGGGCATTTTTGCAAGGAAGGGTTGTCCAAATTTCATGAGATTTTGATGCGGGGTTTTTGAGTTATGAGAAAAACTTCATTTTCGAGGCATGGGGTTTCTAGAAAATTTCAACAATATAAGAACATTGAAATGGATTTTGGGAGGGAAAAACATCTAATTTGAATATGCAAAAATGGCTAGGTGTTTGAGTGTTAACCATTTCTCCTCTTTGTGCACCTTAACTCACATTTAACTCAACAAGGCTTAAATTAGGTCAATCGGGGTTAGAAAGTGAGTTACACCCATGGAAATAGGGGAAATTTGAGATGAGGGGACGAAAGAGACACCAAAGTTCTCTTTGCATCAATTTGTGACAAGTTTCACCATGTGGGAGTAAGTGAGGGAGATGGAGGGGCTAAAAATAGGCTCTCGGGAGATGAGATGAGGTTCCACACATGAATGGAGGCTAACTCCATGATCTTGTGCACAAATTTTTGTCCCAACTGTCCCCTGGATGTTGGGAAAAGGAACAAAAAGCTTTTAAAATGTGTCATTGGTGTATTTTCTCATGAGGAGGGCTCAAGTAAGTCAAAACACAAGTTTTCCACTTTTCCTAGCAATATGTACAATTGTGTCCCCATTTTAACCTTTCACCAAGGTATAATTGACAAGGGATAATAGAGGTGAAAAAGTGTGGCCATGATTTGCAAGTTTTAAACATACCTAGGACACAAATTAGGTGCTTTAAGTGACATGGGAAAAACACCAACAATAGGGGCACACTTTTGTGTCCCCAAAGTGTGTTGATGTCATCAAGCCAACGCAAGAATAGAACACGAGAATGCTTTTTCCGCCCCAAGAGAAAAATTGGAGTTTCATGGCCAAAGCTTATATTATTTTGACTAAAAACACCCATTGAATCCATTCCCACCATGTTCAATGCATGATTCTACTTAAATTTTTAATTTCATTCCCATTCATACTTTTGGCACAAATAAGTAGCAACAGACCGGACTACCATGAAGAATAGTGAGGCCTAGGATCAAAACTAATGTATCCAACATATAGGGGAATATAAGATATTTCAATTTACTATTTGTTTAGCTCCTAACTCTTTTTTAACTCCCAAAATCTTCTATAC
Organism: Taxus wallichiana var. yunnanensis; assembly: GCA_018340775.1. NCBI lineage: Eukaryota > Viridiplantae > Streptophyta > Pinopsida > Cupressales > Taxaceae > Taxus > Taxus wallichiana. The sequence continues at coordinate 23,155,414 of CM031240.1, forward strand.
AAGGTCACCTTCTCCGTTGAAGCTTACATTCCATGCACTCGTATGGACCCGGTCTTCCTCAAATGGATCCTAACATCACATGCATCCATATTTTCCTTGAAACATCCATTGATATCTTCATTGATCTCTGCACAACCTCTAGATGGGTTAAACCCTTACATATAGCTTGTGTAGGATTTTCTCTTCTTCGATATGGCTAAAAGTAGCCATTTTAGTGCCTTAGGGAGCATTGTTCCACCTTAGAGCTTAGTAGCATTATGAAATATTCTTAGATCTACCCCCTTAACCATGAAACACACTTTAAATCCAAGTTAGTATGCTTCTCTTAGCTAGAATGAGGATGAAACAAACTTAAAGGGATGTTTGAGTTGATAGGTTGATTGGAGGAAAGGTTCACAATGATTGGGAAAGGGGGTTTCAAGTGGCAAGCTTGGTTTTCATGACCAAAAAATTAAATTTCATATACTATACATTTAACATGACAATAGGTTACTTTGTTCTAACATATCACACATATTTTCATTCATCTTCAACGTATATTTTGCATAGTTCTATTTATACACTCTTGTTATCCACCACTTCCCGCAATTCTATGACTCTTATTGGACTTACCCTAAAAATGATATGGAATGGAGTCTTCCATGTGCTTCTATTCACTTATTCATTGTAGGCTAATCAATCTTGGCCTAACACCATATCCCACATTTTTGGATTGTCTCCCACTAAGCTACACAATATATTACCTAGACTTTTGTTCACTACCTTTGTTTGTCCACCGGTATATGGATGAGATGTTGAATCAAAAAATGAGCATCATTCCCATTTTCTTCCATAAATTCCTCCAAAAATAGCCAAGGAATTTTGTATCCCTGTTTGACACTATGCTCAATGGAAACCCATGTAACCAAACTATTTCCTTGAAGAATATATTTTCTATGCCCATTGCATCACTAATATTTTTACAAATAAAATGTGCAATCTTTGAAAATATATCCACTTCCACAAAATTTAGTTCATTTCCTCTTTTTTTCTTGGAAATCCTAGCATGAAATCCATGTTTATACTCTCTCGTGGCCTCCTAGGTATATGTAATGGTTGATATAACCATTTATTCTACTTGTAGCCCTTAGCCAACCGCTAAAGATATGTAACCTTCACACATATTTGTGCTCATCTTTGGCTAGTAGTAACATTCCTCCAATTACGCTAATGTTTTGTGTCCTCTAAAGTGACATCCTAAATCTCCACTATGTTTTCTCTTATCAAGTTCTCATGCATTGAACCCTTAGGTATTGTTGGTAAAATCATTTGTTGCGGTGCAGATTATTAGTTTTCACCAATGGTCATGGGGATAAACCCCTCATTCTTTGGTATGATGAGGATCCCATTATTGAATGTAAACTAACTAAAATTGTGGGGTGGCTGTTAGGTCGGGATCACACAAGAATACTCCACTAAACATGTGGAAAACTACTTGTACAATGTACAAGGGAGGAATTAGTTTGGAGAGAGGTAAAGTGGGGTAGGAGAAATAAGAAGAGAGTGTTAATGATATGAGTAGACTTACATAATTCACATAAATTATCCTAATTAGGTCCACATTCAATTAGAATAATTCAACCATGTAAGAAGAAACAAGACTTAAAAATTGGAGACAAAAATTCTTTGAATTCATTAATCAAAGACACAAAGTTATTTCTTAGTTATACAAGATTACAGTGCTTACAGAGTTTGAAAAGAGAGATAATATAGTAAAAATTTTAAGGATATAGAAGAAATATAGCTTTATTGTTTGTAGTATCTATGATAAAAATCCCAACAACTAACAACAATCAACAATTGCCAACCCCTTTTGGAATGGAGAAGTCATTCCAATTTATAGCTTACAAAATGTCTCTCCCCCACATGACTTTTCACCTATCCCATCACTTGTGACCTTTCATATTCCTAGGGAATAAAAGTGAGCCTTTTTCTTATTAATGAAAAATAACTCTTACAATGTCAAATTAAAGGTCACTTAAGTGAATAAGACAAAATAGTGAAAAAGTACATTCTTAATGAAAAATTAGAATTTAGAGAGAGATGGAGGGGGAAAGAGAGAATAAGGGAGAGAAGTGGAATTTCGGAGACATGAAAGCTCCTGGTGATGAATAATTTGGTTATGATGGACCATGAATGAATTTCCTTACACTCGACCACCTGTTGAATTGGAATGCTAAGATTGCAATTGCCTTCTCCTGTGATATGCGAACACATTCCAAGGCATTGAATGAGTGTTCAAAAACACTATTAAGTGAATTGCACCATGTGAACTTGAGATGGTTTCCCAATCATGGAAATATGATGATCCTTTTGAACATGGGCTGGAGTTAGGACATGGACATCATCTCCTTATTCTTCTTAGCTCCAAGATTCATCTTTGTGACAAATATGTCTCCTTTTTTAATGGAATCAACTTAGGATACATGGACACCTTTTTGCTCATCAACTCCTCATTTAAATAGGTATTCTCCTCTAGATATAAGGATTTCTCTCTAAATGACATTATTGTCTTCCAACCACCCATTTAATCTGAAACATTGTGGCTACAATCCCCTTCTTCAATGATATGTGGGCACACTCCGAAGCATTGAATAAGTGTTCAAAAACATTGTTGTGAGACTTACATTGAGTGGACCTGTGATGATGTCTTTATCCTGCAAACATGATGTTCTTGAGTTGAGGCACATTAGGAGCAATGGCTATGATGCGGGACCATTATTTTTATTCACTTGGGAGGCTTAATTCATGGTTTACATTGGTGAAGTTTATGCGGAGATTGGGTGCACAAATTGAGAGATATGGGAAAAAATTAGTTTAAAAGTTGGATGTTCCGAGAAAAACTAGTAGCATACCTATGAAAAAATGGAGTCTTGGAGGGAAAAACACATCAATTTGAATGTTTGAAAATGACCAAGTGCTTGTGAGAAGTATTTATCCAAATTCATTTGCAAAATTTCAACTCACCACTTAACCCAAAAGATTAACCATGGTTGGGGGATGTTTGGCATGGATTTGCACTAGTGAAAGAGGGGAAATTTTGGGAAAAGGGACACAAAGGACACAAAAGTGTGACTTTAAATAGATTTGTACAAGTTCCACCTTGTGGCTTCATGTGAGTGACATGTAGAGGGTTAGAAATTAGCACACGGGAGCTTAAATTGGGTTTAGCACGTGTCACGGGGTCTAGTTAAGAGAGGGGTCACTGCTGTTGTGTCCCCCTTGTCACATTTCACCTTGGGTAAAATTCAAGGAGACATAAATCATGAAAAAATGTGACCAAGGGGTTAGATATCATGAAAACTGGTCCTTGCAACTCAATTCCTCCATACACTCCTAACACCTTAAGTCATGTTTTAAGTGACGAAACTTCTTGAAATGATGGGGCTGCAATTTTGTCTCCCCCTTGTCCCATTTTCACCTCAAGGACGGCCTAAATGGATTCCAAGGGTGAAAAAGTGTGGCCAAGACATTTTGAAATGTTGATGTCACTGTTGAGTGCATTTCATGACATCGGGAGTGTTTTTTCTGCCCTAGGAGCATATAATGGTATTTTAGGGTAAAAATTTATATTATTTTGAATCCAAATAACCTTTTTAGATCATCCCAACCATTATCAGGGCCAATTATTCCTGAAATTTTAATTTTGGCACCATTCACCCTTTTAGCATGAAGGAGTATCATTAATGACTCGAGATATCATAGGATATATTGAAGACTTAGGAAAAAAATTATTTTCATCATGTAGAGGATTATAATACCTTTCCAATGACTACTTTGTTTCTTCCCAAATCCTCTCGAAGCTCTCATAATCATCTAAACAAATAAGCTTTCACTATTGGAGCCTTTATTCCATGTGCCCAAAATTACTCGATCTTGCTCAAGCTATTCCCAACTTCAATTTCTTCCACAAAATTTCAATAAAATACCTTGTAAAACTTTATTTATCTCCTATAAAACTCTCATATGACTTGAATCTTCCCTTTCGACTTCCGGAGGGTGTTCACATGTTGCAAAATGGCCAAAAATCACTCTTTTTGGGCCTTCGAAGATAGTTGTTTCTCCTTGAAACTCAGCGACTTCTTGAATCACCTTAGGAATACATCCCTATGTATTCAAAAAAATTTAAAATATTGCTATCACGTTCCTATAAAAAATAATGAGGGTGAAATTGAGGATAGGTTGGCTTGTGGAAGGGTTCATAGTGATCAGGAGATAAAATTTTCAAGTGGAGACTTAGTTGTCATGGCCAAAAGTTTCAATTTTGCATGATAAAAATTTAGCCTTTGACAACATATGGCTCTAGCTCAGAGAAATTAGACCATAAGGGGTAATGAAGAACCGCACCTATATCTCATGGGGCAAAAAACTAATGCCTTGTCCATTGGACCATAGAGTCACCATATTGAAAAACTATCAAAGCTACAAAAACAAACACATGATAGAGAAAGGAAACACAAAACGGAAAGGGAAACATGCGAAAAAATTGAAACCATGATAAAAAATCCTAAATCACCAATGGTACATGTAGGGGATAACCCACTTTCACTGTATTATCGATTCTTCATTGAATGTTTACTCATGCACGGGTATCACCAAAAGTTTTCGTTCTATAAATCCATTGATGGAATCACTAAAATATGACCCCTTTCTCAATTTATTGAGAAATTTTGCATGATTGTTATGGTAAGTTAGGGTCCACTTAGACATCTCATTGTCTTTATTGGTTTGACATATTTTTTTCATCTCGATTATCCATTGTGAATTCATTCCAATTTCTGATTTTTATTTGTTGTTACCATAATGAGTTTTTATCACACCGAGGGTTGTGGTCTTTAATAGGCATTTGAATTTTATTTTTATCCACTTCATGACCATGGTCTCTATGAGCTGGTTCTCGATAGATATTTTGAGATTTTGGACACTGTCACAAGCCTCTTGATGCTCCACATTTCTCAATTTCTCCAAGAAACTATCCTTCATACAAATTTTCTCATTTTTGACCCACTTCTCATTATGATGTGATGTGCATAGTGTTTCATCATCTTGGAAGGAAAATGAGCACAAGGTTGGATATGAAAAATGAAAACCATCATCTTCTCCATCTTGGCCATTTTGAGCTTCAAAATCCATCTTCATGATGAAAACATCCTTTCCTTGAGTGGAGTCAACCTTAAAAGATTCAAGCATATTATTATTCATATATCCCTTATTGAGAGGGTATTAATATTGAATGGAATCAGCCTTAGGAGAATCAAGAACCATTCCATCTATATGTTCTTCATTGAGAAGGTATTCATCTTCTCCTAATGGGAAAAATAAAGTTTCAAATTCACAATAATTTTCATACTCACTAAACAATTCTTCATGTTGAACCTTGAGAACATGATTAGAAACATGGGGCTCACCTACCAATAAGTTTTTGTATTACTCCTTCTTTATGATATGTATTTTTCATCATCTCATGATTACTTTATTGTAAGCCAATATTTTCATGACCCTCATCACTACCAAGTAGAGGACCAACATTCATATTCACATCAGTAGGATGTACATACTTTCAAATTCTGGTTCCATCATATCATCATGATGTTTCTTGACCGGATCTATTTCATCTAGGTAATCCTCCATCAACATGGGAAGCTCAACATCTTCCTCTCAAGCTATGAAAAAGTGTTCATACCTTGAATCTTAAAATAGGATGTCCACCCTTGGTTCATCTAGTTTTGAACCATGTATTTCATTTTCCTGATGGAAAGGAGTTTCTTCATCTTACCATTTACTGGTATGGTGGCACAAGACCAATACATCGATAGTTGCTTAGTCTTGTCCGTGAAGTGTGTTAGGAGACCTAATGGAAGGGAGTGACTTGCAAAACTGGGTAGAACTACTTCAAGATCATTCTACAAGGTTGATGGAGAAGATAAAATGGACAAATAGTACCCAAAATAGGTGTGGTATCTCCGAGAAAGTGCTTCCATCAAATTCTAGGTGTGAGTTCCCGGTGTAGTAGGGATATTAGCTTGAGAAAGAATAACAAAGAAGAGAAAATTGAAGGTAAGCTCGGTAGTACTCAAAATGGTTGTAAGAAGTCTACTTTAGCATTTCAAGAAAAGAAAAAGGTCGAGAATAACTCTGTGTTAGCTCATCCATTACTAATATATTTATGTCTTTAAGTTTGGTTCATCAAAAGCAGAGGGAAAATATGACTCACTGTAATGGCTAGGTTTGATGATTTCAAGGTATGTATGTTTAATAACTTGATGAGTCATGATCATGACATCATCAATATGTTTCTCATCTCATGGAGGGTACAATAAGGTGGTCCGAGGTTTTCAATTCTATAAAGGCTTATGAGCTAGTCTCGTGATGTTACTTATGTCTATGAAAGGAGAAATAGGATGCTACGGGTATGAAGTGTTTGTCAATTTTATCTTATGATGTGTTGAGAAGCTCTTGAATTGTCTAGGTAATCTAAAGGGTGTGAGGCTGGTCGAGGAAGTCAAAAGGGTGGTCAAGAAAGTTTGGGTAAGTGTTCAATCTTAAGTTGTCTGAAAAGAGATTGTGAAAAGAGAAAAATGTGTAGCTACATGTGTGAAAGGACAAAGGAGGCATTTGACTCAAGCGAATTTCATGTTGACTCTCAACCAAATATGAAAATGTATCAAGAAGGTAGGAATAATTGATGGATGTTTCTTGTAGGGTTTGTATGGAGGTTTTAATACCTAAGTCAAGCATGCATGATAACAAGTGTATCAAAATAGAACCCTACGAGTCTATAGGTGGTGCCTAATGCAAGGGAAACAATATTTTTTTCTCAAGATCATGAGCAAGGTGATAAGGAAGATGCTTGGACAAAGTTAAGAATGATGTAAGGAACATTTGACTGATTCTTTTCTTCTTCAATGATAGTTACTTCCTGACAAGATGTTGCACGTTCATGATTGACAAAATATGATATGTTACATGCTTGTAAGGAACTCCCAGGACAGGGAGATTTGATATTAACTCATTAAAAGAGGTGTGTCAAATATCCTTTTGACCTAAATGAAAAACTGAGGTATGTTTTGATTGTATACCCCATGGTCAAACAAGTTATGATTCAAATATACATAATCTCATCCAAATATGATTGAAAACATTGAGAAGGTGTTTCAAGACTAAGTCAAAGTGTTTGAGTTGTCTCTAGGGCTTGCAAGCAAGTTAAGAGGCCAAGTTTTGTGTCTTTCTACCATAGGGGTATGGTATGAGTCTAGGGGAGTTATAAGGAAGTGTGTCACAAGATGCTTAATCTTCTAGGGCTTTGAGAAGTAGGTCTATGTTACCTTTGAAGGATCAATTTAGAGATTTCAATCCTCAAAACTATATAAAGACAAGATATGGTAGATACTAATCAAGTTTGAGCCTTGACAAGCCAAGAAAGGAAAAGAAAGAGGTAAGTGGTGTATTTTTGGCACTCAATCATCATTTTCGGCATGTGTGAGAGTATCATACATCATTTCTAGGTCTGCTACAATGTTTCCATAATGTAGAAAGAAGGAAAAATAGAGTTTTAGTGTGAAATGTCAAGTTTTGTATGCTTATATGGTGGCTTGATGATGTTCTCACTCAAGGAGGTAAAATGATGTTCCTTTCATGATTTTTGGTGTATATGGGTCCTATGTATGCTCTTTCCCAGTGGGAGCACAGTCTTAAATGCCTTTGAAAGAGGACAAAATCATATTTTTGTGAGAAATTACTAGTTTGTGAGCTAGTATGAAAATTTTTGTTGATGTTTCTAACCAAGAGGTGACCTTATGAAGCTGAGAAAGGTGAAGATCATGCAATTACATGTATGTTTTTTCATTAATGTAAAAAGGGGGAGAAGTTCAAGAGGTTTTCCATCAATGACAAAGGGGAGATTGTTGGCATGTTGTGTTCTAGGTGTTTTCATTGATGTAAAAATCCCATTAATGACAAAGAGGATAATAGAGTAGAGTCATATGATTCTTAGTTCGATGATGACATGGTGTTTCAGGTGTTGACATGATGGCATAAGGAGATTCAGTGAGATTGGCTTGGTCTAGCAAGCCTAGACATGTGACCTAGCTAGCCTAAGTGATGGAGCATGGTGATTTGAGTTGTTTGGTGGCTTGAAGAGCATGGTAGCAGAATAGAGAGAATTTTTTGGGAATTTTTAGGCACTTGCATGAGTTTCATGGTGTAGGTATAGGTTGAAGACCAAAATTCAGTACTTATCTAAACCAGTCTAGGTTCTTGGAGGCATGAGGTTGAGTTATGGAGCCAAGTGAGATCATGGATGCATGTAGGTAAGTTATTCATGATGAATTAATGTTTTTATGACCTTTTGGAGAGGTTTCATGATGCATTTTAGTGTTAATTCAATTGACCCTAGCCTAAACCATGAAAAACCCCAAGGGCTAGTCATACAAATGAGATGGGTTACAAAGATGGAGACATGTTTGAGCTATGATCATGATTGGATACGATGCACATGGGTTTTCTAGAGGTGTTAGAAAAAGTGGATTCATTTTGAAGAATATTTTACAAGTTATGACAATTTTGTGTGAAACATGGTCCAAGAAAGGGTGTTTTCTAGCTCGAATTGCACCTTCTGATGCTCACCCTGAATTGTGTGATTTGCATGGGACCTTGTGTATTTCAGGTATGTTTCTACATTTAACTAAGAATGTTTCACAAAAATAATGAGGTCATTTCATCATCACATTTTTATGAATGAATGTTAAGAAGGTAAACATTTTTTTGTGTGTTTGAAACCCTAGCTCAAAAGTGGTAGGAGATATATTGCTCATAATTATCCAGAATTCATTTCTATTTCAGTATGATTATTTTATAATGTAGAGGACTCCTACATGTTTCTAGAAAGGAAGGATATAGCATTTGGTGATGAGTGGACCCCACTCAAACATGCAAGTTTATGAAGAAGTTTAGTTTGGGACAAGATTCTAAAAACAAGTTGAAAAATAAATTGACATTATTTTAGCATGGGATTTTTTCTTGATTTCCATGATGGTTTCATATCATGGTGATTCTTATAAATGGAAAAGTGTTCCCTATTTATGATGACTGGTCATAAGGCAGTTTTGGGGCAATTTCAGGCAGTTTTCAGATATGGTCTTGGTTGAAGGCCTTCCACTTGGAGTTGAAGGAAATACAATATGTTATGGAAAGAGGATTCATATATATTTTGAATTATTTATGTTTTGTGTCTTGGTAAGTTGATTTGATGGGTCATCTAGCTTGATTTGTGGAGAAGAAGGTTGTTTGATTTTCAGGACATGATTGCTTAGGCTGAAAGATTGAAGTGGTTGAGGCATGAAATGGATTTTTGATGATTTATATCAGTTTTAGAATGAAGAGGGATGTATTTTATTCCTATTGAATTTTGAGGTCTTTGAAGTGAAAGAAAGGGTGCTAACCAGTTGGATTTGTAAAACTACTTTCTGGGCAACTTAATTTGGTGAAGAGGAAAGTTGTTGTAGTTTGAACAAATGGAGTTTCAAGAGCTCTAGCATGCATGGATATTTTATAAAGGTCATGATGATTCCATTGATTGGTTACGTGCCATATTTGAGTTGTTCTTGGGTGGTCTTGAGGCCCAAAGGTGAAAATAGTGTGTTGGATAAAACTATTTGGTGAAGGAAATGTTTCTTCTTGAGTTGGTTATGTGATTTTTATTGGTGCAAGCTAGTTAACGACCATAGATGATGTTTTTATGTTATAATATGTATTATCAATTAGGGATATTGACTAATCATTGTTTTTTCATTTGTATTTTTAACTCATCCAAGTGATGGGGTTTTAAGCTTGTTTTTTGCATGTTTGATTGTTTTGGGCATGACTGACCTATAGGGGTCAAATGTGAATGTTTTAATAAATGTATTGGGATTTTTTAAGTTTTTGTGGTTGAAATTATTGTGGTGGACCAACTTTCATTGTTTTTATGAGTTGAGAAGGGTATAAAAGTGAAGTTGTGGTTCAAATTTGAACTAGTTGCTTGAGAGGGAAAAAGTGCGACCTATGTAAGTGTGTGTAACATGTATGAAGGCTGAATTTCAGAGATGATATAATGTGTGATAGGTTGAAGAATTTTTTAGAGTTTTTGTGCAATAGTTTAAGACCAAGACAAGTGAAAGGAAAGAGAAAGATAGAGCTAGGTGTATGAGGGTTTGAAGGTTGTGAGCTAAAGTTGTGATCTCCATTAGTTTTTGTAGCAACAAGACATCAAATATCTTCATTCAAAGGTGGTTGAGTGGGTGCTTGATCATCTTAGGGGTTTGTTAATCCTCCTTGTGGAGTTGGTGCTTCACTAAACTAGGGATTGGTGTTCCTTGTAGGGTTTGTGCTCTACTAAACTAGGCGTTGGCACTCCTTATGAAGTTGGTGATTCACTAAATAATTTTTATTTGAGTAATATAATTAGAAGTTTCAGTGGTTTTTCTTCCCCTTGAGGGTTTCCCACTTATATCTTGTGTTATGGTGTTGTCTCTCTTGTTCATGGTTAATTGAATGCATGTTATATGATGTTGTGCACACATTAATGGATGGTTAATTGGTTTATGGTTTAAGTAAGAAAATATGAAATTGAATTAATTTTGTAAGGATTGATTTACCCCCAGTCCATTTTTCACAAGGAAAATTAGGATCTATCTCAAAGGGGATGGAAGATAAATCAATTGTTTTCAAAGTGAGATGAGGCAACAAGATGCGAGGTGGATATTGAAATATAGTAAAAGTGTGCCATGTAGGTTGGATTTGGAGCTTTGTTGGTTGAGATACAACATTGTGATGAGGCTTAGGCTCACTAAGATTTCTCTTAAAGGAAGATTTACTTTGAAATGTGTTATTAGATGGATTGGAATTATTATCGCCATACTTAATATTTTCCATAGAAAATAACTTATTTTCATATGCTTTAAGAGTATGACATAAACGATCAAAAGAATCAAGAGAGAGAAGAATAAGAAGAGGCGTGTTGTAATTGACAAATTTGAGCCTGTAAATCATTATACAAGGACTCTAAGGCATGGATTACTAAAGAGGTACTAGGTTGGATATGAGAAATAATGGGGGAATAAAAGTGATTGGTGGATTCCCATGTATTAGTAGGTGAGAGGAAATTGGAATAGAAGGGAAGAAACAATAGAGAGCAATAAGGTACAAACCATACTGACATACACAACATTGTCATGGGCATGTTTAGCTACTAATAAAAAATCTAAACATGTGGTACATGTGTGGGATTGTCATGTACTGTGGAATGGAAATTTGTGAGACCATCATGTTGTTCCTGATCAACATTAGTGTCTTCATCATAATAATGTTCACTATCAGAATCTTCTATTTCACTAAAGGGAATCTTATGGGAATCTAAAAGAGGATTATCACGTGTAGATTCAGCCATAATGTGTAATGTAGCAGTACGAATCATGAAATAATCTTAGTATGTTTTGGAATACCAACGCAACCACTACATGTAATGGGTATGAAAGAGGAAGCACACAAAACCTATAACCACTAGGAATTGGAAAAATAGATCCAATAAAGAGCATGCAAGGATTAGGTTCACCAAATTATTTAACTAAAATTAAATCTTAATCAAAGGACTAAGATAAATTAGATAATATCATAAACATACAAGATACAACATGTAATGACAAGAAAGTATAAGTAATAAGGAGATAAGAGTGACTTAGTTGATAACTCCATGTATGTATCAGATCGGGATGGAATGATAATGGAACATGTTATATTTGTTTCATCCGGAGGATCGTGATCTACATATATGTTGGACAGTAGCACCCAAAAGGTGAAAATAACGCCACGTGTGTTGTAATGGGTATTAGTGTCATGGTGGTGAGTGTAGATCTGGATCTTTAAGGGTCTGATCATGTCTCCTTTACTTTGCTTTGTGTCACATCCACTTTGTTTTAGGGTGTTAGTATCATACATGTACTTGCACAACAAACCCTAACTACCTGCAAAATGCTCAAGTACATATTAGACTAAATAAAATATGGATATACTTGAGCGGACTAACCTCGGTGGTCACCCCAATGTGATTTTCACGAGAAGCGCACTACATTTTAGACTCAATGTAGTTTTGATGTGTGTGTGTGTGTGTGATAGAATCATGTCCCTTGAAACTAGGTTACCCTTGTGCCAAAGCGCACCAAGATAGCAGACTACAACTACTTTTACCCCAAGATAATGTGTGTGATGGAATTCAGAATTTTCCCTTCCTATGCAGTGAATAATGCAGCCTAAATGCAGTCCTCAAGTGCTCCTTTTGCTCAAGTAGTAAATAGAGAGTAATAGCCCAATTGACACTATTGCATGATTTCCCCTTAGAATATTTTTTAGGTCATGTATATATATGATTCCTTTGCTTTAATTTCGTCATTAACAACCCTAAAAGATGACCCAAAGTGATAAATAAAAGTTATGAAAAGATAATTGATGTGACATTTTAAAGTAAGAAAGAAAGGGAACATGAAAAAAGTGCCCAAAGGGGACAATAGTGCTTAGACACTCCTATCCCTTACAAGGTGTTAATGTCTAAAGAGATCCAAAGATAAAAGAGGAAGTATTGAGCTAGGTAACACATTGTTTGATGTCCAAAAGAAAATAGATAATTCCAAAAAGTAGAGGACGAAAGCATGGAAAGATAAATCAATGTCAATGTAAAGCAAAACAAGTGTTGTTAATGTATAGTTTTCTTTCTTAGAAATCATGCATATAATGACATACTAGAGGCATGATGTAATAGTACTAAGTGCATAATTTCATGTCTACACCAAACCAACATCATGCACCCAAAGTCACATTACTCAATCATTCACGGGTTCAAAATAATATAAAGTAGGACTAAACTGTATTGTGCCCCAATAGGAGTTATAGGGTTCCACACATAGGAATTTTCCAGATTGGAGTCTTAGATCTAAAACACTTCCAATTTCACATCATTCTTTTCATCTAGTTTACACACTCATATCACTTTTATACCTCTCTACACATCTCAATATTCATCTCTTGTGTTTTACACTATTGTTACATAATTTTATTTTTTGTTTAATGTATCAATAGCTATATTATGGTTTATATGATTTACGTGGATTAATTTATTTAGAATATTCTACCTATAACATTCTTACACCTTATATATACACATTTATATTTTTAAGGTGCAAACACACACCTTTATGCACAACTATCATTGAGCTTTTTCGCCTAAGCTTCTTCTCCTACTCGCAAAGTGACTCTCTTGTAATGTCTATAGGTTGTCACGTACAAGATTTCTAAAGCCCAAATAATTTCTTGTGATAAACCTATTAGTTTGAATGATATGAAAGAATAATTCATGCAGATGGCCGGTGACAAAGCCCCCGAAATTGATGGTTTCCCTTGTGAATTCTATTAGAGTTTTTGGAATGGATAGGCCAAAACTTCATAAATTCTATTATGTAGATTTCAATTCAACATCTTGGTATCCCTCATCAATCAAGGTAATATTAAGTTCACTCTAAAGGCTATAGATCCTACGCTCATTACTAATTAGAGGTGTATCACTCTTTTGGATGTCTCCTATAAAATCATTGTTAAATCTATTACTCTTAGATAAAGACGTCTTCTTCCTCTCATTTTTAGAAGTTGACAAATAGGTTTTGTTCAACACAAGAATATTTTAGACAATGTTATTATTGTTTGGGAAGGTATAAAATGGGCTAAAGTCTCGATAAAAAAACCATGTTCATGAAGATTGATTGTAAAAAGGATTATGATAGGACTAAGCATCCTTTCATTATTGTAATACTTTAATCCCTTGGTTTTTCCTTGGTTTATCCATAATTTTAATAAGGTGTTTCAAAATGCTAGAGATTGTATTAATATGAATGGAGAGAGATTACATAGCTTTGGGATATACATATCTATTAGGAATGGTTTCCCCTTGCTTCCCTCTCTTTATGTGTTTGTTTTGGAAGGGTTCAACTACCTCCTTGCTAATTACTCTTTTAGAGGCTTGGTGAAAGGAATCCCTCTCCCTTATACTAACCAACATCTCATTAATATAAAATTTACAAATGATTCATTTCTCACCCTTCGGAAGAATAATCTTTGCTTAAGATTGTCATAGAATGTGTTGACATTTTTTCACCTTCAAGTTCTTCCCTTCATTGGAGAAAGAGTCAATGTTACAAATAGTTTCTCTCCTTAAACCTCCTTGGTTAGAAGGATATCGATGGTAATGGATTCAAATAGGTTTGAAATTTAAATTTCTTGGCATCCTTTTTGCTTTTCGATCTTCTATTTTTAAGATTTGGTTATATGTGGTCCAAAGGTGGAGAAAAATATTGCTTATTAGATCACCAAGCCTCATTCTTTGGTAGGTAAGTTCCAAGTTTGCTCCAAAGTACTAGTCGTTACTCAAGTACTCCTCTTACTAGGCTCCTTTCAAAGTTGCTTATGGTGAATTGGAGAAGTTATTGAGATATTTTTTATTGGAAAATTTAGAAAAAAATTAAGAGTTCCATAGATTTTATTGGGATAATTTTTGTAGACTTAAAAACATGGGGCCATGGGTTCGTAAACATCAAAGTTCAAGGTCATGCCCTAAGTTCCAAATGGATCATCAAAAGCTTAAAAGGTTTTGAGCTTGGGAAGTTATGTTGAGAATTTGCAATACTACTCAAGGAACTCTTCTTGGTAGAAAAGATTAGGGTGGGATTTATTGATCCGAAAATAATCAAGTTTTTATCTACCTGATCTCGGACCCTTGTAGGCTTTAAATATTTTCGATAATTTGCTCCTTTTAAGTAATCAATTTAAAATAAATGCAAGACAATAAAGACAATTGCACAATGATTGATTACGGAGTTCGGAAATTTCCTACGTCTCTCCGGGTTCTTATGAACCGTTCCACTAGTCAAAACTTGTAAGTTACAATAGTACATTTCACAAGAAAACCTAATGGAAACTATTAAGAACTTGCTTAGAAGAATAACCAAACCTTCAGAAGACAAGGGTGAAAAATAGCACCCGACTTCCCCTTTCTGGCATATTTGGCAAGCTCGATGGCACCAGCTCCATTGTTTGGAATCCTCTGGTTCTCGATCGGCCTTCCAGATGCTTCGTAATGCCCTATGGCACTCTGGTCGATATTCCAAGATTCAAAATAATTTGGTGTGGCGTTATGGGCCGACTAGGTAGTATTAATAACTCCTAGCCACAATAATTTTAATTTATTATTGCCTAAAAAATAATAGGTCAATCATAATTAAAACAATTGGTGTCCCAGATTTCACCCTAAAATTTGAGACTACCCCATATTGAAAAAATTTCGTTCTTTTAAAATAACGGGTCGTTTTGTGTTTTTATTGCCAGAAGATGCTTGTATTGCGTCAAGATATTCCCAGTGAATCATAGGAGCCAATTTGAAAAATACCTAGATGTCGAAAATTGTTTTATCCCTTCGTCAAGTTTTGTCTGCGGGAAAATTTTATTTAATTATTTGAAGCCCCGTTTGGAGTAAATTGTGCTCGATTTAGCCCTGTTGAAGTTTTGCATGTCAATATTCACATATACCAGTAGGGTTTTCACCAGGAATGGATCTTGGGCTTTGTCTATGACTTCTGGCAACGTTTTTTCATTTTTATTATTTTTTGTGTGTTTTTCTTTGTGAAATTCCCCTAGGTTAATTCCTTCACCAAGATCTGACTTGTTTTCTTTCTGGAGTATCGGAGATCATCTACGGCCGCCATGCCAAAAGGAATCAGCTTCAGGAAGTCAGCTTCTCTTTAAAAAGACGAAGTCGTGCACAAAAAGCCTCTCCTAGGCAAGTCACATTTTTGGAATAAATGGATTTTATGAAAATAAGAAAAATATTTCCATCAATGCGTAGAGCTCGAGAAGATATGCACTTTTAGAGAAAATGACACCTAAAACGGAGCTACGGAATGAAAGTTACGGCACATGCAAGTTTTTTCTGCTACATCTTCCTGAGACCCTTTCCAAAAATGGCAAATTTTCTTCACCAAAAATCCAAAAAAGGAAAGAAATGTTGTTTTTATGCCAGTCGCAATTTTCAAGGTTGCCTTCCACATCCAATTTCCACGCTTGCCCTAAGTGATGAATTCTCACGCAATTTTAAAAGTAGAAGTCACAATGCAAGTCGCACTTTTGGAAAAGAGCTATCTTTCATGCAAGTCGCACTTTTTTGAAGAAAGACTTTAAGCTGCCAGTGGGAATTTTGGCAGTGACAGGCAAGCGGGAATTTCTTACCTGCCTAGCAGGGTAATTTTTCCCATGAAGTCAAAGTCACTTAAGCTGCAATGGGAATATTAGAGGTGGCAGGCAGGCGAGAATTTCTTACTTGCCTTGCAGGTAAAAATTCCCATTATAAAAGAAAAATCACTTAAAGCACCGGTGGGAATTTCTTACCTGCCTGGCAGGGTAAAAATTCTCATTATGAAAGTCAAATCACTTAAGTGGAAGAAGGGATTTTTAGAGCTGCAGTGCAGGGTGAAAATTCCCATCAGAAGTTGACTTCTTATTTTTAGAATTCACCCTTGCCAAAAAGTGCGACCCACCTTGGGTGAATAACAATGCATTTAATAATATTTATTAATGTTTATTCACCCAATTTTGGTGCCATAAATAGAAGGAAAGTCAATGCATGAAGACAAGCCAAAGAGAATTGAAGGTAGCATGCTAAAAATAAATTAAATTAATTTATTTAATGGCAGCCATGAGCATGCAAATTTGGGCGCCCAAGTTGGAGGAATAAACATGTTTGTTTATTAATTAATTATAGGAGAGGCAATTATTAATTATAGAATGTTAAAGGTTATATAAGCATGGGCTGCCATAAGTGAAGGTGTAATTAATTCTTTTTGCAAAGGATTGCAGCCCAGACAGTTTTGGTACCCAAGGAAGGAGGATTTTTGCATTGAAGTTTATTTTCCACTGCTGGGAAGCTTCAAAGTTTGGCGCCTAGGGTTGGAGGAGCTTGATTTAAGCCTTGTTAATTATCTGCATGTTGGTATGAGTGCCCGGGTATTCATTATAAGTGCTCATATAAGTAAAAGAGAGTGCAAATTAATGTCAGGTACATTGAATATGTCCTACGAATCTAGAGAAATTGTCAGATGCACCAATTGCAAAGAATTCCAGCATAATTAAAAGAAAAAGAGTTGCTCAGACAAAGATTGCTCCAGCCATGGCAAAGTGGGATGAACGAGGAATCATGCATAGCTTCCAGATTTGCTGAAATCAATGATACAAACATAGGCCCTAAACCTATCACCGATTTAATTGTCAGATCTGCACAAGTCGATCCAATTGCAAAGGCTTCCGGCAAAAATTCATCCTCTTATTTCTAACGCAGCTCGTGTAGAATTCAGTGCATGGAGAATTCCTTCCAGGATCTTGTGCATGTGCTCCCAATCTTCCAGTTTTGAAGCCTTCATTGAATTTGCATTCACCGAGTGCTTTCCAGAATTTTTAATTGCTCATATGCAATTAAAAATAAAAATTATGACTTATTGACGGCAAACATTGCCTTTGATGCATGTCTTGAGAGAAGAACTACAAAAGCTTTAAGGATAAGAGGAAGACATGTCGTGGCGTGACACACCGTAAGTAAAATCACGATCCATTTGCTTTGAGATCCAGTTTGGTGAGAATCAAAGGCAAAAGAAACTTCATACGAGAATATGAAAAGAGCACATCTGTAGTTTTCCTCTTTCTTCTTTTTTTTCTCTTATTTTCTTCGACAAAGTAATTGAGTGATCAATTAAATTATAAAACTTAAGTGATTGGTTTAAAAGCCATTACTTGAAGAATTCAACTACTTGGAAATAGGTGGCAGACATGCAAAATAGAAGGTTCTATCTTTAGTTGCAAATCATGCATGTCATGTAAAGAGGAATTTCAGGAAGGGAGATTGCCAGTTGTTTCCTTTACAACTTCCACATGTGCCAGTTCACTAAAAGCTTCTTATTTGTAATTTCCCCTCTACATGCTATAAGTAGAGGAAGAACCTATGGGTAAATGAGGAGAATTTGTAAGCAACATTCTTGTGTTCTAGACTTTGTGCTGAAATCCCTGATAGCTATTTGAAACAAAGGAATAGAAAGGAGCAAATTTTCAGAGAACTTTGTGTCGACGGTGCATTTTGTTTCTAACTTTTTGTCTTATATCTACTTATAAACTTTGTGTTATTCTAGATCTAGATCTGAAAGTTGCCTTTGCTTATAATTCTGTGTGTTAATATCTATTGGTTTTGTCTATGTGCATGCAATCAACTCTGTAATCTATTGATTGGGTTGCACATCTTCCCTCTTTCTTTCCTGTGTTTTATTATTTCCTTCTTCTTTAGATATTTTCTTTCTTTAACAGCTGCTTACTTGTTGCAAAACTATACAGCTATGGTTCATGAGACGCATGGTTAAAGTAATACCCCCAAATATATACTAGCATTTTTAATTCACAAATCTTACACAGAGCCTCACTTTGGTAAATGAGGGAGATTTATCTCATGATTTGCCTAAGTTTTCAACTATGCAAAAAATCTAGCCAACAATAATAATGCCTAAATAAATTAGGTCTTCACACAACTATGCCCATGGAAACTAACTCTCCTCTTGGCTCTCTCTCTGCCTTTCCGAGCTCTAGGAATGAGCTTCTCCATTGCGTTGTGTGTCCATTACAATGAAATGGGTTCCCTATTTATACAAAAATAGGGCCCTTAAAATAATGCCTCAAATATTATCTAAGGCTAATATTAGCATAGCAGCCAGTAGCAAAACAAATGGGATAGGCTTATCTCCATTTTACATATTTGAATGGGCTGATTACCCATGTTGGCTGATTTGTTTGATTGAGGGATAAAATCCCATTTTAGTGGCCTTAGATTTTGGGAAGGTTTTAATAAACCTTATCTCCTCCATTCTTCATGTGGAACTTTCCACGCATGGGCCTAGCCCCCCTTACCACCGCTTCATCTCCTCCCCTCCACGTGGACTTAGCATATGGTTTGGGTTTGGAGGATTATGTGGGCTGACCACTTCACATTAATACATGGCTTCACAAATAAAACCCGCCCACTTTGACATGTGGCATGTAAATTGGTTTGTAAGTGGACTTACCAAGATAATATAAATTCGACCCATACAATGTGGTATGGAAAATAATTAACTCGGTCAATAGCATATAGTCCACTTGTCGTCTCTCGATAGGAAAATCAAGCGAATTCGATTCGTGGTGGCTTGTGGACCCACCACGTCGGCGATAATACCATAGTCCACACGACGGTCGGGCTCCCCTCTGTAACAAAAGTTGAGCCTCTTGTTCCGGCGAGCAATCTTTTACGACTATCAAAGACCAGAGATCGGAAATAAACAAATGACTCCCTTTGCCTTTTTGCCACATGTCACAGTGCCATTGGTCCAATATTCACCTATTGACCAAAGTTTACTTTCCCGTTAACTGAACTTTGATTTGGACATATCTAGAGCTCCCGATGTCCATTTTTGCATTCTCACAATCAATGGAAAGCTCTCGAAACAATCTTCCACACTAACACCATTTATGAATGTTTAGGGAATTTTCAAAAATTATCCCTAATCACACTCCCCCCTTTGAGAAAGCCTTTTTGTCCCAAAAAGCTTATATTGGAACATTTTGCCATCTCGTCCTAAATCTGGGAATTCTCTGTTGCCACCTTTGGAAGTGTTACTGTAGTAGACCCTTGGGTATTCTCCTCTGCAACCTTCTCACTTGAAAATTTTCTCTGATCCTAGGACCTGTGGATTATGGGCCCATAATGCTTCAGTTGCACCACTCTGATATCTGAAGAAGACCTCCACGCCTCTGTTGTATGGTGCTAAGTTTTTGCATGAAACCTCAACGCTCCTACTGTGTGGTGCTAAGATTCCTGATATTTGACAACAAGGATCTTCTTTTACTCTATAACACATGACTTTTGGCTCGATTTGATTCCACAGAATCCAAATTGGTTTGAAGGAATCCATGTTACGTAGAGCTAGTATTGATCCAATGTCGATGATGGACAATAACTTGTCCTTTTTCAGACCTCAACACCTCCAATACATGATGTTAAGCCTCTTTCAAGACCTCAAGCCTCCAATGCACGATGTTAAGTCTATTACATACCTCAACGCCTCAATACACGATGCTAAGCCTCTTTCAAGACATCAAGCCTCCAATGCACGATGCTAAGTCTGTTGATCAGCTACCATTCGAATGTGTAGTCGCAATGCCTTGACACCGAATGACGTTTCGAGATGATCCTTTGAGATCTCCTCTTGTTGACACACTAATATCAAGTACCACTCATTTGCCGATGATCACTATGCCTCTACACATAATGAATTCTAGAATGGTGACTGACTCTGTGAACTCTACTCTCGAACAAATGGAAGATCAATCTCCAAGCTTTATATGAGTTAATTCCTATATCCAAGTTGTAACAGGTACTCACCGGTGATTAAGAGATTTTTTTGGAGCATTAATCAAATTTTCTAAGTAAGAAAATCCATTGAGTATTGTAAACCTTTCTCTTAGTATTTTCTCACAAAATCTAATCTCAAACAAATATTGCATACTATTCATCAATCTGAATTATACGCAATATATAATTGAAAAATTGTTGACTTACCCATTTTAAAGGACTTTCACTTTTAGGTATTACCTAGTCACTGGGTTGACTTGTCAACTATGGTGGTGGAGTAGAAACTTCCTTTGCCTTTGTAATAGGCCTCCGTTCCATCTTTGGCTTGCCATTACTCGATGCGAGATGGATGCGAGTTTCAGCAATTTTCCCCGGTGCCCATTCCTCTGGTAATGAGCAAAAAAATTCCTCTTATTCTCCTTCTTCTAGGATGAGGAATTATTTCTACCATTTCTCAACTTTGTATGACGAGATTGCTCTTTTTGATTTTCCTTGTTCACGACAAACGACATCAACTTCTTCATCGGTGTCCTTATCTTCTAAAGCATCAGCCCTTTGAATGATTATGCAATCCACAAAAAGTACATGGAAAGGAATTCCACATCTTCTGAAAATCATAACCATACTTCTTAAGCTGAAAAAGTGGATCAGAAGTTTTACTATGCTTATGATTATGGTAAGAAACTGGAGGTGGAATCTCATTACCTCTTCGCTGATTTCTCTTACCACATCCTGCCTATGATGACGAAGCACAACTTTCCTGCTCAAGAATCTTCTTGTAGGACTAGTGGGGTATTCACTTTGCTTTCGGAAGCTTGTCTCCCATCAGCATTCTTGGAGCATTCTCCAATATCCATTCTGCACTAGAAAAACCCAAACCTACAAAACGAGGACGATCCTCAACCTGTATTGGGTTAGATATGCCTTGGCCATTTTTACCAAGGCCTCTTCCATCAAATCCCATTTTATCTAGTAACTTGGATCCAATGCCTCTAGTATGCTTTTCAAACAAACCAAAGGCTTCATTACCTGAATCTGAAACTGAATGGGAGGAAGAAAAAGATTCCAATGGTGAAAAACTTACAGTGCACTCATCTACCATGGTCACTGCATCTGAAGTTGAAGGTATTTCCTTTCTCTGATCACCACACTACAACCTTGCAAGAGCTCATCCTTGGTTTGCAGTTCTGATTTCAAGCGAGCATTCTCCTCTTCCAAGGAGTAATACATTGATCGCAGGAGAGAGTTCTCTTCCTAGATCTGGTGATTATAAGCTTCAATTTCATCGAGCTTCTCCTATTTAGACATCTTTCCCATAGTGCACTTGTACCCTATTCACACAAACTGAACCAACTGCACCAACTTGAAGCAATCACTCTGTTAATCAAATTTACTGAAGAAAATATGGAGCTAAATCAGCTATAATAACAAACTTGCTTGAAGATTAGCAAGTTTGCAAGCACGATCACCTGCTCTGATACCAACTTGACCCAAAAATAATCAAGTTTTTATTTACTTGATCTCGGACCCTTATAGGCTTTAAATATTTGTCGATAATTTACTCCTTTTAAGTAATCAATTTAAAATAAATGCAAGACAATAAAGACAATTACACAATGATTGATTACGGAGTTCGGCAATTGCCTATGTCTCGGGTTCTTACAAACTGTTCCACTAGTCAAAACTTGTAAGTTACAATAGTACTTTTCACAAGAAAACCTAATGGAAACTATTAAGAACTTGCTTAGAAGAATAACCAAACCTTAGAAGACAAGGGTGAAAAATAGCACCCGACTTCCCCTTTCCTAGCGTATTCGGCAAGCTCGATGGCACCAGCTCCACTGTTCGGAATCCTTTGATTCTCGATTGGCCTTCCAAATGCTTCGTAACACCCTATGGCACTCTGGTCGATATTCCAAGATTCACAATAATTTGGTGTGGCGCTATGGGCCGACTAGGTAGTATTAATAACTCCTAGCCACAATAATTTTAATTTACTATTGCCTAAAAAATAATAGGTCAATAATAATTAAAATAATAATGCCTAAATAAATTAGGTCTTCACACAACTATGCCCATGGCAACTAACTCTCCTCTTGGCTTGCTCTTCCTTTCCGAGCTCTAGGAATGAGCTTATTCATTGCGTTGTGTGTCCATTACAATGAAATGGGTTCCCTATTTATACAAAAATTAGGGCCCTTAAAATAATGCCTCAAATATTATCTAAGGCTAATATTAGCATAGCCCGTAGCAAAATAAATGGGATAGGCTTATCTCCATTTTGCATATTTTAATGGGCTAATTACCCATGTTGGTGTATTTGTTTGATTGAGGGGATAAAATCCCATTTTAGCGGCCTTAGATTTTGGGAAGGTTTTAATAAACCTTATCTCCTCCATTCTTCATGTGGAACTTTCCAAGCATGGGCCTAGCCCCCTTACCACCGCTTCATCTCCTCCCCTCCACGTGGACTTAGCATATGGTTTGGGTTTGGTGGATTATGTGGATTATGTGGGCTGACCACTTCACATTAATACATGGCTTCACAAATAAAACCCGCCCACTTTGACATGTGGCATGTAAATTCGTTTGTAAGTGGACTTACCAAGATAATATAAATTGACCCATACAATGTGGTATGGAAAATAATTAACTCGGTCAATAGCATATAGTCCACTTGTCGTCTCTCGATAGGAAAATCAAGCGAATTCGATTCGTGGTGGCAAGCCACGTGGTGGCTTGTGGACCCACCACATCGACAATAATACCATAGTCCACACGGCGGTCGGACTCCCCTCCGTAACAAAATTTGAGCCTCTTTTTCCAGCAAGCAATCTTTTACAATCGTCGAAGACCGAGAAGATCGAAAACCAATAAACAACACCCTTTGCCTTTTCGCCACGTGTCACAGTGTCATTGGTTCAATATTGACATGTTTACCATAGTTGACTTTCCCGTTGACTGAAATTTGATGGGACATATCTAGAGATCCTAATGTTTGTTTTTCGCGTTCTCACAGTCGATGGAAATCTCTCAAAATGATCTTCCACATTGACACCATTTAGGGATGTTTAGGGAATTTACAAAAATGATCCCCTGATCATTTATCTATAGAGTCTTCTTCTCACTCTTGTGTAAACTAAAATTGGTGATACCTTTGTGGGTGAAAGGATTTGGAATGCCTAGTAAATGCTCAAACCAAATCTCATTTGGATTGGAGATGGTTTATGGGATAGACTTTCTCTTAATTCATATTCTTTAGTGTGGTCTCACATTCTTACTTTTCATAATCTCTTATTTTCCATGGCCCTATTTAGTAAGAGTCCTAAAAATTTTCAAAATGAAATTGAGTCTATCTGTGAAATTTTCTATACATTTTCTTGTTGTTTTCTTTAATGGGATGTGATTAAGGATAAATTATATCTTAAGAATGAAGATGTAGAATCCATATTCAAGATTCAAAAGCTGCATACCAAACTATTGTATCCTCGCATGATAGGACGTCCTTTCTAGAACCCCTTGGTGGGGAGATTGCCATTGACCTAATACTACTCCCATCTACCAATACAAACCTTAAATTGGTTATTAGCTTCTTGTCCCTCATCATATTCAGACTAAAACAATCTATCAATGTTGGAAATTAAGGTCCCTAGATGTTGTTTGGCCTATATGGTTTTTCAATATTTGGAAAGCTCATTTCCGCTAATGCATTCTCTATCAAGGTCTACCAATTGAAGATAGGATTAAGCATATGGAGGTTTCAAATCTCATTTACCTTAAATATTATCAAGATGAAACCGTTAAATACCTTTTTATTTATTCCCGATGCTCAAAATTCTTGTCAATGGATTCATACCATTTCTCAACCTTTTCTTCTAGAACTCTTTACCTAGAAAATGGATATTCTTTGGGACTCAATGAAATATCCCTTGTAGGATATTACTTAAAAATGCACAAAATATAGAAAATTTGCAGCAAAGTAAAATACTAATTTTTAATGAAAATGTCCAGCTAGGACAGTGAATGGTATTGAATTGATATCACACAAAATATTTTCCCACAGTGCATGAAATTACAAGGGAAGCTTACAATAATAATAATAGACACTATGCAGACATTTTATGGAATAATATATTGCTACCCGACAAGGTACAGAAGGCCCTAGGCAGCTAGTCAACTTTAGAGGTCCGTGACCCTCTAAATACAAGAGCAAAATAAGGGTCTTTGAAAACAACAAGGTAGATGTAGGGAATAGCACTGCCACCTGCAGATCTGACCCGGCCGACTGGAAAACCCCCAAATAGAGGCTACGAGTTGCCATGCACTAGGAATGGAGTCGGGAAATGAGGGAGGCACCTTTCCACGTGCTACCACGCCCAGCCTAGATGGCTTTCATGAGTCAGATCTAGAGCCCCTCTGATTGTCTTCCCAAAAGCCCCAAAAATCCTCGAAACCCTTCCTCTGACCCTCTGGAAATATCTCTGTAGTACGGCCCAGAAAACGGCTCCAAGATGACAGACTAGGGTAGATCTTTCACTACCGAAGAATGCCCTACTAGCTAGGGATGGGTCTCTCACCAACAAAGCTAGGGTCCTTGTGGGATTTGACTCCAAAAGCTGTTGAAACAAAGCAACAGCAGCTGCATGAGAAGAGGCTAAGAGTATGCGACAAAAAGTGCCTTTTCTTCCTTCCCCATCTCCATATATACCTTTCCTTGGAAAATGAGCCCCCATAACCCTAGCGCATTTCATTCCATGGAGGGGCCACTAACATAAAAGTATCTATAATTACTTTCTCCCTTTTTGAGTCGTCGTGTCCAAAAGTGACCCCCAAACGCCAAACTAGGACATTAAAACCACGGGGCCCCTTCCCACAAGCTTCTAGTGTCCACAGCCCCCTTGGGTCTGACCACATTTTGGGCCCGACTTGGCCCTTGGGCCATTTGGCGTAGGAAGAAGGGGGCATTACAGAAAGGGGACATTACAGTCCTCCCTTCCCAAAATTTGCTTGTCCTCAAGCAAACGCAAATTAGGATGCTGCAAAATCTGCTCCCCCTCCCAAGTAGCATCCTCAAGTGGTAGTCCCTTCCATCGCACCAAATACTCGGTGATTTCTCTGCTCCTGAGCCCCCTCCGTCTTATTTCAATAATGGCTTCCGGTTCTAGCACCAACTTCCCTTCCTCATCTAGTGGCGGTAGCTCTGTAGACGGTCCAATATGTGGTCGAGTGCATTCTTAAGGCATGAAACATGGAAGACATTATGTATCTTATTGTGCTCTGGTAGCTCTAGCTCATATGCCACTTCCCCTACTCGACGAACTATTCGGTACGAACCATAAAATCATGGTTTCAATTTCTCTGCACCCTTATGCTGCCCGAGTGGGAACTACCTATATGGCTGTAAATGTAGGAACACTAGATCCCCAACCTCAAAAGACCTCTTTGTCCTGTGTTGATCTACGTATACCTTCTGTTGATTATGTGCCTTCTGAAGATTCTCTCTGAGAGCCTTCAAAATATCCTGGTTCTCCTACTAACCAATCTCGAGCTTTGGGAGCTCAGCTATCTAGTAATACCAAATCTACGAATGTCCTTGCGTCATACCCATACAAGGCTCGGAAAGGGGTCATACCTATGCTCATCTGGTAGGTGGTATTGTAGCAATACTCACCCATGTGTAACCATTTGATCCATGCCCGTTGGTGTCCTATCACATAACTCGCAAGTAGCCTTCTATCCATTTATTGACTATCTCCTCTCGCCCATATCATGTCGTGGGTGGTAGCTAGTGCTAGGAGTTAACTCCGTACTGCTAATGTCGAAGATCTCCTACCAAAAGGTGCTCATGAAGATCTTGTCCCTATCACTGATGATATTTTTAGGCAACCCATGTAGCTGAAAAATACCGGTATAGAAGATCTGGGCCACATCCATGGCCTCGTGCCCTTTGGGTAGGGAAAAGAAATGAGCATACTTAGTTAACCGATCAACTACAACATAAATGCAGCTATGCCCATGCACCAAGGGAAGCCTTGTGACAAAGTCCATAGATATGCTTTCCCATTTTTGTTCGGGAATGGGGAGAGGCTGAAGTAATCCTGCTGGGAAAGAGCGCTCGGATTTGGTTTGCTAGCAAACCATACATTCTCTGACATGATTTAGGACATCGTTCTTCATCCCCTTCCATGCAAATCTCTCCCTGATGAACCTGTATGTTTTGAAATACCCAGGATGTCCAGCTAGGGGTGTATCATGTACTACTCAAAGGATCTTCCCCTTCATTTTGGATCCTGGTATAAGGAAGATCCTATCCTTGTAGAAAATGAGATCATCCACTACTCTGTATCGGTCGTCCTGTATCATACCATCCATGATCCCACATGCAAACTAATTTTTGGAATACTCAACAAGTATATGAGCCTTCCAATCCATTGAAATCTCAGACATAGAACTAAGCATAGCAGTGAGGTAAGGCCTCCTAGATAAAGCGTCAACAACAATATTATTCTTACCTCGAGTGTACTCAATGTCAAAGTCATATGTTTGCACCTTGTTCACCCATCTCTGTTGGCGATCATTGAGCTCTTTCTGTCCCAAGAAGAATCTCAAACTGTTGTGATCCATATGAACCACAAATTTTTTGCCCACAAGGTACTATTTGAATTTGGCCAAGGCATGCATAATGGCCAACATCTCCTTGTCGTAGATTGAATACCCTCTCTCCATGGGTTTCAGGTTCCGACTCTCATAGGTGATTGGAAGTTGATCTGCGTATGAGAACTACCCCAACACCCTCTCCTGAAGCATCACACTCTAGGATGAATGGGCGGGAGAAGTCTGGTAATGTGAGGACGGGACACGAACTCATTACCTCCTTGAGGTGGTCAAAAACCTGTTGAGCAGCATCTGACCAAGCAAAAGCCCCTTCTTGGTCAAATTGATCAATGGAGCAATCAACCAAGAGAAATTCTTCACGAACCTCCGGTAGTATGTGCACAACCCCATGAATCCTCTCAATTGTGTCAATGTTCTAGGTGGGGGCCAATCCAGGATTGCTCGTATCTTCTCTCTGTCCACCTTCACTGTACCCCCCAATTACATATCCCAAGTACATAAGTTTGGTCATGTCGAACTCACACTTAGAAGCTTTCACATATAACGAATTAGCTTCTAATATCCCCAATATCTCACCCAGGTGCCTAATATGGTTCTCCCAAGTCCTGTTGTAGACTAAAATATCATCGAAGAAAACCAACACAAACTTCCGCAAGTGGCGGTTGAACACATGATTCATGCAAGACTGGAATGTAGCTAGAGCATTAGACAATCCGAAAGGCATCACCAAGAATTCAAAGTAACCATAATGGCATCGAGCGATTTCTTATGCACATCCTACACCACGACTTTGATCGATGATATCGGTGCGCAAATCTATTTTCAAAAATAGATTACACCATGTAGCTCATCCATCAACTCATCAATGCATGGTACGGGATACTTTTATTTATTATCTTCTTATTTAAGGCCCGGTAGTCCATAAACATCATGCTGAGGTCCCATCCTTCTTCTTCACCAAAACCACCGAAGAAGCAAAGGGTGGAACTCGGTCTAATATGCCCCATATTCATGAGCTCATGTATAGTCTTCTCAATCTCATCCTTAAACCACTTAGGGTAGTGGTAAGGAGAAATGACCTTTGGTCTAGCATCCTCGAGCTCAATCACATGCTCAAATCCCTATACGGAGGTATGCTTGGAGGTATGTCACCAAACACAACACTGTGTTTGTCAATAGGCCATGTATATCCACATGTATGCTGTTGTTGTCCTTCCTCGGATTTCTTGGTGAAACCAAGCCGTATCTTGCCCAATCCACCTCGTCGTGCCTATAGATTCTCTCGATCCTCTTGACTATAACAACTTGGGTGCCCCGAGGATAAACCCCTCAAGATCACATTCCTCCCTTTGGACTTAAACTTCAGCTCCATCATTCGGAAGTTAGTTTGAAATTCACCAAGGGAATGGAGCCACTGTACCCCAAGCACTATGTTGGTCTCTCAATTCCAACAATATAGAAATCATTAGTAACTGTATAGTTACCCATCGCGATGCTCAATTGGGGAACCCGTCATGTGCATCTCATAGACTCTCCATTGGCTACAACCATGTTGAAGCCCTCAAATTCCTCTGTCTGTAACCCCTACCTCTCAACCAATGAGGCATCAATAAAGTTGTGGGTTTCCCCACTATCAATGAGTACCACCACTTGTTGTCCCTGCAAAACTCCCCTAACTCTGAATGCCTTGTACCTCGGGGTACTAGACAATGTGGCGATAGTCTCTTGGGGAAAGTCTCACTATCTTGCTCCACACCTGCACCATCTGATGCCTCATCATCATCATCCTCTAATGGTTGTGTGTTCAAATCTTCATCACCATCACTCTCCTCGAAGACCTCTATGTATTGGGCCCTCCCTCTACCCCCTGATCGTGTCCTGGGACCCAAGGTGTGCGGCAATCGAAACACAGTTTCTTTCACCTCAATTCCTCCCTGTCCTCACTAGCTCCGAATGGTCTCCAGGTTATATCCTTCCTAGGTGGAGGTACCTTCGGCTGTGAACCCCGATTCTTGAAGGGAAACCCTTAGGCTGCACTCGAGGTGGAAACCTCAACTTAGGAGTGGATAGCTCTAGGTCACGAGCTCTCCTAATAGCCTCATGCAACGAAGAAGGCTCAAATGCCCTCACAAATCTAGCGAGAGCGTCTGTCAAACTTGTTATGAATAGGGAAATCAGCCTCATCTCTATAATATCAGGTACCATGACCGATAGTCTCTAAAAATCGGTGATATACTGATCCACGAAATCGGTCTGTCTCAGATGAGTCAGCTCTCTAAAATACCCATCAGGTCCCTCTTATCAAATCTGCTCACTAGCCTCTTTGTGAACTCTGCATAAGTCGTGATGTATATGTGTCCTTGTGTAATCAACCCATGATGCCACCAATCATGAGCATCTCCCTCTAGATGTAGGATTGCAAACTTAATTGCATCTTCCTCCGCATCGAGGAGTCGAAGTATGTCTTCAACACGCACCCAAAGTGTGTAGTACACTTCTTAGAACCATCGAAATGTGGGCAGAAATCTATCCCAACCTCGTTACATCTCTACGGTACTGTGTGCTGTAATCTCTCCTAGGCTTGTTGCCGATCTTCATTTTGCAATATTCTGGAATGGCATGTTGTCACAAAAGCCATCACTTAAATTTTGGTACCTTTCCCAACAAGACTCATCATCTACAACATCCCCTATTTGTCATACTCGTGAAACTCCGGATCCTTCAAGAAAGAAGGTTCGTGAGACCCCAGAGGCACAGTAGAAGAATGGGGGAATGATGTCCCTGAATTTCCACCCTCACCTCTTTATATTGTCCCATGTTGCTATTTTCTCCTCTTTCCACATGAGTATCGGACACTGTCTTTGCCAATATCTCGGTGAGTTGGCTCAAATAGAGATTGGTAGTCTCCTCTTTGCTTTACCATGTTGGTGAACAATTGTTTCATCAACTCCACCCCTATATCCTCACTGTCTTTGTCTCCCATCTTTCAATCCCAACAAGCTGGAGAAAGAGCCGCTCTGATACCACTGAAATATCCCTTGTAGGATATTCCTTAAAAATGCACAAAATATAGAAAATTTGCAGCAAAGTAAAATATTGATTTTTAATGAAAATGTCCAGCTGGGACAGCGAATGGTATTGAATTGATATCACACAAAATATTTGCCCACAGTGCATGAAATTACAAGGGAAGCTTACAATAATAATAATAGACACGATGCAGACATTTTATGGAATAATATATTGTTGCCCGACAAGGTACAGAAGGCCCTAGGTAGCTAGTCAACTTCAGAGGTTCATGACCCTCTAAATACAAGAGCAAAATAAGGGTCTTTGAAAACAACAAAGGCAGATGTAGTGAATAGCACTGCCACTTGCGAGATCGACACTACATTTTTGGAAAACCCCAAATAGAGGTTACGAGTCGCCACGCAAGGAATGGAGTCAGGAAATGAGGGAGGTGCCTTTCCACGTCTTTGTCACACCCAACTTAGATGGTCATCGTGAGTCGGATCTAGAGCCCCTCTGATTGTCTTCCCTAAAATCCCCCAAAATCCTCGAAACCCTTCCTCTAACCCTCTGGAAATATCTTTGTAGTACGGCCCAGAAAATGGCTCCAAGATGACAAACTAGGGTAGATATTTCACTACCGAATAATTCCCTGCTAGCTAGGGACGGGTCTCTCACCACCAAAGCTAGGGTCCCTGTGGGATTTGACTCCACAAGCTGTAGAAATGCAACAACAGATGCACAAGAAGAGGCTAAGAGTATGTGACAAAAGTGCCTTTTCTTCCTTCCCCGTCTCCATATATACCTTTCCTTGGCAAACGAGCCCCCACAACCCTAGCGCATTTCATTCCATGGAGGGGCCACTAACATAAAAGTATCTATAATTACTTTCTCCCTTTTTGAGTCGTCGTGTCCAAAAGTGACCCCCAAATGCCAAACTAGGACATTAAAACCACGGGGCCCTTCCCACAAGCTTCCAGCGTCCACAACCCCCTTGGGTCTAACCACGTTTTGGGCCCGACTTGGCCCTTGGGCCATTTGGCATAGGAAGAAGGGGGCATTACAGAAAGGGGACATTACACTCAACCATGTTACCTGCAAAATATAACATTTTTTATCAAACCTTTTGTCTTTGATATACTTTTTCACATATGAAAATATAGAAATCATGTCAATTTTACTAATGTGGCGATGGAAAGAGATTTCTTTATAACTAATAAAGTTATTTTTATTTCCCATGTTTTTCTTTAGCTCTAAATCTAGGCGAAAAATTCTTCTTAGAGGTGGAGCACCTCCATTCTCTTTTGGACCACTAGGGGAAGTGCTCTTTATGTTATTAGTTAAGTGTCCTGGGGATTCTTTCACATGTCACTCTCCTTCTCAAGGTTGTGGTTATGGTTTTGTAGTCACTACTCTAGGAGTTGGTGGAGCTTCTCTCCTCATTCTCATCGCCTTTGCCTCTTTGAGGCAATGGTGGTGTGATTGATTGAATTGGAGGTAGTAGTGGGGGAGCTCCTCCCTAGGTCAAGCTTCCATTATTGTTTGTTTTTATTTCTCCTTCTCAATAGGCCAAGGAAACTAAAGAAAAAAACATAATGACGAGTGGGATCCCATACCTAACACTGCAGGACCCTCACAGGTGGTAGTGGTTGGGGGATCCTAATATCCCCCTCTTTCACCTCTTTTGAATGTCATGCTCCTATTGTTGCCTTAATGTCTTGTTGTTTGTGGTTGGTGGTAGTTGGTTTATCACTCCTTGGTTTTATCACTTTTATTAAGTTTATATTATTATGAAAACATTATTTTTTATGTTGTTTGATGATTTATTATACTTTCTCAATAATAGTTTTAGCTCGATGTGTTTGGCATTACGAGATGTGGTTTCTTCCACCTATGTTTAGTATAATCAACATTGTACTAAAATGTATTATTAATAAAAGTGTGATTTCTAATAAAAATATATGGATCAACATCCATCATCTTTAACACATGAATTTCTTAATGTGTGATCAAACTGGAACAAATAAGAATATATTTACTAGATGTAAATCAAGGTAAATTTTAAGACCCCCTAAAAAAACTCGTAGATATTACTTAGGTGAATCTGTGAAAATGACTTTTGAAATGATGGCGAATCTAAAGGAAACGGGTTTCAAATGGTTTGGTAAATCATTTGATAATGGTGTTGACCGGTAGCAATTTTTGGCTGATAGAATATGTTGTTGGCTAACAACATATGTAATTTTTCAAAAAATCATTTTTTTACAATAGAAGTTAAAATGACTGCCTTGACCAGAAATTTGTCCTCATAAAATATGGCACAAACAAAAAAGTTCAAAAATATGATTTTTGTGAAAAAAATACATATTTCACCAATTTTGTATGGGATTTTGTTTTAATTTTTTTATGTTAGCAGTTAAAATCATTGTCTCGACGAGAAATATTTCCTCACAAAATATGGCATAAGCGAAAAAAAATCCCATACTCGCTTTTTTCCGACATCACTAAAAAAGCTACTAGCCAATAACATTTTTTTATGCTATTGACCTATCATTTTTTATGTTACCAATCGGTAGCATACAAGTATGTTAATGTTGTCGTTTGTTTATGACATTTTACATTATATATAACTTCAACAGGATAACATATTAACTTTTACAATACCTTTAATGTGTCGATCTAGATTGTCAATGCCCATAGGACCATGAGCACAAGTAAAGGAATTGCGAAGAAAATTTGATGTGTACTTGATATATGAAATTGTAAATTTGTAATCACTCTATATATGAAGGTGAATTTTACAAATTTCAATTTTGTGCTAATGGCGATTTGAATTTAAAAAGTCAAGCTATTGGTGTAAGCATTGGGCGAACCAACCCCTAAAATTAACTTGTACATAGAAAATTTGGCGACCCAGTCTAGTTCTAATCCTAAAAATTCACCAAATACAAATTTTAAAAATTGAAACATTTGCGAATTAACAAATATTTGCCATTAAAATTTACACTGATGTAAATTCATGATCCGTAAATAAAATTGAATGGTCAAAAGTATTGGTATAACAACTACTCATAACTACAATATAGAGGAATTGTTCATTATGGTCTTCATAACCCTATTTCACATAGATATTATAGTAATAACAATCACAAATTAGAGATGTTCCTAACATGGCTGACCCTTGAATTGGTAGAACCTAGAACAAATAGACGTCACAAGGCATCCTTTGATAAATATGTAACGACTTTGAACCCATGAGATAGACATCAAAGGGATCATGTAACCCATTGTTCAATTCTTAATGACATGCTTCTTACAAAGTATAAACATCTTTTGCAATTAACCCACATGTGGCTTATGAAGAACTATTAAGGCATACTTGTTTGTAAAGTAACATAACAATACACACACAATATTTATCGACTAGATTTGACACTCACGACAATATCGATTTTTCATACACTACACAACCTCCAAACATCCATGTCATTCTCATTTGATGCTTGATAAAGACGACGGATATTCCATTTGTATAGAGTAGGAAAACAATAAAAAAATGGCTTACATCACAATTTGTGTAATATTGTTAGAATAGTTTGTTCAAATATTTGTGTTTAAAATATATCTTTAGATGTAATTATAAGAGTCAAGTCTCACATACATTTTAGAATCCTACCTCAATAACCTATATTACATAATCTTAGGCATTATAACACATATTTAAATTTATTTAATATTTAGAACATTTAAAATTATTATCCATATACATAACATCTTTTTAAAAATTACGTAAATTTAAATCACCAAAAACACTTTTCTTCGCCTAGTGCAACTTACTTCATTCAAATTCACCAAAGTACACTTATAGTGTACCCATAAACCCCTTCAAAGGGACCATCATTAGTCACATTTATGTTTGCGGTGATAGTGGAGAGCTTTGACCATGCTTTGGTGTACCCTCGGACCCCTCCAAAGGGACCATTGCTAGTCACATTTAGGTTTGAAGTGAGATGGAGGGCTTTCTCCATATTTACATTTTTAGTGAAATTGGAGGGATTCGACCATACTTTTGGCATCCCAATCAATAATGTGTATATTTTTGCACAATTAGATAACATCATCTTTGCCCGTACTTTTGAGCTACATATAACAAATTATAATTGGTGAGTTGACATCTATCTAAATAGAGTCTTCCTTAAATAAAGAGCCACCACTACAAGAAATCCAATCTACTTGTGTTACACATCTAAATAGATTTACACCACAATGGATGATATAACAAACCATCATCGTTGTACATATGAGTGTAGCTCGCCCCATCCCCTATATTAATTTTTTCAATGGTTTGACCTACTTAATGAATATAATTTCATGCTTTCAATCACTTAGTAATAATTCAAAAATAATATCATGACATCGTTGGGGGATAATTAAAGCCAAACTATATTACCATATTCATGCCAAGATTATTGAGTTCCTTTGGGGTTGTGGTCATGACTAGTGTGGAAGATCTCGTTCTCACAACAAACATTGAAGTGTCTCTCTTTGGTAGCAATATCCTTCTCTAGCTCACAAATTTCAAGGTGATAATAGTAGTAGTGAAGACCATGCAAAGCGGGACTCGCTATTTGGGCAAAACCTCTACAAGTGAAGTTCCCTTGCTTAGCATTGACCATTTTTCCTAAGCGTCAAAATGTTAATGAAGAGGAAAATAAAGCAAAAGAAAAAGATGGGTGGAACCCGCAATATGCTATCGACCCACCTAATAGCGGATGGAGAGGTCAGGAAGAACCCCGATGATCCCGCTCTTCACGCCTATGCTAGTTGTGACTCATGTGGCATATTACTTTTTTTTTCTTCTTATTATATATATTTTTGATTAAAAAGTTTATTTAATTTGCTAAGTTGGTTGTTAGTTTTGTGGATTTTCAATGTGACACTCCATGTGTAATTCGTCCTCTCACCTCTTTTACAATTAACCATTACTCTATATTTATATCAAAATAGGAAGAAAGATTCCTCGCAACTCGGGGTTGGGCCTTATTGACATTCAACACCAAAGGTGGGCACTTTGTGCGAAATGGATCATTTGATGCATTGAGGGACAAGAAGCGTGGAAAGTGCTTATGTGCCATGACATCGAGGAGGGGTCACCTTACGGCCGCCCAGCATGGAAAGGTCTGGGGTTTGTCAATCTCCTTATTGCTCTTGTTCTATTAAAGTGTTGGCACTTTTGTGCTCAAAAGCATATGGAAGGCATGGGAATGCATCAAACCATGGCTACAATGGAAAGGCAACAATTTTCGTAATGGTCTCTCCATTAACCATCAATCTCTATGGTGGTTGTCGATCTTTCAAGCTTAGGATAGGTGTCTTACAGATGTCCCTGGAATTCTGCGCTCAAGCTTTTCAAATGCGGAATTTGTACCATTCAAGATTTATTCTGCAAACACTCTCAATCCTGGTATTCTTGGCCTAAGCTTAAAGCTCGGTTTCGGCTCACCACCCAGGATCACACTAGCATTACCAAAGTTATCAATTCGATCCCAGATCATATGCTGCACAAAATTTATGTGCATTCCTCTCGCCCTTGTGATTGGGACTGGAAATGGTATGTTGATACCCCATTTCGCAATTATTCAGCCAGTAAAGGCTACCGTTGGCTCTCCCTCATTTGCCCATGGTTGAAAAACTCAACACTCGATGGGGGTTCATTCTACTCCATCATGCTGGAGAAGGAGATTTGACACTATTTGTTTGGTCTGTGTGGAACCTAAAATTGCACACTTTCTATGGTGTATTCTGCACCAAGGTCTTCCAATTGGCTCTCGACTTGTTCAAATTGGGGTTCCAGCTCCCAAGTGTCTGTTATGTGGCCACTTAGAAACTTTGTTGCACCTTTTATGGTTTTTCCCAAAAGCACAACTTGCTTGGAATTGGATTCATTCATTTTTCTTTTCTCTCAGACCTCAATGTTTTACTTGGCAGCACGTTCTTTTAAGAGATAACCCCAAAATTCCGCACATGTTCCTTTGAATTCCGCATGTTTTTTTAGGGGAAATTTTGTTTTGGATATGGAAAGAACGGAATGTTGTTTTCTTTGTTAATTCTGAAGTTGATTAGCAATTTTCAATGTATAACAAGTCTATGGTTATCTCCAATGTACTTTTGTCGATTCAAGTCCAGGCTAATAAAGTTGCCCCGGAGGTGGACCACCCGCACACTTTGTCGCGGCATTGGGGGATGCCCCGTGTAATGTTTCTCGAGAGCCACCATCACCATCTCGGCTCTCCCCGCCGCATGGCCATGGTGGTCGTCATAGCCGCTCTTAATGACATTCTTTCGGTTGGGCTCACCTTTGCTCTCCATGCGATCAACAACGGAGGAGTGTCACTCCGCCAACATGCCAACAAGGCCGAGGTTCTCCTCGCTTGTCAACTCGGGTAGGGCTCGTCGATCGCCTCGAGCCGCATACCCTAGATGGTTGGAAT
This sequence comes from Taxus wallichiana var. yunnanensis, assembly GCA_018340775.1. Taxonomy (NCBI): domain Eukaryota; kingdom Viridiplantae; phylum Streptophyta; class Pinopsida; order Cupressales; family Taxaceae; genus Taxus; species Taxus wallichiana. The sequence continues at coordinate 23,192,059 of CM031240.1, forward strand.
CGCCACCTCCGTCCCCTGTCGCCTTGGATAAGTTTCCTCGCCTTCCTCTCGTCATCTCTCCTACATGGGTGGCAGGGACAATGAAGAGGAGAACCCCATCTGTTGAGACATTCCAGATCCGGCAAGAACCTCCTTGGTTCAGGAAATTTGCTGTTGACCACGATCCTCCCGCTTCGGGATGTTTGCTGCAACAACTTGATTTTGTGTTTTGATGTATTCCTAAGCATTGCCAAGTGTATTTGTCGAACTCCTAGGCATGGCCTAGTTTGTTTGTGGTTTTGGGGTGTGCTCTCATACTGCCCGCTTTTTGTTGAAAATTATTTTGTATCTTATTGAATTAATATAATATAAGATCCCTTTTCATTAAAAAAAAAGGAAGAAAGCTTTTGTAAAAGAAATTTAAAAAAAAAACTATCTATATTCAATTAGGAATTAAATTTGACAGCCACTTATGCCTATCAATAATAGTAATTTTCCACTACTACCCTTCAAAAATTACAAAATAGTGTTATTTACACCTGCTAATAAACTATTCCATATTTATTTACCTATTTTTAATATATATTTACATATATATTAATCTACAAATAAATCTATATAAAAATGCTCATTTTAAATATACAAATTGCATGTGACGGTTATTCAAATGTAAGTATTTTACAACTAAAATCGCAAAAAAACATCTAAGCGGCCGTCAAATATAACTTCCACCTTCAACCGGAGGTTTATAATCAAACCTTTGAAGATCAGAGACAAAATGACCCGTGGACGGACAAAATTTGAAGGACGTGCATCGTACATGTTAATGACAGCAAATACTGTTGCCTGTAAAACCTTTTTCTTCTCTCCCCTTTCCTGTTCTGCATTTGTCTCAAGGAAACCAACCTGAAAACAACTAATCCAGTCCTCCATTCTACAATGGACCTTCTGCTCTTGTGGTTTCTACTTCTACTCTGCAATGCATTATTCACAACCACCACCTTCTCCACACAGGTGAAATCATCTCTTTTTTGTTGTTTTCAATTTGATTTTTCATTATATTGGTTTTTTTGCCAAGAGATTCCTTTATACTGCAGGAGAACAATTTCAAGTATCTCAGAACAAACGTAACGGCTAATCGTTACTCCGAAGAAGGTATCGAACCAGGTAACCAGGCGCGGTACTATTTTTTTGGTATGGAAGATAGCTATATTTTTATAGGTTCAAAATAGTAGAAAACCACTTGTATTTGCCTTCTGATAATCTGTTAAACAATTGAGAATGCACCCACATGGTACAGAGTGGAGTTATGGATGCGGCAGTGGTATTGGACCCAGTGAATGGGGTAAACTATCCCCAGATTGGTCTCTCTGTAGCTATGGAACAGAACAGTCCCCCATCAGAATCCTCTCCTTTGATGTCACTAAGAATCAAGAGACGAATTACCTGCAAACAATGTATCATCCTGCACCAGCTACTCTTATCAACGATGGCAATCTTATCAAGGTAAATATACCCCTTTCCAATAGACATGCTTGTTTGCATGTGAAAGAAAGAAAGAAATTTATTGATGTCCACAATGACTTCAGTAGGTCAATGAGGCAACTAGATTACAATAGACAAGAGGAACAATCTAACCCTCTCAAAAGACCTAAAAGGGAAAAGTTGAATATAAAACCTTCACCCACAGTATGGAAGTTGATGTGAAATAAACAAGCTGAAAATACAACCCACTTGAATGAATCGATATATATAATAGAGAGCACCAGATGGTGTTCTTTACTATGTGCTTTGGTTTGATTTTTACTGATATGTGTGTATATATCTGTGTGAATATTTGAAAGTCATATCCAGAAAGTTCTCATTGTGAGATTTGGGATCATCTTTCTGATTCTTTGCAGTTGAAGTGGAAGGGTGGCTTTCTGTACATTGATGGTATTTTGTATGAGCTTTATGAGATCAGGTTCCATACACCATCCGAGCATACCATTGATGGAAAAATGTAAGACTTTGCGGTATTTGGTTTCTGCTTGGTTTGAAACATGGATATAATTACAGACAGTTCTTTCAATGCTAGCTCTTCAAATGCAGGTATCCATTGGAAATGCAGATGATGCATAGGAATTTAAATAATGGTTACATGGCAGTCTTGGCGATCCTCTTCAAACTTGATGAAAAGATAAACAAGTTTCTGGATCAGGTAGGCCCCTAAATTGCAATTCTTTTTTGTTGCAAATTGTTGTAAACTGCAGAGGATACGTTTCGACTTAATAGGAGTTGAAATTATGTTAACTCGCAAAGATGACCAAAGAAGGTCGATGGGACTGGAGTACGTAGGTAAAACTCTCTTCTAGCTATGCAGACATGAGACTATGAGCTATGATTGTTCAATGAGGCAAATCCTCCTGCAATTAGGTGCAATTCCTGGTTCATCGGGAGCTCTGCCTCCGGCAACCCGTATGTATTCCCTGCTGGAGAATTTCTCCATATCCGAGCTTTGACCTTGGGCGTCTTAATAAGAGTGGGTTACCCTTTGAGCCCCGTTCATCACCAGATCCAAATAAGAAAAAGAAAAAGCACATAAACCATAGAAACACCCAAGAAAAGGGCAACTCCACTTATAAAACGAAGAGGTAACAGAAATGCATGAATTGCAAAGATTGAAATACGAAGTAATGCTCATCCAATAAGAGGGAGAACAAATATAGAGACTAATGATCGCGCATAGGTTTCCTTTTTGGGACTATACCAAAGCTTCTTTTTTTTTTTCTTTCACAGAAGTAAAATAGAATATAAAAGAAACACTGTCCTTATCAGTGGCAAAGGCATTTCGATGATCTCTGGGTTTTGGGTTCTAATAGACATGCACACAGAGCCCAATAATCTGTTCATATGTTCCTACCCATAAAAGGATGTTTCCTCATAATAAAGTTTCAATTTAGCTGAAACTCCAACAGCTTGTTTATGTACACCACTAATCACACGTGGAGAAACAGTACACATATACAGACTGAAAGTCTGAAAATCTGAGTACAATTGGCAAAGATTTATGTGATGAGGTAGTATTCTCATACATGAAATAGATGCTTCAGTTAACTATTAAGTAATTGACCTAGATTAATTATCTGTATCTCTGTTTCATCTTTTTTATTTAAAGGGGTTGGCTACAAGAAACCTGTATCCTATTTGAATAAATATCTAGGTAGCCGGGACGGGGTAAGTGTGTGCGGTGCGGTACGGGATCCGGTACGCTGATATGGCAATTTTTTTGGGGGCCCGGGTACGGCACTTGGGTACGGCAGTACAATATACATATAAAATATTAAAAATATAGCCAAATAAGCAAAAATTCAGCCTTATACATGAATAGAGTAAACAAATTATTAATTAAGTGAAATAGCCAAATAACGTATTAATAATTCAATGCATTTTGTCATGATATTCATTGATTGAACTTTGAACAAGTACATTGTTCAAACTCCAAATGTTACAATGTCCAATTATTAACATAAATAATAACAAATCACATAACTGGACTGGAATTCTGGCTATTATCAGCTCCCTTCAAATCTGGCAGTTCAGATTCCTTTGGGGTTTCTCTTATTATTCCTGCATTAGTCTTACTTGCTAGTGGAGATGCTGCCACTGTGTTTTTTGATCCTACATTACCCAAACGCATCTCAACTGTTGCAGTTTCAGCCATTGTTTTAGGTACTTCTGTGAAGTTTTACCAGAGTTGAATCATTTACGTAATCCCATCTATTGACCTTTATTGACCCCCAAAAATAGTTTTTTTTTCTACAAAAAAGTAAAAAAATTAAAAATTAAAAATTAAAAAATTGTTGTTTTTACTGGTGGGTACGCTGTGGGTACGGCCAGTACGTCCAGCAGTACCTGGGTACGTCTGGGTACTTCCTGAGGATACTGCTGGACGTACCCTGGCCATACCCAGGCGTACCATACCTGTACCACATACCAGGTATGTACTGTACCCGTACCCATGCCCTGCAGGGCACGTACCGGCTACCTAGATAAATATGAAACCCAACCTTGAGGGTTGAATCAAACGTGATGAGGAAGAACAGGGCAAAAATATGTGCTCAAAATATCAACAGTATTTGCAAAAAAATTGTCAAATAATATGGCACTGCTCTTCATAGCTAAGACATGTTTCCCTTAACTTGATCAAGAGAAATTTAATAGTTTTATCTTAGTTATTGCAACTAGACAGAAAGTTGTAGCCCAGGGTAAGCCCTTAAATGTGGTTTATTCCACTGTCACACACATTCAATATGTTTGATCTATTAAACCATAGCTGCAAGGGATTCATCAAATGCCAACTTACCAGTTTTTCTGAACTGCCAAAGCTAATATTTCTACAAGTGTTGTCAATTGAAGATGTAAAAGAGAAGAAATCACAAAAAGTTGAATATTTGGAATTTTCAATAGAATTTTTTGCTGTATTGGTTTTATTCGTCAGCTGCCAATGTAAACTAGGGTGAATATTTTTACTTTCATTTTGTGCAATTCTAAGAGATCCAGCGAATAGAGAAGTTCTTTTCTGGTAATCCTTCTATGCATGATCTCTCTGATCACAGCCAACATTTCTTGATAATTTGGGAAACAACATTTCAATTGTTTTGTCAAACTGAAGTTTGATTTTGAAAAAATTGTTGGACACTATTATATAAGTACCACCAGTAAATTGTAAGAGTCGATGTGAAATAGAATTATGGAAGTATAGGTTAGAGTTTTGGGAGTGTAAAAAGTTGGTAAGAACTTATCAAATTAGAGAGCATTGTTTTACACAGGATAGGTACCTCATTTAACAAGCTTTTTCTAGGTAAAATCAGTGTAATTTGGAAGACTTTTCCCTGCAATGTTCCAGCCACAGATTGTATTTGCCTGCTATACACACTTTTTACTAATAATTTTTTTGCTTTGAAAATTCAACTTCTATTCCTTTTTCCTTGCCAGTTGATAATGATCTTCCATGCTGTATTTTGTTATATGGACAGTTTTGGCCATACATTCCCACTTTTCAGGGGAATCAAGCAGTGAATATAACAGGAGATGTGAACCCAAGTGAGCTGGATTTGAATCGAAAGCATTTCTATTGGTATAGGGGTTCTCTAACTACACCACCATGCACAGAGGGAGTGATGTGGGCAGTAATGAAGAAGGTGCATAACCTGATCTCCTACTATTTTCCATTTCCTTTCAGTATGATATACAGTTTCCTATATTATGCATAATGCGCTTCATGGCAACTAGATATCCCAGATAAACATAACAAAACCTTCATCCAAATCAAGCCTCGATCAAGTTTGTGATGAAAAACCGTTCTAAATAAAAATACACAAAAATTTGAATCAAAAAAAAAACAAAAAAGGCTCAGAAAGTTTATATTTAAACTGAAATCTCATAGAAACAATCTTCTAAACAAGTAAACAAACTCTGATAGGTACATTTTGGCCTAAAGGACGTTGAAGATCACCTTTAGTCAAATCCTTCAGGATGAAAGATTTCCATCTATAGCTATTGCTTACCTGCTCAAATTTTTAAGCTTGAAATTTGAAATCATAAAAGCCTTAATGCTTGTTTTACATATATATATGTTTTCTAAAAATATTTTCTTTGCTAGAAATCTTGTGTATAGAGATACAATATTGATTTCTTGAAGCTAGATATATATGATTGCCTGCTTTCCTTGATTGAGGCAAACATATCAATTCTTAAGCTTCAGGTGATTTCAAAATTCAAATGTAAAATTTAGGCCTTAATGCCAGAACTTCTTTCTGGAGTATGATATGTAGAGGAAATTGTTTAGACAAAATAGTCAGCCATAAGTCCAGCATTATGGGTGAAATCTTTTAAGTTTTAAAATTAAGGAATGCATGCATTATGGGGAAAGTTGCAAACAATAGATGGCGTACATATTGTCCTATGAAAAATTTAGAAAATACTGGAATCTATTTTGTAAAATACTAAATGTAGGTTCATGTTTTGTAGAGATTCAAAGAAATGCATATTTTAAAAAGTCAATGAAACTTCTATTTGGAAAAAAATGGTGAGCAAAGCCATCTGTAATGGTTATATGATATATTTTCATTGATACAGACATACAAGGTCTCTCCCATGCAAGTGGACCTGTTACATGCTGCTCTTGAGGTAGAGTATAACTTGATTTCCATTTTATCTGTTTTCTCTATTCATTGGAAATGGAAAGGATTTGTATTTTACTGAGAAAATGTATTTAATAGATTGGATTGGACATCTGAGTGAATTGTCATTTTAGAACGGAATTTAAAATATTTTGACTATGGCAGCACGGAAATTCTCGTCCAGTTCAACCTCTCAATTCAAGGTCTGTATACAAGGGAAATTTGCATGATTGTTTTGCAGCTGAGGACAATGGCAGGTGTTTATAAATAAGGATTTCTGTCACCTGCCACATGTTAGTAATACTTCGTAGTAGGTTATATGTTTCCTACTACTCTTCAAAATGGTTTCTACTGTGAAGGGTATTTTGAAGTGTCTTGAATAAACAGCGCAAAACACCTATACGTGGTGTTCTTCGGTTCTGCTTGCTGCTGTTACAGTAGTTACAAGATAAGCTATATTACGTGTGATTATCATATTACTGTCATTTGTTAAGAAATTTTTATGTATTGGAGGGTAGACAACTTTGTAATTTAAGTTGTTTGGAATCTGCATATATTGTTTATTTAAGATTTTAAAGATTCCTTGTAGTGTAAGTAGAGTTTAGGTATTGAGGCTTGTTTTTCTATGAAGGTAGGAATTCTTGAATGTGGCAACTAATGGGATTCTATATGCATCAAAGATCGAAGATTTGAAAATGATGGAGAATATTGTACCAAAGTTATCGATAGAATTTGAAGAATATATAAGAAAGAGGAAATTAAACCCACATTAAACGCCCAAGCTTATATCCAAATGGATCTTTAAACCTGCTGCAGTTTGGACCTGGGTCCTTTTCATGGAAACACCTGATCTCAACCTCTATACAGAACCCAATTGACTAAGCCACGAGACTGCAAATAAATAAATAAAAATAGAACAATTTTGTAACATTTCTTTATATACAAATAGCTTATGAAATAATTTCAGAAGTTGTAGGGGTTTCTCGCAAGAGAGGGTCTTTTCTGACATCTAATTTTACTTCTGTAGACAATTTATCAGTACTTTCAATCAGCTAAAAGCCTAAAACAAACAAATGGCTATTATATCAGTAATGCGAAAGAGATAATTGCTCATGCCTCAAAATACTTTGGACAAAAATTATTGGTGAGGATGCACCTAGTACTAACATTTTCCAAGTTTAACATGCAATAGTCAAACAAATCCCAAATAAACTTTGCTAAGGTTGTTTCAGTTAATCACTAAAGAAGAACTGAAAAGGTAAGTCTTCTTTCTCAACTAAATAAACCACCAGCCCCCTAGCCTTTTGGAAGGTAAGTCTTCTTTCTCAACTAAATAAATGACCAACCCCCTACCCCCGCCTCCCCCAACAGCTTTTTGGAATGCTTTTACCAGGGATTCTAGGAGGTCATAAATTAATGTTTATCAGAAGTTGCAGAAGAATCCAGGAAAAGAAATAAAAAATGTTAATTGTTTGGACTATAGTTCGCATATTCGTATTCGGCAAATATTCGGCAAACTCAAAAAAATTGACTCAACAAGACTCAATGAATGTTCGGGAATATTCGGCAACTTAAAAAATACTCAAATTTCTTTAAAACACATGAATTTTATGCATAATGTATCACATGAGTCTAAAAATGTTGGATAAGTGTTTTCTATTAGATTTGAATACAAATACAATACAAAATCGCATCATCATGTGAATACAACAACCAACTGATAAGTGCTATGAATTTATGATGATTGTCATTGAAAATTATCATCATAAATTTCATATCTATGCAAGTTACAATATACAATAAGTTACATTTTCCTCTTCCCCGTTCTACAGAAATATTGGGGAGAGGGTCTATTGCCTCTACTAGTCCCCACACTCCACTGCGTCTCCTCGCTCTTAGAAGGCTACAACTCGGCTCCAACCTGGTAGTAGATGGCGGTGGCTCCTCTGCTACATGTTCGATATCACCTCCAAATATGTCATCTAATCCAATATCTCCTGCTAGTGTTTCTCCCTCCATAGCTTCCTCTCGAAAGAAGCAATCCCATCCTCTATGAACGCAGGGATTTCCTATTCTTGCCCGGTCCACTCGTTATATGGATCTATCTCATCCAAACCAATAAGCTTCTCTGATGTGGCTTCCATTTTTCTTGTGCGAAGCTTAAAATTGTATTGCACAAAAACCAAGTCATTAAGTCATTTTTAATCAACTTGGTGCGCTTCTTCGTGTGAATGGCCTCAAACAAACTCTAGTTGCGTTCACATCCAAAAGCGCTACAAGGTTAAGATAGAATTCTGAGTGCTAGCTTTTGAAGATGCATGGTATTTCCTCCCCAATCCTCCCACCAAGAACCTACAAACAAGATAATCAAAAATTTATAAGTATTTAATAAAATCAATTTTGTAACTAGTAACACATAAGTAAGTTCTTAAACATTCTAATTTTTATTACATGGTGACTGTGTGGTTCTCCCTCGGATAGTTAACCACGAAGAAAAGAGTCTCCCCCTAACATGTTTGTAATTTTGCAACTCTAAATAATGAAGTCCCTTGTCTAAACCTCCGATATCATCCTCTCGATACATGTTGAAAGGCCCTCCATAACCTCTCTATTAACATCTGTGAAGCCATCACAAAAGAAAAACTTAGTGTTGAGGTAGTACCCCATTGCATGAATAGGTTGGTGGAGTTGATTGTTCCACCTCCAATCAATTATCTCCCAAAAGGGACCATATCTGGCGATATCCCCCTACAATAGTTTTGGATAGCCTCTTTGGCCCTATCCATGGCCTCATAAATGTAGCCCATAGGGTTTTGTTCTCCATCAACCAAACACAAACCCTCACCAACGGCTCTGACATCTACACACAAATTAAAATGTAAGGTTACAAACTTACAAATAAAGTAAAAAAATAAAAATATATATATTTATAATTTAACAACTTAAAATAAAGGAATCAACTTGAAATATAAATCGAAGTTTGAAATTTCCTTGATGATCTCTATAGCCCTTTTGCAAAGATACCATAAAAAATTATCTTTGCAAATCCTCTCTCCATCAACTTTCTTTGAATATTTTGAGTCTAGTCGGGGTTGACTCACAAATATTTGCTTCAATGATGTCAACAAATTAGAAATACTTTGCAACGCCAACAAGTTACTTGCAAACCTTGTGACACCGGCTCGCACAAGCTCTTTCCCTTTTGTGTGTTCTTTTGTCAAGCTCGAGAACCCATGGTGATTATATATGTACTTTATTATGTTTCTTGCATCTTCTACAACCAACCTCACCTAATCAATTTTGTCGTGTCTTCTAAAAGAACGTCAAGGCAATAAACCACACAAGGAGTCCAAAAGAGTGATGGATGTCTCTCGCGGCCACATATGGTGTTGTGTTATCTGTGACAACTTGCACAACATTCTATATACCCACCTCTAATACAATCTTTTCCAACATAAGACTCAAATTCTCTGCATTTTTAACTATGTTAGAGGCATCAATAGACTTCAAAAACACCATCTCACCATTTGAAGCCGCTAAAAAATTAATGAGGGTGTGGTTCCTTCCATCCGTCCACCCATCTGAAAGAATGGTGCATTTGTATTTCGTCATTGTTTTTTTATCTTCTAGAATTGTAGTTGCATCTGCAACTGCACCCTTGAGCAATTTCCCACTCAAGTCTTTTGGAGAGGGTGCCTTGTACCCTTTCCTGCAACTATCAATGTTGTCACCAAGTACTCCTAGTACGAGCTCTTTGCCACATTGAATGGAAGGTTGTTGTAGTACCAGAAATTTGCACATGTTTTATCCGCTTCCTCGTGCATATCCTTGTTCTAGGTTGTACCTTGCAATGAAGGTTGTGCTCCAAGTATGTTCCTTGGTACAAAAAAACTATGTATGCCTTTGCTCGAACTCGATGAAGCAAATGTGCTCTCTTCAGTTCATATGCGTGGACCACGAGTAGAGCCCGCAATGTTGTTGCATCATCCTCTGGATCCTATGTCATTCCAGCCCCATGTCTAATAAGCTTCTACTATGGCCGCATGCACCCTTTCCCTCTCTAGTTTCTTCTCCTCTAGTTATGCTTTCATCCCTCTCTTTGCCTCTTCCATAATATTGGGGCAAACCACAATGTCCCGACAAACAATACATGCAAGGTGATACTTCAGGGATTGATGCCTCCAGAAAATGTTTTGCCGCAAAAATTGCAAATAAATGTTCCTGAAACTGCTCAACGTACACCATACTTCCAAACAATGGTACAGACGTTTGTAGGAGTGGTTCCTGCTAGTGATGTTGACTTAGATGTCGAACCTTATGCCGAACTTGATAATTGACAACACAATGCACATTTAAAAATTAAAAAACGTAAGCTTAATCAAATTTTTAAAAATGTGTCCGAATAACCACATTTAACCGTAAATTAATAAAATAACATACATTTGATTCCAAATGAGTATTAAAAATTTAAAATGATTCGCAATTAAATTGAATGCATTTAAAATTACAAAACATATTCGAATAATCAAATACAATACGAATATATAGAATTTAAATAATTTAGAACGAATTTGTGTAAAAAAACATACCTCTGTCTACAAATGACTATTAAAAATTTAAAAGCATTCACTTTTACATTAGATGTATTTAAAATTACAATATGAATATATAAAACTTAAATAATATAGACCAAATTTGCAAAAACTTGAAAGAATTTTTTTAAAAACTTACCTCAAATGCAATTCTCCAAATTTCCTCTTCGAATTCGCTCAAAAATCCGTTCAACACATGCAATGCAAGCTCAAATGGTTGTGTGAATGAAAATGAAGTGCTTTGGTGCCTTAAAAAGAAAAAAAAACAATGCTTTTTGCGTGCTTTTGACGCGTGTTCCGTGTCTCCATCTTGGTATGGTGAGTATTCAACGCGGACTCACCGAGTATTGGTGAATATTTGCCAATACTCATTTGAGTCCCTTAGGCGAGTTTTAACTGTGAATATTCATTTGCATTTTTTTGGGTGAGTACTACTTGAGGATGTTAGCTATGGTTTGGACTAATAAAAGGCAATTGCTTTGTGCAATATGCTCTATAAAATCCTTTCCAAATTGATAACCATGAGACGAAAGCCTCTACTCTAGGATATCATCTCCTTTTCTCAATGAAAAATTGTTCCAAGTAGATAATTTTTATAGGAAACTACACTACCAAGCACATCGATCATACACTAGTAAATACAACATATTACAATATAGAATAATATTATACCACCAGAATGCTTCATTCTTGGCGGTCTCAATACAATTTATTTGGGACGGGGAGGACCTCGTACTAAGTGTCCTTTGTCTTCACATACATCATCCTATTTAAATGATAAGAAGATCTAATGGATTGTTTGTGAATACAACCATCAACTACCAAAGGCATACAATACAATCATTAACCATGTAAGTCATCCACTACTAAATATGCAATTTTTTGTATTGAACAAAGCAATTACAAAGGATAGAGGCAACTAACACAAATGCAAAAATATTTACAAGCCCACACATTACATACGGACATGTTATTGCAAACAAAAGGGAAACCAAGTTGGAGATATGCAAAAGGGAATCCAAAACAACTAAAAGACTAATCAAGTATAGTTGTGAACAGCAAATACGTAACTTTACAAATTAAAATACATCCTTTGCATGTATGATGGGATATGATCATCTCTCGACTACTAAACATGTAATTATATTGATACCCATGAAAATACTAATGTCGTGATCCACAAACAAATAGAAGATAATATTGTCTTAGTTCAAGGAAAACTTCATTATCTTCATTCTCAAAATCACTAAGATGTTCTTATCAAGTCGGACATATCCACAACATTTGACAAATACAATTGGAATCTCTTTAATTATACTCTACATCCCTTTGGCTTCAAACCTCAATTTATTGCTTGGATCAATAATTGCACATTATGGGTGAAATAATTTGTCACTAGGACAAATTAGTTGATTTTCACCAACGCTCTGGGACTAAGTCCCTCCTACTTGGAAAAGGGGAGGCTCCTTTATTGTATGTGAACAAAAACAACTTTTTGGTTGGCCAATAGGCCGGGGATCCAACAGCACACTCCACTGCACCTACAACAAATGTTTGCACCTCGTGCAAGGGAAGAATTTGCAAGGTGAGATTGTGGGAGTGAGAAATTAAGAGAGGGGGTTAATATTGTAAGTAGGCTAAATCAGATTCTTACAATTATTAACCAAATTTTATCAACACACAATTGGAAAGAAAAGCAACTTTGCTAATTACGACAAGACAAAATGAACCATGAACATAAAATTTCATTCATTCACTCATCAAAAGTTTTTTACACTCTTCTTGGTCATGCAAGATTGACATGTTCATAAAGTTGCAAATGAGAGAGAGAGAGAGAGAGAGAGAGAGAGAGAGAGGAAACATATGAAAGGGAAAATAGAAGTACTATCTTTGCTTGTTCTTTGTAGCTATCTACTCTTGAACTCACAAAATTGACAACCCCTTTGAAATGAGGAATTCATTACAATATATAGTTTTCAAAAATGACTCTTCACCTACCCCCACATGACTTTTCACTTGACTTTTACAACTTGTGACTTTTCGTATTCCTAGGAAAGAAATTAAGTCCCCTTTTTATTAATTGAGGGAAACTTATTACAATTTTTAACTATAGTCACATTTTAATGAATAAGACGAAAGTGAAAAGTAAACCCCCAAACGAAGAAATAGAACATGAGAGAGAAGAGAGAAAGGGGGTGAGGAAAGAGAGAAGGGAGAAGATAGCTACTCGAATGAAGATGATGCTTCCTCGATGGAGACTTTCTTTTCGATGGAATTTTGGAGAGTACCTCTGGGAAGATCTTGATCCCTTTGAACTCCTTATGAATTGAGCCACTGCAAGTGCAACCTTCTTAGCTTCGTGAATGTGTACAAAGATCAAAGATTTTCAAGCTAATTCTCAAAAGTAGCATTGATGTTCTTGCATTTCATGAACCGTGTCTAATGTTCCTTTGCGTTGTTGGATATAACAGCCCTTATCTCAACAAGAGACTCTAGTGTGTCTTCATTAAAAGAAAATGGATCTTCGACCTCTTTCTTGACAAGTTCTTCAAATGGTTTCAAAGTAGATCATCCACTGAAGTGTTTTCATCAACCACAAGTACTCCAAGTTTTTACACTTCGCATTGACATCATCTTGCATCTTTGAAGTGCGTTCCTCGTACAATTTCAATTCATCGAGAGCATGGTTTAGTATATCGTACCAAGTGATAAGAGTTCTAGCCCAAACTTGAGACAAGTCTTTAGATGCAGAGCTAAACACATTTGTGCTTATCAAGTATGGAAGAGTTGACTTTGCCTATTTCCACCACTCGATTTAACAAAAATAAACTCTTGTAAAACCCTAATTATAGAGTAATGTAAAGTACAACATGATATGGTCGTTAAATACAATATGACACAAGTAATATGTTAATAAAATATGAAACCCTAAGTGCAAGAGAGAGAGGAATGGACTTAGCTTATTTGCACTTGATCCGGGATTGATGCAAACCGGGAAGATGTTGAACATGAGGTGATTTGTGTCGTCAATGCTCAAAATAAATTTTGTAGGTCATGAAACAAGCTGGACATGGGTGTCCATAGGAAGACATGGACATTTGGGTTCGACGACCTCTATTGGGCGTCGGTGACTCCAAAAATGGTTAGAACTTGATCTTCAAAGTGTGTCGCACAAGTGTCTCAAATATTCTCTGTTGATTTCCGTGTGTGTCGTAATATGCTCGTCGAGGTACCTATAACCTGTAAAACAAAGATTCACCTGCAAAACCCACAATACCACATCAAATCCAAAAATAAATATGCAATATGGGGAGTCAAACTGACCCCAATGGTCACCCCGAAAGTGAACTTATGATGATCATCGCACTACATCTCGACTCCATGTAGCTCGGTGAGTGTGTATAAGAATAGTGCCCTAACTAGATAGAGGGTCATAACTAGATGTAGCAATGTAATAGAATGTGTGGATGGAATAAAGAAACTTCCCCTTCCTATGATGTGTATGCAAAAATTGCAGTCCCTTGTCCCTTGAATGGATGTTAGATGGATGTTTTAAAGTGCTTTAGGTGCCTTTGGATGCAATCTTAGGTGATGATAGTATATGTTTAGTGTTTGGTCCTTGATTTTGAACACATAACTATGTATTTATATGATTCCCTTGTTTGAATTTCATAATTAACAACTAGAAGGCCGACCCATAAGTGAAAAATACCCAAAAGATAAAAGAGACCCAAAAGAAGCAAGTAAAGTTATAAAGGGTCGGGGTGTAGAGGGGACAAGAGCACTCCAGTACTCTTGTCCTGGTTGGGCAATGGTGTTTGGAGCCATAAAATATAAATAAGTAAAATACCGAATGGGTTGTAGGGTGTGAAATACCAAATAGAAATAAAGAAACAAAGAAAAGAGGCCAAAGGTTCATTAAATATTTTGAGATTTTTGTTATCATTGACAGTGTAGAAGCAGATGGAGCAAGGAGCTCTAGTGAATTATTGTCAATAAGAACCTATATGAGATGTCTAAGTTTGAAACAATGATCGATAGAATTCCCAATACATTGATGATAATCACATTTAGCATTTTCGTCATAATTACGGCCATGAGGGCGAGATGGATCAAGATTGAGAGGTGGTGAAAGAGTAATGAGATTGCTTTCAAGAAGTTGAGGAAGTAGAAATCAAGGTGTATATGGTAATTTAGTAAATGTATGCTTTGACGGGTTCCCATTGAAACTTTTTAGGAGAGACGACATTGACATTTGCCTTAGCTTCAATAGGTGTAGGAGAAGGTTTGAATGTTGATTTAGATTGAAACCTAGTAGAATACGATGAAGAAGAAGAATCTTGATATTTGAGTTTGCCCATAGATAGTAGTTTTACTTCAGTCATTTTGAGCATATAACATGGTTGATCAAATGAAGGAGAGGTCTTGAAGATAACACTCTCTGAAGTGGTGGTAATAGACTCGGACAAATAGGTATTGTAGTTTTGAATCAGCAAGCACATTTGTCATCTTAGTTAGGTTGTTCTTATAGCGTAATACATAGTCAACTAGATGTTCATTAGATCTTTGTTTAATTTGTGTCAGTTGTGCATAGGAGATCTTAGTGCCGATATTGATTGAAAAATGAGCAATAAAAACATCAGCTAGATGGGTGAAATAATTTACCGAGTGTATAGGTAGATCGTGAAACCAATGTATAACATACTCTTGAAAATTGTGAGGAAATAGCTTAGTGAATAATGTATGATCATCTTTATAATCTAGAGATGCAACATGAAAAGCTTGAATATTCTCTTAAGAGTCACTTTGGCCATTGAAAATGGGAAGCTTAGGGGTGACAAGGTTGAGGGGATGTGCGTGAGCAGAAATGGCGGGTGTAAAAGGAGTGTGAAGGAGTAAAAAGGAGTAAACAGATAGAGAGGAGCGTGAAGTTGCTGTTGCGAACTAACAAATTTTAACTCAGTAAGTCTTGATAGAGAGAGGCGAGGTAATTGTACCAAAAGAAGATACTTGCCAAGTGTGAGAAATAAGAGGCGGAGTGAAGTGGTTTATGAGTAAGAACAAACACAGGAAAAGTAGAAGTAGGTGGAAGAGTAGAAGAAGGAGGTTGTGTTGCAATAGGAATAGAAGAAATATTAGAAGAAAGAAGGTTAAGATTAGCTAGATTGGTGGCCTCCTCACGAGCAGCGAATAAAAACATATCTAAATCTTGCAGATGTTCACCAATATGAGCATTGAGATCACGTAATTATTCATCAAAAAAAGGGAGGATAAATTTCAGCCATGTTAAGAAGATGAGAATATGCCTAGAAGCTAGGTTGGATTCGAGTGATGGGTTCACCAAATGATTTTTTAAAAACTTTTGTAAAACCCTAATTACATATTAACATAATGTACAATATGATATGCAACAACTAAATACAATATGACACAAGCAATAAGCTAATAAAATATGAGACCATAAGTGTAAGAGAGAGAGGAATGGACTTAGTTGATTTGCATTTGATCTGGGATTGATCCAAACTGGGAAGACTGTTGAACAGGAGGTGATCTATGTCTTCAATGCTCAAAATAAATTATGTAGGTCATGAAATAGGATAAAAATGGGCGCCCACGAGAGGAAAAAGGTGCATGGGTGATGACAACCTCTCTTTGGGGTGCCGGTGGATCGTGAAAATGGTCAAAACTTGATCTTCACTGTGTTGCACAAGTGTCGCAAATATTTTATTTTTATCACTGTGTGTCACAATATGTTCGCCGAGGTACCTATGATTTGCAAAACCCATAATACCACATTAAATCCAAAAAGAAAGATGAAATATGGGGATTTGAACTGACCCCAACGGTCACCTCGAGAGTGAACTTACAACCGAGCACTGCACTACATCTCAGACTCCATGTAGTTCTGGTGAGTGTGTGTAAGAATCGTGCCCTAGGATGCCCTTGTGTAAGTGCACTTGATAGCAGGTTGTAGCTAGATGTAGCAATGTAATAGAATGTGTGGATGGAATAAAGAAACTTCCCCTTCCTATGTTGTGTATGTAGAAATTGCAGTCCTTATCCCTTGAATGGATGTTAAATGGATGTCTTAGAGTGCCTTAGGTGCCTTTGGATACAAGATTAGGTGATGATAGTATACGCTCGCTTTGCTTGGTCCTTGAATTTGAACACATAAGCGTGTATTTATATGATTCCCTTGTTTGAATTTCATAATTGACAACTCGAAGGCCAACCCATAAGTGAAAACGATGCCCAAAAGATAAAAGAGACCCAAAAGAAGCGAGTAAGGTGAAAAAGGGTCAGGGGCATCACTGGGAGCTCCTATGCTTAGTCTGGCGTTGGTGTCCGGATCCATATAAGATAATTAAGTAAAATACCAACTAGATTGTGAGGTGTGAAAGACCAAATAGAAAGAAAGAAACAAAGAAAATATGCCAAAAAGCAGTCATCAATTAATAGTTTTCTTACTTAGGAATCATATGAATGCTAGTATGTATTTAGGGCCTAGAAATGTACCCATGTGCGTGATTTTACACTGTCTCACTGAACCGGTGGAAACACCTGGTCCTAATGCTCCTCTTTTCAATTTTGTCTCTTGTCATTCTTACCTTTGTGGAATTCGCATTCATGTACTCAAACAATGAACGAATCTCAGGAAGTAATGTCTTACCTTTTTCTAGAATATTGCTCACCCACTTATCATTTTCCCTACAGTGCATTGTGAAACCTCAAGTCTTTATTATGGGTTACAGATCGAAACTAATAATGGGAGTAACTTCATTAGCTGGAAGAGATGGAGTGACATTTGGATCCATGAATGTTTTCACATAAGAGGTTAGGGTTCTTATATGATCTTCTAGTTGTTCAATTTTCTCCTTATACTCTTTGTTTCTCGCAAGGAGGTGAGTGGAAGATTCTTTGAATAGTTGAGCATTCCCTCATGCATTGTCAACCCTAGAGGAATAGTTTTCAATTCATAGTCGAGATGGGGCCATCGCTTGATACTTAGGATCATACAATTCAGTTCCATCGTCTTCAATTCCCTCCTCGAAAAAATCAAAAACAAACTTCCTCATTTTCCCAACTATCATTCTCATATGATCCTGCTCCCTAACCTCAAAATGATCAGAGAGATTCACCCAATAGTCCTCGATTTGTGGAACATAATGAAAGTAAGGAGATGGAACTTATCAAGGTTTCCCCAGAAGGTAAAAGTTAGCTCTTAGTGTGTATGAGTAGATATTCAACGGTGTGAAATAAGCTTCCAAATTTGATGCATCAACAACGAGTCTTGCACGAGAAAATTCCCAAAGAGATAGGAAAAGACACACCTTTATTTTTTCGGCTCTTGATTTTTCCATTGATATGGGAAAGTTATCTGTAAAGATCGAACATCATGATCTTATCGCTAAGGTACCTTGGAAGTTTTCACAAAGAAATATCAAATCCAAATACTTTGATGTATGATAAAGTTGAGAACTTTGTGAAGAAATACCCGTATCTTTAGATTAAAGCAACAACTTGCGAAGACAGTCTCAATTCAATATTTCCTTCAAGCAATCTTATGAAAAACATGGTGAATGCATCATTCACTCTTGAAAAATGGTGATTTCTCTCCTTTAAGGTCAATTATGGATACCTCTCATAGGCAGGAGCCTTTTGGGAGATGTTCTATTTGAGAGTCAGGAACCTGAATGATCTCCTACTTGAGAGCATATACTAAGTATGATGTCATTGTAAATTTCCTAGTGATTTGGAAGTGGAGTAGTTGATGGTGGAGAATATCACTTATTATCTACCCTTGGTCAATCATTTGTTTTCCCTCGATGATGGTAAGGATGAACTGTGCCATCCATTCCTGAAAATCCTTCGTGGTCTCCTCTCCCATCACCCTGCTCAATAGGATGATTGCATCTGAAATCCTTCATGAAATTCATGCCTAGACCAAGCCTTCTTCATTACATGAAAGGGATTCCTTCCATGTTTCAACTGTGACCCCAATGCAAGGCCTTTTATGTATGATTTTGTTTTCGACCATTCACCCGATGTAAATTCCTTTGAGATGATTACCATGTCACTCCATGTCGTTATTTGCATGCATTGTGAAATTCCTTTTGGAGTGAGTACTACTAGTATCGAATTATTATCTACCCTTATGATTATTTTATCTATCTCATAGTGTTGAGCACATATCAATACCAATTACGTGCTCACTCGAATAGATCTTGGCTGACCACCCACAACATACAACCCACTTGTGTACATTTTGTCTTCTACATGTTCCATAGGACCGCCGAGCATTTGGTTCTTCAAATCCTCTAAGTCCATGTGAGAAACATGGTTGTCACCCACATCCGTATATTATGATGCTACGGTTGAACAGGCTCCAAACCAGAAAAAAATTAACTTTATTATTACAAATATCCATAAGATGAGAGAAAATGAAGAAGATAACAACTTTCTGCAACTAAAACAGAAACTTTCTATTTTTAGTAAGTAGGAGCTAGGGCTATTTTTTCGCTCTTTTCCTTTTTATGTTCATATTCAATCACCCGAATCTCCTAACATATTGAATACACTTTTTTGGTGTCATTTTATTTTTTGAAATGTTTCTATTTTTGGAAGTTGTATTTTTTGCTTTTTGCTTTTTTTTTTTTTTTTTTGAAAAAGATGTTTGTTTTGTCTAGTTTGTCTTCTCCATTATTCTTTGATTGCCTTGATGTGTGAAAAGTTTCTATTTTTAGAATATTTATATTTATAATAAGTGACAAGACTAGATACTTACTATATTTATAAATGGCACTTTCCAATGTCCGATTACAACAAAAATGGCTTCACCGCATACTGCGCACTTAGGGACTCGTGCTCAAAATTTCACCTTGATCTGCTATCAGAATGCTTGAAAACTGAAAAACATCATCTAGGGCACAAAACTATGGTTTGTTACCATTAAAAAATTATGACATCATCTAATTTTTTTGCTATAAAGGCGCCTACGATGAAGAGAAATTGAGAAAAAATTGTCTACATCGCCTATAGATTTGGAAGATATGAATTTTCTTTGTTTTGGTGCTCATGGCTGCCCTAGGTGAATTTTGAAATGGTGTTTGATGAATTTTCAGGTATTTAGAGCTTCGTGACCTCAAAAATGGTTGCATGGGTCGAGTTGGTGAAAGAATGATGTAAAACTAGCTTGAATGAGTCGTTTTAAAACGGTATATTTTTAAATTCTACGAGCAAGCGTTAAAACGTAGCCTTAAAAGCATGGGGGTGGGACATATTTTCTTATCCCCACTATCCTAAGGACATTTGGGATGATAAATTTGCCCCCACTCTAAGCATGACAAGTGGCAAAACAAGATGCGAGGAGATGGGGAGATGAGAAGAGCATGCTTAAGCACTGGGAGAAAAATTTGGTCACATAGTGAACTTGGGAAGGGGCTAAGGGTGGGGCACATTTTCTTGTCCCAACTTTCCCAGGAGATTTGGGATATTTTTGTGATAAAATGCACCAATTGGATGATGCAACTTAGCACTTTCATATGCAAATCAACTTAACACCCGTTGGGAAGATGGAAGGTCACATGAAGGACCAAGAGTAAAATTTTAGGGGTGAATTTTATTGTCCCTGATATCACATGGACAAGATGGATAGTTGGGACATTTGGGATAGTAGGGACGGTAAAACCCGCCACCTATCCAATTGAGAAAATGACTAAGTCCTTGAATCTTGAAATCACTTTTCCTAGAGCTCCAAGAGGTCTTTTCATGCAAAAATTTATATCATTTTGACTCCCAAGATCATTAAAAGATCAATGGGATGGTTTTAAAGACCTTATTCTACCTCATTCTCCAAAAAAATCCCCTTTTTCATTCGGGACAACAAGATGAGTCTGCACAAACTGATCTTCCTTGAGAAGAAACCATGTATTGTAAAGAATTTTTTGATTCCATCATGAAGAGGGATCTTATTTCCAATGGTTACTTGTTTGTCTCTTAAATCATCACAGATATATCTGAATACTTCTTTGAAGTTTGGGTATTGTTTTCAACTACAAGCTCCTTAACCTTGAAAAACATGCTTTCACTGCAACTGCTCCAAGACTTCCAAAACTTCCTAAATCTCCCAAAATCAATTCCATCACTCTTAAAACTCCTCAATACCACCTCCAGATGGTTTTGGAATTCTTGATCAATCCCGGAGGAATGCACACATATCCTAGAAAATGCTAAGAATAGTCTTCCTAGGCTTACTAGAGATTCCATCTTTTGACAACATTCTATTGAATGGACCAAATGACCTCATGGCCACATTTCAAACACTTGGAAAGGTTTTACATCACATTATGAAGTTATTCAACACCAGGATGGTCATTACACAAAATTTAGAGTGATCCACGAGTGTTGCCTCAAGAGGGGTTTTAAACCAAATTTTTACACTAGGGTAAATTTGTCATGTTTTGAAATGGATTTTTGACCTTGCAAAACACATGACAACACACATGCATGCAGATAATTTTCATCTCTCGTAATGGAAATTCAAGAACCCCCTTCCTATCCTCTAGAGGTAAGTATCAAGATGATTTACTTGACTTATATATATATATATATATATATATATATATATATATATATATATATATATATATATATATATATATATATATATATATATGTTTTATGAGTGAAATATTACAAAGAAATAGAAATTGTGAAGCTAAACAACGCAATTCATGGTGTTCCAGTTGTTGATGATGACATAAAGTACACAAGTTTTCATTTTGTAAAAATAAATTATTGTTCCCAACTACTATTTATAGAGAAATCGTGAATTTAAATCTCATGTTGCAAAGTTGTCACATTCCTTCACATCAAAAAAATTAATATAAAAAAATGTCATCTTATATTTATCAATGTCTCACAAACTAGGAAAACTTTGGTTAGCGCTCACATTATTTGGGTTATAATAACTTATATGTAATGTGAGAATTACTCACATGTAAATAGTAAGTGAGAAATAGTTAGTTTTAGTCTTAATTAGTAATAGCGATTTGTAACAAACAAATCACTTAGATATATTATATGAGTTGTTATCAACAACTCATATATATTTGGGATATATTGTTATAGATAGGTTTGTAGATGAATAGTGGTAGTTGAATCCACTCACGTATATATGAGGTGGAGAGATATTTATGGGATGTGGAGATTCCTTATTTTATAAGAAACACACCCCTATATGTTTGTATAAGTTTTTGAATAAAATAATTTAACATGCATTATTATTGTGTTATAGTTTATATTTTATGCATTTACCCGAATAAAGTTCGGCCAAAGTTGTCATTTGGTATTAGAGTAGGTTGTTTGTCAATATGAGAGTCCATACATGTATTCTAATCTAATGAATTTGGTTTTGATTAACTAAAAATAGGATTTTTAGCTATTTTATGAGTTAATCTAAATAGAAACTAAGTGCTATATCGAAGTGTTAGATCTAAATATTTTCCTTTTGTATTTGAATTGATTAAAATAATAGAAATGAAAGGGGTATGTTACTAACTTTGTACATATCTTCCCTTACTATGTTGCGTTTATAGCAGTGGTAGACTAGTATGTGAACTGGGTAGGCTATTTACGAATGACTCAAGAAGGGTAGAAGCTAACTTTTTGTCTATACTTGAGGCACTGGGAGTGCACTAGGGCACCCAGGGGTGCCCTGGTCTAGATTTTGGGTGTTGGGAACTGTGCAAATACTCGGGATTTATGTTCAAAGAATGTCGCAAGGAGATATGAAACCATGCATGTCTGTCATGTTGGATTCGTTGAATGGGACCGCATAATGACCTGCAAAACAAAAGGTTAGTGGGGTTAGACTGTCCTCAATCGCCAAACTAGTGGACTTAATGTTGAGCATTGCACTACATTACAAACCTGATGTAATTTTGTGTGTGTGTGTGTGTGTGTGTGTGTGTGTGTGTGTGTGTAATCTTGTGTCTAGGATTCCCTAGCACCAACGATGCAAAGTAATAAGGGCAATAACTAGATGTAAAATGTAAAATAATGGATAAAATGGAAAGAATACAACCCTTTCCCCTTGTGCTTGTGTGATGTAGATGTGATGTAGATGTAGAAGAATCCCAAATGTAGTCCCTTGCCTTAGTAGATAGTTTCCCTTGATGTGTGTGATGTCCACCCATAATGTGGTGAGTATGCTTTGTTTATATAGGGATCTCTTGCTCAAATTTCAACACTAGTGACCTGAAATTGTCAATTATGACCTAGGGGAATACATGGGGTGACCGTTAGGACCGACCTCGAATAAAGAAATTAAGACCACAAATTATGATGACATGAGACACCTAAAATCATGGATTGGGGTGCCCTAGTGCAACCCTAGGTGCCCTAATGTATACTAAAATACGACAACTGAGTTTGATTATGAAATCTAAGACACTGTAAGAGATGGAAAAAACTACAGAGACAATTGATGACTAAACTAGACAAACAACCAAGATGACTGACTCACTAACCACAAAAACCCTAGAAATAGGTCACTAGTGAATACTTTTATCATGCAAGATCCATATGTAAATTAACATACCCAATGGTATAAATGTAATAGTAAATGTGTGATTTCATGACTACATTTTCCCCCACTTTATGTTGGTGAGTGGAAAGCTCGAGTAACATAAAGTAGATAGAGATGCATACCTGAGAAAAAGTCGGAGAAGCCCAAGTTGTAGAAGAATGCGTAGATGTGTAGTAGAAGCGTGTCAAACCATGGATCAGCGAGTCGATCCATGCAACGTAAAAGTGTAAATGTCACGATGAAGTGTGGAAAATGAAAATGATGATTAAATGATTTTGAATGTGGTTAAATATCGAATAGGTGGGTAGGGAGTGATCAGTTCCTAACCTGAACGCTTGTATATGAATGAAATGATGGGAGGATTTGGGCGTCCTAACACCAGAGGAAGAGTGTAGGGAGAAAAGTATGTTATTCTCCAAGTTTAACTACATCCCCAAGATCTAGCTACATCAAACAAACTCGAGATCAAAAAGGTGGTGACTTTTGATCCAGATGAATTTGGTTTAAATAGTTGACCCATATAGGAGTAATAAGGGGAAAGGCACGTTTTCCCCACTTCACGGGTGTTTCCACAATGCTAAGGCTTCAAGTTAGGTCATTAAGAAGCGGATGCGATAGAGAATGAGATGGCTTCCACATTAGGTCATCTCAAAGTGAGCACGATAGAAAATGAGATGGCTTCCAAGTTAGGTCATCTAGAAGCGAGTGCGATAGAAAATGAGATGGCTTCCATATTAGGTCATCTAGAAGTGAACACGAAGTATAGAATAAAATCCCAAGTTATGTCATTTGGGAATGGAATGGTGAATGTGACTCCCAAGCTAGGTCATCTAGGAGACTGCTCATGAATTTGAATAGTCTAATTTGAACGCATTGATTTTGATTGGTTGATTGGTTAGTTAGTTACTCGTGGAGAGGTTTTTCACTAATTGCCCCCAGGTTAGGTCATTAGGGGAAGGTTTTTAGGGGTTAGTAAGATGTCATGTAAGATGGTTTTTAGTCACTTGTTTCCCCAAGTTAGGTCATTAGAGGGGGAATTGATAAGTTATGATACGTGAAGGTGTTTTGGAAAGCGTTAAATGATTGTTGCCCCCAGATTAGGTCATTAGGGGAGATTGATGGTGAAGTGTCATGGTATAAGTTGTGAGGTGTTG
The DNA here is from genome assembly GCA_018340775.1 of Taxus wallichiana var. yunnanensis. Taxonomy (NCBI): domain Eukaryota; kingdom Viridiplantae; phylum Streptophyta; class Pinopsida; order Cupressales; family Taxaceae; genus Taxus; species Taxus wallichiana. Next base: position 23,216,537 of record CM031240.1, read on the forward strand.
AATTCATGATTTTGGGACACATGGTGACATAAGGGGGATTATAGGGGGACCCCCAATGATATTCCCCCATTTCGACGAAAAAGAGGAGTGGTGAGCGAACGGAATCTAAACCGAAAGTAAGCTAATGACAAGAGGTTAAAACGTGGTTATAAGGAATAGAAAATATTGGGAAGGTGTATAACATGTGTGAAACATGTGTAGTACAATGGTAGGTAGAATTCTGAAAAGAATTCCACAAACAGGGTGCAAATCGGAGTAAAAATGCTCAAGATATGACCAAAATGGTGTTGCGTGTATTAGTTGTGATGATAAATGCGAAATGTAGGCCATAGTAAAGGTGGCATTTGTAATGGGCTTATAAATAGGAAAGTGAAAAGGTAACTTATCACTTCATTTGTTTTTAGCGTGAGTGTAAGAGTGTATGTGAAGCGAGTGAGGATGCCTCAAGCGAGACCACTACGTCGACCCGGTTTGAGAGAGTAGCGACCGTGGTAGCATCATGTACTACTGCAGAGTTGGTAAGTGCATTATTTTTGCTAAAATGTAGGGTGGAATAGGCTGTTGAGTTGAATTTTTGTGTTTTTGAGATTTTTAGTTTTCTCGGCGTTTGGGACCTAGACAAGAGCGATGAGGGTGTTAGTGACCCTTAGACTGGAGCGCCGAGATCTTGGCGCTAGTGTCTACTACTCTAGGGCACCCAGGTCCACGATGTTTGGCGCCCTGGTCTAGAAAATGTTGGATTTTTGGGTATTGCTATGGAATTTGTTTCTAACATGTTGGGCGGTTGTCATTTGATCATGGAAAGTGTTATAATCGTTGCATTTGTTGTTGTTTTATGTTGTGCAGAGGGATATCCACTCAAGGAGTTCCGCGGTGGTCGGCATCTGAGTACACTACTAGGATTGGTTTGTTGGATGATGAGTGGGATTTGTTGGACCATGTCAGTCTATAGCATATAACATGGATGGGGGATGTGCCCCATAATATGCCTATGTTGACTGCATTGTGTGAGAGATGGTGTGCAGACACATGTACATTTTGGTTTCCTACGGGAGAGATGACCATGACGCTAGAGGATGTATATCACATATTGTGATTACCAGTGGTTGGGGAGAGAGTACAAGTGATGGAGGTAGTGGATATGGAGTGGAAAATGTGCTCGGCTAGACGATACTTTGTTAGGGGCCAAGTTCTATGGAGGCCCATATTAGTCTAGATGTGATATTTTTGTCGAGGGTTCCGCATTTGTGGAAGTTCATCGCAGCGGTGATAGCATCATGTATAGTAATGGAGAGGAGGGGTTCCCGGCATTTTATATAAGATGCATGACATATATCAGCGAATAGAGGAGGATGGGATGAGATATGCATGGGCATGGTGTGTGTTGGCCCACATATATATGGACTTGTATCGCTTTAAACATGGTGAGCATGGTGGGGTATAAGGGCCACCAAGCTATGACATGTATGGGCTTATGAGCACATAGTCATTGTGAGGCTAGTAGGAAGGCCATGAGGAGAGTGGATGCGGCCTGAGATATTTGCATGGTTTTGGGTGGATATTCGTGGTAGGAAGATGGACACGGATAGCTTTAGAAAATTGATAGATAGGATGGGGCCCAAGTCAGTGACGTGGATGTCGTATCGTGATTATGGGGGATGGCCTGAGGATGCGATGGAGTTGCGATGTATTCGGAGAACCATGTGTTTATAAGACTCGCTTTCCAAGATTAGCAGAGCTGTTTGAGTGGAGAGATTATCGGGGCAATTTGGTATGGCACAAGATGTGCCCCTAGAGCCATATATATGGCTACGAGCCATTAGAGCCCCTAGGAGGGCAGGTGCTAGGCCAGGGCCCACGACAAAGCAGTTGATACCACCGGGGTTAGATGTGGTAGACCCAGCCATAGCGGTTGTGGATGGTGATGATGCGGGAGTACAAAGGATTATTGAGCATGGTGGGAAATGCATCGATGGGTGTTGTTATACCCAGTATTTTTGGGTGCTATGGAGTTACCAATAAGAGGAGTGGGTGAGGGAGGCATCCCTGACCATGTAGCGGCGATAATGTCGATCATAAGTATTTGTGTATGCTAATGTGGTTAATGAATTTTTTATGTTGTGTTTTGTATGTGGTTGACTAACATGAGGTTATATGTTGTGTGTGCAGGAGATGCCTATTGGTCATTGATGGTAGATACTTATATCGCACATTGACGTGAAATGTTCCTAGCGATGTATTATGTGGAGGGATACTAGAGTGCATGGATGACATCGTGGTGAACATGCAACTCTATTTGATCCAGTAGACATAGCAGCGGTGAATGTACATTACTACTTAGCGAGAGAGACGAGGCATGGAAGGAGACTCGTCATGCCCGAGAGAAGGTAGGTGGTGGTCCCTTAGCTCAAGACATGTTTTCCCGATATGTAGATTTGCAGCATCAGTTCTCGATGTAGAACATGGCGATTTCCATGTTACATGCAAACAGTGGAGAAGTTTTGGAGCCACAAAATCTGGTGTCGCATCGGTGGCGAGGTGTTAGAGTTCTAGGGCTCTCGTAATACGAGAGTGATAGTGATGATGAGATTTGATAGGGACGATTGTATATGATGTAGGGGCCTTGCCCCATGTGATGAAACATGTTTTTGTGATGATGATTATATGAACACTATATGTATGGACACCTATTTTGGATATGTATGTGATCAACAATTGAGATGTTTTGTTATTGTGATGTAATGGATATCGTATGGTTGTATGGTTATTGTTCTAGCATGTGTATTGTGGTGTATGTGATGAATATAAATTTGTATGATGATGTTAGTAATGGTAGATAAAATATGATGATGTAGATAACTAATGTAATGTGATTGATGAGATGAATAAAGTATGTAGCGCGTAGGCAATGTAATGGTGATAATAGAATAAATGGGAAAATAGATAAATGTATCATAATGAAGATGTGAAAATTTAATATAATGGTAATATGATAAAGTGATGAAAATAGGAGGGGGATTAACGATGCCCCTAGTGTATGGATGAATAGGCTCATGTAATAAGACCCCTCAACAATCAAGTATGAGCCACGTAAGCAAGAGTGCATCATCGAGAAATGATTGAGGTGCGCTAGATGAATGACAAAGCGCATGGTGAAAGGTTCTTAAAACTAATCCCTCAACAATTGTGTAAGAACTATAATAACACAAGTGCATCATCGGGGTAAGGTGATAATGATCACTACTACATACGACACCTGACGACAAGTGGAGGTGAATGCATATGGAATAGATGGAGCATGAGTGTATGGACCAAAGTTCGTGTCATATGGAGTGACCATGGGATATGTAGAGACTGGTGGAAACCCATGGGATGCATGTGATGGATAGTGCGAGTGAGGTGGATGTAATGAATATGGAGGTGGAAGCAATGGAGGTGGTGGATAGCGAGCATGTGATGGTGGTGATTGACGAACCAACCTGGGTACCATGCATAAGAGACGTAGGGGGTGTATGCCTATGTTTTCGTGGTGAAGGAGATAAGGATCACTCATGAGAGGCAAAAGATATGACACCAGTGTCCTCTAAATGTTGCAACCTCTCACGTAAAGTAAGGTAATCATTGTCATGATGGCCACTAATACGGTGGTAATTACAATAATATTGATCATGTTGTTGTTGTAAACGATGTAAAGGGTGGTGGTGATTGGTAGGAAGCTGAATTATTCACTCAGTAAGTAATATACGCAAGACATCATGAGGTCAAGCATTAGGTGAAAAACACAGAGGTTCACGGTACTAAGGTTAAACAATAGTAGTGGTAAGTGGTCGTAGAGGTGGAGAGACATGTGTAGGAGATGCAGCAGGAGACTGAGGTTGTTGCCTTTGCACTTTGGGATGAGATAGGGGTAGCTTTGGATTGTTCCTAGGAGGTGGAGTAGGATTAGCATGGTTTGTTTGAATTTTAGACAATGGTGGAGGTTGTTGAGGATGTGGAACGGGAGGTGTAGACGGAAGAGAAGAGGGCCTAGTAATTGAAGAAACATGGGAAGGCTCTACAAGAGAAGAAGCAAGAAGGTCATGTTCTAGATCAATAACCTTGTAACACAAAAGGATAAAGGACTCATAAGTATCATACTGTAAGTTTTTCTTGAGAGGAGAAATAAAACCACGATAGAAGAGGAACTATTTTTCCAAGTTACTAGGATGAAAGATAAGTTGATGTATGCATGCATTAAAGCGCAAGATGTAATCCTGAATAGGTTAGAAGATCCCTGATGGAGAGTGGGGATGTGATTGTATGTGACCCTAGGAGCAATATTGATAATAAACCTATGAAGGAAGGCATCCTCCATATCGTAGAAAGTGCTAAGAGAACCAAAAGGAAGATGGGTATACCATTGAAGTGTGTCATCAACTAGACTAAACCGAGAGGCCTTAAGTAATAGTCGATCATTAGAATGAGAGGCCATAAGAGTGCAATAATGTGCAATATAAGCATGAGGGTCGTTGGTACCGTCAAAGCAAGTAAATGTGGGCATGGTGAAATTGTTAGGAAAGGCTGAGTTATGAATTTTTTTGGGAACGGGATTACCATGCAAGGAATTGTTATCTATAGATGCATAGTAAGCCCTACTTTATAAGGTGAGAGAGTGAACTTGAGACTGAAGTTGTCCTATGGCATGCATGAGGGATAGGATTTCTGTGATGGAATAAAAGAAGATGGCAATAATGTATTAAGAGGTTGGAGCTTGCCATTGTGTGTGATCATAGGTATATCAAGAGGTGAGATAGTAGGCTCCGAAGCTAAAGATACATGAGGAGCGTGAGTCAAAGGAGCCACATGAGATGATGAAGGGGAAGTTTTACTAGAAGTAACATGTGGTGTGGGTGAAGTGGAAGAAGGAAGTGTAGATAAAATAGGAGTAGAATGAGAAGAAACAATAGAAGGTAGAGACTCATGCACTACGAGTAGGAGCAATCATAGGAGAATAAGAATATGGAAGAGGTGAAGCACTCTCAGCAGTGTATAAAGAAGGAGAATCCTTAGGAACAAGAGACGGAGTGGTATGGTCAATGCTATACGAAAATAATGTGCCGGTGAACTATAATGGGATGTCGAGAGAAACACAATGAGAAGCAAATCCGAGACATGGGAGTAGCGATGGGAGTGGCCAGAGGAGAGGCAGGAGGTAGACTAGGTTGGGAATCAATGTCTAATAGATAATCAATTATATAATGATCTAAAACATCAGGTGGCATATCGAAAGAGGAATAAGAAGGATCACAGGTCACCGGATGGCATGGCGTACAACGAGTAAAAGTAATGGGGTCATCAACAAGGTATATGTCGATAGAGAGAGCTGGCAAGATTGGTTAGTACATGCTTTTGACCTTCCAGGAAGAATTGTTGAGTGGCAGCAAGTAAGGTCATAGGAGTATTATATAAATTTGTAAGCTCAGCGATGTTAGCCTCATCATAAATAGGGTTAACACTAAAATGCAACATGATAATAAAATAAAAGCTATGCTAATGACAGATAATCAAAAAGCAACAATGTTCAAAATGTTGAGTTCACAAAATGATTAACTAAAAATAGGGTTTTTAACTATTTTATGAGCTAATCTAAATAGAAACTAAGTGCTATATCGAAGTGCTAGAACTAAATATTTTTCTTTTGTATTTGAATTGATTAAAATAATAGAAATGAAAGGGATATGTTACTAACCTATAAATAACTTACCTTATTGTGTGCTAGATCAGAAGCAGATCTGGTATGCGGGCCCATGGGCAAGGTGATATGACCGAATGACTACGGGAAGGGCGAGAAGTTGATTGTCTGTCTATATTGAGGCACATGGGAGTCTACTAGGGCACCCTAGTCTAGATTCTAGGTGCTAGGAACTATGCAAATACTTAGGATCTGTGTTCAACAATGTCACAAGAAGATCTAAAACCATGCATGTATGTCACGCTGGATTCACCAGATGAACTGAATAATGACCTGCAAAACAAAATTTTAGTGGGTTCGAACTGTCCTCAGCCACCAAACTACATGACTTAATGTTGAGCATTGCACTAAATTACGGACCACGATGTAATTCAGTGCGTGTGTGTGTAATATTGTGCCTAGGATTCCCTAACGCCAATGACACGGTAATAAGGGGCAATACCTAGATGTAAAATGCAAAATAATGGATAAAGTGGAAAGAATACAACCCTTTCCCCTTGTGCTTGTTTGATGTAGATGTGATGTAGATGTAGAAGAATCCCAAATGCAATCCCTTGCCTTAGTAGATAGTTTCCTTGATGTGTGTGATGTCCACTTTATAATGTGGTGAATGTGTTTTGTTATATAGGGATCTCTTGCTCAAATTTTGACACTAGTGACCCGAAACTACTGACTATGACCCAGGGGATTACATGGGGTGACTGTTAGGACCGACCTCAAATAAATAAATTAAGACCAAAAATTACGATGATGTGGGCGCCTAAGATCACTTGACCGGGCGCCCAATGCAACCCCTAGGCACCTGATGATGTAGATTAAAAGATGAAAACTGATCGACTATGACATCTAAGACACTATAAGAGATGGCCAAAACTACAGAGACAACTAACGACTGAACTAGACAAACAACCAAGATGAGTGATTCACTACCCCACAAAACCCTAGAAATAGGTCACTAGTGAATACTTTTATCGCACAAGATCCATACGTAAATTAACATACCCAAAGTGGTATAAATGTAATATTAAATGTGTGATTTCATGACTACATTTTCCATCTCTACCCTGGATCAACCCTATTGTATTGAGTGATTGAACATTCACATCTTCCCCAAAAAAAAATTTTTAAATGAGCTAAATCTTTCTAAAAGAATAACTCATAATTATGTTTTCATGATCCGGGTTTCTACAAATTTTAATGGGTTTGAAGGTGGATGTGTTACAAAGATATTGTATAAATTTCAATTCAACCTAGATTATATTTTAGGAGAAAAACAAAAATCAAAACAAGGATATGAAAAATGAAAAAAAAATGGTATCTATCATTATTTGTCTATTAGTTGTCTAAGGTTCGTGTCTCTGAAAAACCTAAATCACAACCTTTGGCTCTATTGAATTTTGGTCTAATTTCTTAAATATATTTTTCATAGTTTAAGGTGTCAAAATTAGTCTCAATAATAATTTTGTGTTATCACTTTCAAAATCAAGAGTTAATAGTGTCTAGCCAATGTCATAATAGTCTTTTATCATCTTATCGGTAGTCTATGTTGTCGTTATAAAATTCCAATATATTAAATATTACTTTTGTAATCGTTGAGTTGCATGGTAAGTGTCAAAAATCGTATATTGTCAAAGTTGTTTTTTTAATTTTGGCCATTTTGTACTAGGGTGTATGATCGGTGAACGCTGACACCCTTTGATTATGTATTTGCATCAAGTGATCTTTTATTTCGCTCTACAAGAGACTCTTGTATCCATTGGATTCTTGATAAATCAAGCATTTTGTTGGAGTGCATTATTTCATATGCAGTACTCGGGAAAATAGAATCTATAAAGATTTAGAAGCAATATATAAGGCAAATGATGAATATGAGGAAGATTTACCTCGTAAATGTCAAGCGATTAATTGCAAGAGAATATATAAGGCACTTGAAAAGAGATAATCCAGTTGTGAAGACCTAAAATATTTCACTAGAGGATGGAGGCAACGAAGGAAAGAAGACAATCAACATCCTCTCGTTAGTCACCAACGACGAATGAGGGGTGATTTTTTATTTTTCGATTCAATATTTACTTTTCATCATGCTTCTAGTTATGTGTGGTGTGTTTCACTTCAGATTTCTTCATTTGTGTGAATAAATGGAAATTTCACATTGTGGGGGAATATAAAACAAATATTTCATTTCCATTCTGCACCAAATTGGTTAACATCAAGGGTAACTTCTAATGGAAGTTGTAGTTTCCTATGTTGTTCCAAATCTAGTGGCAATGGTCAACAACGGTGACAAAGGGCTACAAACAAGGACATTGAGAACTTTTTTATATTGTTCTCATGTGATGTGAAAATGTTCCTATGAGAAAAATATCATATGTAATCCCCTGATGTGAAAGTGTAGTGGAAATATAAAAGCACAAGAGTAAAACAACATCATGATATTTAGGTTGTTGGTTGTCAATTAAATCATCCTTATAGATTGTTGGTTATCGTATAAAACCATCATTGTAGGTTTTGGTTGTCATGTAAAACCATATGTATATATAGATTGTTATTTCTCTTGATAAAACCAGCCTTGAAGGTTGTTGGTTGTCCTAAAAACCATCTAGATCATAAGCAAGCATAGGTGAGCACGATGCAAAAGAAGTGTGACTATGTTTCCGTCCATGTTTGTACTAGGGGAATGTTAGGAAAACTTTGGTTAATGCTCACATTATTTGGGTTAATAATATCTTGTGTGTGTAATATGAGAATTACTCACACAGTAAATAGTGAGTAATAGTTAGTTTGTAGTAGTAATTTGTAATAGTGATTTGTAACAAACAAATCACTTAGATATATTATATGAGTTGTTATCAACTCATATATATTTGGGATATATTGTTATATGTAAGTTTGTACATGAATAGTGGTGGTTGAAACCACTCATGTATATAGGAGGTGGAGAGATATTTGTGGGATGTGGAGATTTCCTATTTTATAGGAAACACACTCCTATATATTTGTATGAGTGTTTGAATGAAATAATTTAACAGATTATATTATTATTGTGTTAGAGTTTACAATTTATGCATTTAACTTGAATAAAATCTAACTAAATTTTGCATTCATAGAAAGAGTGTTATCTAGAGGATCTTATAGTTTCAAGAAGGCAAGCTTTCAAAAAAATATTCAAAGCTACCCCTTCATCTAAAACAACAAAAAAGATGACCAATCAAAAATGAGTCATTGGATACATCACCTGGCTATCCTTCACCGTAAAATACTACTCCAACCATCTAATTTTCTTCTCGTCGATGATATACTTGCGAGTGCACGAATAGGCATGCATGCAAAAGGGGAAGCATATAGAAGGCAAGTAAATTGTTTGAAAAAATATGCCATGTCCGAGATGCAGTCTTATTGAATGCAATCATTGCAAGATGTGCACAAAATAATCTGGTTAGAAAGAACTTAAAGATTTTAAAGACAAAAAAGTAACCTTTATGAGCATCCCGTTAGTTTGTTAGCTTGGACAGTTGTTTGTCCATTTGCTAAGATTAGATAATAGTTATCTTATTGTTGAGAATGAATTAATTATTTTCTAATTTTTTATTTCCTTTAGTAACACCTTGCAACCTATTTGTTATGGTTGTTAAGTTGTTATGTATCTCAGCTGTCGATTGAGAATCGATCTCGTACCGTTGATTTACCAATGAGAGTAGTATAAATGGAGGTCATTGGGCATTTGGAGAACAGAAGTTTGGAGAATCATTTGTAAGTGCTAGCAAATGAGTTTGTAAGTTTGCATTGATAACAAACAATCTTGCAGTGTTAGCAAGGGTGCATTGATAGCGTTAGGGATAACAAAGGGGGGAATATCGGCGGGAGAAGTTGGGGATTGTTGGAGTTCGCAAGAGGAATATTTGTATCTCTCAATTTGCTAAAGTTAATATAATTCCTCATCTGTAGAACTGGTTTTCCCTTAGGGGTTTTTCCAGGGACAATTTGTCCAAAAATATTGTGTTCTTTGTGTTACGCATTTCTTTCCATATTTTTATTAGTGAAGTTAGGTTGTGTTATTTTTCGATATTAGTTGTGAATTAGTTTTCGGCAATTAAATAATCTTTAAAGATAGGAGATTAATAATCAGTGACTGCAATAGAATTTTCACATGGTATCAGAGTTGTGTTAAGGGTAGAAAAGGTTTGCCCTAGGAAATAAATTGAGGGTTTCTATAACCTAGTTTGATCTCTTTAAATTCTTTTTACTTTTATCCTTTGAGATGGCTTCAGCTGGTTTGAGAGATCATGACAGATTAGATGGTGCCTCAAATTTTGGTGTCTGGAAGGCCAGACTTTCTTTATTGTTGGAAGAGAATGGTATAAAGGATTATGTTACCTTTTGTTGTAACTATACCAACAAACGCAATGCATGAGCTCAGTAGCATACAAGAAAGAGGATGCCAAGGTGAGGAGGATTTTCCTTGATGGTGTCAAGGATCATATTGTTCCACACATCTCCGAGTTAGATACGGCAAAGAAGATGTGGGATGCCATTCTGAATCTGTACTGAATGCTACCACTAACCGGAAGCTGATTCTCAAAGAAAAGTTGAAGAATACCTAGATGAACAAGGGAGAAGACGTTACAAGTTACCTCACCAGGCTTAGACTCATCAAGGATGAGTTAGCAGTTGTTGGAGATAAGCCAGATGATGATGAGATAGTAAGAATAGCCCTAAATGGGTTTACTAAATAGTGGGATGTCTTTGTTCAAGTTGTTAGTGGACGAGACACCTTACCGAGTTGGGATCGACTATGGACTGATTTCACTCAGGAGGAGTTTAGACTAAGTCTTGTCAATGGGGCCAACAAGAGTCAGAAAAGTGAGGGAGAACAAGAAAACGTTTCCCTAGCGGGAAAAGGGAAAGCAAAGAAGGGATTTAGCAAAGGATCAAATTCTCAAAGTGAGAAGAAGAAGGACATGTCTAAGGTCAAGTGCTATGGTTGTCACAAGTTTGGCCACTATGTTAGTAACTACCCGCAAAGGAAGAAGAATGATAAGAAGGGCAAGAACCAAGTGGCGGCTTCAACAAGTGCAGAGGAGCTCTCTAGGAGATTGGAGGATGAGTTTGCACTCATAGCTTGTATGGTCAGCTCAACCTCACAGTGTGTTTGGTATATAGATAGTGGGGTGTCATTTCATATGACAGGAGTTAGAGAGTACTTCTCTAGTTACCAGGAGGAGGACACCAATATCCATATTTCTATGGGGAACTTGTCCAAGCTCAACCCAGTTGGGAAAGGGACTATTCAGTTTCAGAGGGAGAATGGAAAGATAGTTCCACTTCATGATGTCTTGCATGTGCCAGGATTAGGTATGAATCTGATTTCTATATATGTTCTTCAGGATAAAGGGTATAATGTACTTTTTAGAGGGACACATGTGTTAATTAAGCACAAGGATTGGAAATCACCCATAACTATTGGAGTTGGGAGTGGTGAACTTTATAGGTTATAGTTTGATATTCCTAAGGCACTTATGAGTAGCAGTAATCCTAGAGATCTTGGAGAGCTATGGCATAGGAGGATGGGCCATATTCATCATGGAGCACTTAAATTGCTTCGTGAGATAGTGACAGGTGTTCCAGAGGTGAGCACAGAGCATGATGATGTATGTAAGGGATGTGTGTTGGGGAAGTTTGCGAAAGCATCTTTTCCAAGGAGTGACAATAGATCTAAGGGTGTTCTTGATCTAGTACATTCAGATGTATGTGGACCAATGTCGACAAAGTCTCTCAGAGGATATGTGTACTATGTTACATTTATTGATGATTTCTCCAGGAAGACCTGGATATACTTCTTGAAGACCAAGGATGAGGTTTTTAGTCGCTTCCAAGAGTTCAAGGCTCTTGCGGAGAACTCGACAGGAAGGAAGATAAAGGTTCTTCAGGTTAGATAATGGAGGCGAGTACAAAGGAAATGACTTCCAGGATTTGTGTACCAAAGAAGGAATCAAGAGAGAGTGGATGGTTCCTTACAATCCACAACAGAATGGAGTTGCTGAGAGGAAGAAACGTTCTATATCGAGGTAGCAAGGGTTATGCTACATGACCAAGACATGCCCCACTATCTATGGAAAAAGGCATGTAGTACAGCAGTTTACATTCAGAATAGGGTTCCACACAAGGTACTAGGGAAGATGACACCAGAGGAAGCTTTCACAGGGAAGAAGCCAGATGTAGGTCACTTCAGGATATTTTGGAGTTTGGCATATTGTCATATTCCAGAAGATACACGTACCAAGTTAGATCAGACTACAGAGAAGGGGTACCTTGTTGGGTATAGTGAAACTTCAAAGGCATATAGGATTTTTATTCCAGGGACTAGAAGAATTATTGTCAGATGTGATGTCAATTTCATGGAGGAAAAGTGTTTAGAAGGTCCAGAGATTTTCTAGTAGATGATCAAAGTGAGCAGCCAACAAAAGCTCCAAGTCCAAGTCAAGGGTAGCAAAGCTCAAGTACAGTTACTAGTACAAGCATAGACTCAGGTAGTGAAGATTCACAGAGTATGGAGCAACTGGTGCAGCAGGATATGCATCTAGAAGATTTAGAGGTTGATATTTCATCCTCTACTATGGCTAAGCAGAGGAACCATGAGGTTCAAAACACACAAAGGGATACTCAAGAGTTTGTGGGAGCTCCTAGGAAGAGTATGAGATAGAGGAAAGAACCAGCCAAGTTCAATGACTATGTGGCATTAGTCAGCCAGTTGGTAGATAGTGAACCTTCCAGCTATCAAGAGGCTGCACAACATCAGGTATGACAAGATGCTATGGTTGAGGAATATACTTCAATAATGCATAATGATGTGTGGGAGGTAGTGCCTAGACCAACAGATAGGGCAGTAGTTGGATCACGCTGGATCTTCAAGATAAAGCACGGTGCAGATGGTAGCATCGAGAAATACAAGGCAAGGTTTGTGGCAAAGGGGTTCTCTCAGAAGGAGGGAATAGACTATGAGGAGACATTTTCTCCAGTGGCTGGTATACTTCTATATGAGCTGTAATCTCATTTGCAACGCAGATGGGATGGTAGATCCATCAAATGGATGTCAAGACAACATTCCTTAATGGTGAATTGAAGGAGGAGGTATACATAGAACAACCAGAAGGATTTGTAGCACACAACAAAGAGACCCACGTGTGCAGATTGAAGAAAGCCTTGTACGGACTCAAGTAGGCTCCTAGAGCATGGTATGAGCGCATTGATACATACTTGCAAGAAATGGGCTTTGTGAAGAGTGAGGCAAATGGTAACCTCTACTACTTGGTGGTTGGGGGTGAGGCTCTCATTCTTGTTCTATATGTAGATGACTTGTTTCTTACAGGTACACTAGGGCTCATAGAGGAGTGCAAGAGGGACCTTGCAGTAGAGTTTGAGATGAAGGACTTGGGACTCATGCACTATTTTCTAGGCATGGAGGTGTGGCAGATAGATGGAGATATTTTCCTTGGTCAAGGGAAATATTGCATTGAAATCTTGAAGAGATTTGAGATGGAGGATTGCAAAGCCATGTCTACACCTATGATCACTAATTGGAGGAAGGTAGATACATCTAAGGACAAATATGTAGATCCCACCTTATACATGCAAGTTAATTGGTTCGCTCATGTATTTGGTCAACACCAGGCCGGATATAGCATTTGCAATAAACTCTCTTAGTCAGTTCATGGTTGAGCCAAAGAGAGTGCATTGGACATCGCCAAGCATGTGTTGCGTTATTTGCATGGTTCAGTTGAGTATGGGATCAGATATGTTCGAGGTGAAGGAATCAAGTTGATAGGCTATACCGACCTTAGATTGGGCGGTGTAATACAATAGACAAAAGGAGAACTTCAAGGTGTTGTTTCAGTTTAGAATCAGGAGTTGTTTCTTGGTTCAATAGAAGCGTAAGTCCGTGGCTTTTAGTTCATAAAAAGCAAAATACATAGCAGAGTAAGCATGGCAACATGTAAAGTTGTATGGCTTCGAAAGTTGCTAGTGGCCTTGTTTGGTCATAAGGTTGAGACTATGTGATACTGCGACAATCGAGCCGCATCAAGTTGTTTGAGAATCTAGTGTTTCATGATAGGTCTAAACATATAGATATCAGGTATCACTTCATCAGGGATTGTGTACAATGAGGTATTGTTCAGCTACAATACATACCTACAGAGGAGCAGGTAAAGAAACATTCGACTAAGGCATTGGGGAAGGAAAAATTTATCTTCTTCAGAGATAAGATGGGTGTCATGCAAAACAACTTCCTCGCTAAGAGGGAGTGTTAGTTTGTTAGCTTGGACAGTTGTTTGTCCATTTGCTAAGATTAGATAATAGTTATCTTATTGTTGAGTATGAATTAATTATTTTCTAATTTTTGATTTCCTTTAGTGACACCTTGCAACCTATTTGTTATGGTTGTTAAGTTGTTATGTATCTCAGTCGTCGATTGAGAATCGATCTCGGCCGTTGGTTTACCAATGAGAGTAGTATAAAAGGAGGTCATTGGGAATTTGGAGAACACAAGTTTGGAGAAGCATTTGCAGTGCTAGCAAATGAGTTTGTAAGTTTGCAGTGATAGCAAACAGTCTTGCAGTGTTAGCAAGGGTGCAGTGATAGCGTTGGGGATAACATTGGGGAATATCAGCGGGAGAAGTTGGGAGATTGTCGGAATTACGCCAGTAAGAGGCAAGGAATCTTTGTATCTCTTAATTTGTTGAAATTAATATAATTCCTTATCTCGTAGAACTGGTTTTCCCTTTGGGGTTTTTCCAAGGACAATTTGTCCAAAAATATTGTGTTCTTTGTGTTACGCATTTCTTTTTGTATTTTTATTAGTGAAGTTGCAGCTTGTGTTATTTTTTGATATTAGGCGTGTGAAATAGTTTTCAGCAGCTTAAATAATCTTTAAATATATGAGATTAATAATCGTGACTACAATAGAATTTCACAATCCCGACAATATGTGTCAAACTTGGAGCTTTAGACGAGAGGTAAGGAGAATCAACAAAAAAAATTAATTAGATTCATATTTTTTCAAATTTTGTAATTGCAAATGTCTTAATAGACATGTATGCAAAATTTGGAACTAGATTGAAGTATTCATTCTCTTACGAACCATAATATTGATTATTAGATTTGGTTATGACCAAATCCAATGATCCTTTCATTTTAACGCGTATGATTAAAAGAAAATTTTACAAATTCAAGTGTTAGTCAAAAAAATGCATTCTATGTTCTCCATGAGAATGGAATGTTACCTTTCACTCTTTATAAATAACATAACATAAGTGGAAACAATAGTCATGGTACTTGCAAGAAGATCAAGAATTCTAAATCTAATGCTAGTTCTTGTAATAAGAGAAATTGTACCTATTAATGTCCCGTGTTTATTGCTAATGAACTACTCACGGTCAAGTCATCATCACAAGCAAATGGATTTATAAATAAAACCTCTTCCAGAGCCTATTAATCAAGAGCATGTGGCCCATCTTCTAAATCACATCCCTTGTCAAGCCTCCCAAGTGATTCACCGCAAAACCATATATCATTAGAAACTTCAAAATGGAATTATGTGGTGCTCTTTTTATCTTCTCTTGGCAACTAAATATCATATAAACTTCAAGATGCTCCTTGAAAGTAGTTAAGTGGTCTTATTTCTTTCTCCGCCTTCTTTATAGCTTATTTTAAGATTCAAATTGATTGGTCTCCCCATCTTCACCCTACTATAATGTCCAAAGGTAGTAGAGAAAATGACTTAATAAATTTATACAATAATAGTAATATTAATATAATCTTTAAGCTAAAATGGATAAGGAATATGGCATGCACACAAGATTATATGGTATATAATATTTCTCTTGAAAAAACATTTTCGAGTAAAAACTCAACACAAGTAATCTTTTTCCTTATTGCATTAACTCAATTATTTACTATACAATAACACACTTCAAAATTATCTTTTACTCTAATGGATGTGTGAGTACATATAGTCACATCAAGAGGAAACCTTCCAATTGGTTTTACATTATAGTAAGAACCAAAACTATGGGCTAAGAATAGAACTCATAACAATTTTCCATATAACATGATTTATTTAAGTCGCCTATATAATTGCATAGGTTAAATTACCTATCTAGACCGGAAAAAACATATAAGGACTCAAAGAAATTAAAAACAAAGTAGACTAATACACTTTTCTTCTTCATTCATTTTAATTTCAACAAAAAGTAATTTGACTTACCACATTATTGAAGGCATTTAGATGTTTAATGCCAAAGTCAAGATCATTCATCCTTGATGAATACAATTTTTGGAGAATTTATTTATTTTCCAGAGGCTTTGTTTGATACAAAGTCCCCAACTTATCCCATAGTTCTTTAGACATGGCTTTTGTTGATACATTTAGCATGATTGAATCGATAAATAGTATTTGATTGAACTCTTCACCTTCCTATACATGTTTTCCAATTCATCATCCTTCATACCCGCATGTTGAACTTGTCGATACTAAATCACGCACTTTGGGTAAATTTCTAGGTCTTAGGAACATACTACTATTCATATGATTCCTAAGTGAGAAAACTAGCAATTAGCATCTATCTTTGGCCTTTTCTTTGTGTTGCATGTCTTCTTTTTGGCTTATTAAACCCTACAGCTCAATCTATACTTCACTTCTTTATCTTGCACCACTCTGGATGCCACCACCCAGACTAGGACACCATTACCCACATGTCCCTGTCCCTCCGGGCGCCCCGACCTCTTTGTACTTTTCTCACACCTATTGTGCCTCTTTCATCTTTTGGGCATATTTTTTTCGTATGGGTAAGACTTTTAGTTTCCAATTGCAAAATTCAAGTAAGGGAATCATATAAATATAAAGTTATGTGACCATTATGAAGGACCAATCTCTAAGCATTTACTATCACCACCTAAGGTTACATTCAGAGGCCATTCTAAGAGCATCAAAGCATCCATCTAGCTTTCATTCAAGGGAAAAGGACTGCTATTTCGAATACACACATAGGAGGGGAAGTTGATTTTTCCATGCACATATCTATTTACATATTCTACATCTAGCTAAAGTGCATCCGGCACAAGAGCCACCTAGGGCACAATTCTACACACACACAGAGATCTACATGGAGTTTGAAATGTAGTGCAACATTCGGATCATAATTTCACTTAGTTGGGTGACCGCCGAGGTCCCTTTGACTCCCCATTTTCATATTTTTCATTCTAGAATATGATGTGTTTTTAGTTTTACAGGTGCTCTTTCTCTTTGTAGGTTTCAGGAGAACTCGGTGATCAACCAACGACACACATGGGTGGGTAACGGAGACATTTAGAAAATATCTTGTGATACTTGTAAAATTCATATTATGACCGATTTCAGTAGCTAGAGAAGCCCAAAGGAGGTATGTTGCGCCTAGGCACCCCCGACCCAAGACAGTGCCCTAGTCCCATTATTTCCAACAATCACATGACTTTCTAGATTTTGTTTCATGGCAGTCTTTCCCCTTGTTACAGCAATTTTCCGGTTTGTTTGACACAGTCTAGGATTATTTACAAATCAACTAAGTCTTCATTATTCTCTCTTGCACTTAGGGTTTTAAATTTAATTGCTTATTTCTTAGGTCACATCTGCACTTCATTGTTTTATTTATCGGTTGTTACATTAAAATATAGGGTTTAGCATAAATTATATTTTTGTTAAATCATTTGGTAAACTCAATTTGGACCCATCTTGTCCAAAAGTTTGCAATGACAATGAAATTTTTCAATGCGACTATCATCAATGTTTGGGCATTCCACTCGATTGATGTTTTAAATTACGCAATATTAGTCAAGATCATATCGACAAAAATGCAATTGAGCTCCCTAAGCCTATAGATTCTTTGTTGGTCAATGAAAATCACAAGCTCAATATCTTCAATAATCTTCTTCTTAAGCATGAAAATAAAGCAGTTGATTTTTCACCTAATCATACATATCATGCAGTGCCTCCTCCTTCATCGGGGGCTCTTGATTTTCATGTTTCTCACATTGATGCATCTCCACTAATCATTACATTCTTTGATCATGAATATCATGCTACAATCACTTCAGAAACATTACATATCAATGATTATATTTGATCTTATGTTATTAACAATACCATCATCAGATCGTCATCTTCCGTGTGTGTGTGCTCTATTACACTTCTTGTTGCTATCAGCTATCCATTATTAAATATTTTATATCCACTTTGCCTAGATCTTACAGTTATTTCAAGCTTCCAATTATTGCTTGGTACTTACTTATCAAGCTTGTGTCATTTCTTGTGGTACCTTCAATCGACGGGTGTGACATGTTTTTAGGTATTCCATGGATTTGTCCTACTCACACTATCATTTCCATGAATCACTTATGTCTAAATTTCATTCACAACAAGCAAGTCATTTCTATCAATGATGTTCCACCATGCACACCGTGGTTGTAGCCTCCTCTTGAGGTTTCCATTATGCTCGCAAGAGCATCTAGGTCCCCAAGAACCTCTCGATTCTAAAGCACAATCTACTCCTAGCTCTCATGTTCACACATGACATACACAGTCTCATCAGTCTGCTATTCCATCTCATCATTCTAGGTCCACCACTCAGAAAACTCCTTCACATAGGTATACATCACCTCCTTGGTTTCCTTCACATAGGTGTTCATCACCTCCATGTTCTCCTTCACATAGGTGTTCATCACCTTCGTGCTCTCCTTCACATAGGTGTCCATCACCTTCATACTCTCCTTCATATAGGTGTTCATCATCTTCATGCTCTCCTTCACATAGGTGTTCATCACCTCTGCGGTCTCCTTCATATAGGTGTCCATCACCTCATAGGTCTCATGCACATAGATCTCATTCACCACTACATCATTGGTCTCACACATCACCGATCTCAGAGCATGGTCACATACCTTTATCTCTACAAGCATTAGGTGGAGGACCATCACCCTTTACTTTCATTGGATATCTCACTTATCATCATACACTCGGGGGCATCATCCTTACTCTTCCCCACCTTCTAGCATTATCAGGTGTCTCACATTTCTTCGCATCTAGTCTTTCATGTGCATCTAACATATCTTGATAAATGGGTATCATCATTACCCTATGATGCACTCTCGTGATAAGGTTCACACTTGATTGTTGAGGGCATACTACATACATGAACCTCACACACTACTTATTTCACACATTGTGCATTCATGACATATATTTCTAGTAGCTTCTATCACACATCATATGCACTGCACACTATACGCATTCACAATACATCTTTCTTGCATCTAATTTTACATGTTGCACTTTTTACCCTATGACGCACTTTAGTTCCATGGTTCATACTCGATTGTTGAGGGTCTATATCTGAAATGAAGCTCACATCCCTAACTCACACATTACGCTCTATGCTTCATTCTCACATCATTCTAGCGCACATTTAAAACCATTTCCCAATGACGCACTCTTGTTCTATGTTTCATTCTTGATTGTTGAGGGGTTATTTATATATGAACCTTGTTTCATGCATACTTATTCACACTCGCTCGGGGGGCACGCTGCTCCTACCATATTCACTCCACATTCCATCCCATCTCACTCATTCACAACATACCGCATATCTTGGTCACAATTGCTCTTTATTTCATATGCTTACATGTACACTTTGTTTTGATGCTAGTCATATATTTCATATGTCATTATCTTTCTATATACACATGCACGTTTACTTTCCTTCTAGTTGTGAATTCATATTTTACACATATCCTTATACGCAACACGGATGTTTGGCATAAGTACCTCTCACCAATCCCACGGTGGATACCTGTTGGAATCTACCTTCGTACACATCACATGTGCTATTATTTATATTTATACTACTTCCTATTCTTACTAGCACACTACTATATCGGATCATACACGCTTTGAAATACTTTTATCTTTCTAACATGCTAATGGGTGCTTCATGTGAAGCATTTGCTTTGCAGGTCTATTTACCACCATGGTTGTCTATTACTTTGTTTTCCATTTTTTGTCATTGTTTGCGGGCTTTGCCCTTTGTCTTTTGTGCACACTATATGTTTTCAACAACTTCGGCCTTAATTGTCTTACAAAATTATGAGAAATGCACAATGTTTGAAACTCATTTTTCGTGGTCTATATTGTCTTCTTTCTTTCTAGATTACACTATGTCTTTTATTTGAGTATTTTTCTTGTTTGCACTAACATATGTTTCCAGCCACTTTGTTTGTGTGTGCCTTGGTTTCTACCAAGCACATTCCCTCCCCCTTGTAGGGTATTAGTCACGATTCAGCGATCGGTCCTCCTTTGGGCCGCATACTCCTAGCAACGCGTCGCATGCACCCCAAATGAGGGGAGCATACACCGGGGAATTAGTCACTCCATTCATTGCTATATAGTCACAATACAACATAGTTCAGTACTGGTACAACACAGTCTTTAGTCAAAGAAATGGCCTGGAGAATATGACTTGGGTCTTCAAAGAGCAGCACAGAACACGGTGCAGACACACACGGACATGAGTGCCTAGATTCCCCGACCCTTCACGGGCACCTATGACCAAGGGTAGTTACAATTTTTTTCTCAAATCAACACATTTTTTGGTAGTTTATGCATTTGTTTTCTCAATATAGGCAAATCCTCCAACAATCAACATGCATGCTTTCACCTTTTCTATTTTCACGTTGGATCAAACTGGATTGAAATGGATTGGATTTGAACAAAACAGGATCACACCATCTACAATGGTGTATAAATTATCGAGAAGTAGTCAAAGGATGGAGAATAACACTAGACCTTTCTCCCTACACTTTTCTATCATGGCGTGAGATCACCCAAAAATGCACCCTTCTACAAAAATTTTAGGATCTTTTCTACATTCATCACTCATCACGGATCAAGTGCGTGTGTTCCTTTTTACATTTTTACAAAATTTTACATGTTTTTTACATATTTGGATCAAATTTATCACATACACAAATTTGACTACTCTTTTTCCTTCTTTTTGAAAGTTATTCCTTATGGGAAGTAGCAGTCACATCATCATCACACATCAAGAAACATCAACAACAGGTACAACACGACATGGTACATTCATATGCTTTCACATCTAGGGTCACTTCCTCTTCTCTAGCTCCCACGTTTCATTTTTATCAATCCACACTTTTTCTTATCTCTTGGCACACTTTCACCATCGATCTACATGGTTATCAAGTACGCATCTTCTATCTACTTTATGTTATCTAGTATTCACTCAACAACATAAAGTGGGGACAAATGTAGATACTAAATCACATACTTTGGGTACATTTCTAGGTCTTAGGCACATACTACTATTCATATGATTCCTAAGTGAGAAAAATAGCAATTGGCATCTGTCTTTGGCCTTTTCTTTGTGTTTCATGTCTTCTTTCTAGCTTATTACACCCTACAGCCTAGTCTATACTTCACTTCTTTATCTATTGCATAACCACTGGACACCAACGCCAAGTGTCCCCGTCCCTCTGGGCACCCCTGACCTCTTTGTACTTTGCTTACCCTTTTTGGGCCTCTTTCATCTTTTAAACATCTTGTTTTCTTATGGGTTGGCCTTTTAGTTACCAATTGTGAAATTCAAGCAAGGGAATCATATAAATATAAAGTTATGTGACCATTATGAAGGCACAAACTCTAAGCATTTACCATCACCACCTAAGGTTGTATTCAAAGGTCATTCTAACAGCATCAAAGCATCCATCTAGCTATTATTCAAAGGACAATGTACTCCTATTTACGCATACATACATAAGACGGGAAATTCATTTTTCCATGTACACTTCTATTTACATCTAGCTATCACTCGTTATTCAAGTGTGTCTGGCACAAGAGCCACCTAGGGCACAATTTTACACACACACATGAAAATCTACATAGAGTCCGAAATGTAGTATAATGCTCGGATTGCAAGTTCACTAAGTCAGGTGACCACTGGGGTCAGTCTGACTCCCCATTTGCATCTTTTTATTTTTAGTATTTGATGTGTTTTGGGTTTTATATGTGTTCTTTCTCTTTACAGGTTTTAGGAAAACTCGGCGATCAACCAACGACACACGGAAATCAACAAAGTGATATTTAGCGAACATATTATGACACTTGTAAAATTCATAATGTGACTAGTTTCATGATCATAGGCACAAGAGGAGTTTTGCAGCGCTAGGAACCCCTAACCCAATCCAGAACTCCAATCCCAAAATTTCCAAAGTGCTCACAGATTTTCTAGGTTTATTTTTGTGACAGTCTCTCCTCTGTTCTAGCAGATTTTCCTAGTTCGACACAGTCCACGATTATTTGTGAATCAACTAAGTCTTCTTTATTCTCTCTTGCATTTAGGGTTTCAAATTTAATTACTTATTACTTAGGTCGATATGCACTTCATTACTTTATTTATCACCGCTACATTGCAATATAGGGTTTAGCATAAATTCTATTTTTGTTAAATCATAACTCTTGATATCATAATCCACTAATCACTATCTACAAGGAGATATTCAATCTTTAGATTCTTGTAGTCACAAAATTTTGCACTTTAGACATTTCTTTATCTCAGTCTCATATTACTATTTAGAAGGTTCTTGAGTGAAGAAAATACTAATTAAACCCATCTTTTGGCCATCTTATTTTACTTTTATTTCATCATTTCTGCACATTTTTATCTACATGCCCAAAGTGTGTTTTGACATTTTCCTTTCATTTTAGCCTTATGCAGGGCACCAGGGTAGTATTAGGCGCCCATGGGTGCCCGATTCTTTTCTACTTTCTCACCACTTTTTGGGCTCTTTCTATCCACTTTTCATCCTTATCTTTTTCCTATTCAGCCATGTCGGGTTTAATTACGAAATTAGATCAAGAGAACCCTATAAATATAAAGTTATGAGACCATAATGAGGGACCTAGCATCATCTACTATTATCACTCATCTAGAGTTGCATCCATCTATTGCATTTGCATCCACATAGCTCCATCATCAAGGCACAAGCTAGGAAGTCTACATCACACTTTATAGGGGGAATTCTATTCTATTTCATGCACACATGCTATTACATTTTCTACATTTAGCTATTGCTTGCTATTTCACAAAGTGTGACCGGCACAAGAGAACCTAGGGCATGACATGCACACACACACCAAGACTACATTTGGGTCAGAATGTAGTGCAACACTCAGAGTAGTAAGCCCATTGTTGTGGTAGCTAAGGTCAATCTGACCCATTCATTTTGCATCTTTATTTTTAGGGTTTTGATACTCTTTCTTGTCTTCTTGTAGGTCTCTACATCATCTTGGATTATTGGCGACATATAGCATGGGACAGTGAACTTGATGCGACACGCAAATGAGGGCTTTAGAACACCTTTTGACCCCTATGAGAACCAGTTCGGAGCTTTTTTCGTAGACCGGGGTGCCCAAATTGCATACCAAAGTGCCCATGGGCACCCCAGTCCTATTCCAAGTGCCCTAGTCCACTCAGATCCTCCAAATCCATCCTTTTCGGGACCTCTACACAAACATACCTTCTTTTGTTTTCTCTAGTTATCTCTGGGACAGTCACCTCTTATAAGTTGAGTTCTTTCCTTAGCTTCTTCTTGGATATTAGGGTTTTATTTTATTAGTCTAATCTTTATATTGCTATAGTACAATGTTTGATTTGTTTTATGTCCTCCTAGATTAGATTAACTACCCCCTTATAAACCAGGTTTTTAGTTAATCAATTCCATAACTCAATGTGTTGTACATTAAATGTGTTGACCTCTTTTCATGTTCTTGCTATCATTTTCCTTCACACGGAGCTATCACTCAAAAAAACATTTATCGTAAGGTCAAAAATCCAAACTCTTCAAACAAAGCTAAAACCTAGTTCAATTACCAAATGTAGAGAAAATGACAAGATAAAATTATACAAAAGAGTACCAATATTAACATAATTTTAAGCTAAAAATTAATAATAATAATAATAATAATGGCATACACACGATATTACATAGTACATAATTTTTAACCTAGGAAAAACACTTTTGGGCAATATCTTGAAATGGATTAGCCATATTTCTTATTACACTAAGTCAACTATTTATAATATAATAATGTGCTTCAAATTTCTTCTTTACCCTAATACGTGTGCGAGTATATTTAGGCATGTCAATAGGAAATTTTCCAAGCATTTTTTAATAAAACGGTACCAAAACCATGGGCCAAGAATTCAACCTACAATGGTTACCCATATAATATGAGTTATCCGACATCAAACATAATTTCATATGTAAAATCACCTATCCATATGCAAAAATTCATATAGGAACCCCCAAAAAAAAATTTAAAAAGGGTAAAGAACAAAGTACAAGTAATACAATTTTATTTAACATCCATTTTAATTTTAAAAATTAAATGAATTACCATAGTATTAAAGGCCAACATATGTTCAACCATAGATGAATCATCATTCAACCTCAATGTATACAAATTCTTTTAGAGAAAATTTCTATTTACTAGACTCTTTCGACACAAAGTCTCTAATTTAAATCTCATAGTTCATTATACATGGTTTTGTCAATGTATTTAGTGGGATTTATCTCATAAACATAATTTGATTGAGCTCTTCCCATTCCTATCAATATTTTCCCATTCTTTGTCCTTCATACGTGTAGGTTGAACCTCTTGATATCACAATTGATTGATCTTTATCTATAGAGATATCTTCCATCTCGAGCTTCTATAACTCAAAGTGTTATCCATTAAATTTGTCAATCCCTATGTGTGTGTTTCATGTCATTTTTCTTCACGTAAATAATGTTACACGCAGAGATCCTACTCAAGAAAAACTTTATTGCAAGTATAAAAACTGAACTCTTCAAACAAAGTTAAACCTAGCTCGATACCCAAATGTAAAGAAAATGAATCAATATACTTATAAACATTAGCAATATTAACACCATTTTTAAGCTAAAAATAAATAAGAAAAATGGCGTACACACAAAGATTACACAATACATAATATTTCACCTAGAAAGACCATTTCAAGCAAAAACTTACCATAATAAACTCCTTATTAAATTAACTCAATTGTTTGTAATACAATACTATACTTCAAATTTTCGCTTTATGTTATACATGTGTGAGTATACGTAGGAATGTCAATGAAAAACTATCTAAGTCGATTCACAATTCAATATGTACCAAAATAGTGGGGCTAAGAATATAACCCAAAATAAAGTGTCGGTACACAAATTTGGTCATTTGATGATGTTGGTTTTGGCTTATATTCCTTATACACAACTTGTGCAAATAAATTGAACTCTAACTAGATATCATATCCTATCCTATCATAAGGTTTGCAACATGTCAAAACACATCATTTTACTTGCTCAATCACATTTAAGAACACTCGTATCAAACAAAAATACCGTATACTTCCTATACATATATATCCAAATCATTGTTTCAACACTCAACCCTAAAGGACAAAACCATCCAAAGAAAGACATAATCGACTATCAATAATATCCCCTTCTAGGTAATTATGTTCTTATCCTTCTAGAAATCAAAATTAAAAATGAATATTATTTATGAGTCAAGATTTTCCCTTTAGGTCACTTTAGTTTATAACATTACCCTTGGAGCTATTAGTATATTAAATTAACCATAAACTATTGTATGTGTTTAAGATGTGTTGTTATTATTTAATTATAACATTATTATTATTATTATTATTATAGAGAAGAGTAGTAATCAAGTTGTTGACTTGATTGACTTTTACTATTACTAAATAAAAGTAATTACTAATAAATTCTATTAGTAATTATTATAAAGTCAATCTTTAAGAAGAATTTCTTTATAAGTAATGTACTCTCCAAATATAATAATAGTCTCTACTTGTTTTAATAAAAGTATAGAGAGCTAGTGTTAAAGGTAATTCATTTTGTGAGAGATATTCATTGTAATACTCCCACAAGGATGATCACTATCCCTCCCTCACATTACAAGTTGAATATATTAGTAGTGACTCTCCCTTGACATATTTGTGTTTATATTGTTTTAATGTTTCATAGGTATATGCATGTATGTGGGTGTTTGTCTCAAGGTTAACACAACGATCTTGGAACATATTCCAGATTTCAAACATGGTATCTCGAGCAATCATAGCTTCATCTCATATTACGCTCAATCCAAACAATGTTGGATAACTTTCAAAATCATAAAATATTAAATTTATTTAATTGAGCTAAAAATTTATCATAAGGTATATCTTATCATGTAAAACAAATCATCCTTTTGTGTCATATGATAAATCATATTTAAAACAACAATTTTGGGTCACCTTGGGAATCATGCCAAAATGAAAATACTTTGTTTGACTTAAAATTTACCATAAGGTAGATTTTTTTGTACATTAAATTTTCTTTTTGTGTTAGAGTCTGAATCAAATTTGTATGTTACTTTTGATGATCTTTGTAGTCAATCAAATTTGGCAATCTATCCTTTGACACCACTGATCTTGACATTACATGTTTTCATGCATGAATACACTCTCCTCACTCTTGCTTAAGACACTCGATAGCTCTTTGACTATGTTTTTATCTATGCACTCATCTTTGGCATCAATGTCTAAGCTTTTATGGCATGAAATCCATCTTAAAATGGTTATCCTCTAATGCAGAAATCCAAACCATGGTTTTTTCCTTTGGGTCAAAACCACCAATTTGGGTTGGTTTGTACAAGTCTACAACCTGACCCTATTGTATGGTTTTGGACCGAAACATTGTGCATTCAAACTTCCAATTGCATCATCTTCATATTATCTAATATTCCCCCTTGGTCATCCTTTCATGACATAACAATCAATGAAATCCTCTATAAGAAATTCAAGCATACCTCATTTAGGGTCCTAACACTTTATGTTCTCCTCAAGTTAAAGAAAGCACAAAAGGCACTTTCTATTCCCTAAACAATAAAGTAACTAATGCAAATCTATTAGGGCAGCACCCTCTATGGATCTAAAGTCTCCTTCCAGGTCCAGGATTCTCCATCATCTCTCCACATGCATGTAAAGTGACCCTTCCCAAGTATTCAAGCAAGTGTGAAACTCAAGTTGAAGTATTTTCAAAGTATGGTTGTTAAAATCCAACTATGCTATAGTAGATATCACATGCTAGGAAAACAACATATAGTTTTATCCCTCTTCAAAGTAGTGGCAATGCCTCGTGATGCATAGGGGTGCCCACAACCCACCTAAATTTGATTTGCATGAACTTTATCTTGAGCTATGAGGATTTGAGGGTTTGATCACAATTCTGAGCCATTTTGAAGTTGAGCGGATAAGACCGGCATTGAGCTACACTCATTTCCAGAAGGCAAAGCACACATAAATTTACATGAGAAAAAAATCCAAGCAACTCCAAGACCATACGTAAGGGTTAGGATCATACCGACGGTTTTGACCTTGTTGTACTGATTTTGAACAGTGCAATTTCATGTGCTAATCTCGATAAAAAATCATTTCAGTTCAGATTAGATTGTTCCTACATTTAGATCACTCGAGTCTCCCAGATCCCCACTGAGAATCAGTTAAGTGCAATTTTTCATTTTTGTTTTGATAGTTTTTAAATCAATTGACACTTTGTAAAGCGTTATTCTAATTTGGGGCATTATTGTTAAAAGTTAATTAAATCATAATAGCCTCCGATTATTATATTTCATCCTTTTATGTATGTTAGGAGCATAATATGTCTTAAAGGGAATGAAATAATATATTCATAATTATATCAAAATCATTTGGTGAACCCGACAGATTGAATCATTCACTTAATCTAAGATCTTTCTAAGTTTCTATAGGTTAAGCCTATTAATTTTAAAACCCTAGCATTGTCTTAGGGTACAAAAGTGTTTGATTTGTGTGTACTTTTTGCTTGTTTGTGATC
Organism: Taxus wallichiana var. yunnanensis; assembly: GCA_018340775.1. Lineage (NCBI taxonomy): Eukaryota > Viridiplantae > Streptophyta > Pinopsida > Cupressales > Taxaceae > Taxus > Taxus wallichiana. The sequence goes on from CM031240.1 coordinate 23,244,288, forward strand.
ATGGCTTGTTTTCAAGATTTACAAAGGCATAATGGTTACTATCCCTTTAACTAGGTCCATACCACTTATGAGGATGCAAAAATGTTACTCCATTTTCACACTCTCTTAGGGATGATGTAGTCTTTGATGTTGATTTAGATCCTACTTGTCAACCATTCACTGATCATCCTCCTCATTTTCCTACATCACCTCCTACCACTACTCCTCGAGATACCTTTTTGGATGACCCCACTCATTTCCCACCTCTTATCACTCATGAAGACCCTAAGGTTGGAGTAGTGATCATGATCCCAATACTATAGCTGACATAGACTTTGGTGATGATGTTAGTGTTTCTAGTGCACATATCAATGACTTTCCCTCTATTTATACATTGATTGATGGTATCCCTTATGTTTCTAAGGAGGAAATGATGCATTCTACATATATCCATGATAATGACATACATGATGTTCCTTGTTCCAATGCATGCTCTAACAATGATTGTGTTTCTACTCCTTCTCTTGAATGCAAAAGTAATGAGCTTGATTGTAGCATCTCTAATAACCATTGCACTTATATTATTCCATTTGAATGTAAAAAGAATGATATTGCTTATGATATTCCTTCCATTTCTCCTACATGTAAAAATTTTAATCTAGATCATGTTGTGAATGATGCACATTGTGTTTCTCCTTCTCCTCCTACAAGAAAATGTGATGTTATTATTAGTACTTATTCTCTTCCACTTATAGATATTAATGTATGTAATGATGTTGGTAGCAAAGATAAGCATGTTGCTCTTCCATTAATTACAAATAGCCCACATGTTGATACATCTCCTAGTGTCATTTCCTTTCCTATTGTTGATACCCCTTTAAAGCATACTCATGAAACTAAGCCTAGGCCATCTTCAGCCAAATCACCACGGTGACCCAATCATGTTCCTAGGCATGCTAGTGTTCATGTGGCTACTTTTAATGGTAAAGGTAAAAATTTAAATGAACCCCTAAGTTCTCATGATATACCTCCTCAAGAGATGTTTTCCCTTATGCATGTTGTAGGTGAGCTCCAACACAAGATTCACACTTTGACTTTAGAAAGCAAGGCCTATTATGCTAGTGTTGATTCTAATGTTATTCCCGACAATCCTATTCTATGTAGAATATTTCAATACCATTTCCTAGAGATTTTATCATGCCTTCATTCCAATTGTTTGATGGCACTACAGATCCCTACCTACATCTTTAGCATTATCTAGCAGTCATGGCTTCTTATGACAATAATAGGATGTTGCTTAAGGTTTTCTCTAGGAGTCTTATTGGTAATGCTCTCTCTTGGTTTACTCATCTCCCTAGTGGCTCTTTAAGTAATTTTTATAACTTGAGGATGCATTCTTAGCTCACTTTAGTTGTAATAGAGGCCTTAGGGCTACATATGAGTGTTTTCCTTCTTTACATCAAGATGAAGTTGAATATGTCTCTAGTTATATCTTACTTTAAGGAAAACATGCACTTGCTTGTATATCAACCTAGTGATTTAGAGATGTAATTCATATTTTTTCGGGGACTTGTATAGCCCCTCAAATAAAAATTACATTATGACACTTTTGATTCATTCTATGATCTTTGCTCATGTGTTATTGATTTAGAACAAGATATTATGTTATCACATAAGCCTAAGCCTTTAGATGTGAATGTTACAACCCCTTATGTTGCACATGATTATGATACACACAATGATAGTCAAGTCAAGGTTTTACATTGTGGTATTATTTTTATCATCCTCATCCTAATATGTGAGTACGACAACCATCTCCTCATAAGAGGAATCCCATCTATTTTGATAAGGCTCATGATATGCCCCATGACATCTTACTTACATTACTTAACAAGAGGATGATTCGGTTACCATCTAATGATCATCTCCCTCCTCATAGGCTTGAACATGAGAAGGGTCGTCCATTTTGTAACTTCCATCATATTAATGGACATCGTGACAATTATTGTTATGTGTTAGATCATAAACTTAAGTTATTAGAGGACAAATGTATCATCTCTTATGTGACATGACATGTAGATAGATCTACTTCACCTCCTCTATAGCATAGACCTGCAGGAAATGTTACACTTGATAATCATACGTTCACATCTAGTAATGTTTCTTGCACCGACACTCTTCCTACACAGGAGCAATCTAGAACCATATATAAGTGGATCATCAAGGAAAAAGAGTTTTTCTAAAAATTTCACCCATGAATTTGACATACCCTTCAGTTTTATCATTCATTTGTGTTGGAAATTGGACCACTTTGAGAGGGGGTGAATCAAAGTGTCTGCTCAATTTTTAACTCAGTAATTCAATTTACTTAATTTGTGACGATAAAACCAAACCAACAACCACAAGCAGCTAACATGAGATAAATCACACAAAGACGGGGTTTAATATGGGAAACCTAAACTAGGATAAAACCCGTTGAAACCAAGAACTAGCTTAGGACAATAATGTCATGTAAATGTTACATTGATTTCATAGTTAAGCTTCAACTCAATATGGAGCTGCAACTCCAAAAATTCAACCAAGCTTCTACTTAGTCTTTGACAAGTTGTTACTTGTCTAGAAGCTTCAACTCCCAAGTTTGGTCCAGCATCTAGTGACCTTCTCAGATGCTTCAACTTACGGGGAAGTTTCAACTCCCCGTCTGTTAACCTATTACTTAGACTTATACAAGGATATGATCACATTAAATTTTTGTCTCAAACAACTGATAGTTACCACTAGATTAGCTCATTTTTCTTTTCTTTTCATTCTCATTCTCTTCTTGATTTCTTTACTACAAACCTCTATCATACAAGGCTTCTTTCATACACAATTTCTTGTCATACTCTACTCCTTCAATCTGTTGCATACACCCTTATTTGTGAAACTAAAATCACCATTTCTTTATCGGTTATCTCTTCAAACTCTTATTCTTCATTCTCATACCACCTATCTCTCCAATATAATCATGAATCTACAACATGTATCTTAAAGCTCCTCCAAGCTTCTATAGCTCTTGATTTGCAATACATTCAACACATTTTCATCTCTCATACACACTCCACTTATTAATTTTCGACATCATCTCGTATATGTTGATCCATCAACAAGTATATCTTCAATGTTCTTCTCTACATCAGCAAAACTCATCAAAGCTTCGACCATAAATACAAGTGCGAAAATTTGTTTTCGTAGGCAACATAGACACATAGATATGACTTTTCAACTTCAAATTCAATGACCCTCCACATAGCTTCTCTTGTTCCTACCTACAAAGAAATCTAACCGACCATCTATAACTGACATATAACAAATAATAACAAGTACTTAAAATTGTTATGACTCTTTATATTCTTGATGAGAACTTGGAATATATCTCAGATCATTGATAGCTTGTTGAGCTTAAAACCCTCTACCAACTTGAAATGTAACTATCTTTTAGTACATTCTAGCCCTACATCAAGATTTACAAGATGATAAAAATGTTGCAAATATTTCTAAATTCTTTTGTAACCTCCATTCAGTCTTTAACCCTCCGCTATTGAGCTTCGCTCTTCCATTTAGACCTAAAAATATCATTGATGCAAGCACTAACTTGTTACAACATTGAAGAAATTTGATTCAAGCTTGAAGGAGAGAGCATTTACAATTGTTGTTAAGAACGCACAAGTTATGATCATTGTATCATTGTCTTGAAAGCATTAGAAATAAGGAGGAATGGGTATATGCTTGAGCATGACTATGAACCATGACATCCTTGTTATGCATTTGAGAGCACCGCACACTATTTTCTTTAACTAGTTTGGGAACCAAGTGGATTAATCTTATCCTTTTTCAATCCTCTTAAAAGGCTCCCTATTCAAATGATTCTAAATTGATTGTTTATCTTGGGTCTAAAATTATTGACTAACTAGCTCTGGTTTCATTCCATATAAGACTTGAATCTTAGCTCTAACTTGGTCTTTAATGATTTGTAAACATTTTCAAAACACAACAAGAAGAAATTTGAGAACCCTTTATCCTGTTGGGCTCTACATAAAGTTTCAAGTCTTCAATGATAGTGAAAAGTATGAATTTTTGTTACCTTCCCTATTGAAATAAACCGTCAAACCGTCAAGCCGATTGTCACAAAGAACTAGAATAATACATTGTGGTTTTATCTAAAACTTGAAAAATCCTTAATAAGACCATAGGACAGAGGTATGATCAAATTTTTTAAGATATTTTACTGGTTCATTTTCAAGATATGGGGATTCTTCCATTGAAACCCTAGACAAAGGGTTTTCTCTCATGTACAAGCGAGAGACGGAAAAATGTGTAATTTATTGATCTTGGCTCAATGGTTTTCAAAGATCCCAGCTCCTAGATGATTATGCCAACACAAAGAAAATTTTCAATGCTCAATCTTACCTTGAACTTGTGCATTTTACTCCCACCAAAGAAGAAGAAGACAAAGTGGACAGTATACTTTCAATGCATTGCATCACAATGAGATTGACTTTAGGTCTAACTTGAGGCATTTCATGGCTTGGAAGGATCATTGAAGGTTCCTAAACCTTATTTCAACATCAACAAACTTCCCAAGGATTATTCTTCCTTTATTTTCTTGAGAAAATGCCTTTACATAGCAAGTCTAAGCTTGAGAAACAACCTTTGCTTGAACAACCATGACCAACATTGGGATTTACCATCTTCAACTTGCATTACTACACTGCTCCAACATTTTGAAGGCAAGAATCATGAGGTGAAGACCATTATACCATCTTCAATACTCTGAAAACATGTACTATGAGGTGGAGACCACATTTGCAACTCAGGATTCATACTCCATGATTTGGCCTATGAGGCTAGTTTAAGGTCAATGAAGTATTTTGGCTTCACACTACTTCACTAAGAAAAATTTTGAGATTTAACCATTCACCATGGACTTGTAGAAGGTTTCTACTACTTTTTCAACCTAAACATTTTTTCAAGAACAGACTTCAAGGTTGTCTCTTTCACACATCATACATGTAGGCACATAACTTGCACATGTTAAGGAGGACTTGATCTTGAAAATGTCATACTTGAGAAACACACATGGAATTATTTGAATTATAGGCATACTTCATCAACCCTAAATAACTTTAATCAACTCACATAAGTGGTTTTAATACAGGAAAACTCATTTTACTCCCATCAATTCAAGAAGGTGATTAGGAGAGATAAAAATAGGGTTAGAAAAACGAAGAGAACTTTCTTGTTCTTCCACCTTTGGTCCTAAAAAAATTGCAAACATTTAGGATTGGACAGCTCTTCAAAAATTATTTCTATGATTTATCTAAAGGAGGATTGAATTTTTTTCTTGGATGCTAAGAAGACAAGGTGCTCAGTTTTCCTTTTTCAAGAAACCAATTTTAGTAAAACTTGAATAACTTCAAAATCCCATTTCAAAATTTGATGAAATTTGACACAGAGCACCACAACACATCCCTCTACATTCTACATATCTTGGTTTCTCATAAATATTTATTTATGGTCAAGAAAAATCTCATTTTCCTAAGCATTCATTATTAGTTCTCAAAGGTAGTTTTAGTGAAAACTTGAATTTTGCCTCCAGAAGCTAAAGTAAGCCTTGTAGATGCTCATACATGCCCTAGGGAGTATTCCTAGGATTCTACCATGCTTACCTAGGATTTTCATGACCTGCATTGAGCTCTTACACCTCATTAGGCTCTAGAACTAGGCCTAAATGAGCCAGTTTCAACTATGACTCCCAACACTTGACCTGATGCTCACTCCAAAATCTCTTGCACATGTTAGAAACATCATTTCTAACATGTAGAACACTTGATCCAAACATACCAACCATATTCATACCTCCATTGGGAATCAACCTTGTTGGCCAATCCTGTAGCACCCTGAAACCATCTTGAAAGCTCAATAAACCACCTTGAGACCACTAAACACAATTGTGCAGGCCTATCTCGCATGATATTCCACTTCTCCTTTTCCATCAATGTCATGTGACATCAATGACAACACCAACTAAAGTAGCATGGTTCAAAAATTAGTCCGGTCAAGTTGAATCTTCAATACTCCACTTCCTCAACATAATAATGACACATTTGAGGCTTGAACCTATGTCATATTTGGCGTTTCTTCACCTCCTTATAGGGTTATTTTGGGATATTTTACATGTTATTCCCCATTCATTTCCCGATGAGGCACTTGGTCTATAAGTTCAACTGGACTTTTTAGGGAGTGGTTCTACACATGAAGCTCACTTTGCGCACACGCACACACACACAAGGTGGAAATATTGCTTCCCATTATTTAGTTGTAGCATTTATATCTATTCCCTCTTTGGGGGCATTCTTGGATCACCCTTCCTTCTCTTTGGAGAATAGGTTTTCATTTATGCCCTCATGGAGGGCCTAAAACACAAAAACATTCAAATATTTGTAAAAATACAAAACTAGAACTTGTTTTTATAGCATACATTGTTTGCACTTTACATTATACATGTTGTTTACTCCTTTGGTTTGATAGATAACATTTATTCTTTACACACATACATTCACATGGTATATTAAGCATGATGTCGGACCACGAGCGGTACACAATGATAGGTGTTAGCCTACCCTTAACCTAGACTTCTAACCTATGGGGGCATATTTCTTTTGCATACTACATATAGGTGTTATATTTTTAGTATTGTTCATTTCTTTCCTTATTACGCTTGATATATATATATATATATATATATATATATATATATATATATATATATATTGTATTTTCTATCTTTCAAACTAACACATGTGTTTTGTGCAACATTTACTGATTATTGCTAGCTCTTTCATATATCATATATCATATGTTTTTACCACATCTCGGTATGATTTTTTTCCATCCATGTTTGCTAGTTGTGTGTGTATGCTTGCTTTCTACTACGATTATTGCCTAAGGGCCTTGATTGTCTTGCAAAGCCATGGGTGTCCCATGTTTGTGGCATTGATTCTTGTGTGGTTGGGTATCTATTCTTTGCGAGGCTCATGGGCCTTGATTGTATTTTGACATAATGGGTGTCCCATGTTTGCAGGCATTATTACCTTTTTGTGTGACATTGTTTGACATGTTTTGCACTTTTTTCTACATGGTATGCACTTATTTTCCACTAGCGTGTTATTTTATATTGTTGTTTTTGTTTTGTTACATAAAGTAACACTATTATTTTTATCATGCTTCTTTCTCTTATTACTATTATGTTGCACCATGGTTTCTACCATGTGCATCCCCTCTTGTAGGTACAGTTTCTTCTTAGTCATCAAGCATATTATCTCTTCAAATGTTATATATAGTTTATTAGTATCTCAATTATGAGCATACATCTTTCCTTTTTTGACCGGCACACTCAAATTCTTCATCACACACGCCTCAAAAGTGGGGGCAATCATCTAGGGATTTATTCTACATTTTTAGTAGACATGGGCATCTTCTCGGACACGAAAAATGTAGGGGCGGGAAAAAATGCCTCAAAATCAGTTTGAGATGAATAAAATCAGCAAAAGTTGCACATTGTCAAAACCGTATAGAATGGTCAAGACTCGTATGAATGGTTTCGACCCTACCAAAAAAAAATTCCCATGGGGAAATTTCTCTAGTTTTATCAACATTTTTAGATTTTTCATCATTATTGCAACATTTTCATATGGATTCATGTTCATATAGACTCAATTTGGAATTTTTTCAGGTGGCATGAAGTGTTTCATTCTCTCTTTCTCCACAGTTACAAAATTAGGCTTATATCCTTCTAAAGTGGTATAGTGTTCACGAGGTTACGAAAGGAAACAAAGCGAGATAAGTTCTTTGTGGGTAGGATTTCCTACCCTCTTAACAATTTAGGGAAGATATAAAATTTGTTTAATGAATTTGATACATGGTATTCCTCCTTGATAAGGGTATTTTTTCTCTTCTTTTTTGTTCTAATTGCCACATTCGTGTGTTGGGTTGGTACACCTAGCACATCAACCTCTCCTCTACACAATTGGGGATTGTTCATCCCCAATCCTTCATCAAAATTCATAATATCTAAAGCATAAGAATGAGAGTGCATTCCCCTCCGCAAGACAAATAGGTGTATTCCTTCCTTATTTTGCATATCTTTTGGAATTTCTTGTTGTACCAAGTACTTTCATTACATTTTGAGTTAAAGTTCAGTTTCCTATTTTGGGCATTGATTACACTCTATGTTGCAGGTTTCATTTTGGAGTGTTTTAACACCAACACAACGGGATACTATAAAACAAATTTATTGCGAGAAAATACAAAGTGTGTTTACACACTCAGGTATCTTTTCCTTTAAGTATGTAATTTTCATTTCATACTTAAAGGGGGGAAATGTAGTCACTCAAATTTGGCAATCTATCCTTTGACATTGTTGATATTGACATTGCACGCTTACATGCATGAATACACTCTCCTCACTCTTGCTTAGACACCCGATAGTTGTTTGAATATTTTCTTATCTTTGCACTCATCTATATCATCAATTCCCGAGCCTTTATCGCAGAAAAATCCAAAAAATGGTTTTTCCCTTTAGGTCAAAACCACCAGTTTGGATCACTTTGTATAAATCTACAACTCATCCCTATTATACGGTTTTGGGTGACACATTATGCATTCAAAATTTCAATTGTATCGTCTTCATATGGTATAATATTCCCCCTTGTTCAGCCTTTCATGACATAACATTCATTGAAATCCTATATATCCAAGTCAATCATACCTCATTTAGGGTCCCGACGCTTTGTGTTCTCCTCAAATTAAAGCAAGCGAGAAAAGGAACTCTCTGCTCCCTAAACAATGAAGTAAGCGATACAAATTTATTAGGAAAGTACCCTATACAAATCTGAAGTCTGCTTCTAAGTCTAAGAGTCTTTATTGTCCTTCTACATGCATGTAAATTGACCCTTCCCAAGTGTTCAAGCAAGTTTGAAACTCAAGTTGAAGCATTACCAAAGCACGGTTGTCAAACTCTAATCGCACTATGGTAGATATCACTTTCTAAGACAACGATGTGTGGTTTGAGGCCTCTTCATAGTAGTGGTGACATTATTAGTACACAAGGGTACTCACAACCCACCTAAATTTGTTTTGTAATAACTTTATCTTGCATGATGAGGGTTTGAAGGTTTGATCGTAATTACAGAGGCATTTTGAAGTTGAGCAAAGAAGAATAGCAGAAAGAGACACTCATTTCCATGAAAGTGAAGCACACAAAAATTTACGAGATCCAAATCTAAGCAAGTCCAAGACCGTACAGAAGGTTTGGGACCATACAAATGGTTTTGAACTAGTTGTACGGTTTTGACCAGAGGGTAGTTTTAGGTGCGAGTCTCGAATGAAGCATTTCTAGTTCTAAATCAGCTTGTTCCTACTTTCAAATCACTTAGAGTGTATTAGATCCTCACATAATCAACTAAGTGTAATTTCTCCTTTGTGTTTTGATAGTTGTTAGATCAATAGTCACTTTGTAAAATATTATTCTAATTTAGACAATTAATGTTGGAAGTTAATTAAATCTAGAATAGCATCCTATTGCAATATTTCATCCTTTAATGTATGTTAGTGATGGGAAAAGGGCATTAAGTCAATCAACCAATATAAATTGGTGTCAAAACTCTATGTTAAGATTTTCTAATTTCAAGAATTTGGTCATGCAAAGCTAGAGATCACATATTTTATTTGTAAACAAGAGCATTCTTTGTTATGAATTCCTTGAAGATATCTCAATTCATATTCATTTGAAACATCTCATCTTTATGATCAAAACCCAATACAATCGGGAGCTTAAAGTTCATATATATGATCTCACTTATAGTTTCAAAATGCACTTGCCTTAGAAGAAAGAGTTTTGAACCTTGATTAAGTTCGCATACAAATATTATCTTCATCAAATTGCACATCTTGTCTTATATTTTGTTGTACTCCCTTACACACCAGGACTTAGATTAAATTACATTTATTATTCATGCCTTGGATTGTCCCTGATTTACACTAAAACAATACTTCATTACCTTGACATTCTCATTATGTATTCCTTAGTTCACCATACTCCTCCGAGACTTAGGAACCTTTTCATCTTGTCTTAACCCTCATAAACTTCAAGCAACATCAACCAATGAAATCCAAAATCAAATGGTTTGTTAAGTCTCCAATCTCTCCTTTAAAGTCTTGTAGCACTGTCAACACATAAAGCTTATAGCTCGGAATCATAGAGAAAGATTTAAGGAAAACCAAAGACCTTTCTGAGTACCCTTTATGGGATTTGTACTCCTACCAAATTTTACTTCCCCACTCCCTTTCAACCTTAAGTGTTCACTTGTTCTCTTTTTTGCAATTAGGTCTTCTATTCTACCTTTTCTAGGCTAAAAACTCCTGTGTATACTTTTACCACAAACCAATCACAAATTTGGATACCCATTTGGATGAATAATTTGCTTCCAAAAGTTCTAAGATAGTTTCTTCAGGCATTTTACACAGTTTCATCTTCTCTAATATCATCTTGGACCTTCCTAGGACTAAAACAGGGTACAAAAGGACTGTTAATTATTACAGTTTCCATACATCCACTTTGGAGTTCAAAACTTATAAATTAGTTATAGGACCCTTCAATCTCTTTTTCTATCAAATTTGATCACTCTTCCTTGGTTAGAACTCTAGTTATAATTAAATCTAGTCGAAACCTTTGATTAGGGCTTTTGTCGAGGCCGAATAGGAAAATAAGGCCTAATTTGAAATTTTAATCTCTTCATGACTTCTAATTTTATTTTTGTAGGATTGTGCCTAAATTCTCCTTTTTTCTCTTTAGGAAGTATTCCTTCATTATGCTCCAATCAATCAATACAATACATTTGGCATGTAGAAACCCCTATTTTGTGACGGTTTGCATATTTTGGTACAAGCCTAGGTTTTTAAATATTTTTATTAGCTCTTTACTCACTTTGTAAGTCTTAACTCACCTTACTTCAAAGGTTTTGGACATCCCATTTTTGTTTTGTTTAAAACTTCTTTAAAAGTAACAAAGTTCTAAGTCTTGACAATCTATTAAGACAATTTCATCATCTTTTAAACACAAAAACAAGAGGGTGTCCTCAATCAACTTGCTAACTTCCTCAACAACAAACTATTTTAGGTTCCTTCAAGCTTCTTTAGCTTCATATCATTTTTCACCTATCCATACAATTGTTTCATTCTTCCTCTAATTTGTACCTTTCATTACCAAGCATTAGATATAAAATAAACACATGAACAAGACATCAAACTCCCTATATCCCTTAATCTCATTCAAGAGGATCAAACTTATGATCAAACTATTGAGTTGTGGAGATCAATTACTTCAAGTTAGCATGTAATAATAAACTTGCAGGAAAATACAAAGAATGCGGAATCGGTTAAGGAGGGATTGGCATCGGTGCCGCCTATGACCGACATCGGTCATGCAAGGAGGAACCGACATCGGTTAGGGCTAACCGGCGTCGATTACCTGTGTGGGAGTGTTTTATTTAACTCTCAAGAATTAGATCTAATTTTAGCATTAAATCAAATCTATTTATTGTAATTGCATGGCTAAGTGCCCTAAGTTTGTATATTCCTATATAAGCATGAAAGTTAGGGTTTAGAAGTGTGTGTTAATGATTATTGTGAGAATAATTGTGAGAGAGAGAATTCTTGGAGAAGAAGAAAAGCTTAAGAGAAAGAAATTATTGTACATCTGAGAGGTGTGGAAGATTTTAAATCTTCAATTGTATATCTTGTGAAATCTTTGGATAATAGATTGGCTTGTTTCTTGGTGGATATAACCCCACTTTGGGTGAACCGCGTTAAATTTGGTGTTAATTTATATCTCTTGTTTTGTATATTTCTTCTAGTAATCCGCTTTTATGTGCATGTATGCTTAGATCTCGATATATTATCTCGTACAACCTTGTGCTAACCCCAATAATCGGTATCAAATCTTTGTTTGAGGGTTTTATGTGTTTGATTTACTCACCGAGGGTTTTTGATTGAGTGAGAGCTACAAAGCAATTGTGGAAGAAAAGAAATACAACGTAGAGAAGTTTCACAAAGAGAAATTATCAATTATAGAAGATGCAGATTGAGGGTTATCTATATCAAAGAGATTTTTACTTACCGTTGGAAGAAAATTTCATATCTACAAAAATGTGATGAAGAATGGAAGATTCTTGACAGAAAGGCTTTGGGATCTATAAGATTTAGTCGGTAGCATCCGTGGCTTCCAATATTACGAAGTGAAATCTACGATAGAGTTAATGAAATCTCTTGCTAATTTATATGAAAAAATAATGCTTCAAATAAAGTTTATTTGATAAAGAAACTATTTAGTTTTAAGATGCATGAAGGTGGATCAAGTTCTAGTCATTTGAATGATTTTAGATCTATTGTAAATCAATCAAAATTGGTTGATATTTCATTTGATGATGAAGTGAAAACACTTTTATTCTTATGTTCTTTTCCGATAGTTGGGATAACTTGGTAATATTTGTTAGTAATACAAAGATCTGCAAATAATATTTTAAAGTTTGATGGTGTGGTTAGTATAATCTTGAATGAAGAAGTTCGCAGGAAAAGTACCAAGGAATCATCATCCGGGAATGCTTTGAATGTAGAAAGCGAGGGGCGAAGGAGAGATCCAAGAGTAAGAGTAATAGGAAATTACAGTCAAGGGATAGAAAATCTAAATCCAGAGATAAGGGAATTACCTATTGGAAATGTGGAAAGAAAGGACATGCAAAGAAAAAAATTTGGTCAAAGGATAAAGAGAACCAACACCAGTCAAATAAGGAGGTAAATATTGCAGCGAGTTAATGCAAGATTCTCTTATTCTTTCTTTGGATAGTAGAATAGAATCATGGGTTTTAGATTCAAGAGCTTCTTTCAGAAATTATGTCTAGGGAAATTTTGGGCATGTTTATTTGGGTGATGATGAACCTTGTAGGATTACTAGTAAAGGAGAAGTTCATCTAAAATTGCAGAATGTAAATGCATGGGTATTGAAAGATGTGAGGCATGTGTCAAGCCTCAAGAGGAATCTTATTTCGCAGGCAACTAGGTGAAGCTGGTTGCATGGTTACATTCACAACAAACTCCTCGAAATTCACCAAGGGTTCTTTTGTTATGGTAAGAGGTAAGAAGGTAGAACGCTATATTTATCTACTTGTGTTACTAATTCTTTTCTCGCATTATCTACTTGATTGAGATGCATGCATATGGCATAATCGGTAAGTTATTAGACTTGAAATATTTAGATCTTGATTTATGTGAGCATTGTGTCTTTGGAAAGCAAAAGAGAGTGAGATTTCTCAAAGTTGGGGCATTTAAAAAGGAGCAGAAATTGGAGCTTGTACACTCATATGTGTGGGGACCAGCTCAGGTAGCTTCTCATGGAGGATCCCAGTATTATGTTACTTTCATTGATGATGCTACAAGAAAGGTATGGGTTTATTGTATTAAACATAAATCTGATGTTTTTGAGACTTTTAAAAGATGGAAAGCCGATGTTGAGAATGAATCAAATTGAAAGTTAAAGTGCTTTAGATCCGACAATGGTGGTGAATATTGTAGTAAGTTTTTCAATTATTATTGTTCAATGAATGGAATACATAGAGAAATGACGGTTCCAAGAACACCACAAGAGAATGGTGTTGTAGAAAGAATGAACAGGACAATCATGGAACGTGCTAGAAGTATGAGGATACATGTTGGATTGCCCTTGCAGTTTTGGGGGCGTAAGCAATTAATACTGGGGTTTATTTGATTAACAGTGGGCCTTTAAGTTTACTAGCTTGGACCGGAAAAGAGGTAGATATTTTTTTCTTAAATTTTTTTGGTCCATAAGCTTTTGTGCATATTTATAAGGAAAATAGGAAAAAGTTAGATGCAAATCCAAGAGATGTACTTTTATTGGTTATGGATCTGGTGACTTTAGATTCCATTTTTGGGATTTAGAGAATTCTAAAATTATTAGGAGTCGTGATATTGAATGGAATGAAAAGAGAATGTACAGGATCAAATTTTGGTACCCAAGGACAAATGGTTAAGAAGTTTGTGAATGAAAATGAACTCTCGGATTTAAAAATCATACCGACAGGGTTACACAGTAACCGGTGTCAGTTGACCCCTGACCAACATCGGTCAACTGAACCGGTGCATCGTTCAAAAGAGTCAAACCGCATCGGTTAACGGAGTAACCGACGCGTCGGTTACAAGTGATTGGCATCGGTCACTATCAAATTTGGATACAAATTTCCGGGAGGTCCGAGAATGAGCCTCCAATGCCCCAAACTTCTCGTGACAAGGTATCAAAGGGTAAGTAAACCTATAGAAAGATTTACACCTTCTCTATTTTATTTATTATTATTTGGTAATGGTGAACCAGAAATTTTTGAAGAAGCAATGCAGGATGAGACCCACGTATAGTGGGATCGTGGCATGGATGAGGAGATGGACTCCTTGGAACAAAACCAGACTTGGGATTTGGTTAAGTTGTCAGCAGGTAAGAGGACATTGCAAAACAAGTGGGTTTACAAGATCAAGGAAGAAGAGGATGGATGAAAAGATACAAGGCAAGGCTTGTAGTAAAGGGATTTACACATAAAGCAAGTATTGACTTTGGTGAAATATTTTCTCATGTTGTTAAAATGACTTCCATACGTATTGTGTTAAGTATAGTTGCAGTACATGATTTGCATTTAGAGCAACTAGATGTGAAGACGGATTTCCTTCATGGTGATTTGGATGAAAAGATATATATGCAAAGCACTCACTTGGGTATGAAGTCAAAGGTAAGGAGAAATTAGTGTGCAAGTTGAAAAAAAAGCCTATATGGGCTCAAGAAAGCTCCAATGCAATGGTACATGAGGTTTGATAGTTTCATACATGAGCATCGTTATTTAAGATGTGAATCTAACCATTGTGTTTATTTCAAGAAGCTTGAAAGTGAGAGCTATATTATTTTTTTACTGTATGTGGATGATATGCTTATTGCAGGATCTAGTATGTAGGACATTGGTGAGCTTAAGAGAAAGCTAGCTCACACATTTACTAGGAAGGATTTAGGAGTTGCAAAAAGAATCTTTGGCATGCAAATACATAGAGACATGAAGAACAAGAAATCGTATTTGTCTTAAGAGGCTTATATCAATAAGGTGTTGGAAAGGTTTAACATGCAAGATTCAAAACCTGTAAGTACACCTATGGCAGGACACTTCAAATTGAGCAAAGATCAGTGTCCTTCATCACACAAGGAGGTTGAGTACATGGCACGTGTTCCCTATGCTTCAAAGCAGAGGGAAGTCTTATGTATGCCATGGTTTGTACTAGACCAGGACATTGACTTGCACCGGGGTTGTGAGTAGATTTATGTTTGAATCGGGTAAAGAGCATTGGAAAGCGATTCAATAGATACTCGGGTATTTGAGAGGGACATCTAGCATGCGGTTATGCTATGGAGGTTCGAGATATTTCTTTATGTGGCTATGTTGATTCAGATATGGCTAGAGATCTAGATGGTAGAAGGAGCACTACTGGATATATTTTCACAGTAGGTGGGATGACAAATAGCTGGATTTCAAGATTACAAAAGGTTTTGGCTTTGTCTACTATAGAAGCAAAGTATGTTCCAGCTATAGAGGCTAGAAAGGAAATGATTTGGATTAGCAGGTTCATGGAAGAGTTGTGAAAGGAGCGAGATGATTGCAAATTATTCAAATGTGATCGAGTGTGATTCATTTGGAAAAGAACTCAACATTTCATTCTAGAACGAAACACATTCAGTTGAGGTATCACTTCATACGGCAGGTATTGAAGGATGGGTAGCTAAAACTAGAGAAGATTCATACGAGTGAAAACCCTACGGATATGCTAACGAAACCATTAACAAAAGATAATTTGGAGCTCCACTCCACTTCTGTTGGTCTTCGAGTTTGAGACTTGAAGAGGAAGAAACAAAGCTAAGGAAGGATCCAATAATGACATTATACAGGTATAGTAGTAATTAATCTCCAAGTGGGAGATTGTTGAGTTGTGGAGCTCAATTACTTCAAATTAGCATGCAATAATAAACTTGCAAGAAAATACAGTAACCGACATTGGTTAAGGAGGGACCAAAGCATCGGTCAAGCAAAGAGGAACTGCCATCGGTTAGGGCTAACCGGCGTCGATTACCTGTGCGGGAGTGTTTTATTTAACTCTTGGGAATTAGATCTAATTTTAGCATTAAAGCAGATCTATTGATTGTAATTGCATGGCTAAGTGCCCTAAGTTTGTATATGCCTATATAAGCATGAAAGATAGGGTTTAGAAGTGTGTGTTAATGATTATTATGAGAATAATTGTGAGAGAGAATTCTTGGAGAAGAAGAAAATCTTAAGAGAAAGAAAGTATTGTACATCTGAGAGGTGTGGAATATTGTAGATCTTCAATTGTATATCTTATGAAAGCTTTGGATAATAGATTGGCTTGTTTCTTGGTGGATGTAGCCCACACTGGGTGAACCACGTTAAATATGGTGTTGATTTATATCTCTTGTTTTGTATATTTCTTCTGGTAGAATATCCACTTTTATTTGCATGTATGCTTAGATCTGATATATTATCTGTACAACCTAGTGTTAACCCCAACACAAACATGTTTTGCTAACAACACTAGAATCCAAAAAGATCAAGCTTATTTTGCCATCAACACTAGAATCCCAAAATGCCCTTCTCTATCATTATCAAAGCATGGCTATTATAACAAACATGAGAAACAATCACTTTTATTACTATGACATATACATTGTTCAAAGTTTCAAAAGCTTTAGTCAATGAAAATTTGTCTTGCAAGATGAATCGTGCCCTTCATAGATTTTGGTCCTTTCTTGGCTCATTCCTACCTATTTCAACTCTCCAACTTCTTTCCCTTACTTCTCCATCCTCTTTCTCATTCGAATACCATCTTCTTAATTAGAATGAAGGTGGTTATAAGTAGGTTTCAAAACTTAGCCATAGTAAAACTAACCATTCCTAGGTCACCTAACTCAAACGGGTGACAATGTCACTAAAACAACCTATAAGGCCATTTTGAACCCTCTTATATATGCTTTAATATTTTTCATTAGACCTCCTAACTTAGAACTAGGAATTCAAATTTTCAAAGGTGGTGGTTTTGGAGGGAAAATGTAAATCATCTCTTTTTTTCTCATGAAGCAACCTATAAAGGTAGGGAAGCTTTCAAAACACCTAAATATGTCCCTTAAGACCATACTCAGCCCAAAATTATATGAACTCCAAAAAAATTATTATTGGTATGGTGATGCTCCTGCATCGATTAGGAACACAATAAATCTTAAAGGGAGTGAAATAAGATATTCACAATTAAAGTGAAATCAATCTCAAAATTTATGCTAAAAATTAAAAATGTGGGTCTAGTTGCTTTTTTGTAAGTAAGTAGAGTATGAGTTTCTAATAACTTTTATCTTCTTCTTGGATACCTAATTCACCATGGTTATCAAGATATTCCAAGTTATTTGGACATTTATTTTTTACTGTATTCACCGGAAGATTTTTTTATATTTTTGACACAAGACGGTCTAACCAACTAGTATCCCCAACATGTGTCGTTATTGAGTGGTCAAGAAATTGATCTATATACTCCACTATATATATATATATATATATCCACCCATTCAATATTATGGGGGTATTTGGTGTGATACTACTTTCATTTGGTGGGTGTTGATATCCTTGCACCTACTACATGCACTTATTAGGTGAACTCTTTTATATTTTCAACGTGAGACAATGTAAATGAATGGTATGCACAACATCTATCATTTTTAGTGATCAAGAAGTGGATCCACAAACTTCACTTATAGAATTAAGAGATCTACACTTCTACATATACATGTGTGTGTGTGCGTGTGTGTGCGTGTGTGCATGCGTGCGTGGTGTGCGTGCGCGCGTGCGTGCGTGCGTGCGCGTGTATGCGTGCGTGCGTGCGTGCGTGCGTGCGTGCGCGCGTGCGTGCGTGCGTGTGTGCGCGTGCGTGTGTGTGTGTGTGTGTGTGTGTGTGTGTGTGTGTGTGAAGGTGGGATATTAATGTATTCAATTAACCATACATAATTGTGTGTATTTAAGATGCACTCTTATTATTTAATTGTGAAATAATGATTATTTTATTTTCTCTACACAAAGTTTTAGGCCTCAAAAGGTTTCATCTCAAGTATGGGTTAAGAAGAAAGATCAATGTACGCCGGTAAACTCTTCAAAATAAATATTTCAATGCATATGGCCTTCTATAATCACACCTTATTATACTTATCATAGACTTGTGGGAAACCGTACCAAAAGGTGTAAAGCCTTGTGATATACATGCAAGGACTTGTTGATAGTGGTCATTTTCAATTGGATACATCTACTACGACATCGATAAATTCTAGCTCGCCTTCTATAATTGGGAAAACACCTAGATTCATCCTCCAACATACAAAAGGAAACAAAAAATGCATAACATACAATTACAAATGGAACATGCAAAGAAACATATAGAACAAGAAATACTACAAAAGAATTAATTAGAAAAGCAAAAATTGTGAAAGGAACAAATTGCAAAGGAAACGCTATAAAGGGAACATGCATAAAAGTAAAGGCCTAAACAAGAACAATTTGAAAATGACAAGTTACAAATGCACAAAGTGGAACAAGAGAGGTTGCACAAAGAGAAGTTACTAAAATAAAAAACAACAAAAAGAACAATTACTAAAAGAGAATTTACATAAACAAAAACAAGACAAGTAAAAGAACATTTTCAAGAAAGGGTATCTCAAAAAGGAAGCAAAAAGTAAGATATGCCTCTGTGGATACCACTTAAAAAGAGGTAAAATTCTTTGCAGGCATATGGTTGATGAATATTGAGCTTCAAAATTCAAACAAAACATTCAAGAAGCTAACAAACATGCAACATAGCCAACAACACTTCACATTGATACACAAAAAGTACAACACACATGAAAATGATTCGATTCCAATTACGGTTATCAAAAATATTGGGACAATTGGATAATATTGTTGTAGATCATCAACAAATTCCTATTTCAATTGGTGATGGATATTACATAGGCACCACATGGGTCCATCCCTTCAATAGAATCATCACTTATTTCTCTCTCCTTTCAAACTTTAAAATATTTTTAAAATAGCAAAAACATTAAAATATTCAAAACCAAGACCTAAGCATAACTTGAGTTGGTAGTTTTCTACTTTGCATACATTGTTTATCACATGATTTAGTATATAACATACTCTATTTTTTTATACACTCTTTTCACGCGGTGTGTGAGCATGATGCATGAAGCATGATGCAAGATATACAAGATCATATGTGGCTTTTAGATGTTAGGCTCGTCCTTTCCAAATGGTTTTGCCTTACTAGGGCATCTTTTTATAAAAATCACACTAAATATAGTTATACCTTTATATACTATTGCATACCTCTTTTTATTTCTAACACGTGTCTCATTCATGTTCATGACTTATATTGTAAGATGCTTAGACCAACGTTTGATAGTAACATATATGAATTGTATAGACTAGTGCCTCTTTTTCTATGCATCTCTCATAGATGTTTATTTTTTCACAAAGGATTCATTATTACTTGTCTCGTGTATGGCCTTTTGTGTGGCCCTTGGCCTTTGTTTGTGTGTGTGAAACACTAGTGTCCCTTTTTGCATCCTCACTAACATTTCTTGTGTGGCTCTTGTCCCTCGTTTGTTTGCATGACACTCTTATATCCCTTGCTTATGGCCTTTCAACCTTTTTGTAGAATTGTGTGTGATTTGAATGTGTTGATCTTATGTGTTTTCCTTACTTGTTACACTTGGTGCCATGATCCACATCATGCACCCCTACACTTTAGTGTCGTGATTCATATCATGCATTCCTTTTGTGGTGGGTTATATGTCAAATAGGAAATATATAGTTATTCTTCGTATAGTTCTATATTATTTTATATGACATGGTACATATCATCTTCCTTTTGAGACGAGTGATTTGTAGTGTATCTCCTCGCCTCAAAAAAGGAGCCATTCAATGGGATTATCACATAAACATGACAAAGAATGACAAAATGTAATGAGCAAGGGTATAAGTACAAGATATAGGGTTACGAAAAAATCAAATATAAAATTTAATGACGAGAAAAACTATTAAACTTAGACAAGATTGATTGTTGATTTTGTCCCCTATCAATCTATTTTATCTAGTGTAGTTTGGACAATCAAATTTAGAATTTTTCTAAAAAATACATAATACACGTGAGTTGAGATAGTGAATCAAGAACAATGACATATAATTTAATACAATTACACCGCATTTTGTTACAAATACAAGGGCGCAATGATTGGTTCAATTCTATTAGATACACAATTTTGAAAACATTTTATTGGTATATATTTTTCTTTCGTAATTCGATTACTACATATATAGTGGGGCATAAACATCTTGTGTTCCCTTTTTATTATTCAATATTATCAATTACTATGAGTATGGTGAGAGCATGAATGTGCTTCAATTTTAGTCTTCTATTTAAAATTTTAAGAATTCTTAGTATTTTTCCTTTGGGTTATTCAAGAAATTAAAAACTTTGGTTGTTAACATTATTTTATGTTATGAGATTTTTAGTCTGCGAGTTCAATCAATTCATCATTTCGATGACCACTTTTCCAGGAGTGCTCATTTCTTCTAATCACCATGCACACTTGAAATAATCATAAGACAAGTGGAATCTAATAATTTGGTTTGAGTTTAACCATTAAAACTCTCGCTATATATATGAGAGGAATGATATACAAATATATAAGATGACATGTGCCTAATAATGACTCCTATAATCGTGCTAAATCTCCATATTAGTGGTTGTTATAACTCATAAATAATGCACATAATAATTGGTTACAATAATAACATATATAGACGAGAGCACTAATAGTAAATCTCCAACATTCCCCCCTTAGTGCGAGTATGGGGAGAAACACCATCTTCAACCAAACAACATGTGCATGGTCTCGATCCTTAACACCGATTGCGAGAACCACATCATCCACAAATGGGGGCTCATCAACCTATCCATGTGAATGCATGAATGAGGATCCAATTCGCATCAACCATCTAGTCACTTTGATCAAGAACACTACCTGCAATAGTATTAATGGCACAAATCTCCATGTCATCATCATAGCAGGGAAAACATAGAAACTATACTATACACTGGAACAGGGATGCTCTTTTGTTTTTATTCATCACACAAAAATAAAACAAAACAAAAAATGTCAATGAAGCAATATGCAACCTCCGAGGTAGTGATGAACTCAAAGATGTTGATCACCCTCCTACCTTTGTTGCCTCCATCCTCCAATGGATGTGTTGCTTACTCAACAAATGCAATCTTGACACCATTTCCACATTGTGATTATTGTTTTCTCCCCTTCACAATGTGAAACACATTATTTTAGTGGGCATCAAGTTCCACCGAAAATGCACCCGTAAGGTTTTATATATATATATATATATATATATATATATATATATACAAAATGACAAACAATGGTTTATTTAAACCTCCATGACACCTAATGAAACATAAACATTTAAAATAATTTAATTTTTGAGACACTATTTTACTATAAACAAAAATAGATTTGTAATAAAATCTTAATTACAAATCTATAGACAAAATATTATAGACGTGATCCCACTAACAAAAATATTGATTAAACGCTATAACCTATAATGACTATACCCAGGAATAATGAAAACGAATTTGAACACTTCGTGACATGACTACCTTATATGACTGAGGACACCAATACAAGAAATTAACAAACTAAAGAAAAAACATTATTGAATAAAATTGTGGTTGAGGTCTTGTTGATGTGGGAGACGCATGGAATCAAGTTAATGTGGAGCTTCGATACTATAAGAGTGCATGCAAAATTGAATGCAGGCTGAGACAACAAGAATCAGTCAATGGATTTCATATTTTAACCATCTGCATGCTTTTGGCTCTGGATCTCAAGCGCATACCAACCAAATCAGACGTGGGAACATATTTATTTCAAACTGATTCTGTTGGTGACTGAACCGTGGATACAATCAGACTCCCCCACTCTGTAACTATAGCCTGTCAATGCCTGGAAAATAATGAGTAATCAAACGCGTAGGTAGTTTTGAGGACTGCAAATATCAATATGGAGTTTGTTGACAGCTATCGCTAGGAACGTCTTGATGCATAGCTTAGTTCCAACAGCGAAGTAGTACCCTCTTAACATGTAAACGCCTATGACACAACGATTGGAGGATCTTTCAACAAGATCCGAGTACGTGGCTGAGCACAAAGTTGACTTAATCGTATGTGACTGGGGATGGCACACTAAATACAAGGCAGACATGCGCCAAAAAGATCGGGCCCACCGGATTACACAAAGTCGAGATACGACCCATAATGCTAGATTCTCAACACCAAAGATAACCTCACAAACAATACTGCACCATGTTTTCTGCAGCATTATGCAGAATTGTATACTTCAGACACTTATCACTCTATGGCACATTAACAGGGCAATGAAGAAGTCCAAATGCCTCTTGATATAACAATCAAGCTATACTGAACATGATTTTGCTCTGATACCAAATGATAATTTGGTCAGGGTTTAACCATTAAAACTCTCCGTATATATATGAGAGGAATGATATACAAATATATTGGATGACATGTGCTCAATAATGACTCCTAGAATCGTGCTAAATCTCCATATTAGTGAGTTGTTATAACTCACGAATAATACACATAATAAATGGTTACAATAATAACAAACATAGACGAGAACACTAACAGGAAATCTCCCACAGAAACCACAAAGCACACAACCACCTAGGTACTTCCATTCACAAGCATGACACCGATTGGCAAATTTTTATAATTACACTCGAATATAATAGACTTTCTAGTTTAAATTATCGCCGTTTTAACTTGCACACTTGATTCAACATTATACTAATTTAAACTCCCAAAGTTGTTTAGTCAATTTTGAGATGGTGTTACCGGCCACATGCATCACGCCACATAACCTCATTAAACAATCCAACTTGTAGTACCATTCACTAACCAAGAGTTGAGAGGTGCATGCTTCATCCAAAGATTTCCATCCATTGTGATTCCCTAAAACAGGGAATATTAAATAAAATGTAAGAAAGACAACACACAACTTTACTGTAATGATGAACATAACTTTCGATTACATATAAATAAATAGTTCGTGTAGATATTTCATGCCAACTAATCTATGATAATTCTGCACAAATTGCTTTTGATCTCTTAAATTAGCCATCCTATGCATACAGAATTCTCTTGTATGCTGCTCTTTCCTATAATCATTGCTATCTGTACAGAACCAGCAATAATCACGCATTGCATAGCTTCTAGACACGAAAGCCTATGGTAAGCTCATCTGATAAACAGTATCAATGTCTCTATCAAGTTTGTTTCTCTATGCTGTCAGTTAGAAACCTGCTTTGCCTGTATAAGAATAAGAAGAGTCTGATGTTTCTTACAATGTCTAAAATTAATACCTTTTGTCAGAATTAAATTAACAATACAGCTGAAGCAATGAATAATGCTGGGGATGCCCTCAATGTAAATGCATAGCCCCTTTGTTTCAAAGCCGCGATCTATTCTCTACCAAAGAGTCTGCAGCAAGCAAGGATAGGTATGGTAAACCTAGCTCCTCTTACATACCACTTCAATGCTTTCATAGAACAGACCACGTAACCAATGAAATCTCAATCTGATTTCTTTGACCACATACAATGCCAATTAACATTTATGTCCAGCCGCCTCAAAGCAATTTGTTTAGATATGAACTTTCTCCAGAACTTAACGCCGCGATGACCGAGGTTTGGGCTTTGTAGTTTTCTGCAAAGAAAAACCCCGGAAGTTACTTCCTTTCACAGAAATCAAATACAGACTTGAAACAATCAGACCACACAGGACAGATTTACTGTTAATATTAAATTTAAGATATGGAGAGGATGTTTTCTACAAATGCTATAAAGATTATATGGGGCTTTTCAAAGAAATTTAATTAATACAATAATTTTATAGAATTTATTTGAACTGGCATGGAATTGTAGTACTTATTTGCTTGTGCGTTCTCCATTTACATTCATATCATGTAAAATATGTTAGTTCAATATCTACTAATTACATTATAAATGCTTTGATTTTCTAAAGGTTTTGCAATTTGCTAGAAAATTTTGGCTAGGAGCATCGTCTATATTTGATTTTCCTCTGTTGCCAACTCAGGCTAAACATGTCAGGTAAAGAAAAGAAGGAAAGAAATTATATAAACATCCACAAATGACCAAAAGTAGGTCAATGGAACTCAAGGTACCACAGTTAAAAATAGAAAGTTCCAGGAAGAGAGAATCCTATAAGCAAAATAAAGGAATAAAAATAAATAAGGCAAAATAAAACAGTCTACCACTAACATAGGTGATAATGAAATCAATACAAATAGCAATTAAGGGCAAACAAGAGCCCCCAAAAGCATGTGTCAACGAAGACTAGAAGGAAATCTCATTGAATATCTCTCTATGTACCAGAAGTGGAGTCATCTAAGCCATTATCAACCACTGGGAAAGATCCAATAATGCTTGTAGGGGAGTACCCAAGGTCAAAGGGCCCAGGTAGGGAAATCCTAGGAAGAAGGAAAGCACTTCCTCTAGCATCCTGCATAAAATCCAAGGCCGGAGTAACTCCAATTGTAGAAAATATACTCATAATATGAGTGGGCCCCTATGTTCTAGGAGGTGGCCTATAAGTAGAAGATCCGTGTCACCAAAAAGTGGCATAGCCATGCCGATGGGAAGGAGCAAAGCCACAATGTTGAGAGAGAGCTGATGTGTAAAGTATCAGTGTCCAAAGGGCACTTAGTGCTACCAAATGCCTAGGCAGGCTGGAAGAAAGAGGTGATCAACATGGGGGCTCTAGAGCCTTTTGGTCTCCATGGCAGGGATTTGAGCCAAAGGATGATAAACCCCGCAAATATATAGAGCCAAGCACTGCTGGTCTGAATATATGAAGCAAGCAGATGGAGTGTTGCTTGAGTCCCTGTAGAGGCAATGATAATTTCCCCAGATCTTATTATAAATGGGGCATCTGAAAAATGAAGTGTTCCTCAGTCTCCACCTCTTGGAGGGAGCAAAGACAACAAATCTGGTCCTGACAAAGAATGTGATGATTAGTTTCAACCCTTAACTGGTGAGAATTCACAATCTCATGTGGGCAAGGGGGAATCTCAATCCGTGGGACCAATCGCATTGAAGATAGTGAGGATGACAGATAATACCATTCACCATTCATTAGAAATATTCGATGTAAAAAGCAAACTTTGGGCTGAGTGGCTCAAGGGGGAGATCCAGGTGGCTTGAATATATTGTTTGTAGAAGTTTTTTTGCGAACTCTAGTTATGACGTCTTTGTGGGAAGGTGTTGCGAGGAAGCAGGGAGGTGTCCAAGGAGTACATGAAAGGGGGTAGCTTATCAATAGATATGCCAATAAAAAGAAGCAACCTGGTCTCAAAGTACCAACAGTGTAGGCATTTGGTGGAGGGCAGTGAAGCAATCCTCTCTAAAGAGAAAATGGATCTCTCAACCCAAACACTGAGTCCCCAAGGATTTGAGTCTATAGATGTAAAAAGTAAGCCTAAAGGTAGTCTTAGGGTGCAACAGTTGGCGGCAAATTCAGTTTGGACAATGCACTAAGGAACAGTCTACTTGCAAACGAGCATTTGTAGCAAGAAAGTCTAGACCCTCTCAATAAGGTCCCAGTCAATTTCCCCAAACCTCTTAACCATATAAAACTGAAGGCTAGATGATTGTATTGAAAGGGCGGAACTTGGAAGGGATGTCCTAGAAGAGCATATCCCTTGCACAGGCACAAGTGAGATGCAGGCTTCATGCTGAAGGATGGACCAGAAAATTGGACCCACAAATATCTGTGCGGATGTGATCTCAGAAGTTCACCTTTGTATAAAAACCAGAATCTGGAAAGAGGGCACTCGAAGATTGAATATCATGACCCTAGTTTTACTAAATTTGACCACAAGCTGTCGAATTTCACAAAAACAAGCAAGGGCATCAAGTTCTCATTGTAAGCCCTCAACAAAGTGTGAGAGGAGAACAACATCATCAGCAAAACGAAGGATAGCTACAACCACCTCATGCAAAAGTACAGTCATCATCCGTATGGGTATAATCCGAAAATGAATGATACTTACAACCACCTCGTGCAAAAGTACAGCCATCATCCATATGGGTATGAATCCAAAGTAACTCCCCTAACTCATCAATGTATATGTTGCAAAAGGTTGATGAGAGGACATCCTTGCTTCACCCCAAAGGTACTCTTCACAAAGTTAAGAGAAACCGTGATAGTGCCTACCCAATCACTATCTCAAGAAGCCTCCAAGCAATGTTACTCAAAGAATTTGAAATGCCGATATTTCTCAACTTCTGGAAGAGCGGGTGTCTCAAAACTGAGTGAAAGGCCTTCATAAAGTCAACAAAACAGTAAAAGACTTTGGAAGACCTGTGATGAGCCTCCTCAATAATAGCCCCAAGTGTAAAGATGTGATCAAAAGTTTGCTCATCCCTTTTGAAGCCAACCTTTCATCTAGCTTTGATATTGTTCCTTTCCGAGTAATCTGACAGTGGCATGTCTAGTACCATGGCATAAACTTTGCCAAATATTAATGGTCTAGTAGATGCTAGGAATAGAGAGATCCCCAGACTTATGAATAGGGTGAATTATGTGTTGGTACCATGACTAAGGAAAACTTAAACACACTAACTCGTTGAACAGTGTGGCAAACGGAGAGGCGAGGGAATTCACGCCATATTTGTAAAATCCAACTTATCCAACTTGGAGACTTTCACAATCATCTGCTTTGTTGGTGCACAACTTCAAAATAGCTCTCTTGACGAAAGAAGTGGAGAAAACAAAGGAGGAGGGCAAAGGAGTTGGGGCAGTGACGACATGATGGTCAGGAACATCATAGAGGGAACCAACATAGGAAACCCATGCTTCAAAGGTGATGTCGGAAAATGTGGTTTCCCTCAAAACAAGAGTACACCAAAAGGCCTTAGCCTTTTAGGTGAGTGGTCGAGATTAGAAAGGAGTGCATGTCGTATAAATGCAAGAAACTCTCGTTTCATATGTCAGAGAAGACAATGGTACACCCTACGAAGGGTGGGTATGGAGGAAGGTCATGGATTAGGGTAAAAAAAAGTCTCTGATAAAGATCTGTGCCGGAAAGGAATTTGGAGTAGTGTATATTGTAGGGAAAAGAGTCAAGGCAGCGTCCCAGAGGTATTGACATAGGAACTCATACATGGAATAGATGGTGGGAAGAGGGACGGAGTAGAAGCCAGACATAGGGAGAGACAGACAGCATAGTCAATGGTGTAGTTATCATCGAAGTGGATTGTGGTATGTGAAGTGTTGGGGGACATGGTGGGAGGGTAAGGGGGAGAGGTGAAACCCATTATGGTGGGTGAACTTGAAGATGGCATGGAAAGCAAGTGGGAGCTGAGGAGAAATAAGGAAGCTGCAAACATAGGGTATGAAGGATCTGCTGGTGAGAACATAGTCCACGATGATCGCACTACCTCCATGGGGAAAACAAGTGAAACTACCAAAGCCGGGAAGTGATAAAGCCCATTGAGAATGTGGAGGCTCTTAGATTCACCCAATAGGAACTGGTGTCTCCCAGAGGCCGTAACTAAAGAATTCATATCAGCAGATGCTCTCTACAAACCAAACTCCTCTAGATCCAACTAGGCATTTGGTGGTTCCTCATGCGGGTGTTAAAAATGCCCAAAAGAATGAAACCAATAGTGGAGTACTGAGAGATCTCTAGATAGAGGTTAAGGAACAAGTCCCCATCAACGTGAACGACAATGGAGATGTGGCGGGAAAAATAGCATACAGCTGTGAAGACATCCCAAAAAGGTGGTAAAATATTTCCAAGGAATTTCCTCTGGAAAATAATGGGTACACAAAATTGTTTTCATATAGTTAAATATTCTCCAAAGGTCACCGTCCTAGGGTCCATGGCCTCAATTTATTCTGGTTCTTTTGGGAAGCTGAGGTAGAAAATTTATCGCGGTTGTTCTTTTGGGAAGCTGAGGTGGAAAATTTATTGCGATTCTTCTTTTGGGAAGCTGAGAAAAGAAATTGAATAAGTGATCAATTTGTGACTCTCCTTAAAATGATGGCATCAGTAAGTGAGAACTACTTGTATTTACTTTGGATTTAATTCCGCTTCTGTTTTTTTGTTGAATGGTAAATAATGTTTGTGCCAAATAATAAACCAATGTTTTTTCAAGAGTAATTTCATGATGCATGATACACTGAGAGAACTACGAAAGAAAAATTTAAGGCAATTTTGTCTTACAGGATTTGTTCCAAAACTTGAGCCTGAAGCATTTCCAGCACCTGCATACAAACAGATAATTAGAAAGACCAGGGTACGGAAGAGTAACAGATACAACTTAGCCAACAGATGGAACCCTCCCTTTCTGTAGCAATTAAAAGGAAGCAAGATAAAGAAGGAACACAATGGTAATGGATGCTCTTTAGAAAACATATTAACATTCATGTATCCAAGTAACAAATCTAAACCAATATAAATCATGCAAATCAAGCTCACTTTCGGGCAGGTTATGATAACAAGGCGTCTTTATCAAAACATAAATTGAAATTGAAAGGCCCTCCCAAATATTTACCGCCCCCAAACAAGCCACCAGAAGGTGAAGGTGATGATCCAAACAAACTTGACGAGCTCCCTGAAGATGCACCAAACAAACTACCAGATGTTGACCCTGCATGCAAGTTGAAAATCACTAATGTGTGAGCTCTCCAAGTCACGATAAACTTAATTGGAAATTCTCTTTGATAGATATTCTTTAGAAAGAGCATGATCTTCTTCTAGTAATGTAATGTCCCCTTTTCAAAATTAATTACTTCTAGATTCCCAAAGCTTATTCTTATTGTTTTTCGTAGGTTAAGAGGAAATTAAAGAGGGAAATAAATTAATTTAAGTGGTCCAAGGGTACTTTTATATTTAATTGGAAAAAAGACACTTAAATTATATTATTAATCCAAAAAAACCTAAATAGAATAAAATAATAATAGAATGATGAACTTCTATTATGGGGCACTAAAGATAGAATAATAATTAAATAAAGCATTATATTATGGGTCGCCAAAGATAGAATGGGTTGCATGAGCATCAAGATCCTATTTTTAGGATGGAGGTAGGATAAAAGAATTTTATATTGTTTATTCTTATTTTTAGGATGGAGCACCAACATGGGAGAGAGGATAAAGTAATTTAAAATTGTTTAATCCTACTTTTAGGAGGGGCGCGAACTTTGGAGAAGGCCTTGGAAGTTATTAAGGTAGATTTGGAGTTTATTATTGCATGGATCTTGGAAATTTAGCAACTACTTCATTGTCTGCAAGTAGCTTCTACTTCTGCATCAACAATAGAAGACGAAAACCCCCATTTGCACACAAATCTGAAGACGGAAACCCTTATATCTAGGCTTGGCAAATCCATTGAGGGGTTGTAATAATCATTGTTCATTCAATTCAGCTAGGGCTTCATATTGGATTGTTTTAACATCCAAAACAACAAGTACAACTAGAGTGTTCCCCTCCGAATGAATTTCAATACTGGTGCAACATCAAGAAGCAATTTTCAATCAAAGCAGTTTGCATGTTCTTATCTTTTGTGAGAAAAAATGCATGCAAACATTCTAGTGTTTTTATTAAAGCTGATTGGAAATAAATAAATTAAGTTTATTTTTCTACATATTGGGGTTTGCTGTTTTTTTAATAAAATCAATTTGCATGCTGCTGTCAAAAAAGTTAAATTTTTTATACTGTTGCCCTAGGGTTTGACGAAATATCCAAATTAGTTAGAAAGTATTTTCAGGAATATTACTGTGGTATTAGAGCAAATTTCCTCCCAACTTGTGGAAGAGGGAAATAAAAAAATTGCAGCTTTGAACTTCATGCAAGGTAGTAACATAGGAGTCAAGTACAATTACCATATTTTAAGCCAAAGAAGGTTTGCGCCAAAGGAAGACCTTGCATGATGGTGCATGAAAGAAATTAATTAAAATAGAACTGTTGTTCTATCTTTGGCGCAAATACCAAGGTGCATGGAGGTGGAATCAAATAAAATAAATAAAAGAACCTCCTATAGTCTGCGCCAGAAGAAGGGAGATGCATGCAAATAAAATAATAAACATGGAGTTGTTCTATTCCTAGAGTTGGCACCAAAGGAAGATAAGGTGCATGCATGGAGGAATAAATAAATAAAAGGTAGCTGCAGTCCTATAATTGACGCCAAGGAGAGATAAGAAAGGGAATAGGATAAATTTATTAATTCCTATTTCAAGGCAAAAGCATGAGCATGGAATTAAATAAATAAAAATAGAAGACCTTGCATGAGTCAAACTATAATTGACTACGCCAAAGTTAGAGAAGATTAATTAATTAAAAATAACAATTGTGGTTATAATTGGCGCCAAGGACATAAATAGAAGGAATTTTTTATAAATAAAAGTTAATTGTTGTCCCATGCGCCAAGGTTGGATGAGGATAAATAAAATAAACAAAAGCATGCAGCAGTCTATTCCTAGAGGAGGCTAAAAATAAATAAAAAACAAATAACTCCTAAAACAACAGTCTATTATTGGAGGAGCAGTCGATTCATCTTCATATAGGCTGATTTTTTATTGTAAAAAGACATACTTGGAGCAGCTGATTTGCTTAGGCATCTTCACCTTTGTACTTGCACCTCTGAATAAAATAAAGATTCATTTTGCCCTCTCATATTGTTGTTTTCAGATTATTCATTGTGTTTGTTATAGGATATTGTGTTTGCCTTAGTGTGGAATTCATTCCCTCTACCGTTGTCTTTTCCTAAATCCTTGAATTAATTATGCAAAATAGTCTAGAGTTGTGCAGGTGTGTGGATCTTTAAATTTCTGTGCAGAGTTACATGCAAGTATCAAACTTTTGGTGTATCACCCCTATTTCCCATTTTCCGCATTCCTTTTCCCTTTTCCTTGTCAAAGTTTTTGTTTTTTAGGTGATTCACAAGGGAACCAACCCTCTCTGGAGGTTCACCTAGACATAGGTTACCCACAACCTTGAGGTGTTCCAATTTTGTCAACAGGAGAGAGAGTACACACACCATTCTCTATCAAGGTGCAACTTTTGGGTGACAACAGTTTCTGGCACGCCTGGTGGGATAGTACAAAAATTTGCTAAAGAAGTTGATGTTATTCTTAGCAAATATCAGTGTTTCAGACACAAATATTCAACATCTGGCGACTCCATTGGCCCAAAGATCCCTTTTTCTCAATCAACAGACCATTTCCTCCATCTTTCCATCTTTTTATGAGGTTGTGCAATCATGACTTCAATTCCTCATTGGAATTCCCAGTCCCAAGAGCATTATTACTCCCCTCCACCTCCTTTTTCCCAAAATCCTCCTCCAAATCAAGTATTATAAGCCCTATCATAATGAATATGCCCATGATCCAAACCTTACTAATCCATATGGTTATCCCGTTAATCATGGTGTTTTTCAAGAGCAAGAATATGCAGATTATGGAAACAATTCCATGCCTAATGATGATTTTCAAATGCA
Source organism: Taxus wallichiana var. yunnanensis (assembly GCA_018340775.1). Lineage (NCBI taxonomy): Eukaryota > Viridiplantae > Streptophyta > Pinopsida > Cupressales > Taxaceae > Taxus > Taxus wallichiana. The sequence goes on from CM031240.1 coordinate 23,276,134, forward strand.
AGTACAACACATGGAAGTAAAAATGGTACAGATGAGGGCAACAAGTACCATCAAGGCAGCCAAGCTTGGATTCAAGGTACCTTACCCATGGGTCTGGTCCTATGCCACAGGGTATAGCCCTCAAGAGAAGTTAGACTTTATGTCTGAATTGTTACCACAAATATCAGAGTGGAATGAAGAAATGGAAGCTTACCAATATAGTGTTGTGAAACCCTGTCAATGGGGTAGTCCTTCACTATCATCATGCAGCCCTCCCATTCTTACTTTCCAACCCACACAATCTCAACCCAAATTTCAAGTTCCTAGCTTTCTTAAAGCCTCTCCTTCCATTCCTTCTCTTCCACAAGATCTTACACCTCTCCAATCATCTCAACCATTGCAAAATCAGTTAGCAACCCAACCCACCCCTCCCCTCATATTCCCAAATCCATTTTGGAATGAAACTAATCAAGCAAATCAGTTTGGAAGAGCAGCCAACTAAAGAGCCAAGTGAAGAAGTTCTCTCAGAAAAATCTAACAAAATGGAGCTTACAGTTTGAGGACAAACAAATTCCACATGGTTGGTTAAGCCTACAATAGAGGAGTGCAAGAAAGTGGTTGAAGTTACAGAGAAACAGGAGGAATATGACCAGCAAGCAAAGGTTAGACAAAGTTTTCTCAAATCACTTGAGTTACAAAGTAAAGAAAATGTTTTGGAGGAACATATGAGTGTTTCTAAGGACCAAATCAGATTCCTTAAGCCCAAATCATCTATACCTGAAAGAGAGACAAATCAGCAGCCCCTTACTTGTGTCTCATCCCCAACCAACTTCATAAAAGAAGATAATTCCACATCTATTGAAGACTGGTCTGATTCAGATTGGGAGGATGAGAGTGTTCAAAATGTGAAGGAGCTGAATTTCAAGAAAAACCAGGCAGATGTGAAGGATAACCAGATTGGAAGTGAAAGGAAGAGAAAGTGTTTTTTTGAACACTAGTGCCATCCAAGAAAGAGAGGAAGAAGGAATTCCAAGTGAGCAAGATGTTTCATTTGAATGCAATGATCCTTATTGCTTTGCATGTTTAGAACTTGCTTCACTTTTGGAGGATTGCAGTGATACACCAAGAGCATCATTAGTCACTGCATTAAACCAGGAAGGGCCTCACGATTTTGAGGATAAATTTGAACTCTCTAGCTTCTTGTCTGAGGAAGAGCATGAGAATACAGGGTGGAAACATGGATGTTTGTGCAAGAGAAAACAATATCAATTCCAAACAAGCTTGCAGACATCCACCATGAAGAAGAAAGAGTCTCCACCAGCTCCAGTCTTAGAGCTAATTGCAAAGAATATGGGCAAACCAAGAGGATCATCCCTTGCCCAATCAAATATCTAGCTAGTTTAGAGCCACAAAGGAGTTGTCATCAGTTGTGCTCAATTCAGAGCATAAACAAGAGCTTCAAGTTGCCAAAAATCAGCCTCAACATCTCCAAAAACTAAGTGCAGATCCTATAGAGGTGTTTATTCTTTTCTGGACTGATATTTTGAGCAAATCAAAGGTGTGAACGATGTTTTCACTTTTACTAGGTGATCTAGTTGCAAAATTGATCTCATGGCCGCACTTTTTGAGAAAAGGAAGTTATTTCTCTTACCAAGTATGTGGTTTTGTTTAGCTTTCATTTCTCTTTGTTTAGATTAGGAGTAGGCTAGGTTGTTTTCTTGCATAATAAGTGCTTGCATGCACATTGCTTTTCCAGTTTTCATAGTTAGTTGTCTTTTCAATAAGTGCTTGCATGCACATCTTTTCCTTTTGTTGGAGGGTATTTCAGTTGTATTGATTCAAAGGATACAAGTTTTCCAAACTTGTGTGAACAATGATTGTTGGAAGAATGTGACTCCATAGCCCAATGGATGCAAAAGACTATTGATCTCCTTGTTTAGCAAGCAAACAATCCCGTGATGTCGCCAAAATGTTACCATATTTTAACCAAAAGGCCTGTGCACATGCAAAGAAGACCTTGCATGATGGTGCATGAAAGAAATTAATTAAAAAAAGAATGTTGTTCTATCTTTGGCACAAATACCAAGTAAGGTGCATGGAGGTGGAATCAAATAAAATAAATAAAAGAACCTCCTATAGTTGTGCGAAGAAGGGAGATGCATGCAAATAAAATAAAAAAATGGAGCTGTTGTTCTATTCCTAGAGTTGGCCAAAGGAAGATAAGGTGCATGCATGGAGGAATAAATAAAAAAGGAGCTGCAGTCTTATAATTGGCGCCAAGGAGAGATAAGGAAGGAATAAGATAAATTTATTAATTCCTATTTCAGGCAAAAGCATGAGCATGGAATTAAATAAATAAAAATAGAAGACCTTGCATGAGTCAAACTACAGTTGACTGCGCCAAAGTTAGAGAAGATTAATTAACTAAAAAAATAGTAGCTGCAATTATAATTGGCGCCAAGGACAGAAATAGAAGGAATTTTTTTATAAATAAAAGTTAATTGTTGTCCCATGTGCCAAGGTTGGATGAGGATAAATAAAATAAACAAAAGCATGCAGTAGTCTATTCCTAGAGGTGGCGCCAAAGGGGTAAGGATAAATAAATAAATAAAACAGCAGTTGACTCCTAAAGCAGTACTCTATGATTGGAGCAGTTGATTCATCTTCATATAGGCTGATTTTTATTGTAAAAAAAACATACTTGGAGCAGCTGATTTGCTTAGGCATCTTCAGCATTTGTACTTGCACCTCTGAATAAAATAAAGCTTCGTTTTGCCCTCTCATACTGTTGTTTTCAGATTATTCATTGTGTTTGTTATAGGATATTGTGTTTGCCTTAGTGTGGAATTCGTTCCCTCTACTGCTGTCTTTTCCTAAATCCTTGAATTAATTTTGCAAAATAGTTCTAGAGTTGTGCAGGTGTGTGGATCTTTAAATTTTGTGTGCAAAGTTACATGCAAGTATCAAATTTTTGGTGTATCACCCCTATTTCCTATTTTCCACATTCTTTTTCCCTTTTCCTTGTCAAAGTTTTCGTTTTTTAGGTGATTCAAGGAAACATGCCCTCTCTCCGGAGGTTTACCCCAGGACATAGGTTACACATAGCCTTGAGGTGTTCCAATTTTGTCAACAGGAGAGAGAGTACACACACGATTCTCTATTAAGGTGCAACTTCTAGGTAACAATAGGTACTACCAAAGGGAGAAAAAGAAAGATACAAAAAAGCCACAAGTCATGGATAACAAGGATTGGATGAGGCACACTTTGACAAGTTTGTTCAGAGACAAGACAAGTTAGCTGATATGATGGGTCAGTTAATCCAAGTTATGCAGGCACAAATGTGCAAAGGGCTCCAAACAAAGTGAGAGAAACTCTTCAGAGTGAACCATATCTAGCCCTATCAAAGGACAGCCATTAATTCTATTGTTAGGCCCTTCCAACCCACTTCTTACGTAGAGAGGAAGCAATTCAAGAGGCATAAATTCAGCCTACTATAGCAGATGATATTGTTGCTAGCTATGAGTACAAGGTACTTCCCTGTGAGATTAGAGATGTCATATCCCTCACCAATTTTATTAATTTGAAGGAAAGCAGGGGTGGACGAAGAGTTGAACCTAGGCCAAAAACTAATTAGAGAGACCTACAAACTTTAGGGAAATTATCACTCCCCGCTTTTGATGGATCTAATAAGAGTTCTCCCTTAGTGATGAGGAGAGAGGAAAAATAGTGGGGCATGAACCGAAGAAAGAAAAATAAGATCTACACGGGGTGGAGTTCCAAGAAGGCCATGTTGAGGGGCATGAACATGAAAAAAGGGCTTTACCGGTTGCTAATGTTGATTTTCAGTTTGTTGGAATTTTCACAACAACCTATGGGAAGCAAATTGACTATGTTCATAACTTTAGCAAGAATGAAGATGTTTTATTGACTTTGAATATTTGCATGTGTCAACAAGATTCACTTGTTGAATGTGAAGAGTTCAAGGTGAAGGAGAATGTTGATCTTAACCCGAAGTTCCAAGTCACAAGGTTAGGGATGTTGAAGATATATCAACCAAGCTTCAGCTTGGCAAAGAAAGGTGAACAAGTTAGGGACAACCAAAGGTATAAAAGTGTTGTGGATTTTTTGCTTCCTACTAAGTCATTTGAGATGTGTGGTCGTCATGGACAGCATAGTGGAAATGGTGGAGTGAAGAACACTTAGAGTGGCAAAGGGCACATAGTTCCGTTCATACAAGTTCCAATTTGTGTGAGCATGAGAGTTTGGGATCCTGATATTTGCAAAGGGACTTGCAATTGCTTGAGGGCAAGCAATTTTGGGAAGAGTGGACTGTAATGTCCCCTTTCATAATTAATTAAATCTAGATACCCGAAGCCTGTTCTTATTATTTTTCGTGGGCTATAAAAGGAAATTAAAGAGGGAAATAAATTGAATTAAGTGGTCCAAGGATATTTTATATTTTAATTGGAAAAAGGACACTTAAATTATATTATTAATCCAAAAAACATAAATAGAATAAAATAATAATAGAATGATGAATTTCTATTATGGGGCACTAAAGATAGAATAATAATTGAATAAAACATTCTATTATGGAGCGCCAAAGATAGAATGGGCTACATCAAAGCATCAAGATCCTATTTTTAAGATGGAGAGAGGATAAAGCAATTTTATATTGTTTATTCCTATTTTGAGGATTGATTTGCCAACATGGGAGAACAGATAAAACAATTTTATATTGTTTGCTCCTATTTTTAGAAGGGGGCACCAACTTTAGAGAACGCCTTGGAAGTTATAAAGGCAGATTTGGGGTTTATTATTACATGGATCTTAGAAATTTATCAACTACTTCATTGTCTACGAGTTGCTTCGCTTACGCATCAACAATAGAGGACGAAAAACCCTCATTTGCACACAAATCTGTGGACAGAAACCCTCATATCTAGGATTGGCAATTCTATTTAGGGGTTGCAGTGATCATTCAGAGGTACAGGTGTTCATCCAATTCAGTTAGGGCTTCATATTCAGGGTTGTTTTAGCATCCAAAACAGCAAGTACAGCTAGGACGTCCCCTCGGAAACGAATTTCAGTACTGGCGCCACATCTGGAAGCAGTTTTCAGTCAAAGCAGTTTGCATGTTCTTATCTTTTGTGAGAAAAATTGTATTTAGACATTCTAGTGTTTTTATTTTATTTTTTATTTTTTTAAATTTAAAAAAGACATTTTATTTCATAGGAGAAATATTTTTACAATTACATCGATGCCAAGCTTGAAAGCTATTTGTCCAATCCAGAGCACTATAAAGGAAAATAAACATATCAGAAAACATTAAGGATAGTCAAGTTTTAGAATAGCCTGCATAGCTTCCTGATCCCGTTGAGGCCACCAAAGAGGAGGATCACCATAGCAGCTTATGTCATGATTATCCAGAGCCCAATTTGCCAATGCATCTGCCACTTGATTTCTCTGTCTAGGAATATGTGTGATTTGGAAAGTCTGAAATTGTGCCTGCAGACCTTTAATTTTATCTATTTCTCTCGTAATTCTAGTGTTTTTATTAAAGCTGATTAGAAATAAATAAATAAAGTTCGTTTTTCTACATATTGGGGTTTACCATCTTTTTAATAAAATCAGTTTGCATGCTGCTGTCATAAAAGTTAAATTTTTTATATTGTTGCCTTAGGGTTTGACGAAATATCCAGAATTGTTAGAAAGTATTTTTCAGGGATATTACAAGTAACCATAGCATTCATGTTACTGACAGGTAGCATTCCCTCAAACTCTTAAAATTTTGAAGTTCTTACTGAAACTTGAAATTATACAGGTACACTGCATCACCCATACGGTATATCCAAAAAGAGGCTTCTTATATAGAATTTTATGTACTTTATACAGCTCTTTCATTTATATGATTCCGGTTATGGCAATGAAGAACACCTAACAGAGAAACAAGTTCCAGGGAAAAGCAAATGATGAGGTCAAAAACAGAGTTTGTAACATTCATTTTTTCTTCAATATCGGTCACAAACAAATTATCAGCAAAGATAAATCAAACTTTCAATTCAACAAAAATACTTTTAAAAATTGCCCAGCAGAGGATCTCAAGCTCAACAGTCATGGGGTCAAGATCATTTTAAGAGATATTGCAAATGCATATTAGAAAATATCTTTTCACAAGCAAACTTTGAGATTGCTGTTCTGAGATTAATTCCTTGAAAAACTATGCTTCAAATTATGTTAGACTATTCCAAGCATGGAAAGACCTATGGCTTTAATATTCAGTGCAAATTTTCTTATAAATAAGTTGATATTTTAATCTTGAACATATCTTGATGCCATTTAAAAATAAAAAACAAATGAAATGTTTAGTCTTAGTACTTGCAACAAAAATTGCATGAAATGATCTCCAAAGATTACATACCTGTGCTGAAAGCTGGCATGGAAAACATTGACAAAGAGCTCCCAGATCCTGTGCCTGATGTCAAAGAGGAAGATGTATTTGCCCCAAATATTGAGGGTGTTGGTGAAGACCCAAACACTGTTTGGGTCTGTGGGGCCGCAGAAGAACCAAAAACAGACGCACCGGTTGCAGAGGCTATTGGCGTAGAAAAGAGAAAGGATGAACTTGAAGAAGAAGATGCTGGAGTGTTAAACATGGAAAACCCTGCCCCAGATGAAGAAGATAAAGCTCCCTGACTTGACTGCGTGGAATGGGACATGCCAGAAAAGGCAGTTGCGGGTGCTGCTGAACTCGTGAATAATCCAGCAACCTGGGTAGAAGGCTGTGAAAAAGATGACTGTAAAGCTGGATGAACTCTCTTTGCCGCTGCTTCTCTCTTTGCTAGTTCCCGTCTATCAGCCTCAAGGAAAGGATCACTCTCATCTCCCCTGCGGCGTTGATCGGCAAGATATGCAGCACGCATTGATTCTATTCGCTGATGGAGAGTCTCAACCTGCACATTGCATGAGATATCAGATATTGGAGCAATTGCCAACCCAGTATTATTAATATTTTTGTTTTTTGGGACACTAAACCTTTCAAATTTAGTTAAACATGCATTTATTATGAGTATGCTACTAGTATCATGTCCTACTGTTTTCTTTTGCTCTGAAGGTACTCAGGTTAAGACAACAGGACCACGAACCCAGAAAACAAAGGATCAACAATAAGGTTTGATCCAATAATGGCTTCAGCTGCACTTACAGGTGGTCCAAAGAAGCCCAAACAAACTGATCTGTAGAGAATCCCTATTGGTAATGGACTTTCATATACCACTGTAAGCCACTTCCAATTACCAGAATGAGAAGACCTTAAACGAAGCAAAAGAAAACCAGGAATAAAGTAGCATCTAATATACAAGACAATAAACACCATCTACCAATATTACTGCTAGTGCAGCTTTATTTAACAGACGAACAGATTGAAATCACAAGATTATATATAAAAAGCCCTATAACTATTAAAATTAGAGATACTGCTTCCAGACAATGATAGAAACCCCACTTTCAGAAAACATATACAACCCTAGATTGTTCAGAAGAAAACCAAAACTATGTCTTTCAAACCAGAGACACCAAAAATAATGCCTCATTGATTCTAATCCAATTCCTATCTCCTCCAGAACGATAACCTCACTTTCCTTTGCTGAAAGACCACCATCATCAAGCAAAGGGGTGAACAGCATGGTTAATTTTTCAGGTGTATTAATGCTGTCCATGTTGCCATCTCAAGCTAAACCCTCTGCACTATTCTTGATCTATCTCAAATCTCAGCCAAATCCCTATGAAATATAAATGGCTTTTCTGTAACGCATCATCATGATCCACAATGTTCTTGTCAACAAGAATAGTGGTCCCTGATCCTTCCACAAAAAGATGTTGTGGACAAGCCCTTTGATATTGCATATAGATTCCTTTAAGTTTTCAATAGATTTGTTGAACTTTTTATATCTAATTTTTTAATATTTTAACAATTTCTTTTAATTTTTTAATTTAAAATTTGATATTAAACTTTCATCCAGTTATATTTATTCTAAAGCCCGAGTGCGAAATACCCCTCAAATGAAACTGTTATTTATCTTTATTTGTCAAAAAGTGCATAAACACATTTGATATTACTATGTTAGTATGGAACCCACAAAATCAACTAGAGGACAGAAACATATGAACCGTACGGGTAGAACTAATGACATCACATGCACTTTATGTAGGGATCCTTTTACAGCCACATTAACAAAAATAGTGGACCACCTTCTCGGTATCTCAAGTGGTAAAGGAGGAGTTGATGCATGCACAAATGTCGCTCTTAAAATAAAGGCAGCATTGGAGAGAGACAACAAGAATTCATTATCACTAAAACTAGAAAAGGGGCACAAAAAAACTAATTCAAGAGGAACTTTCTAGATTAATAACACCCAACACATCTTTCTCCATCAGCATGTCCAAACACTAGAACCTAGTGGGAAAACAACACCAAACAACTTTAGAAAGCCTTTAAGAAATGAATGGATCAATAATGCATAGGCTGATTTCTTTTACAATTCCCCATTTTAAAAATGTGGTTTAACAATCAATTGAATTTGGAAAAGGGTGTGCAACTCCAACTTCAAAAGATTTTGAGGACAACAAAGGGATCAAAAGATAGTGTCACAAAAACTTGGCAGATATTTAAGACTCTTGAAAGCCTATTAGTGGCACCGTCCTAAGGGATGGTTGGTCGAAATACCACTAATCAACGTGTTAGTGAAGGAAATTGACACCATACACGCTATAAAAACTTTTGAGTATATATTCAACATTTTGGATGAAACAATTCTCAAAATTGGTGTAGAAAATGCAGTTCAAGTTTGTTACCAATAATGCAAGCAAAGTTGTGTGGAAGCCGTAAAGTTGATAGAGGAGGGGTACCAATATTTATTAAAGTCCTTGTGCATCCCAATGCATTGATTTACTACTCATTGGGTACATGAGACAATTTGATCAAAAAAAAAAACCATTGCCAACTTATAAAACCATTAACCTCACATTTAACATATAGAAAGCATGCATCCAAGGAGTTGTTGAAGCTGTGTAACCCAAAATTTGTCTCCTTGTATATCACTTTGAAAAAGAGTGGTTGAGTAGAAAGGAGCTCTTTGATTTGTTGTTTGTAGTAAAGAGTGGGAAGATTATGTTCTTGAAAAAGGTTCTAAAGATTAGCATGTGGAGCACATCATTCTAAGCTCTAACTTCTTAGAAAATGTGCTAAAGTTTTAAAACTATGTACACCCATTGTTCACTTGTTTTGCATGGTTAAAAGCGATACCCCTTGCATTGGCATGGGTTATAAAAGGATGGATCATTGTCAAGAAGTAATTCAAAACGCATTGAATAATGGGGGCAAAAAATACAATGAAATAGAGGATATTTGTGCTGGAAGATAGAGGATGATGCACACTCATTTTCATGCCACAGCATAATATTTGAAGCCGACACTCTATCACATAGAAAGAGAACATGACCGTGAAGTCATGGTTGTGATTTTTGCAGCCATTGAAAAGCTTGTTCGTGATTAAGATGTTGCAAATAGAACTAGAGAGCAGTTTAGGGCATGCATGACAGAATGGGTTATTTGGAACCAATCAGCCAGAGATAGGTAGGACATGGATGGGGATGAACGGTGACAATTATATAGACCAGATACTCTTGAACTACAACATCTTGTAGTTCAAGTCTTGAATCAGAGAATAAGTGCATTAGCTTGTGAGAGGAAGTGTACAGCTCTAACAATGTTTAGTCAAATAAAAGGAATAGATTATTGTTAGGAAGGGTGGGGAATCATATTCATAATAGAAACAATTTACAGTTGAGCATTAAAAAAGTGAAATAAAATGCATCTACTTCAAAGAAGAAAAAGCTTCAGCATGTCCTAGAAGACACTTCTAATGAAAATGATCCTGATTTTGTTTGAGATGAACTCGAAAGTGAATTTAGTGATGTTTTTAAAGCTAATGTTAGTGATGACAACATTGGGCCAAGTGCTCTTGAAGATGTAGAGCTTTTGATGTCACAAGTAGGCCATATCCCAAAAGGAAGTTCAAGAATTTGATCTATCACTTTTGATACATTTTAAATTTATTATTTAGCATATTTTCAAAGTTTTTCATTTCAGTCAATTGATGACAGCTACTTGTTTGAAAGATATGTTGATATGTGTGCTGATATGAAATGTGAATTTTTTTAGAAATTTGCATTAATTAATTTTTGGACATTTAGTATAGAAAAACAAGTAGATTTCTTACAAGAAGACATTCTAGAAAAATTGCGAACAAGTTAAGAAAATTGACGTTTTGGATCACACTATGTGGTCTGTCAGCAGGATTGAATCTAAACCTTGATGGAGGACCACAGAATGTGGTCGAAACATCGATTTCAAAAACCTGCTTGCAATCTTTTCAGAAGTTCTTGTTGTGACATTATGGATTGCGGAAACTTGAAGTCTTTTTAATTATATTTCTTTTATTCAATACTTATTCACAAATTTTATGGCTTAACGTTTTACCAATGAATCTTTTACACTTTTATCCTCCATGAATTCAAGTTTGGCAACTTAGTTTTTATCAAGAGTATATTCAAATACATATCCTTAAGTGATAGATCTGGAAGATACTTCAACAAGGAAATAAATCAACTTGAAGGCAAGTTTGGGTTACCAGACATATGAAGAATATATATATTTTAAAGACATAATAAATTCACTATAGGTGTGCAACTTTTGTGACTATTTGTACCATTCATAAACATGGTTATTAATAGAAAGTTAAGATAGAATAAAAAGACCCGCTGTCACAATCCCAGTGATGAAATTACCTCAGCAGCAACGTATATGAAGAAATCATGGATGTTAGATATCACTGATGGCAAAGACTGCAACAGTGATGGATCAGAACTGGAGCCCCTAGTATCATCACTTGCAGGGAGAAGCAAGCGCTCTAATTCTTCAATCCACTGTCGGCACTCTGTAAGTTGTCTCTCAAACTTTGCAACTGTCTGCTGTAAAAATGGAGAGGGTTTTTTCGGAAACCCACTATAAAAATCCATCATAGATGTAACTGAAGTAGACATCTGGGAAGCTGTCAAATTTGGAAAATTGGTGGGTGCCGATGCTGTTGTTGGAGGCTGAGCATTAGATGAAGCTGCTGGACGAATGAACCTAGGTTGTATAATCATAAACGATCGAACTGCAACCTCGGCATTTCTCAGCATACCATTCACGACACTCATCAGCTCCTGGAGTAGCACCTTCTCTCTTTCTACAGCAGTGCTATTTCCTCCAAGTTCCTGTTAATACACACTGCATTTTAGTACATGAGAAAAGTACTAAAACACAAACAAAAACTATTGACTGTAAGAACATGACAGAAGCTAGCCTATAACCAATATATCATTTTATTCTAATTCTGCTTACAGACGTAGCGAACAACAGGAGACTCAATCTCAATTACAGTAGATTAATAATCTACCAGTAGTAACACAATCAAAATTTAAAGAAGAATACTTATACTGTTCCACAGAATGTATAAAAACGGAAATGTTAATTTAAAACAAGTCACTGGAAATTCCTCCCCAGCATACCAACAAATATTCGTTTTAAACTCATCGAGACCCAGCACATTTCCAACTTTTAGTCTTATTAACCAGACCATTGGTTTCAGTATCTAAGCATTTACTCTGATTAAAACATTCAAAATGCAAAATACAGGTATCGAAAATCGAACAAATTGAAAGTATTTTTCTACAGATCACACAAATTTTGAAGCTGAATATTTCTTTCAAACTATTTTTAAATATTTGGATGGCATACAATTATAGAGAATCCAGATCTCAGTAAAATGAAGTGGCATCAGCTCCTATATAACAAAGCAGGGAAACAAACAGAGCAGCAGCCATGTGACAGAAAGGCCAGGAAATGCCACTGGAAATAGCATTTTCTGCTTCCAATGTTTCCAGCCTGCTGAAAAGTTAAAACGTCTCTAGCAGGCAAGAAATCCTAGCTAGCTGTTTCCAGCTGCAGAACTATTTCAAATTCAGATTCTTATTTTTAAAATTTTACTACTATTTTGGCTTGTAGCATAAACAGTTTACCTTAGAAAACACATTATAATCTAATTTCCTGCAGATTGCCTAAATTCGTGAGGAGCATCATCCATGTACCCATATTCTTTCCACATTTCTAGTGACATTGAACAGGAACATGACACCTATTACCGACAGAGAAAGACAAATGGTCCTCACCAGACACATGCAATTCTTCTCGTGATTTGTCATTCATTATTACCTATAACAAGTATTTGCATATCCACATCAAACATTCAACCACAATTCATATTGCTATAATTGGCAACACATGCTTCATCTTCTTTGATTAATAGAATGCATGCACCAAATTATCATCATCTTCCACAGCTCTCCAAGCGATTCTGATGCAGTTGCAAATAGGGGTCCTAATGAAAGGATGCCTTTAGTCGAGCCACTTACAGTCTTATACAGCAGAACCTTAACAAAAATCCATTACAGCAACAACAAAAATGATGTAATTATTCAGAAATAGAATTGCATCCACTAGAAACCGATCGCCAACGATTCAGTCTTACTTACACACACAACTACATCACTACACCAACAGGCAGTGTTGCCGGATACTCTGCCCCTACTGCTAGGGTGTGCGTATCTGCGTGCCATGTACGGATATGGCTTGCGCACTTCTCGGATACGGCTCTGATACTGTACCCAACCGTATCCAAATACGAACCTGTAAATTTACCGTATCAGATACAGACGGATACTGTAAGTAGGGCGATTATAGCTGTATCTGATTTGAAAAATAAAAAACATACAAAAAACCCTTTAAAAGGTTAAAAAGATGCTAAAACTGCAAACAATCTTCTATAATGCATTTTAGCAGCAACAATTGAGGACATGGAGGTGAGAATGTTGATTTGCTCTTTTACTTCAAGATTTTACACTAGCTTTGATCAACATGCAATTCTTTTGATATGTTTCTTTTGGCCTATTCTACTTTTTTCTTTCATTATTTTCCGTAGGCCTACACAACCTGCAATATTTTTTAATCCATTGAATACCGAACTTCTATCTTCCTTTGGGTTGCGAGTGTGTAATTTGCGTGTAATTTTAATGTAAACCATAAGTTCGTTTATAATTTAAAATTAATAATTTTGATTAACATATTCTCAATTTATAATCTAGACTATTATAATATTATGTTGTATCCAACTGTATCCATATCAGGGGGCATTAAAAACTAGTTGTATCTGTATATGTATCCACATATGTATCCGTATCCATGCAACTCTGCCCACAGGCTTACAATATTCAAGCACCATGTTGTTTCCATAGTTACTCAATCCAATAGTCTTCCCTCAGACCTGCGCATAGATCACAAAGGCTATACTTCTTGTAACCGCATACTCAGACTATATCCTCTCTATCTGGAATTAATTGCCTTCTACAAAGGTTTGGATGTGATTTATATAGTGCATGATTGCTTCGAAGTAACAAGCTACCCATTCAATATTGAATGCATCCCAATCCTCTATGCAAGATAGGGCCCAAGTGAGCATGACACAACTCGATGCAACCGAGTAGGCTCAACGGTTACAGCTATGGGATTAGATAGATCCATGTCGGCTTATTCAAACTGGGAGCTCCAAAGTTGTGTGCTACAAATGCACAATTGCACATAAAACTGTGTACAAACCCACTTCATTGAATCTGTGCGTACTTGCACAATACAACTCCTATGACCTCACAAACTAAGGGTAGGTGCACGCTTTTGAGTAGAGCGCATATTGTTAACGTGAGCCTTTAGATGAGCTCAGTGCATTACCATGCATAAAAGTAGTGACTTTTGCGCTATCAATTTGAAACTCTTTGTTACCTTCAGAATGATGTTCTGGGCTCAAGAGGATACTGTAAATCTGATGAAACCTTCCAAGAATGTTGCAATCATTCTTGACTAATGACCCTGATTACACTTGTGCATATCAACTGATACTGTGAAACATTATAAACACTTGCACTATGAAAACCAAGGAAACACACAACGTAAACTTTTGCACACACATAGGCGGCATTAAACATTACAAGTATACTTTGTGCAAAACAAAACTTGCATAAAAACATATAAACTAGACACAAAGCTCAAACATAACCTTGTGCAATGGTAAGATTAGCTCATTTTACTAGCTAGAATATTTTGTGGTTGATGCGATTACAAGTGAACTCGACACTTCTGCATCATACACCTCGGAAAAGAAAATGTGCGAGCATGGTGCTCACACATGTGAGCTAGATGGTAGAACCACCCCTTCAACCTTCGATAAGGTCTAAGCATGCCTACGTGCCAACATGTATTCCCCTTCTTCTAACTGTTGAAATCAATTGGACAGGAAACCGACCTCCACCAAAAGTGTCACTAATCTTCCACACCCTGTCCTAGTCCTTCTTAGGTTGACTTCTTCCATTCGCACAAGGTGTCTCTTTCCTTCCGTACTTCTCTTTCCTTTGCACAATATCTTTCCGCACTGACTGTAGACAGATATGTCCACTACTCATTTTCTTGAGCACTTGTGTTGGCACTACATCCTCCCATATCGTTATGCATATTACCTTTGTCATTCCATCCTCTCCTTTCACCCAAACATATTTGTCTTTTTGCACATGCTCCACCTTCTCTTTCCTACACAACACTCTGTTGCATCACCACGCATGCTCTACCTTCTCTATCCCGCAGGATCTGCTCTTCCTAACGCCTAACCATATGACTATGGTGCACTCCTTTGTCTTCACCTCTCAGCAGTTTCAAAATATGAATTTGTTCATCCTTACGCAATCTAACTTTGTTTGTTCTTCCATAATAAAACATCTCCTAGGCAAATTGCCAAGGCCTACCCAACAATGCATGGCATGCATCCATCAATAAAATGTCGTACAAAACTGTCTTTGAAAATGCCAATCTTCATCTCCACTTTGCATTGTTCTCGCACAATGTTGGCTCGTCCTTCCATTCACCATGTCGCCTTGCAAGGGTCTAAATGTATCTTGTGCTCCAATCCTAACTTTTGCACCATCTCCGCACACACCAAATTGTCTATACTTACGCTATCAACAACCACTATGTTGTAATGTCCCTTTCTAGAGTTGAACTGAAAAACAATGAAATAACACAAAGCCCAAACTGAAGTATTATGATTTTTATATCAGCCGACTGAAAAATATAACAGCACTCTCATTTGTAGGACAGCGGCAAGGAAAAAGCAATAATTCATCAAAAATATCACCATTCACATCATCTAAAACATTTAGAGGCACTTAAGGAATATTTTAGGAAAATTATCACCCAAGAAATCAACCTCTAAACATAGCTGGAAACTAATTAACAGTAGAAGTACAACCCGCATTAAGGGCAGGAAATGATGTTTCCAAACCCCAACAAATACCAATAAAGTGAGAAATCAGCCTTATAAATTAGGAGGAATATGAATATCAACACAAAATGTCAATTGGTGTCCTAGAAGGCACTCAAACCCTTCTCCACCAAAGTCGCCACCCTCGGAGAGGGAGCCAAATTGATGTAGAAGACCCTGATATCTCTTCCATCTTCAAGCCCTAGCTGCCAACCAGCAAGATAACCTTCTTTGAAGCCCTTGGAACCACCAATTGGAGAGTTTTTGTTCTCCAACTTTGAACAAGGGTTTCATCTTCCTTGTGTGCCACACCAAAGGATTTTCGCACTCTAGTGGAATGGAATAGAACAACCAGCCCCAAACCCAAGTAGTATAAAATTATAATAAGGATGCATGCCCAAAATGAGCCTAAGCGACCCCTTTTATATCCTTTAGGTGGCGCCAAACCCCATGAGGGAGTTTCCCCCATGACCGACCTCATAAAGAAGCTTGCTTTATCTTTTAATTTGCCTTTTAATTCCTCCAACCTAACCAACCTGCCTCATAAAGGAAAACACTAAAAGAAAATGTAAATGCTCACGGAAAAGGACTAAAAACATTAACAAATACTTCCCTTGTTCACTTTCTTCTAACCCACAGAAGTGGAATGAGCTAGAAGTCTTCTAAATGGATTAATTCGAAAAAGGGGCATTACATATGTAGCATTTGCCCTTGGTCTTGCATCTTGTCTGGAAAATATGTTGCCTTTTTTTTGCTGCAACTCTTCTCTCATTTCCACAACTTCAAACCGTCCTCACTACAAACAATGATTTGCCCTACTCAAGTTGATCTATGTGATGTTTTGACACCACACTCTCTTTTTCAACTTGGGCGTACCCTTCCTCTTCCCATCATCTTTGTGCACATGTGGGCACTCGAAATCCCTATGTCCCGCCGCTACATACCTAAAACATGTATCGTTGAATCTTACGCCGCAGCCTCTACCTCTCACTAAGCGGTCCGTCCTCTATTTTACCATTCTTGTTCACCATTGGTGCTTACTTCTCCCTTTTGCTCTTGCATTGTTGGTTCTCTACCACCGACAAGGCTTTTTGTTTCTTTGTGCATTCTTCATACACATCATCTTTTATTCCGCTCTCAAAACATATTGGTACACCTCTTCCACTAGTTGCATCTCCACTATGCTCATCTCATCCTAGATCACCCATCATAGTCCATTGACGTATTGCGCCACTTTTGCTTAATCCATCTCACTATGCCTAGCTCGAATATTGATCTTGTAAATTCCTTTGTATACTCCTTCATACTTAAATCATTTTATCACAAATTTTGCAGCCTCTTCAGCAAATCTAACTCGGCAATCACAACTATCCGTTCCCAAAGAAGTAATCTTATCTTTAACTTTTCGGTTGCACTCCAACCGAACTTCCCTCCACCACAATGCAGAATGACCTCTTAGCTTGGTCTCACGCAAGCTTCACTTTGCATTATTCTCGCAACCTCGTCAAATTTGAAGTAATCTTCCATCTTTGTGAGCAAGTCAATAAGTTCTTCCACATTCGATGTCCTTGAAAAGTAAGGAATTTACATCCACACTTCTCTGTTGATTTTTGACACAACTTTTAATAACCTCTCTTCACCATCATCTAAGTGACTTTATGCCATAAATAGTTCTTCCACACCATCATTTGCTTCTTACGTTTCCTCTTCAACATCATTCACATCATCCCTCAAGACGAATTCTTTTTTGCAATCTTCCTCGGCCTCCACATCAATCAATCTAATTTGCATTTTCCTCAACATTTTTGCAATATCATCAATCAATCTCGCCAACACGCCTCCTCGCCCTTATGTTCTTGGCGGCATCTTGTTTTCGTGGTACTCGGGTCTATTGTTGCACTCTTTACAAACCTACACAAATCACACACACTTGCTTTCCTTTGTCCTCTACTTGCCTCGCAAAGATGAAGAACCTCCAAATCTTC
Source organism: Taxus wallichiana var. yunnanensis (assembly GCA_018340775.1). Classification (NCBI taxonomy): domain Eukaryota; kingdom Viridiplantae; phylum Streptophyta; class Pinopsida; order Cupressales; family Taxaceae; genus Taxus; species Taxus wallichiana. Next base: position 23,293,562 of record CM031240.1, read on the forward strand.
ACTTCTTAGTGTCGTTCCTTGCTCGATATAAAAATGATGCAGCTATAATTAGGGGTCTTGATGGAAGGATACCTTCAATCAAGCTGAAACCGCTTACAAAATTACACAACGAAACCTTAACAACAATCCATCATAAAGAACAACAAAAATGAAGAACTTATTCGAAATAGGATTACATCAACTAAAGACCAATCACCAATGCTTCAATCTTACGCACATACAATTTAAACTACGCATGCGAACCTATAATACTCAAGCACCACAGTGTTGCCACAATGACTCGAGCACCACAATGTTGCCACAGTGTTGACTCAATCCCTATAGACTTCCCTTAGACTTGCGCATAAATCACAAATGCAATACTTCTTGTAACCACATACTCGGACTATATCCTCTCTATCTAAAATCGAATGCCTTCTACAAATGGGTGGATGTGATTTACATAGTCACATGATTGCTTCGATGTAACAAGTTACCCATCATGTATTGAATATGTCCCAATCCTCTAAGCAAAATAAGGCCCGAGTGATCATAACACAACCCAAAGCAAGATAGGGCCCAAGTGATCATAACACAACCCAATGCAATTGAGTCAACTTAACGGTTATAACTATGGGATTACAAGAGATCCATATATAAACTAGGAACTTCATAAGTTACATGTCACAAATGTGTAATTCCGCATAAAATTGTGTATAAACCCACTTCACCGAATCCATGCACAATTGCACAATACATACAACTCTTAGGACCTCACGGCTTCAATGGTGGGTGCTCGCCATTAAGCAAAACACATTTTTTTGTTAACTCGGGGTTGTCCTCGCATCCCATCCCAGCAACCAGACTTGCCTTACCTTGGCCTTACTTGCTGCCAAGTTGGGGTTCAGAACACATATTGTTAATGCAAGCCTTTAGAGAAGTTTGGTACATTGTCGCGCTTAAAAGTAGTGACCTTTTGTGTAGTGTCCTAAAGTCTCCAACTCTTGCACTATCAATCTAAAGTTCTTTGTTACCTACTCAATGATGTTTTGAGCTCGAGCGAATACTGCAAATCTGATGAAACCTTCTAAGAATGTTGCCGCCATTCTCAACCAATGACCTTGATTACAGATGCGTGTATCAACTAATAGCATGGAACACTATAGACACTTGAGTTATAGAAACAAGGCGCAAAACACAACGTAAACTTCTGAGCGCACACAGCAACGTTAAACATTACAAGAATACTTTGCATGAAACAAAACTTGCACAAAAACATATCAACAAAAGACAAAGCACAAACAGAACCTTGAGCAATGTTATACTTAGCTTATTTTACTAACTAGAATATTTTATGGTTAATGCAAAATTACAAGTGAACAAGGATGTTCCCGCATCAGATTTGCTCACTAAAGCAACCTTCCAAAACTCTAAATGACTTTATAACCATGGATTTAGCTTTTACAACACCTATTTTGCATAAGTAGTTTTTAGCAATGTAGCTCGGGGACAAGCCCCTATATTTTTGGGGCGTCATTCCTATAGGGGATGTTTCACGGACACGGGATAGGTAGGAAACATTCCTTAGACGTCCCCAAATTCATTTATTTTTAAGGAAATGTCCCAGACGTGAAAAAAACTACAAGGGGCAATAGCTAGCCATCCCCAAAAAGGTAAAGGGACATCTAGACATCTCTCAACCGTATTGGGGCAATGGCTCTAACAGTTATAAAACACTTTTTTTAGAATTCAAAAATTGAAAAAAACGGATCGGGTCCCCACAAGGAACCCCACACCCCAATCTACAAACCCTAAAACTAAAACAACCACACTAACAACTCAAATCAAAAACAAGCTCATTTTTGTCATTTTGTATTTTGTGAAGAAGGAAACAAAGAAGGAGAACAGTGATGAGAAGAGAAAAGAACAGCGGTGAGAAGAAAGCAAGAGAGCATTAACACACATCATTGAGGTAAGTTTACTATCCATTCTTCATTTGCACAAATTCTTTTGTGTTTTTTTCAAAGTTTCAAACACTTAAGGAGGTTTTTTTGTTTGTTTTTTGTTTTATGTTTGCACTTGCAGTTGTGTTTTGAGTTTTCTACAAAACGAGTAGCAGTGAGGGTAGTGAGGGTGAAGAGATTCAAATTCAATATAGAAGCCATAGATGTACTATTAGGGTTTCTTTTGATAGTGGGAGTGTTGTAGGGACTGTGGGTTCAAATAATTCAATTGAATGCCCTTCTGAACTCCTCAAAATTTATGCAAAGGGCCCATTTAATCCTAAAAAACCCTTTCACAAATCACAATAGCCATAGACAAAAACAAGGAAAAACTCAGCAGGGACTACAGTATGGCTATGTCATTTGTGCAACAAGCAATATAGGGGCAGTTACGCAAGGATTTACTCTCATTTATGCATAAATAGATAAGGGGTAAAAGGTTGTGTAAAAATAATCTTAGATGAGGAGGCCAAGGCGACTAGATTGAACATAAAGGGTGAGGTAAGAAATAAGAGAATGTCAAAAGAGACTACACAACCTAGCATGCACTTGTCTTCCCAAACCATGGATGTTGAGAGTCAAAGGGAATAGGGTTCCACCTAGGGAAAGAGAAAGGTAACTAGCGCAGGAGGGATGTTCAATATGAAAGTGCAGGAAGTAAGTTACTAGTGTTGAAAGGATGTTCAATATGCAGGTCCGAGAAGTAGCTAAGTCTTCTATGGCCAAATTTTTAAATCTTCGTGCCATACCATTTGATGAAGCAAGTTCTCCCTATTTCAAAACAAATGTTCAAAAATCTAATTGTTGGTCCCTACTTTGTCCCACCTAGAGAACATACACTACGCACCAGCCGCCTTGATAAAGAGTATTCTAAGGTGAGCGTGCTGATGGAGGAAATGGGGCAAACTTGGATAAATGCGGACCACTCTATCACCATAGATGGGTGGAACGATATTAGACATCGGCCACTCATCAATATCATTGTCAAGTGTCTAGTTGGCTCTTATTTTCTTACAGCTATTGATTGTTCATAAAAGATGGAAGGATGCGAACTTCCAATTTCAAATTTTGAAGAATACCATAGAGGAGGTTGGGCCCTCAAATGTTGTACAGGTGGTGACTGATTCAGCCCATGTATGTACATTAGCTGACTTGATGGTGGAGGGTGCTTACAAGCACATTTTCTAGAACACATATTGTGATCATGTGTTAAACAACACATTAAAAGACATTGGAAGATGGTTTGGGTGAAGACAGTTGTGGCAAAAGCTAGAGACATACAGATGTTCATTTGTAACCATTACACCTCACTTGCTCTATTCAAGACCTTTTCAGGGAAGGAATTCCTCAAGCCCATGGATACTAGATATGTCAACTACTTTATTTTGTTAGAGAGGATGTTTGACGTGCAAAAGCCTCTGCAATTAATAATGGTCAATCAAGAGTGGGGTAGATGGCTGGAGGTAAACACAATTGAAGGAAAAAGTGTGACACAAAAGATCCTTGACAATGATTGGTGGTCTACAATGAGGTAAGAAATTGTTGATTTTATTAACTTATTAATGTTTCTAACTTATAAATTATTTTAATTTTCCATTCTTTGTTATAGCATTCACTCTTTTGAGTTTTTGTCATTTGAGTCTTAAATTCTTAATCTTTTCTGAATTTTTTTGTAACTTGTTTGCAAATATGTTTGTTTCTGAATTTTTTTGTAAGTTGTTTGCAAATATGTTTGCTCCATCATCTCACCGGTTGTGCGGTTCATAAGATATAGTGATATCGGCTCTCCTAGGCTTGGTGAGATTTACGAGACATTTGACAACATTGCTTAAGCAGATAAAGCCAATCATTCATAGCGGTGATCCTTATTTCGGATTTTATGAGAAGCATATCACGTCCATTGTGACGCGGAGGTGAAACATAATGAACGCCATGCTTCATATGGCAGCCTATACTTTAAATCCCAAATGGTATGCAGCACAACCCGAGAAAGCGCATCCATTTGATGATGAAGAGGTGAAAGAAGGGCTCGTGGAGGCCCTTCAAAAGATGTATACAGATGAGGAGTCTACTTTACTTCAAGCACAACAACTAGCCTTTATCAATCTCCACGAGCCAAAATTTAACAAATTGAAGGCAAGGACAAATATAGCTGCATTAGCTCAAGCCGGCCCTATTGGATGGTGGACATAGCATGGCAAAGATGCAGTAGACTTGAAGATTCTTGCCACTTGCCTCCTTTCACATGTTGTCAATTCCTCCGCTGCTTGAGGAATTGGTCCACATACAACTTTATCCAATCATCTTAAGAGGAATAGGCTTAGTGGAAATGCATAGTGCCTTGTGACTTCCGGATAGACAAACTCTTGAGTGTCGTCAAACTCTAGCTACATATTGGGATGTTGATTTAGAAGATGCCACGAGAGGTTGATGAGGAGGTAAAGGAGGGATTGGTTGGGGTTCCATTGGATGAGGCGATCCCTCATAGTTTGTGACTCGGACTTAGACTCTGATTTTGATGCAATTTTAGCAGATTTTGATTAGGGGCAATAGTAGATTTTCTATGTTTTTGTCATTTTGTAGTTGAAACTTGCAGCCCTTGGGCATTTCATTGTAATTATTATATATATCCACATTGAATCTTATGTGAAATCTCAATTCAGCTCTAATGTTATGTATTAAGGTTCTATAATGTATATGATGAATGCCTTATCAATGTTATCATATAAATATTCCAAAAAAATTATATTGTTTGATTTTCCCTTGGCTTTTAATAGCCAGTCCCTATCGTCCCCTTAAGAATGGGCTCCAAAAAAATCCGTCCCAAAAACGTGTCCCCCCATCCCCATCCCCATCCCCATCCCAAAAACTCAGAGGAACATAGGTTTTTAGTTTATCTACAACAAAGGATAGGAACAATTATTGGAGTCATTAAAATGGTAATACTTCAACTGCTAGTGGAAAAAGAGGATTATTGATCGTACCATGCTTCTAAATAATGTTTAAAGCTTAGGTAAACACCCTAGCACTTATGTACCTAATAAAGCTAAAATATTGACCATAAAGTATGAACAAAAATAGCCTACTAAGAAGAATAAAGAAATATGAGCACAGAGGCCTTTCTTAACAAGGATCAGGGATTGTTGTAAATTAGTAAATCTAGATTTGATAAATGATTTAAAATGATCCAAAAATTAGGTCATGAGCTAACAGTCCATGTTTGAAGGTCCTCTTCTGTTGGAAGGTTGGATTGCTGGTCATTGTTTAGCATGTGCTTCCATCACAATTTTATAAGTATTACAACATTAAGTATCCTTTATGCGGTACTATGTGTTGGATTTTGAAACAGAACAGTAACCTGAGATATTGCTAGTATTTTTCATGAGAACAAGATGATGTGCATGGACCAAAAGTTTCAGCCAAACAACAAAGGGGGTCTTTTTTTTTAGTTTCTAAACTGGTATAATGTATACCCAATGAAACAGGGGGCATAATGTAAATAGGGGTGAATAAAAGGAAGTGGTAGATTCCAAAATAGGCATAACAAGTTTTCTGAACATGTTATTTTATTTTTAAGTTAACTTTCAGCCCTCACCCAGTACGAGCATATACTTTATGCACACCAAAAAAATGAATAGAACTTCCAAACCAAAATATCAATCTATGTAGGTCAAGAAGTAAAGAATAAAGTTCAAAAAAGTGCATTAGCTAATGCTGTCTGCAATATGATCTACAATTTATAAGAGTAACCAGTATGAGAATAATGAAATGTGTTAGGAAGTGTTTTGTCTGTTGTGTGTTAATTAGATGGCTGTTCAGGAAAAGTGTATTTCTGTTGGGCGTTAATGTAAATGGCAGTTCAGGGAGAGTGTTTTTCTGTTGGTTGTTAATGTAGATGGCAGTTCTAAGATGGGGTTCCTCTGGAATGATCCCCCTGTTCTTTCACAGAACAATTTCCAGGTCAAGATCTGGATAACCCATTCTAAAAACTGCCTATTCTTCACCCCTCTTATCTCAAAAAATTATTTGCAAAAAGATACATCGTCTCCTTTTGAATGGATGGACATAGCCACACTGTGTTGTAATCAGGCATCCCTAATAAATTCATGTGTCCATGTCCATATCTGTAACTTGGTAAAATAGATTTTAAGTTGATCGCTGCACTTGCAGAAATTTACACTTTGAGTGAATAGGTGTCCAAGGCAATCTCTGTTGCAGTAAAACAATTGTCAAGGACTCCCTCCAGTAAACCTCTTCTGGGGCTTATGGAAAATTCCTTAAAAATTAAATGTGTGGTATATTTAGGATACTGATGCCGTGTGAACAGTTTCTGCTCAGACATTGGCATCTTAGCTAAAAGGAAAGAATGGTTAACCATACGGCTCTAAGCGGTTTGTATCAATGAAAGCTTCCTAACAAAGAAAAAGTTAAAAAAACTCTATTAACAGGTAAGTATCTATTTTCTTAGTCAAACATTTCAAATGAGGAAACAAAGAAATTGCCAAAAGCTACAGCCTTCCAACAAACCAGTAGCCTTTTGCATCAACTTGTAGATCGTGCCCTGCACCATTATATAGTGTGATGAGATCCAGACAATGCCAGAAAATTACTCATGCAAAGTGGCGGTATGTCACATACAAGGAGATACAACACAAGTGACAAAGGGAATCGCTTGCAAGCCCTACAGTGGAAAACTCTGTTTCGCTATGCTAAGAAATGGATGCAGAATTATAATATTTGTCAGAAAACATGCGAACCTAAACTACTTAAGCCAATGCATCTGACAAAGTCTTTTGGGAATTCGTGGACAATGGAAGTGATGTATGATACTCTTTGGTTTAAAAGATAAAAGGATGTTTAGCAGGTTGATATTGGTTCCCAACAGAGAGGTCTTCTTAATGAAGGTTTTTCTCATATCATTCAATGTTTTGCAGACTACTGTTATCTAGTGCAAGGTTCTGCTGAGACTCTGGGTGTTAGCTTTCTGCATAGATTGATTCATTTGGTCCTCCTGAAGCAAAAAGTCTAGCTGCAATATAAAAACAGCACGCTTTTCACATATAAATTGACAACGCCTAGAAAATTTTAGTGTAATTATGTAAAGCTACTCGGGCTAGTGTGAAGAACCTGCAATATACGAGCGGCATCATGCTCGAAGCCCTCATTTAGTGCTGAAATGTCATACAGCCGACCACATTGATCAAGCATCTGGCTCTCGTGTCTATACTGCAAAATTCTTTCCCTGCATTCCGGCAACATCTTTCAAGTCAGAAGCAACAACAAAACCAAGGCATGTCAAATCTGCTTCGAATGTCACATTTTTGCTCTTTTCCGAGAAAAAAATTGGTAGTTCAAAAATCAGCTTTTGCGAACCCTAAATAACGTGAATTGCAGGGGCACAATTGATGAATGCCCATCGAACAAAACCAGCAGCGTAAGGAACAAGCATTCAAAAAATTTAAAATGAAAACAAAGACATCCAGTTGATTCCGACATGATTTAGAAGAGCGGGAAAATGAAAAGATACTCGATTTGCGAGAGGAGCTTCTGCGAATCGGGATGGATATCAGCCCACTTGGTTTGAAATGTGACGGGCGTTCTTTCATTGGTGAAGAGGTGAATGTGTTGCTGATTTTGCCCGCTCGCATGTTGCTGCTGCAGTTGAAACTGCTGCAGTTGAAACTGCTGCTGTTGCTGCTGAAACTGTTGCTGTTGCTGTTGTTGTTGGAATTGCTGTTGCTGTTGTTCTTGAAAAGAAGGCGCGGGAGTCGAACCGAAGCCGCCGAATGGAGTGGAAGGCGTGCCGGGGGTCTGAAGGCAGCAAACGCCATTGTTATACTTCTGCTGTCCCTCCCCACCCCAAAAGCCCTCTCTCTCCTTCTGATTATCTTTCCTTCTTCAAAGTTCACGGAATAAATTTGGCCCCCGTTTTAAGTTCGAAAGTTTTTAAATTTCTTGCTAGCAATGGTACACCCAATTGAGCAAGGGAGACGTCGATACGGCTAGAGGTGCGTATAGTGGAGATGTGGATGTGGACCTACCTACTTTAAAAAAAAAAATTGAAACATAAAATAAAGAGTAGACTCAGAAGAACATATTTTAATGTTAAGAGGCTACCAAAGACAGCCTATGGGACAATCGCGCACAAGCAGTGCAATGTGAACACCGCAAGCATTGGGTGGAGGAGTGAAGAGTGGAGAGGAGGTGTGAAGGATCAATTTTGAAAGAAATAAATTTGTTTCAAGTGTTGTAAAATTTCTTTTCAATTTTTTTGACCGTTTTATGGATGGGAATGGCAAGGTATGGCCAATAAAACAATATGTGTTTTGTTTAGAAAATTTATAAAATGACAACCTTGAACATACATAAAGTCAAAAATACTTGAGAAATATGAGTTTAAAAGAATGCATATTAAATCACAATTATGTAGATAAACATCATGAAAAGGCAACATAAAAAAGTCCAACCAGATAGGTAGAGGAAACGTAAGAGAACTATTTGTGAATATACAAAAAGGAAATGTAAGAGAACCATTAGGAAATAAAAATTTACAAAAAGGAGAATTGGGTAGAGTAACAAATTTGCGATCTTCATATTATTTTTATATACCCGACCTCTCATAGCAATTTGGGAAACTTGATCTAAATATATTTGCAAGAAAATGTAAAGAAAGATGGAAATGTATGAGAACTATAAAGAAGAGTAATCTACAAAAAAGGAAAATTGGGTAGAGTAGCGATTCGGCCTCTTCAACTTTTCTTATTTTTACATGAGGTCCAAGTGACATTTTGGAGAACCAGTCAAAAGAGAAAGGAGGTGAGATTCGAAGGTCTTGAAGGGAGGGAACTCTGGAGATAGTTGTGAAAATAAGGCCCAATCTTTCTGAGGTGCCAATGTCAATTATCGCTTTGTGCAAAGTAATCCCTTACGATTTGTGTATGTCAAAGCCGTGCCATTCTTAGGGGTAGTTGCTGCGGGATCCTCTTGTAATCGAGGTACTTTGGAACATACAATGGATTATTTGTATCCTAACAAGGTCCAATGTACCTTTCAAATTTGACCATAACAAATAGTGGAAGCTTTGGTTGAGAGGTGGAGTTATTGTAGACGATGTCAATAACTTTGCCAATTGCATGTTGACAATGCCACTCTCAACCCATAAACTAGTTGTAAGTGTAGCTTTTTCTTGTTTGCAAAGAAGTATTTTATGTTAGAGTTGATCATCACCTACTTCTCCCAGTCGTTATGTTTGGTAACTTGTGCAATTGATCGGGCCACCGGAAGATTCAATGATTTAAGAATAAGGAGATTGTGTTGATAAACAAGCTCATTTCCAACAAATAAGTGGGGCACATATGTGAAAGGGATTCCTCATTTTATTAATTTAAGATATGGTGTACTTACTTTGGGTTCAAGCAGTTGATTTCATGTCGATCCTAGACATGGAATTTGTGAAGAAAAGAATTAGTAGACATATATAAATTGAAATGTTTTGAACTTCAAGCATCAGGACCTACGCGCGTCCACATTGGGGAGAGATAAGAGGGAAAATGATGGCTCGATTTTATTGTGAGAAGGACATGTCAAAGGGTTTTGGGGATGTGTATGAGGCATTGATGGATAAGGAGTTTTGTTTATATGCATACATCATTGATGAATTACCTAGTATATGCGGGGAGGTATATACATCAAAGCAGGACATACGAAGACTATGAAAAGTGTGTCCAACTGTTAACATTCATGAAAACTTGATTTGAACCACCCCACTCACTAGCCAAGTCAAAACGACCAACCTCGATCCAATTTGGCAACACCTCTAGCGTAAAAATCGAAAGATTGGGACATGCGTAGACTTTCAATAGATAAACTTAAATATTTCAATTTTTTTTGATATAGACATGGAAAGAGACAAACACGTGCTCAATCAATAAGAATAAAGAATATGAAAATCGTATGGAAGAGCATACATACTTCTAAATTAAGGGTGCTTGAATCGACATATGGTAGGGTTGTCAATGACTACAATTTTTGGCATTAATGTTTGGGTGAATGTCGATCGTCCACATGGCAATGTGTGTTCTAGGCTCTATGTGGAGTAAGTAATTACTACTTACTATTACATTTATACCACCAAGTATGTTATTTTATATATGGATCTCGTGTAAGAAAAGTATTCACTAATGGCCCATCCCCTAGTCATGTCGTCAGTTAGTTGGTCATTCATCGTCATTTGTCTTGCACATTCGTCAATTGTTTGCATAGTTTTGGTCATCTCTCAGGGAGTCTCAGGTGTCATTATTTGGTCATTTGTCATCTCTAGTCTTTGACTAGGGCCTAGGGTAGTATTGGGGTGCCCATGGGCGCCCGATCCTTATTTTTAGGCGTCGTGGTCCCAACACCACTTACATCTAATTTAGAGTTTCGAGGTTGGTCTTTATGGTTTGTTGTCTCATTCCCTAGGTATTAGTCACATGTCGGGTCATTAGTGTCAAAATTTGAACAAGAGATCCCTATATAAACATAACATACTCACTATCTTATGGGTGGACTATCTACTATCAAGAGCTAGCTATCTACTAAGGCAAAGGACTACATTTGGGCATCATTTACATCTGCATCACACAAAGCATAGGGGAAAGGGTTGTATTCATTCTATTCCATCCACCATTTGCATTTTACATCTAGTTATTACCCCCTACTTCTACATCATTGACATTAGGGCACCCTAGGCACACAATTGCACACACAAGCACACAAAACTACATTGGGTCTGGAATGTAGTGCAACACTTAGTTATAAGTCCACCATTTTATGGCAGCTAAGGTCAGTCCAACCCTTCATATGCATCTTTTTTTTTAGGGATTTGATGCTTTGTATGGGGTTTTGTAGGTAGATCTTCATATCTGGTCTTTGGCGACATAAGCAAGGCTATTGCGATAATAACATGTGAAAGAAGAGAGATATTGTGAAGATCTAGTGACACTTCAGATTCAAGATCTTGAGATTTTTTCAGCATACCAGAGTGCCCCATACTGTAGACTGTAGGCCCCACAGTGCCCCTAGTCCTCTCTCAGTGCCCCAGTCTGGGTAAATCTTCAACTGCTGCAATTTCTTGGGTGCACATCATCACTCTCTCTTCTTCTCACACATCACCATGTTTAGTAAGACATCACAACGAGGTAAGTTATTTTTAGGTTAGTACCTTATCCCTCCTATTTTCAATTATTTCATTTCATTTAAATATCAAATAAAATTATTTAGCATTTACATTTCACTTCATATTATTTATTTCATTATTGTTACTAGTTTAGATTAACTTAAATAATATTAAATTCCATATTTTAGTTAATCATTTTGGTGAACCCGACCTTTTGAATATATTTCCCTAGGATCCAATCAAACCCTAATGGCTAAGGATAGTTCATCTTCTTTTCCCATCATGTCTCATTTTAGCATTAACCCTATCTATGATGAGGTTGTCATCATTTGAGTTGAAGGCTCTATATAGTACTCCTACTACTACACTCGATCATATCAAACAACAACTTCTAGATGGCCAACAATATGTGCCTACTCATTTTGAAGATTCTCCTATAGGCATTAGTATTGTTGAGGATCCAATAGCCTTTACTCATTGTACACCATGTTATACTGACTACTTGTGATCCTCCTTCTGATCTTTCAAAGGAAACTTTAGATGATTCTCTTATTGATTACTTGTTTGGTATTGACAATCGCTCACTCACATGTGCATATTGATTCTTCTTCTACTCCAACCACGATATAGTTCCTTCTCATGATTCTACCACTTTTGACATTGCTTCTCATGATACATCTCATACTAGTTTCACATGCTCCTTCACATTATGTTGATGATCCTATTGATAACATTCTTAGTGACATTCTCATTTTTGAGTCTCTATCTGATAATGGTGAGGAGGTGGTTGATAGTCATGGTTCTCCTTCTTTCTATACTACTGAGTGTGACTCTCCTACTCCATTATTTCCTTCTCCTGAGATTGCATCTACCACTATGCATGAGTCACCACCATCTATCACTTCTTCTTCTCCTACTATTTCATCTCCTCTTGTTACATCATCTATGTCTCCTAGTCCATCTTCTCCTATAGATGTGTCTCCATATCCTCATCTATTAAGGATGTTTTTGATGTTAGTCCTACCATTGTTATGGATATTCCATCTATATCTCCTACTATAGCTTCCTCGACACCTACTCCTAGTGTGCCCTTAAGCATCAGAATCTCCTTATCACCTCTTGATATTCCTATGATCACCCATAATGGAAAATTACAACCGCTTAATACATTATTGCCATCTTCCACCATTCCTTCATAGATATCATCTCTCTCATGCATGTCATAGGTAGTTACAATCTCAAGTTCAATCCCTCACTTTAGAAAGTAGGGCTTATTATGCTTCTATTGACAACAATTCATTACATGGTAACCATGTCCCTAAGAAGATTCATAACTCTACATTTCCTCAAGATTTTATCATGCCTACTTTCACATGTTTTGATGGTATTGGTGACCCTCATGCTCATCTTTTACATTACCATATGACTATGGCCTCTCATTCTAATGATAGATTATTACTTAAGGCCTTTCACTATAGTCTTATTGATGAGGCATTACAATGGTACACTCATCTCCCTTTGGGTCCATTAGTACTTTCTATGACATGGAGGATGCTTTCCTCCATCGTTTATAATCAAAAATGGCCCTAAAGTTACTTATGACCGCTTACCTACTCTACATCAAGGCTCCTCTATGAACCTATCAAGGATTATATTTTATGATTCAATGCTTGTATGCATCAGTTAGTATTCCAACCTATAGACCTTGAGAAGCATTCATTTTTTTGTCATGGCCTAATTCCTCCACTCAAGAAAATATTACAGTATGATACATGTGAGTCATTCATTCTTCTATGTTATAAAGTTATTGACCTAGAACAAGATCTTCTCTCAACACACATCATAGATCCTCTCCACACATCTCTACCTCATTGGTTCTCTATCTATCTGCCGACCTCACTTTGCCTTCCTCATCTAGAATTATTATTTCTCCATTACCAATATAGTTTGGTGACATTATTGTTATTCAATAATGTATATTGAGCATATTTATATTCAGCCACTCTCTTATTCCACATCTTCTATATATTTCTCTACATGATGAAAAAGCTAAGAATAAGTTTCTGAAAAGCTCTTTGTACAAACACAACTCAAAACAAGCTCAACCCACTCCACCACAAAAACATACTCCTTCTCCTACTCCGCTCCACACAGCTACTCCTCCTACCACTCCACCTAGGTCATGTGAGCCTTTACATTTCTCTCATCACACTCGACCACATGATGTGCTGCATGTTTTACTTACTGAGTGATTAATTTTCCTACCCTCCAACCAACATCATCACAACACACCGAATTACAACATCAACGTGACCAACCTTATTGTAATTATCATCACATAAATGGCCATAGGGACAATGATTGTCTTTCCCTTCATGATAGATTGCAACAACTAGAGGATAAGGGCATCATCTCCTTTGGCTCTCACTCACGTGAGCAATCCATCTCTCCTCTACCTCGCCATAGATTTTTATTCACAGTTGAGTCATCTCCTACATTGGTGCTCAGGCCATGGTACATTCACCGTAGTTTATTACTCATGCATGCTTCTCCACCATGTCCATACATCACATCATCACATCCATTACATCCACTTCATCCATCTCATTCATCACATTCATGTTATCCACCACATCATGTTGCTCCTTCACATTGGTTTCCACAACACTCCACTCTCGCGCATCCCACCATAGCTCCATATGACATTTAGTTGGTTCATACACTCATGTTGCTTCCATTCCACATGCTTCCACCACTTCACACCACCTTGGTCTTTGGTAGGTGATTACTATCACCCTACCCCTTGATGACACACTTGTGTTCTTATGGTTCTTACATGACTATTGAGGGTTTTTCTTTAAGAACCTTTCATCACACACTCCATCATTCATCTAGCACATCCAATCATTTCCCGATGATGCACTCTTTTGTTTTCATAGGTTCATTCTTGATTATTGAGGGATCTTAACTAAATGAACCTAATCATCCATACGCTGGGGGCATCACTAATTTTCCCCCATCCCCTTTCATCACATTAACATATTATGATTATTACATTACATTATGACACACATTCATCACAACACGTTAGTTCGATAATCATACATCATCTCTTTTTACATTCATCATCATACTAACTACATGTTACAAATTCCATTTAATAAACATTTCACTTAGATCATTATTCACATTCATTATCTATCACACATCCTATTTATTACTATTATGCACAAATATTACATCAATCAACATTAACAATACTAACAAAAACATCACATACATTCCAACAATAATCACAAAATCATACAACATCGATACAACACACAAAATAAGATCATCATATAAATCACACATGTCCATACATATATAGCAAATACAATCATCACTGGGGGAAACTCCCTACATCATATACAATAATACTAATCACACCTCATCATCATTATCACTCTCGGGTACTGTGAGAGCCCTAGAACTAGATGCCTCGCCACTAACTAACGTGCACTCATTTGTTGGCCTCGATACCTCTCCACTTGCCTACGTAATAAGGTGTTCTCATAGACTACTCTGAGAAAGCTGAGATTGTAAATCCATGTATCATGAAAAAAATACATCTTGTGCTAGGGGACCACCACCCAATGCCTCTCTTGGCTCATCGAGTCTCCTCACGTGCCTCGTCCTCTCTCGGATAACAATACAATACATGTGCTACCGTTATACCACACCACAGCTCAAATAAATGGGCATGCTCACCCGTGATCTCATCCACTCGCTCAAGTATCCCTCCACCAAGTACATCGGTCGAACACATTATGTGTCAATGTGTGGATGGATGTCTACTATCAGGGACCAATACACATCACCTATAAAAAAAATAACATAACACATTAGACAACCATCACTAAAACATAAGCCAACAACAACAACATACATAACACAACCACATATAGATACTTATGATCCGCTATAGTTACGGCCACATCATTCGGGGGCATGTGCTTCCCCCTCTCCTCCTCCTCCTACATGTGGTAACCCCCATTGGACCTACAAATAATGGGAACAACAATACCCATCGATGTGTCACCCACCATGCATGGTACTCCTCTATGCTACCAACATCATCTGAGTCTATCACCTCTATCATGCATCTACCTCATCTAGACCAGGAGGGTGCTAGCTGCTCTGTTGTGGGCCCTGGTCTAGCCTCGCCCTCCTAGGTGCCCTAATAGCTCTCAACCATATATATGGCTCTAGGGGCACATCTGAGCCATACCAAACTGACGAGATACCCTCTCCACCTGGAAAACTCTGGCCACACCTAGGAATCGATCCTCTAACCACATAGTCCTCTCGAATACACCGTAACTCTATAACATCCTCGAGCCATCCTCCATAATCATGATATGGCCTCCATGTAACTACCTTAGGCCCCATCCTATCTATTAGTGCCATGTAGGTATTTGTATCCATCCTACACCCATGAATATTAATCCACCTCCTCGCATATATCTTAGGTCTATCCCACTCTCCTCGTGGACCTCCAACTAGCCTCAACACTACTATGTGCTCATACGCCCACATGTGTAATAATGTAGTAGCTCTATCCCCCCTCCATGCTCATCATGAGTAAATCGGTACAGATCTCTATAGGTGGGCCAACACACACCGTGCCCACACATATCTAGTGCTCTCCTCCTCTATACGCCAACATATATCATGCATCTTATACAAGATGCCTACACCACCTCCCTCCACCGCTATAGATGAAGCAATAACAACTACTATGAACTTCCGCAAGTGTGGAACACCAGACCTCAAAATAACATCCAAACTAATATGGGCCTTAGTAGGTACTCGAGTCCCAAAAAAATATCATCTCACACTCACATCTACCTCTCCATATCCTCCAATGGCATCACTTGTACTCTCTCTCTCAACAACAATAGGCAACCATAGTATACGATACACATCCTCTAAAGTCACAGTCATCTCCCCGTAGGAAACCAAAAATGTGCAAGTATCTACACACCATCTCTCACATAGTGCAGTCAACATAGGCATATTATGGGGCACATCCCCCATCCGTGTTATGTGTCACAAGGCCGACATGGTCCATCACATCCCACTCATCATCTGACAGGCCCAATCCAAGAAACGTACTCAAATGATGCCCACCATGAAACTCCCTCGAGTGAATATCCCTCTACACACACACAAAAATGACAAAAAACACAATGTTATAACACTACACAAATCCAAACACACTCATTTATCACATTACTATACATTACACATCTAATTTTCACCATTCTAGGCCACATACACACTTTTGGACTAGGGGATGCTAGATGGAGGACTGGGGTGCCCGGGAGAGGAGACACTAATGCCTAGATCACGGGTGCTCTTGTCCCAAGGGTCACTAGTGCCCTCACCACTATTGTCAGGTCTAAAATGTCAAGAAAATTAAAATTCTCAAATTTAAAAAATCAATAAAATGACTATTACACCATACATTTTTTAAAAAACAATGCACTTACCAACTCCGTAGTCGTGTGTGACACTACGATGGTCGCCACCCTCTCAAACCAACTAGGACATGTTGCTCTCACTTGGCATTTTCACTCACTTTGTGTTCAATCTCACAATCACATAAACAAAAAAATGAAGTGACTAAACACTTTTTCACTTCACTACTTATAGTTACTTTTTTTCACCTACTTTACTATAGTCATTATTTTGTGCTTATTCATCACAACTAATACACACCACATTTTTTTGTCATATCTTGAGCATTTTCTACTCGATTTACACCCCATTTGTGGAATTATTTTTAGAATTATTCCTACCACCATAACATACACATTACACATGCATTATCTCTCCTTGAATTTTCTTCCATCCAATTCATACACATTTTTGGTGATTTTATCACTTTCTATCTATTTCATGTTTACTTTTGGCTTAGCATTCATTCTTCTCATCACTTCCCCTTTCACCGAAAGGGGGGCATATCATTGGGGTCATCCTATAATTCCCCTTATATCACCACATGCATTTAAAACACTACCAATGCAATAATTCCAAAACATTTACTAGTTCACTACATGACATTTCACCATTAATTCCCCTAATGACCTAATCTGGGGCAAAAATAAATAAATTTTTCTATGACATTTCATCACTTCCCCTAATGACCTAACTTGGGGGAAACAAGTGATTAAAAATATTTCCATGTGATCATTCACCAATTTCTATCGATTCCCCTAATGACCTAATTGGGGAAACTAGCATAAAATATCTCTATGAGTAAATAATTAAATCAATCAATCAATCAATCAACATGTTCAAACCTCTAACAATTGAAATCATATCAATCACTAAAAATTCAACATAATTGGCCTCCCAGATGACCTAACTTGGGAGTTATGTGTGGCCTCCTAGATGACCTAACTTGGGAGATTACATTCATTGCTTTCTAGATGACCTAACTTGGGAAGTTATTCATACATTTTGCATTTTTCTTCCAGATGACCTAACTTGGAAGCCATCATACATTTCATGTTTACTTCCAGATGACCTAACTTGGAATCCATCACACATTTTGGATGACACCCGTGGAGTGGGGGAAAGAGTTCCTTTCCTATACCACTCCTATATGGGTCAATTATTTTGATCAAAATTATTTGGATCCAAAACCACAAAATTTTTGATCTGAGTCCATCTGCAATGGCTAGATCTTGAGGATGTAGTTAGAGATTGGAGAATAACACACTTTTCTCCCTACACTCTTCCTCTGGGGAAGATGCCCAAATCCTCTGGTTGATTATTCATATATACACATAATCGAGTTGGGAACTGATCACTCCCTACCCCATCTCATCATCATATAACATTCAAAATCATCTAATCATACAATCATCATCTCATTTAGTACACTTCATCATGACATTATGCTTTTTCATTACGTTGCATGGATCAACATGTTGATCCATGGTTCAACATGCTATATGGTTCTTTCAACATGCTTTTTACTACACATTTGCGCATTCTACTACAACATGGGATTTCTCCAAATTTCTCTCAGTATGCATCTCTATCTACTTTATGTTACCGAGATTTTCACTCACCAACATAAAGTGGGGGAAAATGTAGTCACAAAATCATGCACTTACTATTACATTTATACCACCAAGTATGTTATTTTATATATGGATCTCACGTAAGAAAAGTATTCACTAATGACTCATCCCTAGTCTATGTCGTTAGTTAGTTGGTCATCATCATCATTTTCTTGCACATTTGTTAGTTGTTTACACAATTTTGGTTCATCTCTTAGGGAGTCTCAAGTGTCATTATTTGGTCATTTTTCATCTCTAGTCTTTGACTAGGGCACCTAAGGTAGTATTGGGGTGCCCATGGTGCCCTGAGTCCTTAATTTTAGGTGCCCTGGTCCCGTAACACTTTATTCATCTAATTTAGAATTTTGAGGTTGGTCTTTATGTTTTTCCTCTCATTCCCTAGGTACTAGTTGGCATGTCGGGTCATTAGTGTCAAAATTTGAGCAAGAGATCCCTATATAAACATAACATACTCTACTATCTTATGGGGGACTATCTACTATCAAGAGCTAGCTATCTACTAAGGAAAAGGACTATTTGGGCATCATTTACATCTGCATCACACAAGCATAGGGGAAAGGGTTGTATTCATTCTATTCCATCCACCATTTGCATTTTACATCTAGTTATTGCCCCCTACTTCTGCGTCATTGACATTAGGGCACCCTAGGCACACAATTGCACACACAAGCACACAAAACTACATTGGGTATGGAATGTAGTGCAAATGCTTAGTTGTAAGTCCACCATTGTGGAAGCTAAGGTCAGTCTGACCCCTTCATTTGCATCTTTATTTTTTAGGGATTTGATGCTTTGTATGGGGTTTTGTAGGTAGATCTTCATATCCGGTCTTTGGTGACATAAGTGAGGCTACTGTGACAATAATGTGACAAGATCGAGACATTGTGAACATCTAACGACACTTCTAGATTCAAGTCTGAGCTTTTCTACATCATAGACTAGGGCAGCACCCAGTACTGTAGAACAGGCAACCCATAGGTGCCATCACATTATGCTTCTATGCCTCTCTAGTGCCCTAGTCAAGTCAAAAACTTCATCTTCACTTATCCCTCCTATTTCAATTATTTCATTTCATTTAAATATCAAATAAAATTATTTAGGTGCATGCACTTCACACATTTCTTAGTGTAGATTCTTAGAATAGTACACACATCATTAGTTGTTCATAGTTTTTCGAATCCATTAAACATCATAATGAGGTAATTCCTCGTTTTCATTTTTAGGTTAGTACCTTATCCCTCCTATTTCAATTATTTCATTTCATTTAAATATCAAATAATGTTACAACCGTGCAGTGCACAATGGTGCCGCCTAAAATTTTGTAAGGAGGAGGTTTGGAGGTTGATCCCCTCCAACCTTATTAGGTCGCTTTTATTCTTATTTGGGATTTACTCCCACATTCTTGAGTCAAGTTGGGTACAATGTTTAAATATGGCGCATGAGGGCAAGTTTAAGTGGCTATAGGCCACTTTTAGACCCACTACATATGGACTCGATTAGGAGTCGGTTGGAATGCAAGTTGTGATTTATTTGTTTAACATATAGGCGGTCAAGTTGGTTGGAGTGCAGTACATTGTGGGCACCAGTGGAGATTTGGACCAAAATTAGAGAATTAGTGGAGCTTGGGTGGTAAGATAGTGTAGGAGGTGGTTGAATGTGTTGGCATTGGTGGTAAAAATGCATGGTAAACAATTTTAAATAGCTTCAATACCACATGCATGGCATGGGTAAATAAAAAGGCACATATATACAAAAGCTTAGCAATGGTGGTATGAATTAAAAGGAGGCAAAGGAACCCCTCCTCAAAAAGAGTGTTTCAAGCTTGAGGGCCCCTAACCAACAAATAATAGGGTCCACTTGTCGATAACGAGTGTCAAATCTGGAGTTGAAAAACACTCTTTTGTTGAATTACACTTGTCACTTGTCACATTTCGATCGGTCCACATGACAAGTTTGCATGTGTTCATGTCATCTTGAACCTACGCACATACCAATTTTTTTGCAGATTGACCAAAAATTCAGTGTGTGATAACTTATGCATATTGTCTCCATTTTCAAAGTTAACGTATATTGTTGGAAAGATCTCGACCGGATCTATGCAATGAACTTCGATTACAATAGATTTAGGGAATATTTCATATCGATGTTTTTCAAGTAAGGATCCTCTGGATCACACCTCCCCACTGAGAAACTTTTGGACCTCCAAAAGTACTTTAATTAGTAATGAGGTGAGGGTACTTCTCCCTCACCTTTCCGTTTCCATCCATTTTTCCTTGTTCGAATGTATTCCTTTTAAAGCCACGTGAAGATACTCAACATCACCCTCATGCAAAGTTCGACCTACTTGTCGAATGGTATCTTCCTATAACTCATTCAAATACTCATGAGAAAAATCATCAACATAAGGTACAAAAATGCTATCATCATGATCCATAATCATAATAGGCTCATACAATTTTAGATTTTCAACATTTACAACTAAATAAATTTGCATGTAAGGAGGTAAATCTAACTAGAAAGCATTATTACCAAATTTTTCCAATATTCAGAATGGACCATACTGAATTGGTTTCAACTTTTTACCTTCACTTGTCATTTGCTCCTTGCTGATGTGAAGCCAAGATAAATCGCCCAATTGGAATTTGTGATCAGTTAGATGCTTATCATGCCTAGCCTTATATTTAGTTTATATTTTCTCCAATTGTTCTCGAGTCAAACTAATGGACCAACTGTATCTTTTGCACAATTTTTTTGGATTTTTCAATATCACTATGTCCATTAACAACAAATTCTTGTCCAAAAGAGAAATCCAAAGGAGATTTAGGAAGATATCCAAAACAAGTCTCAAAAGGAGACTTCATAGTAGAAGAGTTAAGTACAGTATTATATACATGCTACACATAATACAAATGTTCATCCAACTTAGGATGTTTACCACAATAACCTCGGAGAAGATGTACCATAGTGTGGTTTACGACCTCTGTTTGACCATCGATCTGTGGATGAAATGTGGTGATTTTCTTCAACTTAGTGTCCATCAAGTCCCACAAAGTTGACCAAAAATCCCTAAGAAACCTAGAATCCCAATCGAAATGATAGAAGTGGGTAATCCAAAATGAACCCATACATGTTGGAAGAATAAGTGTGCAGTCCCTTCACCAAGTAATTTGCTTAGTACAAGGAATCAACACACACATTTTGCTAAATCTATCCACAACCACATATAAATAATCATGTTTTCTCGTGACATGGGCAAGCCTCCTACAAAATCCATGGATATACTTTCCCAAGGATGAGTAGGGACGGGAAGAGGAGTGTAAAGTCCTAACTTCCTATTACTAGGCTTGTTTATGACACAAAGAACACTTATATATTTGGCAACATGTTCCTGCATACGAGGCTAATAACAATACATTTGTAAATGTGCAATTGATTTTACCGACACCAAAATGACTAGAAATAAGAGAAGTGTGAGCTTCCCTAATCATATGCACTCTTTCATCTTGTGGAATACAAAGTTTACCCAAATGATACAAGATTCCATCATGCACATGATAGTCCAATTCTTCCACCTATTTACCACTCATCAAATCTTCATACACTTCTTTAAAATCAACATCATTAGCATATTGTTCCTTATAACTATCATGAACTAAAGAACTATTTTGTAAGAGAATAAATGCAACAATGGAGGTCTAGATAGCATATCAACAACCTTATTTTGTATACCTTTCTTATACACGATCCATTAAATTATTGCGGGAAACCCACCCATGAGAAATGTTTAGATTGGTATAGCTTGTCTGTGATTGGAGATACTAGAGGGGTTAATGATTAATATGAATAATTGTTTTCTTGCCCATCAAGTAATGTTTCCTCTTTTCACACCACTGTACTAAAGCATAAAACTCTTTATCGTAAGTTGGATAGTTTCTTACCACACTCGTGAAGGTTTCAAAATGATAACAAATGGTTTTCTTTTTTACATCAAGATCCCATTGCATAATCATTGACATATGTTTCAATCTCAAATGGTTGTTGTAAATCCAGAAGTGCTAAGACAAGAGTGGTATTTATCTTCTCTTTTAGCGTATCAAGGGATTTTTATGCTTACCTCCCCACTGAAAGACCTATTTAATGCTTATCAAAGAATGCAAAGGAGATGCAATAAATGAGAAGTTATCAATAAAATTTCTCCACTATTGAACTACACCAAGAAAGCTTCTAACCTCGGTAACATTATTGGGCTTAGGCCAATTCACAATGACCTCACTTTTTTAGAATCAATTTCAATTTACCATATCCCACAACATAACCCAAATAAATCAAATATGTTTTACCAAATTCACATTTTGACATCTTCAAATATAATTTCT
This sequence comes from Taxus wallichiana var. yunnanensis, assembly GCA_018340775.1. Classification (NCBI taxonomy): domain Eukaryota; kingdom Viridiplantae; phylum Streptophyta; class Pinopsida; order Cupressales; family Taxaceae; genus Taxus; species Taxus wallichiana. Next base: position 23,316,213 of record CM031240.1, read on the forward strand.
CCTTTCTCAAATCATCCATGAATTTTTGAATATGAATGACACGATCTTCTCATGTTTTGTTAAAGATCAGAATATCATCTAAGTAGACTATCAGAAAAACATCAATGAATGGCCTAAAAACATTATTCATCACACACATGAATGTAGTCGGTGCATTGCATAATCCAAAAGGCATAACAAGTCATATGAATAAACCTTGTTTTGTTTTAAAATCAATTTTCCAAATATCACCTTCACTAATTTTAACTTGGTGATAACCACTTCTTAAGTCTAACTTAGTGAAATAAACAACATTTTTCAACTGATCCAGAAAATAATCAATGCGAGGAATAGGTTACCAATTTTTAATCATGATCTTGTTCAAAGCACGAAAATCAACACACATCTGCCACGTGTTATCTTTTTTTGGCACTAAGATAGTAGGGTAACCACAAGGAGATGAGCTTGGATGAATAACTCCTTTTTCCAACAATTCCATCACCTACTTTTTGATCTCCTCATTCTCAACCACAAACAATCTATACATGCCAATATTAGGAAGAGGTGCATCCTGCAACAATTATATCTCATTTTGAACTCCTCTTTTAGGAGGTAAACCTTGTGGATCTTGAAACACATCATCATAGTTAGAAACAATCTTAATCAAATCATCTCTATGTTTAGGATCACAATCCTCAAAAGCCTTGGAATGATATTTTTCTTTGGATTTAATAACCATGAGCACAAAGTTCTTGCTTGAATTTACAAGCCTTTTCATCTATCCTGTAGAAACCAAAGAAAGAATTGTTTTCACACGATGAGCTCTAACAATGTATTCAACCCCATCTTTTATAAGCAAGTACTTATTCTCTTCCTTGTAGAAGATTGATTTTCTATCATAAATATATGGACTTCCCAAAACCACACCACAAATATCCAATGGAACAACATCCAAATCTACCTCATCAATGAACTTGTCAATAATGGCAAATCTGAATCTACAAGTTTTTGTTACATGTAATTTTGCATCATCACAAACCCAACCCAAAGGATAAGGTTTAGGATGTGGTTTGGTTTGGAGTCCCAATTTTCTCACCCCCTCTTAAACAAATTATCTTGATATCAATATCAAATAGAGTGTCTATTTTAGTGTGTTTAGAAACAACTCTAATGTGGACCAACTCGTTTCTTCTTTTCTCATAAAGAAAGCGAAAACTTTTCTCTCTACCCAATAAGGTCTTTCTTGGACGAAGATCTTTCTAGAGAACAAGTTGCCAAACTCAAGAAATCTCGGGAAATTGTCATGACAACTAGAAAAGCAGGGAAATAGGCTGTGATTCGTAACCTCAGGCCAGTGGTTTGGGATTCCTTCCCCCCTGGTTGGGCTTAGGATCCAGCTCTAGTTCCAGATGACGGTTCCGGTGGGAGAAGGCTTGGAAGCAGGGCCTCTCCATTGCATGTTGGAATGGAAATGGGTCCTTTTGGTCTTCTCCTGGCCTCCTACATGATGCTTTAGGTCTCTTAGACCTTCTCTTTGTTATTCTGAGAGACACATGCGAGCCTGGTTCACCCTCTCCCGAACATCAATGGTTACTATTGGCTTTCTGTTTGTAGACAGGAGACTCGAAGTTCTAGCGGTGTCAGAGGTTCCGGCGGGGTTGCTTGTTTAGTCAGAGACACTCTTCAGAGCATGATTTCTATTGTCACTGAGGATGGGTCGGCCCGCTTTCTTTGGGTATGGATTAGACATAATTCTCCCCTCCTAAGAGACATCTTTATTGGGTGCATTACTTCCCTCCAGACTTCCTCTTCATTTGCCATCCACAACGGCCCAGATGGAGACCCCTTCTTTGACCTTTATGTGGGTATATCTCAGTTCTCGGGCTCTGGGGAGGTCATCATCTTAGGGGACTTCAATGCCTATACCAAAAACATGCAGATTCCGAGGCACGATAGGACCGACGATGTACTTTGCACCTCTGAGGTGGATCCAGAGTTGGTTGGTTTTCAGTGTGATTCTGAGGACACGACAGGGCCCCTGACTTCCTATGGCCGACATTTTCTCCAATTAGGGGAATCTCATGACCTACTGATCCTGAATGGCATTCCTCACTTTCTTGAATCCCGGTTCTTCACCTGCAGACCATTTTGTGGTGGGGCCAGTGTGGTTGATTATGTCATGACTACCCCCGACTTGATTCCTTACATACACCACTTTTGTGTCTCCCCTATCCCTCTTGTTGACCATGCGACCCTCTCCTTTTCCCTCCAGGCTATCCCCTCCCAAGACCCCACCCCCTCCCCTTGCATATCACGTACTATTTGGAAATTTGACACAGGGGATCCCGACACCTTTTCCTCCCGCCTTCATCTACTTCTTCCCCATTCCTAACTTCACCTCACTCACCTCAGATTAGATGTTTAATACCCTCTCCTGCGCTATTCTTGAGGTGGCCATGAGTTCCTTCCCCCACGTCACCCACTCCACCCTATGCCATGGTACATGCCCTATGAACAAATGGTATGACGAGGAATGCAAAGCCTTCCATCGAAACTCCGCTTTGCTTTCTTGTATGCCCTTCCCTCCTTCCCCTCCCTAAAGTTAGCCTATTGTCACCTCCTTCGACATAAGAAACACACATTTATCTCTCATAGGCATCATGAGCTTCGTATGTCACTTATCCACTCTCCTAAACATTTCTGGTGCACCATTCTTCCCCATCGTTCACCTTTACCCTTGGACCTTGATCCCAATTCCATGTTCACCCACATCTCCACTCTTTATGACTTCTCGGGCCAGCCCCACATTCGGAGTTCATTCCCCTCCCTCCCTTTGCCATATTTTCACCCACACCAATGTGAGGAATGCCATTCTTTCTATGAGTTGTAATAAAGCAGGGGATGAGGAAGGGTTCTATGCGGAATTCTTCAAGTATGGTCGGAAGACGCTCCTCAATTATCTTGTGGACCTCTTCAATTAGGTGGTTTGTACAGGTTTTCCAGTCTCTTGGTCCCACCACATCATCCACCCCATACACAAGTCGGGGCCCACTTCCGACCCCAACAATTACAAGACTATCATGGTGGGTCACACATTCTCCAAGCTCTATGCTATTGTTCTTCACTTGCAGCTTTCTGAGTTCCTCGATCAGTACCATTGTAGAGCTAAGGGGCAGGCAGGCTTTCGACCGACTTACTAGACTACCGACCACATCCTCACTCTTTGGGCTATCATCGAAGAGGCTTGCCACCACTCTTCCAGAGTTTTTTGTTGTTTCGTGGATTTTCGGAAAGCCTTTGATTCTATTCCATGGGAAGCCCTTTTCTGCAGGCTTAGAGATATAGGCATTTCCAAGATTTTTCTTACAGCCATCACGTGCCTTTATGAGGAGGTCCTTGGCCGCCTTCACACTTCTGTTGGCTTGTCCGACTTCATCAGAGTACCATTGGTGTCAAACAGGGCTGCCCCCTCTCTCCTACCTTATTTGGGATCTATATCGATGAGCTTGAGGACTTTCTCAGGGATCATATACAAGAAGGTGATGGGTGCCTTCTGCACTAGGTTCTAATTTACATCCTCCTCTTTGTAGATGGCGTTGTTCTCCTTGCTTCTTTTGTTGAGGGTCTCCAGAGGCAGCTTGATGCCTTAGAACTTTTTTGTGATCATCGACAACTGACTGTGAATCTTGGGAAAACCAAAGTTATGGTTTTCAATTGTCTGAAGACTTTAGACCTCCACTTCTTCTTTAAGGGTGTGGAGATTGAGATTACTTGCTCTTATACCTACCTGGGGATTCTTTTTTATGGGCCCCATTTTAGCCTTCGTCCTACTCTCCAACCCCGAGTTAATAAGGGCTATGGTTCTTTGGTAATTCTTGAGAGACAGTGTTTCTTCCACCACTTTCAGGGCATTCCTTCTAGTATGTCCATCTCTTATTCCCTTGTTAGGCCCATGGTTCTGTATGGTTTGGAAGTTTGGGGTCCCTCTCTTTTGGACTTAGATTGTACCACTATCAAGCACGTTCAGATCCTCATGCTCAAACGTATTATCATGTGCAAAGAATTTGTTCCTCACAACATTATCCTTGTTGAGTTTGGGGCTCGCCCCTTTCGTTTGGAAACCATCTTCAGCCTTGTGTTGTTGTTGCATCATATTCAGGGGTATTCTAGTTCTTCTGTTGACAAGGAAAAGTACACTTATCTTGCCTATTGCTCCTCTGAAGCTATTGCATCCTCGGATCACAGTAGATGATCTCGTTATTGGTATGCTTGCGTTTCACACCTCTTCGAGTCCATTGACATCTAGATGGACCGTCTCCCACCCTTCAGCTATTCTCTGGATTCCCTTGCCCATCTACTACCCAACCAACATGATCTTCACAGGATAATCAGAGAGGATATCTACAGATAGTTCATCCAGCACACATGGACCAACCCCCCGGGGGGGTTGCGTCCGAAGATGTCACTCTATGCGGCACACTTTCTCGAGATCCGTGATGGGGTCATTTTCAGACCCATGTACATTTCCCGACATTGGTTGCAGGCCCTTCGTATCTCTCTGGGTCAGTTTCGAGTGGGCTCACATCGACTCCGTATTGAGACTGATCATCACTTAGACCGCTCGGAGCGGACTTGCCTACTTTGCTCTCTCCAGGAGGTTGAAACCAAAGAACACTTCATTTTCAGATGTCCTGTTTACTATGAGATTCGTGGGCGATTCCATTGCCTATTTTGTGAGCTTCCTTCCTTCACGACTTTCTTCAGATACTATGATCAGAGATGTCTTGCTCTCTACCTTCGGGAGGCCTTCAGGGACAGGCTCCTCCATCCTCCCCCCCAACAGATGGCTACTAGACTGATCACTTCCTTCTTCCTGTTGCTCTCCCTGGTGAGGGGCGTTAAGCGGCATTTGGTCACGTGTCTGGACCCCAGTCCAAGTCCATCAGGTCTCGTGACTTCGTTCCTTCCACCTCGAGGCTCCCTATCTTAGGCATGTCCTAGGGCACCTTCGCATAGACAGCGATCCACCGGGCCTACTTTGAGGCACCACCTTCCTCCCGAGACGCCGATTCTCGAGGTAAGCCACAATCTCTACTTCTTTTCATCACCGCACCGTGATTTAATCCCATTCAACCTTGAGTGTTAGGTGATGTTGTTGGGGATGTTGTTGCTTATTCCACTCCCTTCCCCACACTTGTCATCTCTCTCTTCTTCATTTTTGGTCTCTCGGCCTCTCGTTGTTTCCTTCTCCTCCTCTCCTTCTCTCATTTGTTTCGGGTGACTTGTTTGGGTCCTCTTCTTTGGGTTTGTTTGCTTTGTAATCTGCAGTCCATTGACATACTTTTGTGGTCATGTGTTGGACATTAATAACATTATCTTATCTTATATATCTTATCATCATACATAAATTGTTGTTTAAAGAGGAAGAAATATTAGATGAACTAGTCATAGAATAAGAGGAAGAATTACAACCTTGTAAACCCATGGCTATGATCTTGGTCTCATCACTGGAATTGGATCCAAGATCATGTTGCACCACAATGTTGGTCTTCTTTTCCTTCCCTTTCTTATTATTAAACCACTTTGGCTTAAGCTCCGGATGTAATTTCCAACACTTAGATTCATCATGATTCTTTTTGCAATGATTAAAAATGGCTTATCATCTTATTTTTTAACCGTAGAAGTAGTTTTTTTGCTTACCCTTTCCTTGAACTTGTCCTTTCGAAATTTCTCTTTACTTTCAGATTGCTTGTTCTTGCTTTTTGAAAATGACTCTTTGGACATTTTCCCCCTTGCTTCCAAATGAGTAGCTTACACCACATTGAATCAAGATTAGTAGGATTAAGCATGAGAATCATGTGTCTCAAATAACTATGTAACCCACTAATATATTTCAACAATGTTTCTTGCATACGAAGAGAAATACCCAAAATAAGAGATCTTTTTCTAAATTTTTGTGTATAATCCTGAACACTTTATCCCTTAGTTTGCCTTAAATTTTGCCAATCCATCATAGCTTGTTGCATATAACCCAAAGGATAAAATTGTTTTCTTAAATTAGAAACAAATTCACTCCAAGAAGAGATTGTTTTACCCTTTTTCTCATCAGTCTCTTATAGCTTACTCTCCCACCAAATGAGTGTTGTGCCACCCATTCGAAGAGTCGCCAGATGATTTTTGCCTCATCATCAACAATTTTCTAAACCTTGTAATATACTTCAATTTGCTTGATCTAGTTATCCAATTTCTCTGCATTAAGCTCTCCATTATACATTGGTAATTCAAACTTAATATCTAATTTCAACAAAGGAAGAAAATCAATTTTTTTACCATCCTTGGGAGAGCCAAATTCGATGGAGAAGCATGTCCTTCACTTTCTAGTTTTTACCTCTTGTAGCTTCTTTCTCAAATTTCTTCCTACGATCTTTGTATAGTTCCTCCACCATTTCTTTCATCTACATGAAGGATTGATAAAAGTCATCATTTTTGCCATATTTACACTCTGTGACCACCTCGATCCAATTTCTAAATCAAAACCTGTTATTGTACCTTCACCACATTTGGAATGGGACCTTGTCAACATACACCAAACACTTACAATCCAAAATAATATTTAAACCGATCATAAACTAGCTCGGATACTAAATTATTCTTAATCGAAAATAATATGCAACACACCTTCAAAATTTCTTAAAACTTGATTTTCGGATTTAAAATCAACTTTACAATTTTTCGTAATCGATAAATAATTGAAAACTGTGAGATAAGACTGGAAAAATAAAATACTAAGCAAAAACAGAGAAGTCTCGAGACAAGCAATTGATAACGGAGTTCGGCACGAAGCCTACATCTCTCGGGTCCATAAATATGAGACTGATCTATTAAAAATATACCTTAAAACACTTACAATGATGTAATTAAAAGATCTTCCCCAATTGCCACAATAATCTCCCTACAAAATAAACCCTGGTGTCTTTACAAATTTTTCCTTCAAAATGCCTCTATCTCACACAAAACCCCTTTAGGTTTACACAGTCTTCCCATTACCCTTCTACAAATACCAACTCACTCATATATAGATTTGTTACAACCACATGGTACAAATGATCTGCCTAAATTTTGCAAGAAAGAAGTTTGGAGGTCGATCCTCAAACCTCGGTGAGCCACTTTTATCCTTATTTGGGATTTACTCCCACATTCTTCACGCCGCGTTGGGTAACAATGTTTAAATATGGTGTAGGGGGTAGGTTTAAGTGGCTATAGGTTACTTTTGGACCCACCACATATGGACTCAATTGGGAGTCGGTTGGAATATGGGATGTGCTTGTTCACTTTGGCATGTAGGCTATCGAGTTGGTTGGAGTGCGGGATATTGTAGGCACCAAGTGGAGATTTGGGCTAAATTTAGAACTTGTGTGGAGCTTGGATGGTGAGATAGTGTAGGAGGTGGTTGAATGTGTTGGTATTGAAAGTGAAAATGCATGGTAAATGGTTTAAAATCTAAAGAGCTTTAATCCCACATGCATGGTGTGGGGAAAAAGACACACACACACACACACACACACATATATATATATATATATCACACAAAAGCTTGACAATGGTAATATGAAGTAAAAGGAGGAAAAGACACCCCTCCTCAAAAAGAGTGTGTCGACCCTAGCTAAGCCCCCAGCCTAGCAAATAGTTTGACTCACTTGTCGATAATGAGTGTCAAAGACCGGAGGTGAAAGACATCCTTTTATTCAAAACTACATTGCCACTTGTCACATTTTGATTGGTCCACATGGCAAGTGTGCACGTGTCATGTCATCTCGAACATATGTGCAAACCCATTTTTTTCCCAGATTGACCAAAAATTCAATGTGTGATAACTTTTGCATACTACATCTGTTTCCGAGTTACGCATACCAAAGTGGAAGTCTCTCGACTAGATCTACCTAGTGAAATTGATTATAATAGATTTAGGGAATATTTCAAATCGATGTTTTTCAACAAGGGTTCTCTAGATCAAACATACTCATCACACGACTAATTAACGACATTAGATTAGTAATAGGGTCACTTCCATCGTGGCATCACATTAATTTTCTAAAGGAATGAGGATTTTAAAAGTCGTAGAAAGCAACTCAAGATGCATCAAGAGGCACATCTAACTTGGGCTAATATGATATGTGTTCAAAGGTAATTAAATGAGGAAAAAATATATAAGATTTATATCCAACATGGGGTAGTAAGGCATATATTTAGAGACAATTATACAAGAATTTTATTTATTTATGCATGAATCCATTGAGGAGAGGGGAAGGCCAAGGAAGAAAACATACTCATCCTGTAACCAATCAACCATTATGTTAGTAAGAGATCCACTTCAATTGTGACATCGCCTTTATTGAATTGATTAATTCTAATATCATATATTCACATTGTTAAGTATAAATATGAGTGTGGTAATGAAATCCTACCATTAGACAACATCAATGAAAATTTCATAAAAATAAAAGCATTTGAGGGGATTGCATTAGTTGGAAAAAAAGATTTAGATTTTTTTAAGATTGGATTATGAAGCCATGAAGGAGGGGAGGATGAGAGGGGAAGGTCGAGAAAACAAACATATTCATCCCTCAACTAATCACCCACATGATGTTAGTAAGCGGGCTAAATCTATTGTGGTGTCACATTTTTTAAATGAATGAGGATTTTTAGAGTTTTAGAAAGAATTCAAAGCTACACTCACACAAATAATCGTACTCATCCTTGATCAATCAACTAAATTATGTTAGAGGGCCACTTCCATTGCATCATCACATCAATCTTTTAAATGAGCGGGTATTATAAGAGTCATAGAAGCACTTCCAAGATGCATTGAAGAGGCATATCCGACTTGGGGTAGTAGGGGCATGTATTTAGAGGAAATTATACAAGATTTTGGGGGTTTTAAAGCCCTTGAGGAAAATGGAAGGTTGAACAAGAAGACATACTCATCCCACAAGCAATCAACCCTTATATTAGTGAGAGGACCATTTCCATTATGGTGTTATACTTATTAGCTTGTTTTATCTTAATATAATTTTTGACTAGGTGAAGTATGAATACAAGTGTGGTAAAAATCCTACCATTAGATAGAAATAATGCCAATTTATAAAAAATGAAAGGATGTGAGGGAATAACAAAACCCTTGATTATAAAGGGATACTCTTAATGTGTTGTTAATGCTTTAAAGTAATAGGGGGAATTGGCTGGAAACTAAACAATATCATCATTGAAGCTAGGCTCTTGTTAGCCTCATTTGATAAGGTGGAAATTAATCATGTGTATAGGGCTTGAAATAAGCTTGTCGATAGATTAGCTAATCATGACAATGACATGTCGATAAGATGATACGGCGGGCGGGTGCATATCATGGAATAATATCTTAGTCATTGTTAATGATGATAAGACACCCTGAGCTTTGGAATGATAGCCTCTTGAGTTCGTGTGTGACAGTCCCGTGGGTAGGTTAATTATTCTTTGGGAGGGGGAATTAATCACCCCAATTTGTGTTTAGTCTTATTACTTTGTACATACTGAGTTTAGTTTTATTCGCTTCAAGACTATAAAGAGCTCTTGGTTAAACATGGGGGCGACACGATACACACCTAACCAAACCACCTATTTACATATCAAACATGATGGTACTCTATAGAGGTTGTTGAGAGGTGGCTTTTCCAATTACATTAAGAGGCTTAAAGGTAATGATCCCTAAGCGGCTCTTGAATACGGTAAATTTTGGGATGGGGGCTATGTCAAAATGAGGGGCATGGAGATTTATGTCATGAAGAGTCTATTGTTGAGGCCACATGTTTTTACTTGGAAGGCCTAAAACTTTTCAAGGATAAAACTAGGCAGAGGAGCGAAATAACCACTTTCTTTGGGCGGATGAAATAATTCTTTGTTTGATGATGGTATTGAAGAAGTTATCTGCTGAGTGCTAGTCGGATGTATGCATGGTTGTTATGAAGTATCTTACCTTGGAAGACAAATTTAGAAATATTTTTTCCTACCATCTCTCCATCCTCAATTACTTGTGTAGGAACCAAGCTATGAGTTTTCCTTCTTTCTCTTAAGATCCCTTACTTCTTCCATCAATGATTATCAAAATGAGAAAGTGGATACTCTGTTGCACCATGGGCTGATTATGTTAATGTATCAGAAAGGTAAACCTATGGTCCCGACCCAACCCCTTACCCATATGGAAGTGGATTTGGACAATGAAACCCTTTCTTGACCGATTGACTTGCATTAAAAAATGTGGACCCTAGGATAAACAAGATGACATAGCTATGAATATCCTCTGTAATCTAAAATAGGGTGATAAAGCTTTAGGGAGAGCACTACTAGAAAGGAGAGGGAAAAAATGGTTGATTGGTAAGCTAGGGTTTTGAGGGTTGAGTTTATCGCCGACATGATCCTTACGGTTAACAAAAATCTTGTCAAAGAGATTAGGGAGTGCCACAGAAAAATTGATGTGTAAAACAAGAGAATTGGCGGGCTTAATGAAAAAATAGTCATGCAGAGCGAGAGAATATCCATTCTCCAAGACCTCATTGACAAGACCGAGGTCATTGATAGTAAGGAAAAAAATGAGACTAGAGATGAGAAGTTATGAGGATGAAAAGCACATGGAAATTGAAGGTAATGCTCCTACTAAAAATGTTCGTAAAAAGGTTATAATTTTTGGAAAGGTGAGCTTGGGGGATCCATGGACAAAGGACCTAGTGCTAGGACCAGAAGTAAAGTTGTCTCTAGAAGGCAAAACAGATGGCAAAACTTTGGTTGCACTTTTTGCAGGGTCTATGGTAGTTTTTTCTTCTTGTCTCCATGGATTTTATTTTGTATTCTTGTAAAAATGTAATTTTGTAGACCTAGTGTGGGTTGTTCCTCTCTCGGGGTGTCCTCTTGGTGAAGCTTGTTTGACTTAAACCCACGTATTTTGTTTTGTTGGTTATTCTTCAGCCTGATATCTTTTTGTACATGGTTTTTTTGTCCCTTCAAAACCATTTTTTTACCTTATCTAAAAAACATTAGCTGGAAAAGAGATTTAAATTCAAAAATATTCGGGGTATGAATCCTTAGAGGAGGAGAGTGGAATGTTGAACAAGCAAACATACTTATCCCACAACCAATCACCTGCATTATGTTAGCAAGAGGGTTGATTTCACTATGGCATAACATTAATTTTTGAGCAAATTATGGTTTTTAGAGTTATAGAAGAAATTCAAAGATGTCCTTGAGCAAGCAAGTATACTCATACCAGTAACGATCAACCACATTATGTTAGTAAGAAAAATTCCATTATGGTATCGCCTTATGTTTTTGAATGAGCGGGGATCTTTAGAGCCATATAAACAATTCCAAGATGTATCGAAGAGGTATATTCTACTTAGTGTAGTAAGGCATGTATTTAAAAGCAATTATACGAGAATTGTTTTTATCATGAAGCCATCAAGGAAAGGGAAGGTCGAGCAAGAAAACATAATCATCCCACGACCAATTAACCATTATGTTAGTAATAAGACTGCTTCCACTTGTGAACCACCCTTATTTCTTGTTCCATTTTAATATTGTATATTTATTAGGCTAATTATGAATATAAGTGCAGTAAAAAAATCCTACCACTACACAAAAACAATGCCAAATTCCTAAAAAATGAAAGGAGACAAAAGGATTACATTTGCTTGAAAAGAGATATAGATTAAAAATTGGATTATGAAGCCATGGAGGAGGATATGGGAAGGTCAAGAAAGAAAGCAAGCATATTCACCCCTGACCAATCACCAATATCATGTTAGTAAGAGGGGCAATTTTATTATGGCATCACATTAATTTTTGAATGAATGATAATTTTTAGAATCGTAGAAGCAATTTCAAGATGCACCAAAGATTCATAACTTACTTGGGGTAGTAAGGCATGTATTTATAGGTAGGGAAGTTCAAGAAAGAAAACATACTCGTTGCACTGACCAATGAACCATTATGTTAGTAAGAGGAGAACTTCCATTGTGGCATTACCTTTATTGTGAAGTTTTTGGTTTAGATTCTCACACGCTAAACTAGAATAATAAACTCTCTCCAATTATCTCCAATAATAATTTATTCATATCATTCATACATGATCACATATAATATATACATGTTAGTACTCCTATAAACAAGGAGTAAACAACTAATTAACATCCCTATAATTACTCCAACACTCCTATTTATGTGAGTTGATTACTAACAAATTTGCACACTTTACACATACATACTTACCTAATTATGTTGGGTGTTATAACAATCTAACAACCCATATCATAACCTCATACAAATATATTTTCTCATTAATGTGAGCACTACACCATAATATTTCTAACATTCCCCCTTAGTGAAAACATGGTAGAAAAACAATCACTCTCCTTCTACTAGCTCGAGCCACCTCTACCTACTCATGATCTTGATCCATGTGCATTGTCACACAACTCTCCAAAGTTGTATTCTCACAAGTGGCTTTCATGGATGGATACAACAACCACCCAGGTATGAACAAGGACCCACACATCCATTCATCCTCCACACATGTACAATGATGGTTTTACACAAGATTGACCAACAACCCAAACACCCTAGAAGGTTTTATAGGACAACCAACAACCTAAACATCAAGATGGTTTTATCAGGACAACCAACAACTTAAAAGGATGGTTTTATAGGACAACCAACAACCTCATATATGGTTTTACAAGACAACCAACAACCTAAAAAAGTATCACGATGTTGTAGTACATTATGATTATTGTTCTCCACTACATTTTTCCAACAAAGGATTACATTAGAATTATGCTTACTTATCACATCACCGAAATACTAAAAATAAAATGAACACAGTAAAATTTCCACCAAAGTATTATGTAGTCCTATTTCTATTGGTTGATGAGAGGTCATTTTTTAATTCCATCCTTTGTTGCCTCTATCCTTCAATAGATGTGTTGCTTTCTCATCAATTGGAACTTGAAGCTCATTGGTTTCCGTATTGTGATTTATTTATATCTACCCATGCAATGTGAAACAAACATGTTTTAGGATGCCAGGTTATCCCAAATATGCACCAAAGATGCATATCTAACTTGGGGTCAAAAGTAGTTGTGGAGCTCAATTACTTCAGTTTAGCATGCTATATTGAACTTGCATGAAAAAGTAGTAACCGACATCGGTTATGAAGGGACCGACATTAGTCACCTATGACCGACATAGATTAGGCAAGTAGGAACCGACATCAGTTTGGGTTAACCGACGTCGGTTACCTGTGCGTGAGTGTTTTATTTAACTCACGGGAATTATATATGTTTTTAGTATTAAAGTAGATCTATTGATTGTAATTGCATGACTAAGTTCCCTAAGTTTTTATATGCCTATATAAGCATGAAACCATTGTTTATAAGAGAGTGTTAATGATTATTGTGAAAATAATTGTGAGAGAGAGAATTCTTGGAGAAGAAGGAGAAGCTTGAGAGAAAGAAATTACTGTACATCTGAGATGTGTGGAAGATTGTATATATTCAATTGTATATCTTCTGAAAGCTTTGGATAATAGATTGACTTGTTTCTTGGTGGATGTAGCCCACACTGGGTGAACCACGTTAAATATGGTGTTGATTTATATCTCTTGTTTTGTATATTTCTTCTGGTAGAATATCGCATTTATTGCATGTATGCTTAGATCTGATATATTATCTATACAACCTTGTGCTAACCCCAACCACTTTGGTATCGAGCTTTGTTTGAAGGTTTTATGTGTTGACATATTTACTCATAGAGGGTTTTCGATTGAGTGGGAGCTACAATAATGGCGAAGAAAAAAAATACAAGGTAGAGAAGTTTGACGACCGAAATGATCAATTATGGAAGATGCAGATTGAGGATTAAGCGTATCAAAGAGATTTGTACTTACCTTTGGATGAAAAGTCTAGACCTACGAAGATGTGATGAAGAATGGAATATTCTTGACATAAAGGCTTTGGGATCTATAAGATTGAGCTTGGCAAAGCATCTCGTGGCTTCTAATATTATAGAATCAAAATCTAAGGTAGAGTTAATGAAATCTCTTGCTAATTTATATGGAAAACCTAGTGCTTTAAATAAATTTTATTTGATGAAGAAACTATTTAGTTATAAGATGCATGAAGTTGGATCTGCATCTAGTCATTTGAATGATTTCCGATCTATTGTAAATCAGTTAATATTTCATTTGATGATGAAGTGAAAGAACTTTTATTCTTGTGTTCTTTTCCTAATAGTTGGGATAACTTGGTAATGACTCATTAGTAATATAACATCTGCTAATAATATTTTGAAGTTTGATGATGTGGTTAGTATAATCTTGAATGAAGAAATTTGTAGGAAAAATATAGAGGAATCATTATCCGGGAATGCTTTGAATGTAGAAAGCGAGAGGCATGAAGAAGGAGAGATCTAAAAGTAAGAATAATGGAAAATCAAAGTCAAGGGATGACAGATCTAAATCCAGAGGTAAGGGAATTACTTGTTAGAAATGTGGAAAGAAAGGACATACAAAGAAATATTGTTGGTGAAAGGATAAAGAGAATCAACACCCAGACAAAGGTAAAGAGGAAAATATTAACAGAGGTAATGAAAGATGCTCTTATTCTTCTTTGGTTATTAAAATAGAATCATGGGTTTTAGATTCGGGAGCTTCTTTCCATGCAACCTCTAATAAGGGTTATTTTAGAAATTATGTCCAGGATAATTTTGGGCATGTTTATTTGGGTGATGATGAACCTTGCAGTATTACTGGTAAAGGAGAAGTTCATATAAAATTGTAGAATGGAAATATATGGGTATTTAAAGATGTGAGGCATGTGCCAAGCCTCAAGAGGAATCTTATTTCTGTAGGTCAACTAGGTGAAACTGGTTGTATGGTTACATTCACAATGAGACTCTTGGAAAGTCACCAAGGGTGCTTTTGTTGTGGTTAAAGGTAAGAAGGTAGGAATGTTATATATATCTACCTATGTTATTGATTCATTTTATGTGTTATCTACTTGATTCAGATGCATGCATGTGGCATAATTTGGGCCATATGATTCAAAATGGAATGCAAATCTTAAAGGCTAAGGGTAAGTTATCAGATTTGAAAGATTTAGATCTTGATTTTTGTGAGCATCGTATCTTTGGAAAGAAAAAGAGAGTGAGATTTCTCAAAGTTGGGTTAACTAAGGAGTAGAAATTGGAGCTTATACACTCGGATGTGTGGGGACCAACTGAAAGAGGGATGCATGAGAACCGATGTTGAAAACAATGCACCACAATGAAGTTGCACTCCGATGGTAACATCAAGCTCCAATGCAATAAGCAAGATTTGAATCAATGGAAAGAAAATGCAAGTAAGAAAATAGGTCTGCTCATGCTCATAGATCGAAAAAAGGAAGTACAAATAGGGGTGTTGTGTAACCCCCATGCCTAAACAAGGAAAGAATATCAATGACGCCAGCGCGAATATGACGTGGATCGATGATGCATGATAGCGCCACTAAAGGAGGAGTTACAATTCTAAATAAGGAATGTAACTCCTATGACACACTAACGCAAATGACAATGATAGATTCTATGATAGAATCTGACACTTGTCATTTGACTTCCTAAGACCTATGACTCTCGCAAGGCGAGATGACTCACCAGGTGATGTGGATGATGACTAGGCATGTCACACACACCAACACCCCCCTTCATCGAAGCCGAGGAAGAGGTCATGGTAAGCCAGAACAAAAAATAAGACTCCCCTAGACAACTAAGAAAGATGTGTCAATGGGGCCCGACAACTAAAGGCCTGATAAGGTGCCCATATACAAACAACATCTTTCTGGAAAGAAGAAGAGGAGAAGAAGGAGGAATATATAGCCTGAAGAAGATGGGTGGCTGCAGTAGACCTCACCCCAAGAAGAGACTGCAAGTGAAGAAATTTCACCTCAGTGAAGGGCTTGGTGAATATGTCTACAACCTGATCAACTGTCTGAACATATTGTATGTTGATGATGTTTTCATGTATCAGCTCTGTATGAAGTGCATGTGAATCTCAATGTGCTTCGTCTGCGATCTTGAAGCTCGGTCTTCTACAAATCGAGATAGTGCTCATGTTGTCACAATAGATTATGGTAGGCCGCTGAAAGTGGATGCCAAACTCTGTCAAGATACCTCAGTAACTAAACAACTTCTATGGTAGAGTTAATGCTCCTCTCGTATTCTACTTTTGTTGATGATATGGAAATGACGTTCTACTTCTTGTTGGACCAAATGACAGGACTGAACCAAGAGTGAAACCGTAGCACGAGGTAGACTTCGATGATCTAGATCAGGACCCAATCTCGAGTAGGTGAGGACTTGCAATCGGACATGTGAAATTGAGCAAGAAAATCAAGAGAGTACTTAGGTTGCGAGATCATGATTCCTAAGTCAGATTGTGAAATCTAGATCCCAAGAAAATAATGAAGTAATCCTAAGTCAGACATGGAGAACTTGTTGGCCAAGGAGATCTTCATAGAATTAATGATAGAGGAAGAGCTACCCGTGATCAACAAGTCATCAACATATAGAACAAGAATAAGCATGGAGTCGTCCTGCCATAGAACATAAACATTTAGGTCGAGAATGACACCGAGTGAACCCTGATGCAAGTAAAAGGAGTCCATCTTAGCATACCAAGCTCGAGGGGCTTGTTTAAGGCCATAGAGAGACTTCTTTAACTTGCAAATGAGGGATGGATCATGGACATAACCCGAGAGGTTGTTCCATATAGATCTCTTCCTCTAGGTCCCCATGAAGGAAGGCACTCTTAACGTCCATCTGGTGGACTTCCCATCTGTTAGCGGTAGCGATGGCAAGGGTCAGTCAAATGGAAGTCATCTTTGCAACCAGAGAAAAGGTTTCGAGTAATCAACCCCAGCTACCTGGGAGAAACCCTTAGCTACAAGTCATGCTTTATACTTCTTGACTTCTCCATTGGCTCCATACTTTGTTCGATATATCCACCTACACCGAATGAATTTTCTTCCTTTCGAGAAGAGGGGTAAGATCCCAAGTGTCATTCTTTATGAGTGAGGAATACTCCTCATCCATAGCGAATCCCACTTAGGAATCCCAGAAGCTTCCTGGAAAGATGGTGGATCAAAAGCAAAGGCAAAGAAGGAGTGGGGTCCAATGAAACTTGAGCACATACGTCTCTCATCTGAAGGATCTCTAACTAAATCTCCAACACTCTGTAAAGTTTTCCTAGCCCAAAGAGGTCCCGAAGGTTCAAGCTCAGAGTCGAAAGATTCTTCACTCGAGTGAGAAGGGACATAGTCCTCATCATCACTACTGTCAGAATCAGAAGACTCAGAATTTTGAGGATCGGGAGGAGCAGGGAGAGGAGGAACTCACTCAACATCATCATCATTTGACGAGTCAAAATTTGAATCAGTGGGAAAAAGAACCTCAATGTAAGTCAAAGTCAAGGATGACTCATAAACCTTCACACTCCTCTCAATATAGAGCTCATGGGTAGTAGGGTTCAACAATCGATATCCCTTCACACCATCAAGATACCGACAAAGATACAAGGTTTGGATTGTGGATCCAATTCTTTGCATTTCTTCTTGGGAATCCAAGCCATAGCCTTGGAACCGAAGACTCAAAAGTGCTCAACATCAAGCTTGTGTCCAAACCAAGATTCAAAGGGTGTCATCCCTCTTACTACCTTATGTGGAACATGATTTTGAATTTAACAAGCACAATTCTGTTTCAACCCAATATCTTTGCGGAGGAAGGGACTTGAGTGAACCATACAAGTGCCCATCTCCTTTAAAGTTAAGTTCTTTCTTTCTACAACTCTATTTTGGGAAGGGTCAGAAACAATCAGTATGCTACAAAGAAAGCCCCTCGAAGTGCAGAAATCCTCAAACCTATTGCTTACATACTCACCTCCATTATCGGTTCAAAGAACCTTGATAGACCGTTCTAATTATTTCTCAAAGAAGAGCCTTAAAGTTTTGAAAATGCTCAAAGACTTCAGACTTAAGCTTAAGAAAATATACCCAAGTATAACATGAAAATTCATCAATAAAGGTTAGTATATATAGATCTCTAGTGAAATAAGGAGATGGAAAGGGGCTAGAAACATCACTATGAACAAGATCCAAGGGACGAGTAGCTCTCCAGGATTTTCCCTTATCAAAGTTTTTTTAGGGTGCTTTCCGAAGGTACAACCCTCACAAAGACCTTTAGAAAACTTAACTCGAGGTAACTTTGTTGACCATTTCAATTTGGCTCAATTCTTCAAGGTAACAATAATTTAGATTCCCCAAATGCTCATGCTATAGCTTGCTAACCTCATTTGCATAAGTGAGCAAGGCATTGGGACGTCAAATCGAAGAGAAGTGGGAAAGGTATACAACCGTGAATGGTGATCCACCTTTCCCTCACCACTGATGCAATTAGAGTTAAGCTCACAAATGATCACCAAGTTAGGACCAAATTCCACTCGCATTCCTTCACCAAGGTGGGTGATTTGGTAAACCGATAGGAGATTGGTAGAGAGATTGGGAACACTCAACACTTGGTTAAATGTTCCACCTTCTATCTCTACCGATCCACTACTCGGAAATTGACACATGAGTGTCATCACCCAATGTGATTTGGGACATGCCACATGGTTTAATGCTAGAGAATTCAACCTCTAATGAAGCCATGTGGTGTGAGGCACTGGAATCAATAATCCAAGTTGATGATGGAGTTGATCTAGCTATGAGGGCCATACCTTTCTTCTTTTCATTTTTAGACTCCTTTGCTTTAGAAGACTCGCCCTTCTGAGTATTTTGTTTAACGGATTTAGGAACACTTATTTTATTCTTCTCAAGCAAATGAGTTAAGTGATCAATTTGTTTCCGAAAACAATGATGCTCATTATGGCCAGAATTCTTACAATAGGAGCATTTAAACTTTTCCTTCTTTGCTTTAGGCTCAGAAGTCGAAGTGTTAGTGTTGGGCTTAGCTGGGGTTGGTTGGTCTTGGTTTCTTTCTTAGGTTGGTCCTTTGTTTCTTTCTTCTTTTCATTTTTCTTGCCCTTATTTGCCACAAGGGCATGTGACTTGGATTTTAGAGTCCCCATTTGAATGAGTTTGTCCTGTTCTCGAATGAGTTGGGACAAAAACTATCAAAGGAGGGCATTTTCCAAGTACTACCCAAGGTGGCTTTCGTGGTGTGGAAAGTTGAAATGAAGACAGAGTATTCAGGACCTAACTTAGAAAGAATCGACAAGATCAATTAAGAGTCTTTCTTTTCCACTTTACATTCCTTTAGAAGTAGTCTAGTGTGGACAAACTTTGAGAAGAAGGCATGCATGTTTTCAAAGTCACTAGGATTTAAACTTAATAGTTCGTTGTCCAACTCATGCACTCTCATGTCATCTTGCTTCCCAAACATATCATCAAGTGTTTTCCACACTGCATCAGGAGTCGAGGAAGTTTCGACTTGAAAGAGTAAGTTGGGAGAGACGGACATATAGAGAAGACCTAAGGCTTCATCACAACGGTTGAACCACTTAGATTTTTTGGGTTCATCATTAGGTTCGGTCTCTAACCCCATGACGACACGGTATAACCCTTTACTTCGCAAAACCAATATAATTTTAGATTTCCATTCAAAGAAGTTAAAAGGTGTGAGCATTGGTACTTTAGAGATATCCATAATGAAGAGATAGAACCAAAGGATGCAGAAGGAAGGAGAGAGAAAAGAAACAACCACCCCAAAACAATATCACACCCCCAGTTTGGCACTTTATAGTTCAGTGCATTGATTACAATCAGATGCGACTATGTGCCGAGAACTAGTCTGTCACTCACCTTGCAATCAGCGTAATAATGCATAATAGTGGAGACAACAATCAAGGTTCGTTGGGTGCGCAAAGAGATCGACACCGCAAGCAAGCACAAGAATGAGAGAAAACAAGAAGGGGAAGAGAGGGATTTGTGAGAAACAACATCTCATGTCACATGAAATAATCCCTTTTTTGTAAGATTGTGGTGGACGTGCTCACAAGTCCACAAGTAATAAAAGGGATAGAACAAAGCTCAAGATGATTCAAAATGAGTTGAATTAAGCAATACAAAGACACCCCCAAAATGCGGCACTTTATAAAATAGTGCATTTACAAAACTGATAATCCCATCATCTAGAGTGTGAAAAAACATGCAACTTTGACTAAAGAAGTGCTCAAAACCAAGCAACGAGTCAAAAGTTATAGCAAAAAAATAATTCCCGCAACTGATGGAAAAATGCTAATAAGCCTACAAACAGATTAAAAAAGGGCCCTAAATGCATGTAAAGGGTGTCATTATGTATGCTCGTTGGAAACGACATCAAATTTTAAATAGGGTTTGTTTTAATTGCGAGGGGGGATTAGCCTCCTGCCAACCCCGGACCTCACCCTCCGTCTTCGTCACTCAAAGGAAGGTTATTAAAACAAGCAAAAATACCCAAAAAAAGGTTTACAATGCCAATTAAAAAATTTTACACCTTAAAATATTTTAAAAGGTGATTATTGATTTACCAATAATCAATTCTAAAGGAAGGAAGGTGTATCACTGAGCTATGACATTGTTGACCGAGTTGGTGAAGGAGAATGGAAAAACTTGGTGGAAATTGATCGAGCCGAGGGTGTGGGAGAGTAGAGTTAATTTCGAGTTTCTAGTCGAGGTAGCCACGTGCACAAGTTGTAGGTCGGTGGCGGTCGACGAGTTAATAGAAGCGTCGCTGCGTTCAATCAAACCGAGTTGTTGAGGTGTGCCGTTGAGTGCAAGCTGGACTAGAGATGCCACATTGAAACCACTTACTAGGTAGGAGTCCGCACATGGTGCGAGTTGAAAGCTGTTGTTAGAGGATCCTTCAATGAGGTGGAGGATGGTTAAGCCAAGGAGAAGCAAGTTTGGTGAGCGAAGAGAACCTGGTGAGGCCAAGAAAGTCTTACGAAGTGATACGGGGCAAATGTGATGATCCCAAGTTGATCACAACGGTGAAGGAGTTGGAAAATGCACGCGTGCAGAGCTATAATAAAACTCAACGTAGACACAACCATGCAAATAAGTTACAGAGAACCGTTGAGGAAGGAAGAAGAGAGCACGTGTTGATAAGAACATGAGTAGTGCAGTGAAGAGTGCAGGGATTCCCACGGCCGAGGTGCTCCAAATGATCAACTAGAGATAAGTCGCAACTCACAGGTAGCTGGTGATTAAAATAAAGACCGAGCAAAGCAAAGAAAATACACGAAACACTAGTGTAGATGTGGATGTAGCATGTAGGAATTACCAACGCTGAGAGTGTTGAACCAAGAATGGAGATCCGAGGCAAGAGGTATCAATACCCAATGCATGTAAAAGCAATGCACGAGAAAACCAAAAACAAGCCTCCAAATCCAAAACCGTGCCCAAGCAGCGGGTTCACCAATGCAAAGGTAACCTCGAGACAAAAAACCACAGGTCCATGCCAGAGTAAAAATGAGCTCACAAGAATAGAAGCAATCCCGAATGAACTCAACAACCCATGATAAAGCAAACCAACCAAATACTCTCAAATTTGTAAGCTCACCGAGACCTTAATACAAGGTGAGCAATATAATTCCAAAATAATAATCGAAAAAAATTACACGAGGAAAATAAGAAGAAACTAGAAGTAATAAACAACTTGATAAACGAAGAGTGCACATTTTACCGAAACCAGCTCTGATACCATGAAAGAGGGATTCACGAGAACCAATGTCAAAAATAATGCACCACAACGAAGTTACACTCCGATGGTAATGTCAAGCTCCAACGCAATAAGCAAGATTCGAATCAATGGAAAGAAAATGCAAGTAAGAAAACATGTCTGCTCATGCTCATAGATCGAAAAAAGGAAGTACAAATAGGGGTGTTGTGTAACCCCCATGCCTAAACAAGGAAAGAATATCAATGACGCCACTGACGCATATGACGTGACTAACGCATATGACGCCACTAAAGGAGGAGTTACAATTCCAAATAAGGAATGTAACTCCTATGACGCATTGACACAAATGATAATGACAGATTCTATGACAGAATCTAACACTTGTCATTTGACTTCCTAAGACCTATGACTCTCACGAGGTGAGATGACTCACCAGGTGATGTGGATGATGACTAGGCATGTCACACACACTAACACAACCCATGTAGCTTCTCATGGAGGATCTCAATATTATGTTACTTTCATTGATGATGCTACGAGAAAATTATGAGTTTATTTTATTAAACATAAATATGATGTTTTTGAGACTTTTAAAAGATGGAAAACCCTTGTTGAGAATGAATCAAATTCAAAGTTAAAGTGCCTTAGATCTGAAAATGGTGCTGAATATGATAGCAAGGTTTTCAATGATTATTGTTCAGTGAATGAAATACATAGAGAAAGAATGGTTCCAAGAACACCACAAGAGAATGGTGTTATAGAAGGAATGAACATGAAAATCATGGAACATGTTAGACATATGAAGATACATGCTAGATTGCCCATGTAGTTTTGGGTAGAAGCAGTTGATACAATGGTTTATTTGATTAACTGTGGGCCTTCAAGTTCACTAGATGGAGGAATACCAAAGGAAGCTTGGACCAGTAAAGAGCTAGATCTTTTTTTTCTTAAAAATTATGGTTCAGAATTTTTTGTGCATATTGATAAGGAAAATAGAAAAAAGTTGGATGCAAAATCCAAGAGATGCACTTTCATTGGTTATGGGTTTGGTGATTTCAGATTCTGTTTTTGGGATTTAGAGAATTTTAAAATTATTAGAGTCAGAAATTTAATGGAATGAAAAGAGAATGTACAAGGATCAAATTTTACTACCCAAGGACGAACCGGTTGAGAAGTTTGTGAATGAAAATGAACTCTAGGATTTAAAAGTCATACCTACATGGTTGCGTGACAAGATGGCAAGTGTCGGTTGACCTGGCCCGACATCAATCAGCTAGACCGATATCGGTTACAAAAGAGCCAAACCGGAATCGGTTAGCGAGAACTAGCATTGGTTAAAGGTGATCGGCGTCGGTCACTATAATTGGAAACAAATGTTTAGGAGGTCCAGAATGAGCCTCTGGTACCCCAAACTTCTGTGAGAAGGTCACAAAGGGTAAGTAGACCTCCAGAAAGATTTACACCTTCTCTATCTTATTTATCATTGGTGATAAAGTTGAACCGAGAAAGTTTTAAAGAAGCAATGCAGGATAAGACTCACGTGCGGTGGAGAGCATGATATAGATGAGGAGATGGAATCCTTGGAACATAACCAGACTTGGGATTTGGTTAAGTTGCCAATATGTAAAAGGACATTGCAAAACAAGTGGGTTTACAGGATCAAAGAAGAAGAGGGTAGACATAAAAGGTACAAGGAAAGGCTTGTAGTAAAGGGATTTACACAGAAATCAGGTATTGACTTTGGTGAAATATTTTCTCCTGTTGTTAAAATAAATTCCATATGTATTGTATTGAGTATAGTTGCAGTACATGATTTGAATTTAGAGAAAATAGATGTGAAGATGGATTTTCTTCATGGTGATTTGGATGAAGAGATTTATATGTAGCAATTGCTTGGGTATGAAGTCAAGGGTAAGGAGAAATTAGTGTGTAGGTTGAAAAAGATCCTATATGGGCTCAAACAAGCTCCAAGGAAATGGTACATGAGGTTTTATAGTATCATGCATGAACATGGTTACTTGAGATGTGAATATGACCATTGTGTTTATTTCAAAAGCTTGAAAATGGGAGCTATATTATTTTGTTACTATATGTGGATGATATGCTTATTGCAGGATATAGTATGTAGGACATTGGTGAGCTTAAGGGAAATCTAGTTCACACATTTTCTATAAAGGATTTAGGAGCTGCAAAAAGAATCCTTGACATGAAAATACATAGAGACAAGAAGAACAAGAAATTGTATTTGTCTCAGGAGGCTTATATCAATAAGGTGTTGGAAATGTTTAACATGCAAGATTCAAAACTTGTAAGTACACCTATGGTTGGAAACTTCAAATTGAGAAAAGATTAGTTTCCTTCATCACATGAGGAGGTCAAATACATGACACAAGTACAATATACTTCAGCAGTTGGGAGTCTCATGTATGCTTATGGTTTGTCTTGGACTAGACATTGCATAAACAGTGAGAGTTGTGAGTAGATTTATGGCCAATCTAGGTAAAGAGCATTGGAAAGTAGTCCAATGGATACTCGTGTATTTGAGAGGGACATCTAGCATGCAATTATGCTATGGAGGTTTAGATATTTCTTGATGTGGCTATGTTGATTCAGATATGACTTGAGATATGGATGGTAGAAGGAACACTACTGGATATATTTTCACAGTAGGTGGGACGACAATTAGCTAGATTTCGAGATTGCAGAAGGTTGTGGCTTTGTCCACTACAGAGGTAAAATATGTTGCAGCTACAGAGACTAGTAAAGAGATGATATGGATGAGCAGGTTCATGGAAGAGTTGGGAAAGAAGCAAGACGATTGCAAATTATTCAGTGATAGTTAGAGTGCAATTCGTTTGGAAAAGAACTCAACGTTTCATTCTAGAATGAAACACATTCAGTTGAGGTATCACTTCATACGATAGGTATTGGAGGATGGGTAGCTGAAACTGGAGAAGATTCATACGAGTGAAAACCCTACGGATATACTAACAAAGCCATTAACAAAAGAGAAGTTGGAGCTACACTCCACTTCTGTTGGTCTTTGAGTTTGAGACTTGAAGAGGACGAAACAAAGCTAAGGAAAGGATCCAAGAATGATGTTGTATAGGTATAGTGCAGTAATTTATCTCCAAGTGGGAGATTGTTGAGTTGTGGAGCTTAACTACTTTAGTTTAGCATGTTATATTGAACTTGCAAGAAAAAATAGTAACCGACATTAGTTATGAAGGGATTGAAATTAGTCACCTATGACTGGCATCGATTAGGCAAGTAGGAACTGACATCGGTTTGGGTTAAGCGACGTCGGCTACCTGTGCGTGAGTGTTTTATTTAACTCACGGGAATTATATATGTTTTTAGTATTAAAGTAGATCTATTGATTGTAATTGCATGACTAAGTTCCCTAAGTTTTTATATGCCTATATAAGCATGAAAGTCAGGGTCTATAAGAGAGTGTTAATGATTATTGTGAAAATAATTATGAGAGAGAATTCTTGGAGAAGAAGGAGAAGCTTGAGAGAAAGAAATTACTATACATCCGAGATGTGTGGAAGATTTTTATCTTCCGAAAGCTTTGGATAATAGATTGGCTTGTTTCTTGGCGAATGTAGCCAACATTGGGTGAACCACGTTAAATTTGGTGTTGAGACTTCCATTTAAAAGCCAACTTACAACATTAAAATGTCAACATCAATAACATAAGTACTTCAATGTACATAATCAAAAGTGCATCAATTTATGCATAGGAACAAACTTGTTCACATTTACCCCATTTCACAACTATTCAAGTACCATAAGTCCACATTTATGCACTTAAATGCACAACCTTTCAAGTTGTCAAGATGAAATTAAAAGTGATTTCATAATTGCCCTTGGTCATAATTGCCCTTCCTTTTGCCACCTTCACCTCATTAAATGTTGCACCTACAAATAAATTTGTATTAGACTCACCATTTTTCCCACAAAAATTAGAATTAATGTTGAATAATAACTATCCCTCCGATTTGTGTAATGCCTCCAAAATCATGATCGCCCCCTCTTGGTCAACAATTTGCAGTGGCGACATAATTTCATTGCTTCAGTGCATTTTGTTACTTTGTTATAGTTGACTTTCCTAGGCTCGACCTAGTTTAATCGTGTGGCTTTGGGACATGCTTCCATACCACCCATTTTTTTGTGAATTATCTTGTATCATTTTACTTGTTAATATAATATAAGATCCTATTCATGAAAACTCGAATTTAAATTCAAATGGGATGTATTATTATATATTGTATGAATATGGTTAGGAATCATTTTGTGGAAAAAATTGACAGAGCACATAACTGGTAGAGTTATATACCAAATTTGGATTTACAGGGAGGCCACATATACATGAGGTAAATGATAGTTACCTTTTTAATATTCAAAGTATTCAAGGAATGCTTGAATATGTGAGAAATATCATAAAATAGACAGAATGTTTAATACGAGAAGAATGTTTGCATATGTAATGAATATGTGAATCACTTACCTCAACATCTGAGGAATATGTGAATATAAATAAGTGTTATCTTTGTTTATGCAATTAATATTTGAATATCCACGTTTAACTTTATATTGTGTGGTTGAATATTGAAGAATGTTAGAAAATAGATGAAATCTTAAATACATGAAGAATGTATGTTATGCAATGAATATGTGAATCACTTACCTTAACATTTGAGCAATATCTAAATATAAATAAGTGTTGTCTTTATTTATGCAATTAATATTTGAATATCCACATTTAACTTTATATTGATTGGTTGAATATTGAAGAATGTCAGAAAATAGATGGAATGTTAAATACATGAAGAATGTTTGCATATGCAATGAATATGTGAATCACTTACCTTAACATCGAGGAATATTTGAATATAAATATGTGGTCTTTTTTTGTGCGAAGTTACTATTTGAATATCCATGGTTAACTTTGTATTATGCAGTTGAATATATACTGGAATTACTGAACATACATTGAATATATTTGTAACTTTTTCATTTTCTACTATGCATTCAAACTATTAATGTACACTAAAATTACTAAATATACATTGAATATGTTAGAGTTATTTCAAAGTGGATGCTCTTATTAAATTGTTATTATTGGATAAATACTTATATTTCCAAGGAGAATACAATGTTGTTATTGACTATGCACTATTTTATTGAGTAATGTGTTCCATTTAGACCTATTTTTTTCAATCATGCATGTTAAACTATTGTTTTTAGTGTATATTCATTTATTTTAGTGCATTTTGTTTATGCCTTCGTTCACCATGAACTCTGCTAATATGGTCTTGTAAATGTCTAAAAAAGGGTTTTTTAACCCACGAGTCTTAAAATTTCAAAATACAATGTTGTTATTGAATATACATTGTTGTTATTGAATAAAAACTTACATTTTCATAATTAATGAATATATATTGAATATACGGTGGTAATTTTGTAATTTCAAACAATGCATTAAATGAAAAAATTACAATCATATAGTCACTTTGTATATTCGAGTAATTTTAGAATTTTGGTATATTCAATGTTCATATCGCCACAAACACTCTCAATTCAATATATTTACCACCAACCTTCAAATCATATATTTAGGAATTTCAAAGTGCATATGTAATATCCGAATGTAGTACGAGTTTGTGTTTGTGGCAATGTGAACACTGAATACCCTAACAAAATACCCCTTACAAAGGTCAAATTTGCATAACAAAGCGAGAAAAATAATTTTTTTGCACAAAAATAGCATGTAACCACATGGTAAGTGAAAAATTTACTTCTAATATGAAAAAACACATTCAATTCACTTTAATTCATCCCCTACCACTCGTCGGCCTCCACTTTGTCACTCCGCACTATGCTACAACAATGCACTCAATACATGCATATACTTTGCATGCCTCTACATTTGGATGTGTGCATTTGGCTACGAGAAGATGAACATTCCGACCCTTTCAACCCGCTAGCTACGGAGAAAAATACCGGTGCCTATCAATGAACCGCCGACCCTTTATTCCCTAAAATGGAGTCGAAGACCTATCTAAACTAACCGAATCGCCATGTGAGTCATGAGGTTAGCCCATTTCCATAGTTTTTGGATTTTTTCTCCCCATGTTTCATGCAATAAGCACATTGAAAAACAATACCAGTTTTACAAACGCATATTCATTATATATTGAGTTATTTATGTGTATGTTCTTGTTTAATCAAGCAATACTAGTTTTACAAATGTATATTCATTCTATATTGAGTTGTTTCTATGCATGTTCTTGTTTAATATTCCATTCGACCGAACTTTGTTGATTCATCTTATTTTGGCCATTTGTACACATTTCTACACATGGTTATTTATTTTACTTTGTCCTAAATAATTACGAGAGCCAACATGGTATTCAAGAGGAGAGCGAGAAGGAGGAAGTCACAAATGGACCCTAAAAAAGGGGTGTCAAACTTGATTATATACCTGACTCGGAGGAAGAGTTAGTTGAAGCTAATAAAAAATAACAATTTTAGACCAGTCCAAATCACAAAATAGAGCTAAAACAAACACCATAAATGGAGGTAACTGGTAATGTTAGCGGAAAGTGCACAACAACATCTAAAAAAGTTTTCTTCAGAACTAAGTGGATGACTGAAGACATCATTGGAGAAACAAGAGATGTTGAAGAGAATGGGTATTCCATTAGAGCTACTACAAAAAAATGGGGTGTCTCAGTGGGTTCATTATCAAATTGGTTGAATGGTATCACAACTACAAAATGTAAAGGTCCCCTAACCATTTTTAATATCTCAAGAAGAGTCTAAAATTGTACAATATTGTAAACATGTGGCTGATATGGGTCATGGTATGCAAATAAACTCATTAAAATCTCACATGACACACATATGTGAGACAAGAATACTCCATTTACTAATGGTATGCATGAAAAATCTTTGTGGGCAAGGTTCAGAAAAAGGCACAAATATTTGTTGTTAAGGACTCTTTGAAGGCCTTCATCAAGACACGAAATTATGTTTAAGCTGACATAGTTGTTGCATTTTATGAAAACTTGGATCAAATGTATAAAACAGAACAATATGGACCACAAAGGATATGGAACTGTGATGAAATTGGTGTGCAAGCTGGTAGGAATTGTGGGATGAGGGTGATTACAAAGATGAGTAGTAGAAGTGTACCCCACATACTCCCAAAGAGTAGAGAGTGGATCACAATACTTTGTTGTGTTAATGCAACAAGACAAAGTATAAAATTATTTTATCTTTCTAAAATGTAATGAAAATTAGCTAACTGAATTTTTAATTGTGATCACGTGTACAACCATATGCATGAATGATGGGGAATTATTTTTGAATTGGCTACACCACTTTGCTAAATCGATCCGGGTGGTGTTTCACCATCAAATAAACATCTACTCATTTTTGTCGCCACGACATCCATGTGGCATACTGATCGATGTAAGAGCACCAAGATAGCAAGTGAATCAACTAGTTAGTAACCAAATAATCATCAAACATGCAAGGTTCAAGAACCAAAATTACATACGAGACATTAATTTCTTTATACGAACCGAATCAAGAATTAATTTGAATTTTTACCTAGTCACATACATCCAATAAGCATGATTATAAACTTTCTATAAGGGGTTAATATGATTTTCTATTATTCACCCTTTTATACCTTTAACCTCGCTACTAGCGCTCCTTATCATGAAACCTTATTGTCCAAAAATATGTACAAGGAATTAAAATCTTCGATTAACCTTTTTCATATACCTTTAAGGGGTCTTGAACTTCTCACCAAGTCTCGGGTTCAAACTCCAAGTACAACTACCTCAATTTGTCTTTTACCATTTTCAATCTAGGTCAATTTAGTAGCCACGAAAACACACAAGTCCTAGTGTCTAGAACAACACACAAACTATCTAGAGAAACCGATCACATATCTAGATACCCATTTTCCTATTCTTTCTCCTTGTTACATTTCATGAGCCAACTCCTTGTCCACTTATCCAAACGTAAATTTCTCCTTTCCAATTAGGTATATCTAGCATTTATTGTGTCTTCTTGACCAAATTTATATAATTTTGATGTTTTCTCTCGGCTCCAGTTTTCTAACCACCTTATACTCCTATAACAAGTCTAAATATTAATTCTCTTCTTGTACCCAAGTCACAAGTTTTCCATTATACTCATTGTTCACTTTTCTTAAGTTCCTTTGTTATCGTTCCTTGATTAACCGAAAATTATTTATGAAATATGGGGTAGTTAATCTAATCTAGAACGACATATAAATGCACTAAAAAAATATAGAAATGACCCAAGAAATTATAAAAATGGAAATATTAAACCATAGAGTGTTAAGAGAGTTAGAATGAACTCACCGATTAAAGAAGTTTGTTGGTGTGTCGTAAAAGTGGCTAGAGAAACTGAAAGTAGGAACAACTATGCAAAATCCCCGGAAGGATGGATCCAAGCGATCTAGCTAGACTAGACCACCTAAAGAGGGACTTGGGCACCTCACGGGCGCTTTCAGTGCAGAATGGGTGCCTGCAGTCGTGTAAAAGGTACATGGCGAGTTTCACGGGTTTGGCATGTGGTCTCAAACCCTCGTTGTGTATCATATCAAATTCACCGTACTACTCCAGATGTCACCTTGATAATCAAAGATGTATAGAAGACCTGCAAAAGACCAAAAGAAGTATCAAAACCCTAAAAAGAAGAATGTAAAAGAATGGGTCAAATTGATCTCAAGTGCCACAATAGCGGACTTACTAATCGAAAGGCGTTGCACTACATTTTGAGACCCAAATGTAGTTCTGGTGTATGTGTGTATCATGTGCCCTAGGTGCTCTTGTGCTAGTCGCACTTTGTGAAGTAACGATCAATAACTAGATGTAGAAAATGTAATATAATGTGTGCATGGGATAAAATAGAATCCCTCCCCTATGTCTTGTGTGATGCGAGATGAGCTAGCCTTTTCCTTGTGATGGAGCTAATGGATGTAAATGATTTCCAAATGGATGCAAGTTGTTGGGACCCTAATGTAGCTACCAAATCTTAAAGGCGCGTAGGCGCGCACAGGCCGGAGGAAGCATGCAAGTTAAGGCGTGCAAGGCAAGATTCAAAAAGGGTTCTTGGAGAACCAAGGACGCACGCCTACAAAGCACAATTTAGGACTTAGCCGTTTTCGGCCTTTTGGACAGAACACATGAAGAACGTGTTCCGTTTGGATAAGGTTCCACTGCAACGAGGTGTCTGGAAGGAATATACCTTGCGATAAGAAGATCCAAAAAGTGAATCATGACATGGAGAGGCATGCGCCTGAGGCGATCCACACCTTAACACTTGGGGCCAAATCTGAGGTTGCAGAGGAGTTTGTTGGAGATCAGATGCCTATATATATGCATGCCCTTAGAAAGAAAAAAAGAAAGGATGAGGAGAACATGAGGAAGGAAGCGAAGCTCTACAAAATTACTGCAAGAACTATGGGATAAAAGGGGTAGATGATTATAGGAAGGATGTAATAAGGGAATGGGGAATGTAAATTTTGTTTGAAAGTCTTCATGTATGGATCCTAGATATGGCGCATGACTACGGTCTCCCCTTCTGTGATATTCTATAGTAATGCTATGAATGAATATGATAAGGTTACCATGATAATTGTATTAAGATCTTCTCTGTATTATCTGCATATTTCTATTATGATTTTGTTCTTGTATAATCATGAACCTTATTTGAATGTTAAGTCTATTTGTGGATTTACAACTTCCTAGTTCTATTAATTTTGTTAAGTGCTTTTACTTTTGATATGACTGAAAGGGTATAGAAGTTGTTTTGAGCTCTATAGCTTTTTCATGTCCTTTAAATCACTAATTCAAGATCATGAATGATGCCTTCCACTAAACTCACATAAAAGAGAGACTCGGCTCCCTCTCGCGCACCTCAGTGAGCGCCCAAGCACCCGCTGGGTGATAGGCCGACACGCATGAGGTTCCCTTGTTCTTGGTGGGTGAAAAAATGACTACATCTTGGTTCTTGCTAGGACCTCTTTTCAAAGTTGTAGTGGAACATGGCATACATCATGGTCTATGCAAAAAGTGATGACGGAGCACTTAACACTTGAAGGTGTTGAAAATTGGTTTAAAAGCACAGAGGACGAGTTTGCTCAGAGATTCAGTACTGGACCTAAGTTTGATATGCGAAGATGGGTGGAAGACACTCTCTATCATGAGTTGTACAAAACCTTCTTCTGTTGTTTCCTAGTAGAGTTATTTGAGTGGCTCTCGGCATATGCATCTAGGTCGGGTGGTATTATAAATCACACCCTTGGACCCAAGAAACATACCAAAACTTACAAGATGCTGATCTAACGTGGACCCATGCTATAGATCATTGGTGGAAGGGAGTATTGGCTAGCTACACTCTGGAATACGTAATTTCCACGTATTCTTGTCCAGGAAGTTGCTGAGTTTGAATTTTTACAGAGCCCAGAGGATCATTTTTGTAGGCTATCCCCTGGCAATCAAAATCTTGATGGTAACCATGAGTTTAGAGGCATTCCCAATGGCCGGTAAACCACTCTGAGTGCTTGGTGAGGAAGCCAGGTTGGGGAAAGATGGCTGATATAACAACTGAAAAGGAAAGGGAGGAGAGATGGCTCAAGTATGGTGAAGCGCGTGAGAGGGATATTGCGAGATGACGTGAGGTTGCATTTATGATGGATTCATGGAGGCGAGATGTTTTTGGGAGAAGAGGTTCACATGGAGGATGTGGAGCCTGAACAGTCTGTGCTACCCCATCTTGGCAAGTGCGGAAGAGAGAACCCTTGGCTTCTGATGAGAGCCCGTCACATGGAGAAAGAAGAGTCATTGGCGCGCATCTGACCCCACCTAGCGACCGAACCTTGGTGCTTGGTTTTTTTGAATGAGGGAAAAGTATAGTTGATCCATTTGATATCAGTGGAAGCAACCGATCGGCGCCCAGAAGATACAACTTGTCATTCGGGACTTCTATGGTTTTACACACTATTCCAATATTTGGTGGAATGTTTGGACAAGGCACATATACAGCTGGTTTTGGGAGCGCGCCAGGAAGTGGTGGAGGAAATATGATTGGGAGTGGCACTAGTTCACAAACTGTCGGCACATAATTCAGTGGGACGACGAGAACGTTCGGCATGACAAACACAGGCCCTGTACCTAACACAGGAGGATCTAGAGGTGGAAGTGGTGGAGCTGGTGGCTCAGGATCTAGTGGGTCCGGCGGAGGAGGAAACACTAGAGGAAATCAAGGGACTGGGTTAGGAGGACAAGGGCCTCAGCCA
Source organism: Taxus wallichiana var. yunnanensis (assembly GCA_018340775.1). Taxonomy (NCBI): domain Eukaryota; kingdom Viridiplantae; phylum Streptophyta; class Pinopsida; order Cupressales; family Taxaceae; genus Taxus; species Taxus wallichiana. The sequence goes on from CM031240.1 coordinate 23,349,316, forward strand.
CCTCCTCAAGTCTTTTTCGAGATGTCTCTGCACTTACCAGATTACAGTGGGATAGAAGATGCCGCAGAGCATGTGCATAAGTGCGAGCTGCTATGGTGCATGAAGGGGATCACGACCCAAGATCGAAAGGCCAGTCAATTTGTAACAACCTTGTAAGGACGCGCGCATAGTTGGTATAGAAAGTATGACCCTCATCAGATTGTTGTGGATTATACCACGCTGAAAAATGCGTTCTTGGCGGAATTCCACATACTTGAGTTTGAACAGAAGAGCATCAGCTCTCTCAAGGAAATCCAGCAGGGAATGGCAGAGAGTGTGCGGGAATATGATGTGCGCTTTAAAACTCTATTGTCTAAACTGTCTTATGATATCCACCCTTCACAACATGCTTAGTGGTTTGTCGGAGGGTTGATCACACCCTTTAGGAGGGCTTTGTCTCATAAAACATTCACGGACCCGCGCGAAGCGTTGGAAGCTACTTTGCACGCTAAGGCAGTTGGTAGTGTTGACACTGGTGTTAGCCCATTTCTGGAGGCTCAGATCGCTGCCATGGCTAAGTAGTTGGAGAAATTATCTACCAACATAGTTCCGAAACTCATGGTGGGACGTGGTGCACAAATTGTGACGTAGAAAGGCACACAAAGGATAATGGCGGGATATGTACTCGGAAGGTGGTACGCATGTAGCGGTAAATTGCAAAATATGTCACGGGGACCATGATGCAAGTAGGTGCCCCTTTTACAACACACGATCCACAAAAACGTATCTTGTTATTGCAAGATATGTACCTCAACCACACATGACACCAAGGATTGTAGATTGATTGACCAGATTCATGAGGCAATTGATCTTGGTGTGCGCTAGACTAGCATTGCAGCTAGCCCAAAGGAGATGAGCATCGGTATGAAGAACGTGGAGATGGAGGAGCGTGCGGGAGGGGATTTCGCGGAGGATTTCATGGCTATGGTAACCGTGGGGAAGAAGTGAGTTCTCACGTGGAACATGCTTTAATTGTGGAGCCACAGACCATTATAAGCGCGAATGTCCAGATCTTCTACAATGCTCCTGGTGTGGGAAAAAACATAAGTACGAAGAGTTCCCGGAGTTATATGAACATATGAGTCAGTAGCACTGGAAGGATAAGGGCGTTGCCATGGTGAGTATTAAGAAGGCTAACGTGCAATGGCTCCCGTGAGTAATACGTGAATCAGAACTAGAGCCTGTTATGGTAACAACAAGGGCGGAGTCCACGCACGCAAAGGAAGTGCCAAGCTAGAGACCTTTGGTTTCAAGGGAAGAGGTAGTACATGGGAAGTATCCAAACCCGACTCACCAGAAAGAAGTCTACTAGGAAACCATGGACGTAATTCGAAGCTTACAAGGGGAGATCCAATGCTTAAAAGAGAAAACTAGAAAATATGAGCAAAGAAGACCAGTAGAAGCACCAAAGGATGACTTGGATGAGGTTAAGGAGGTGTGTAAACTACTGAGGTAAGAGAATGTTATTCCCCTGCTAGGAGCATGGTTGAGAGAAAAGGTACCACGCACCGAGGAAGAGCACGAAAGGTAGATCCTGCATGCAAACCTCCCACCTCACAGCCTTGATTATGACAAAGAGATCACCTTGAACGCAGTAGTGGATGGATGGCTACTTAGCAACATCCTCATTGACATAGGCACGGAGGTTAATGTTCTCACTCTGGATGCCTGGCATCAAATGGGAAGACTTGCATTACAACCATCTTCAAATGTGATGTATATGGAAAATAAGACAAAGGTAATGCCCATAGGTGTCTTGAAGGATGTGCCCATTACCATTCAAGGGACTAAGTTCACTGGGGATTTTGAAGTCTTGGTGCTTGCCGAGGTAGATAATTTCCCAGCGTTACTTGGGCACCCATGGTGCTATAAGAATAATGTAGATCTCTCGATTTAACAAGGGGTACATAAGCTTTGAAAACAAGGAAGAGAGGGTGATTATACCACTTACTGATGGAAAGTCCACACCCTATCTTTGAACCCCTTGGAGAGGAAGTCACGAACAAAATATATGTGCTCTCCATAAGAGATCAGAGACCATCCACCCTATAGAAGGAGTCATCCAGTTTGATGATGCTCAATCATTGGTGATACTACCAATATAACATGTGATAATTGGGTGCATGGGACTTATGAAATGATTGGCCGACATCCGAAAGGATTGGTAACCAAGGTAACTATGGCGCGTCTGATTCGGCACTGGGAGGAAAGGTAATAACCAAGTATTCTGGGGATGCATACCCTAAGGTCTTTTTGAGAGAAATGGAAGCTCAATGGAGGGAGGATGAGCGATGAGGTATGTTGGGTTATGTTTTGATAGGAACAACAACAAGGTGGTGGGCTGCGCATAGTGAAAACTTGTTGGAATGGCATGAAGTTAGAATTGCGCTCACTATCTGATTCTCGAGGAGCAATATACCCACCGCTATCAAGGATTACAATGGCAATGAACCCGCCTCTTCCCACATCCAGGCATGTGAGAGGGTCTAGGGAGAAGGCGCGGAAGCTTTACCACCCTCCCTTTGGGTGCACAAGCTATATTCGACACTACAAGGTTATGCGCACACTTGGTACATCCATTCTGAAACTCGCCGCCAGACGGAAATTGGCAGGAATTAGCGGCTGACCTGGTTCACACATTTGAGTACCGAAGTACCAAGCAACCGGTTGATGAGGTGTTGTAGGATGTCAAGTGCCTCACTTTGGGGATTGCACCATGGCGGAAGATAGATTAGTAGACTTACTTGGTGGACCTAGCTTGGAAGCGCGGTTCGAAGAGGAGGAACCAGAAGACATATAATTCGAGCGCGCGTGTGCTGAAAAGGAGAAAGGAAAGATGGTATACGTTATTGATGGAGAGGAGATGGAGAGCCTGAATGTTGACCATTCAGTTGGGACACATGAGGTAATTGACAGTGCAGATGCATGTGTGCACGCGTATCATGAACCACTCAAAACCAAGAAAGTTAACATCAGCTCGGAGAAGGAGCCCAAGGAAGCTATCATTAGGGACTACTGGTCGGAAAAGGAAGTATCAAAGATCATCGATCTCTTGCATGAATTTGAGGATTTATTCCCACACGGATACCATGAGTTGAAAGGTGTCCACCATTCATTGGGGGAAATGAGGATAAAGTTGAAAGATGGTGCGCGCCGGTCAGGAAGAGGCCTTACAAGATGAATCCCAACATGCGCATAAGGGTTAAAGAAGAGCTAGACAAAATGATAGCATCCGGTATCATTGAGGCTATGGAGGAATCAAAATGGATAAGTCCAATGGTGATCAGCATAAAGAAGGATGGGCGGATTAGGATATGTGTGGATTACAGGGAGTTGAACATTATTTGTATCATAGATCCTTTTCCCACCCCCTTCACTGAAGATATTTTGGAAGGAGTTTTTGGGCGCAAGGTTTATTCCTTCACGAGATGGATTCTTGAGATATCACCAAGTAAGGATTGCAAGGAAGACCAAGAAAAGACAACTTTTGCCACCGAGTGGGGAAGCTTTGCATACACGGTCATGCCCTTTGGATTAAGGAATGTGCCCATTGTATTTTCACGCATAGTGGTACAAGCATTTCAGGACTTCATCCACAAGTTCCTTCAAGTATATTTGGATGATTGGACAGTGTATGGATTGGTCAGGGACCATTGTGATAACTTGAGATTGATGTTTGAAAGATGTCGGCAGTTGAGGATTTCCCTCAACATCAAGAAATGTGTCTTTACAACTCCTTTTGGAATGTTGTTGGGGCATATCATATGCAAAGAGGGCTTACTGGTGGATCCCGCGAAATTTGCAGTTATTGTGGGATTAGGGAGCCCACCAGCCAAAGCACCATGTGCGGATTTCTTGGACACACTGGGTACTACAAAAAGTTCATTAAGGGATACGCCAAGATCACCGCGCCTTTGGAAATATTGCTCAGACATAAGAGTGCCTTTCAGTGGGGAGAGGCGCAACAGAGGGCATTTGACACTCTAAAAGAAAGGCTTATCACCGCACCTATTCTACGATTCCCATCATGGGATAAACCTTTCCATGTCCACATGGATGCCTCTGGTACAACAATGGGAGTCGTTCTTGCTCAACCAGGAGAGGGGATTATTGATCATCCCTTGTGTTTTGCAAGTAGAAAGTTGACACCAGTAGAACAAAATTATACAACGACCGAGTGCGAGGCATTGTCAATGATCTACGCACTCCACAAATTTAGACAATATCTGTGGTGACTGTATGACGGAAAAGTGACAAGCAAGCTTGGGAATCTACAAGTAACTCTTCCTCACACCCGACCTCCCGAGGTCGTGCCGAGACAGCCGGTGGGGATGGAATATGCGTGGGATACAGACAAACTAGTTAGGCAATCTAATGTCTTCGACACGCACTAGTGGAAATTGTGAATCTAAGGCAAAGAAGGCCCTCCTAACTTGAACTGGTGTGATAGATCGATCAGCAAGGATGACTGCTCGAAGGCTCCAATCAATATCGAGCTCTGGCGTGATTCGGTCTATAGGTTGTGGAATACGTGGAAAATGTCCTGGGATAGTTTCGTGTATATCTCCAGATAAGGTCATAGGGCAGATGGTATAATTGACTCTATGGGCGATTCTCTGGCCTAGTCCAGAACTCCTTAGCTTTGTTAGCTGCTATGTCTAACCAGGATAACTGTTCGATGATGATAGGTGGAAGTGGAGTAGATCTAAATACTAGTGTACGTAGGCCAACATCTATGTCTGATTCACCTATGGATTCATTGGGTTGTGGGATTTGTGGGTCACAACCAGTAGATTTGTGGTTGTTGTGGACTGCTATGGTCATGTATGGAATCAGTCCCTAATCCCTAGTATCCAGTAATCATATGCTTTCTCAGCTTCTATATTCAGAATCAATAACTGTGTGATCTTCTCAGAATATCTTACAGGCGTTCGTGCAACCTGAATTCTTAAGCTGGTATCTATATCTGTGAGAGTGTCTCCTGCGTCTGGCTGTGGAACCAAAGGATCACAATCAAATGTCCACTCTCTTTCAAACCCTTCTACAGTCATGTAGATATGAATCTAAGGTAATCTGTAGTTTGGTTGATTCGACCAAAATGTGTGTGCTCGGTCGTCTTCTATGTTTAACCTGTGCAGTTGGAAACTAATTTGTTGCAAGTTTACCATTGTTCGGAAGACTTGGATCCTGAGATTTTGATCTATATCAGTTATTGTTGTGATGAGATTGGGTTGGGGCACGATTGGCTCGAATACGTATTCTCTGGGCTCCCTAGGTCCCGTGATTGTCATACAAAAGCAACAATGTAAATTAACTGTAGCAAAGTGAAATTTAACTACTTTAAGTATATCTATAGCATATATGATTTCTCTATTTTTGTATTTTTTGATGAACTATTCAAACGAATTTAAAAGAGTAATTGTTTAACATATCTAGAATTGACAGCTAAAATAACAAATTAAAACAAACAAGATAACCGAGTATAGCTATTTATCTGTGCAACTGTGAATCTATTCTAAATAATGAAATACTTGATCTAGTCTATTTGCAAGACTCTCGATCCTACCTCAGAAGTGAGGAATGAATCATAGTCTCTCAGAAACTATCAATCCCCACAGCTTCCCGACAATATCGAAAGTAAAATTGATTGAAATAAAGTAATTGACTACTCTATTTGATATGTTTCTAATTAGAACTTTGAAAGCTAGAACCTAGATTTTGCAGAACAGTGGCGAATCCGATGGTGTGTGTGGCTATGTCCCCTCAGTGTGATCTCCTCGTTCCTTCGTGTTCATGTGGATCCAGAAAAGCGTGTAATGCTAGCATCAACAAAAGTAGATATTGGGACAAAGGCAGCTCAAGATACAAACTGAATACAATGCGAGTAGGAGAGGGATAGCGCAAGAGTACAGAGCTTGGCTTATGCAATTCCTAGCGGGATTTATTGTGAGTCATGCAACATAAAACGTCCAGAACCTGAAACTATCTGTTTGAAGAGCAAAACCTGCAACTTTAATGGCTTCCTATTGAAAACAAACTATTTTACTCCAATGGATTGGATAAAATATCAATAGCATTTGCACAAGATGGATATGTGGCTTACTAACAGCAAAACAACACTAACTAAGCATGCAATGAAAGAAACTAAGAATTCTAAGCAAAATGAAAGACTAATCTATTGCAAAGAGAAATTCAGAGGCAAATTTGAGGGGCCATTTGCTTGAGCACAAGCCAACTATTTATAGCATTTGCATTTACCCAAGGTAAAAACCAAATAGAACTCTTAAACTATAAACAATGGCAAAACACTATTCTAGGGAACCAGAATCATTAATGCAAGCTTATTGTGGTGAAAAAAGTTGTTGAATCGTTGAAATTTACGTGAGTCATGTTAAAAGAGCTTTCTGGAAAACGCGTAAAGGACCACCGCCCTGAGTAGGACGGCGGTTACAGGACCGCCGCCCTATTCAGGGTGGTGGTCACGAGACCGCCACCCAGGCCGGGCGGCGGTTTCGTCACTGAAGAGTAAAAGGCCAAGAAAAGAGGGGAAAAGGGAAAACAAAGCATGTGGGGGCTAAGCGGGGCATGCGGGATGTTAATGCATACTTGGAGAGCTTTTCCGGATCCCGAACACCTTGCGAGGAGACCTGTATCATCATTGGGGCACCTGTTACGTTGTTTTGGTAGTACAGTACCTTACAATTTTGGGTACATACATATTGCCCCCTCGGAGAAGCATTTTAGCCATGAAGAGGCATAAAACGGTGGGTCCAAGTATGGCGGTCCCGAAATGGGAAGTTAGAAGTTATACCTGATACGTCCGTGTGTTGAAATGATGCCATCCAAAATTCCCGCCACTTGCAAAACGAAAAGAGAACTCAAGTGCAGATAGACACAATAATTTGGAAAATAAATGCTAAAACAATAGGAAACGAGAACGTACCATTCATGCGGGGATAAGAACTTACCTCCGTTGGCGCTCCAAACCTGAAAAAAAAGCATTTTAAAACAAGTCAGGTTTGCTATATATATGAAAGTGGGCCCATTTTCCTATTCATTTGCACGAGTTGATTTGATTGATTCTGAGCTTTGGAACCCACGGTGACGGTTTCTTGCGTGAGTAGAGTCAAAACATTCGTGACGGGATAGTGATCATGCCTCTATGAGCGGAACATCGACCCGCGAGATCACAGGTTAGTTTTCTTCAATTTATCCTTTTTACCCCCTTAATTTTAAAATGCTAAAATCTTTGTTGTGGGGGGGTTATTTTCGAAAATGCTAGGTTTAAAAGGTCCATCTAGGGGGGGCGCCTACTGGGTAGGCTTTGTTTTTAGCTAAAACGGTCCTTTTTGCGTTTTTAGGCTTTTTAAATTATAAAACCCACGTGGGTTTTCGGCACACGACCGCCACCCCCTGCTTTGGCGTCGATTACGACGACCGCCACCTGTTCGAGTGGCGATTACATGACCGCTGCCCTTAAGGCGGCGATTCTAAAACCACCTCCTGCTCGGGGAGGCGGTTTGGCATGCTGAATGCCAAAAACATCTGTTTGAGATTGTTTTTGCATTTTAAGCATTTCTACGTGTTTTCATGATTTTTCTAATATCACTTGGATGCTAACTTGCTTTGTTTTGTGTGTTTTTGGGTGTATGCAGGTGAGAGAGGAGTATATCCGGTGGAGCCGAGAGAGGGAGTGTGTGGCTGGCTCGGGAGTACTAGATGCCCTTTCACAGGATGAGGAGGACACTCTTCAGAGGGCTGGGATACTACGTATCTCACGCATTCCTCATGTTGCACCCTCCAGTCACATTCTTTGTGACCTATTCTCCTATTAGGATCGATCGAGAACACCTTCCGATTTAGGGGGGGTCCGAGGTGAGTGGACCATCACATTAGAGGATGTTTACCACATTCCGGGGTCTGATCATTGGGAGACGTCGACCCTTGAGGCAAAGAGCTCACGGGCCGTGATAGCACAATGGCCCACTTACATGGGAGATGCGGATCATCTCCACGGGTTCGAAGAAGGAGGTCGAGTTCGATCCATTCCTAACTTGCCCATCCCCTTGCTTCGCTGAGGCCATTATGGGGATCCTTGCCTCGAGGACCGATGGGGACAAGGGAGGAGACACCTTTGTTATATCTTCTTTGGTCCCCCATCATTACACATATAGAGGGACATGGCTAGATATATGCCTGGGGAGCAGATATTCTTGGGACTACCTACCATGATTTATACAGGGTAGTCCGTTTACAGGGGTAGTCCTTGAGCCACCCGACCCTGGTCATGAGTTGGGTTTACGAGCACTTCATTCCTTATGGTAGAGGTGTAGAGGTGACAGATCCTCGGAGCTGTGAGGGCAGCTAGATGGACAGATATGTCGGTGCTCGAGCACCTCATTAGCTAGTTGCTTCTCTGACTACTGCTGACATGGAGGCCACACCATATCAGACCATGGCAGGTATATGGGGCGAGGAGGCTCTTACTTTGATCTCCTGCTCCACCACAGGGCAGCTTATTGATAGAGTGGGGCGAGTGGAGATACACCCCTTTGGCCGAGTTCCTTAGCAGTTTGGCCTACCCTACATGGGCATGCTTCCCCAGTTTCGCCAATATATAGGTCAGTTTGAGAGGCCAGAGGGGGTCCTAGAGGCCGGTTGTGGACACTGACGGTGGTTACACCGGTGTTCCTATTGCGGCCAGGAGGGTAGTACTTGCCAGAGGGAGAGCCGGTGCACCTCAGGCACCCTTGCTTCGTATTTCCGCGGGCCTTGCCCCATAAAGCAACGATGACCCCATTGACATAGACTCGAGTCAGGAGTTTATAGGGGAGAGACAGAGAGGAGGACGGCGATCACGAGTGGCATGACACTCGGGATATTATGCAGCGGCGAGCCGAGTGAGTAGAGTGTAGAGAGAGTTACTCTGGTTTCAGAGGAGCCACTCTCCCAGGGCCATGACGGGGAGGATGAGTCCATTGCGGGGTGCTACGTTGCACCAATCACATGAGCAACACCTCGGTCGGTGGCGGCATCCGTGGCAGTGCGACCCTAAGAATCCATCCTAGAGGCCAGTGATCGAGTAAGTTACCATCCTTCCTTTTAATGTTTGTTTTTAGTTAGGATTTCCTTAGTTGCTATCTCTCCTTTTGTTTTATCTTGTATTTCTAATCTCTTGTTTTGTTTCTAATTTGTTTTCTCCTTTGTTTACAGAGACCGCCGATGAGTGGCGGGACTTGATTCACAGGGTATGCACCGATACCCTGATGATCCCCATGGAGAGGACCCACGCAGAGTTGTCTGTGGATGCTGGGGAGCCCTCAGTAGCTGGTAGACACACTGACGTCTTTGCCCCAGTCTGGCATGTGGCCAGGATGGTATCAACTCTCTGCACGGAGCTAGCGGGGTATAGGACAGCCGAGCACTTGATGAGGAGTCATTCTCGTGGCGAGACTGCGGCTGCCCCTCGGGATCCTAAGCCCTCCGTGCACTCAGAGCGCCGGCGTAGCCAGAGTCCTAGGCATGGGCGTGCGCCTTCAGAGGGATCTCGTAGGGATTGAGAAGCCACTTGGCTCTCCTAGATTTTGTATGATATATTCTTTCGTATATCCCGACCTCTTTGAGCGTTTTGACCATGCTTAGCGCATGGTGGCATTATCTGAAACTTTGATCATTTATATATATATATATATATATATATATATATATATATATATATATATATATATATATATATATATATATATATATATATATATTCTTTTTGGATCAAACCCTTGGCATTTATGGCTTTGTTTCCTTTCCAGTTTCCTCATGTAAATTATGATGTTATGCTTGTATGCCTTTAAAATGTATGTAATGGAGAACAAATGATGCAAGTGTTTACTTTCTTTTTGTATTTCATGATGCTGATATATGGTAATGTAGATACAATGTGATGTTGAATCTTAGTTTCTGTAAGCAATTTTGGATACTTCATATTTGTTTTGGCAAAGTGGTGAAGATAAGCCGGTATGATGAGCAGATAAACTTGCCCCTACTCCTAACTCCACGCAACTAGTAAGATGCGAGGGCTCATCACCGAGAGTTGGGAAGGGCGCAAGTTATGAAATGTGTTGAAATGATATTGATGAAAGATAGACAAAGCTTTGGCGGAACCAAATTAGGATACCACAAGCCTACTCCACTCGAGTGACTTATAGTTTTGGATGCGACTTGCAATTTAGAGATGGAATAACTCCGAGTCACATTCTTTGTGACCTATTCTCCTATTGGGATGCTGATCAGAACACCTTCCGATTACCAAGGGTCCGAGGTGAGTGGACCATCACATTAGAGCCCCGTATCTCGGCCTCAATTGTTAGAAGTCAATCGATTTTTGTTTAATGGATTGTATTTTCGATGAACTATTCGACGAATTTAAAATATTAACTATTTAACATATCTAGAATTGTGACTAAAATAAAAAATTAAAACAAACAAGATAACCGAGTATAGCTATTGTATGCGTAATCGTGAATCTATTCTAAATAATGAAATACTTGATCTAGTCTATTTGCAAGACTCTTGATCCCGCCTCGAAGTGAGGAATGAATCATAGTCTCTCGAAACTATCAATCCCACTGACTTCCCACAAACAATATCGAAAGTAAAATTGATTGAAATAAAGTAATTGACTACTCTATTTGATATGTTTCTAATTAGAACTTTGAAAGCTAGAACTGGATTTTGCGTAAGCAGTGGCGAATCGATGGTGTGTGTGACTATGTCCCCTCGGTGTGATCTCCTTGTTCCTTCATGTTCATGTGGATCCGAGAAAAGTGTGTAGTGCTTAGCATCATGCGAAGTAGATATTGGGACAAAGGAATCTCAAGATATAGATTGAATACAATGCGAGTAGGAGAGTGTAACACCCTAAAGCATTGTTACTTCCTCCCGAGCATACAAGTGTTGATATGTGATTTCTTTTTAAAAAGGATGTGTTCCTTTGATTGAGAAGTCATGCTTGATATGTCTTGTATCTCTTTGCGAGATCTTTGGTAGTCGGAATATGATTGGACTCTTTTATTTCTTTCATTTTACACCGAGTTTAATGTGATCTCGGAATGAATTATGAAGTTATTCATCTTTTAGACCTAGCCTTGGATCAAGTGGTATTGATCCAGTGGTGCTTTAAGTTATTCGTGATGAATTAAAAATTATAAACCTTTCACGAGGTTGAAGTGCGAATTCATTGAATAAAGCCAATCCGAGTCTAACTCGGGTTGATCGTGTGAAATGGAATGGTTCCCAATATCAAAGTATATCTGGAAGGTCTTGGTCGTGGACCGTAATAATTCTGTTGCATATAATGCAGCAGCTAATGGCAAAGTACAGAGTGAACCTGTTCGAGAATGCATGTTGTAGGTCTTTTTCTGAGTATATGAAATGTTAGACCTAACTGGAATTATTAATGTTAGTAACCTAAAACTAAACTTAACCTAGGGGTTAGATTAGTGTTAATCTAACCTAGACCTAGGCTAAGAGCTAATGTTCTAAGTTAGTATCATGCTAAGTGGTTAAACTAGGTGTTATCCTAAATCCTAACCTAAGTTACTAACCTAACTATTGAGCAAAGAATAAGGGGACCTATGGAGGGGTGCGAACCATGGGCGGCAGTTTCTATGTTATTAAATGCGTGGATAAGCTTGAGGGACATGTAATTGGTGGAAGTTTTAAAACGGCTAACTTGAGCCGACGTGGCGAGTCACCAAAGTTGGAAATGGTCTTTGAATTTCATTTGTCTATCGCCAACTATGGCGGTCGGTGTGTGATGGAGTTTGAGCGGGAAAGCGGGAATTAATGCAATCAATGAACTCGGTAGTCGAGCCGGATTTCACGGAAAGGCGGGAAAAATGGAAAGTTAATTGTTTGTTTGGTTTTGCATGCGCTCCGGTTTTCCTTACATGCATTCTCTCGGTTCTTCGCACCAGTCTTCTTGGTGTTGCATGGCAAGTATGAGCGTAACTAGCTCTTTCCTCTGGCAAGGAAAATATATAAGTCATGGAAATAGTAAATTTCTGTTGGTGGATCTAACTTGGAAAAGAAGGAGAAGGTTTGAGCTCTTTCAGTGGTGCCTTGAAATTTTGAGCAAATATCCGGGCATGTTAGGCCCTAACCTTTAAAAATCTTCTTTGTCTTTCAAGTGATTTCATTAGAACAACTCTGTTCGGATGATTTTGGAATTGGTTGGTTTTATGGTAGTCTTGTGTGATTTTTGCACTTTGTATCTTCATCTTTGGTTCGGTTTTCAATTTAACACTTGATGGGTGTTTATTGTATTTGAACTGTAGCTATATTTCCTTGTGTTTTGCATTCGGCTTTAAGTTTGCGAAATATATGAAATGAATGTATCTAGGCCTGCTCTGTGAGAACCCATGAATTGTTCTCATGATGGGTACAAACTCTTGTGATGCTTGTTGATTTATACTCGTAGTCGATGCTTGTTGTTGATTCTTGTCGGAAAAGATACTGATGGACATTTTGTTCAGTTTAATTGGACTTTTTGTAACTCTGTTGAGGTTATTAAGGTAGTGGTTATTGAATCTTGTTCGGGTTCAGCTATGATATTTAGGATTTGTTGAATGGATAACTTGCTGTGTTACAGTACTTCTTTGAGACCGTTCTGAAGTTGTTTTTCCCTTGCATTGTGGTTATGGGATGCAACCCGTTGATAGTATGCAATATATTTATTTATTGTACTCGAAACGACTCTGTAGAATCCATTGATTGAGTCGTGTATTATGGACCTCTGTTGAAGCTATATGTTTATATATTTGAGTATTGGTAATTTGATTTTGTTGGAGTCCTGAAGGAGTAACAGGTATACGACCTATGTTATTTTGTATGAATTTTTGGTACAGACTCTTGAGTGTATGTTACGTTTCCTTTCTGTGCAAGCTTGTGTGAAAATATTGATTGGCACAGTTGGAATCGTTTATTATTTTTATCTTGTTACTGTTGTTCGGGTTCAGTTTAACCCTTGACAGGTAACTATAGTATTTGCCTCTAGTCAACCTGATTGGTTCACTTGTTGTTTTTGGCACTGTTGGATTCCATGAGTATAGTTAGTTATCATGTAACTTGTCTCTGTAAAAATGGGTCGTGAATACCACACTTCAAACCCTGAATGCGTCTTGATGAGATTACGGTATGTCATGTTTCCTTTCTGATTATTTCAGTTAGATAAGGCTGTGCATGTTGCGGAAATTCTGTGTGATTATCTCGGCATAGTCTTAGGGAAACATCGGTTGCTTAGTGTTGAGGAGTCTATTGTTGACTGCGAATAATTGAAGCTCTTTGATTTCGACCTTGGGTCCGAAAGCCTTGTAGTGTTTATTATGAACTAGAAGGGGACTGTAGGTTGATGTATGGGATTGTAGTCGTGTTTACGTATTCTGTTGCATGACTATCCTGCCTTGAGCTTGACTGAACTATGAGCCGTCGACTGCACCTCGACAGGCGATGTGGGGAATATCTTCTTGTTTGGTTGTTTCATGTGGAAGGTCATGTGGAGTCTGTTTGGTAGATAGTCATCACTGTTGGCGTGATAGCTACTGTACAGAAGTTTTGTTATATTTGATGTTAACAAAACAGTGATTCTTCTTGTGACTCGTCTGAATTTTTCGTATGCATGTAAGGTGAATGTTTTCCATTTAAGGAGATGGTACAGTCATGAGCTTGTTGAAGGGAAATTTGAATGACTTGTTTTCTTTCTCTTCTGTTATGAAAATATATGATGATATTTTTATCTAACCGTTGGAACTGTTTTGAACCTATTTACGGAATCATGATTTATTATGATATTCCTTTTACTGTTGAATGAAATGATCTGTCTGAAGTTTGCTGTTTTTGGAATTCAGATGGATAGATGATATGGATACTTTCGTTCTTCTTGATTTCTAATATTGTGATGAAATATTTGGGAAGTATTTAGGACTATTCTGTAATGATAATAGAGTTACACGTTTGTGGTCATTTTTGTATTACATCAGCATAGTCTGAAATATGTATACTTGTTTGGTGAAATGATCTCATTTAAACAGGTTGTTTAATGAAAACAGTTGGTGGATTGCAATTGTTTTAAGAGTTAGTGCTTATCATGCTCAGTTCATCGAACTGACCCATGTTGACTATTTTTGTAGATGGTTGCCGTAAGTGGTAAAAGCATGCGGTCGATAGGATGATCAGATTGTTTAGATTTGATTTTAAGTAGAATTACAGTTTGATTCTCTAATTGTACTATATGGGGAAAGATGTTCTTTTTCCATTGAGAATCATTAATGCAAGCTTATGGCGGTGAAAAAAGGCTGGTGAATCGTTGAAATTTACATGAGTCGTGTGAAAAGAGCTTTCGGAAAAGCGCGTAAGGACCGCCGCCCGAGTAGGCGGCGGTTATAGAGGACCACCGCCTGTTTAGGGCGGCGGTCACGAGACCGCCCTTGAGGCGGGCGGCGATTTAAATCCATTGAAGAGCAAAAGGCCAAGAAAAAAGAGGGAAAAGGGAAAAACAAAGCACGCGGGGCTAAGCGGGGCATGCGGGATGTTAACGAATACTTGAGAGCTTTTACGGATCCCAAACACCTTGCGAGGAGACTGTATCATCATTGGGGCACTGTTACGTTGTTCTAGCGATACGGTACCTTAAAATTTTGGGTACGTATAATGACTCCCTTCATATTCTACATTAACCATATGGTCTTGAAGTATCTAATAAACAAAGCAGTGTTGCAAGGGCGCATATGTCATTGGGTACTTTTATTTTAGGAATTTGAATTCAAAGTGGTGGTAAAACTTGGAAAGAACAATTGTGGGCCGGATCATTTATCAAGGATTGATTCAGGAGAGGACGTGTAAAGTATTGAGGAAACCATGCCGAACGCACAACTATTCAGGTTGCGGCGCACACCCTCGGAGTTAGAAGACATTGCTATTTTTCTCAAGGAAGGTGTGGCGCCCGAAGGGATGAAAGCACTGGAAAGGAAAAGGTTAGCCATACGCGCCACGCCCTTCATGTTGATCAATGGGGATTTGTATAAAATGGGCCATGATGAGGTTTTGCGTTGGTGTGTATTAGAACATGAATACGTGGCCATAATAGAAGAAGCCCATGGTGGGATTGCTGGAGGACACTATGCGGGGAATGCAACCGTGTGTAAGATCCTAGTTGCGGACTATGGTGGGAGACGATTCACCAAGATTGCATTGAGTTTTGCAAGGCCTGTGACCACTGCCAATGCCTTGGCAAACCTAGAAGAAGGGATGAGATGCCCTTGCGCCCCATCGCTAGTGTGGAACCTTTTGAGAAATGGGCAATAGATTTTGTCAGACCAATCTCACTAGCTACGCGAAGGACTAACTCACGGTATATCATTACCTGTATTGATTATCTGACAAGGTGGGCAGAGGCCGCGCCCACTAAGGATTGCACCATAGCCACGGCTACTAGATTTTTGTGGGAGAACATTATCAGTAGGTATGGGTGCCCATTAAGTTTAACAAGTGATAGGGGCACTCACTTTTTAAATGAAACCATCGATATTCTATTGGCAGAATTCATGGTAGCCCATCACAAGACTACCCCTTATCACCCTCAAGCAAATGGGACTGCAGAGGCATTCAACAAAATCCTTAGTCACACATTGACTAAGATTTGTGATGTGGGTAGGCAAGATTGGGATGACAAGGTGTCGTGATTCTTTGGGTATACTGAGAACAACATATAAAATATTGAATAAGGCCACACCATTTCAATTGGTGTTCGACGCGAATTAGTTTTTTCGGTTGAAAGTTTTTTGGTCGAATTCATGTTACCATCTCTGCGTATAAGCAGAGCAGAGGGTTGGACGATGAGTAAGCACTTTGGAAGAAAGAATAGATGAATTGATAAAGTTAGATGAAAGGTGCTCACTAGCAAGATGGAACCAAACAAATGAGAAGGCAAAGCAAAAGGCATGACATGACCGCCATATTAAGAACAAATAGTTTGAGGTTGGCCAGATGGTATTGCTATATGATTCAAAATTTCTACGCCATCCTGGAAAGTTGAAGGTGCATTGGTTGGGTCCTTATGTAATTTCATACATCCTTGATTGAGCACGTGCCAGTTACAAGTCGCTGGATGGAACAAAATTACCTAGACACTTCAATGGGAGTAGGCTGAAGCCCTACTATAAATAATGCTTCTTGGTGTTTGTAAATAAGGCGTTTTGCCAGTTAGTTTAGAATTTCCTTTTATGCTTTTCCTTTCTTGTATTTCCCTTTCGCGTTGTTGTTTTGTTTTGCGCTTTGGCGCCGGTAACCTTATTACTTTTTGACTTATGAATGTGTAGAGGACCACACATTGTTTTAGTGTGGGGTGAGATGATGAAGAGAAACTTGGAGTTATTCTGCTAGGAGGATTTGGGTCGGTGGCAAAATAAGGTTACATTGGAAATCCACGTACAAAGGAGAAAAAGTGCAAAAACATGAGGTAGGTGAAAGCAAGAATCATGAGGATGGAAGAAGTGCCTTTGGCGCGGTAACATGCGTGCAAAGAGTCTTCTATCAAGATGGATTGTTTGCACACCAGAAGGTTGGAAAAGTTTTCGTGCAAGGATTAGGCACGTAAGGAGAAGCGTTGAAGTTGGGTTTTGTTTGAAAACACCGCATTAAATATTGTCATACGGTGGTAGGTAGCCTAGCCTTAAATGCGTAAAAGTGGGAAAAGCTATAAATACAAGAGTGGGAATTTCATTATTTTACTTTGCGAACACAAGAAGAGTGATTTTCTTTCAAGAGCTAGGGTTTCGAGAACTGACTCGTGCGAAGGAAAATCCCAAGAACTTAAGCGCAATCATCTGTTGGATCTACAAACTAGAGCGAAGTGATTCACGGGTGTGAGGAATGTTGTGAAGAAGCGCCGTGATCAAAGGAGAAAAATATGAGATTAGGGTTTGTGTTTTAGGGCACGGGCGCACGAGGAAAACTTTCAAACAACTCATGCAAGTTAACTTGAGAATGAAAGAAAAGGGTGTAATGACAGCCACAAAACCAGTTGATAAACCTATAGAACAATCCAAGAAGGGAAAGGGTAAAGGAAAAGGAAAGAAGAAACAAGAAGAAATACCCTTGGATACAAATGAGGAATGGTACTCGGAGATGCAATACCCGGATGGGGTTTTGCTAGGGCAAGAGTGGGAGTCCCACATAAGAAAGATGACGGTGAATGACTACAATCATCGGTCAAGTATAATCAAGAAGGAAATGGCGCTAGAGTTGGTGTGCCCCACAAATAAATGAACATCTGATGGGTTTTTGATCTACAACGATGTGGTCAAGGTGAAAATGGAGAAGGCAAGGCTTCTCCAAATTTTCGAGTTACCATATTTCGGGAAGCCCGAGTGCTTGTACCAGTGGTTGATGACGCACATACACAAAGACTTCTTCTGCTTCGTAGGGCGTAAAATGTGCATAACTCCCCAACTAATTTCATGCTTCACAGGCCTAAACTGTGAAGGGGACGCGCTCAAAGATGACCTCCTGGACGAGGAGGTAATCAAAGAAACCATAACATCCCAGGAATTGAAGAAGGGATCAAGGTACTACAATGTCTCGGATATCAGCGATCCGGTGATGAAGATGGCCGCACACCTAGTCTCCAAGCTGAATGGACAAGAAAGGTGGACCCAGGTGAGCAAGCCCTAGCTGAATGTCTGCAGGAAAGTCGCAGAGGGCACCATATATAACCTCTCCCAATATATTGTAGATGGAATCATAAGTAGCGTGGAGAAGGGAGGAAAGATCTTATTTGGAAACATTCTATTGACAATTGTGTTCTTAGAAGTTGGGGTGTTGGATGCATCCAACAAGTTTGTGTGGGAGTACCCTGCTGAAGATCCTTCGCTGCGGAGAGGTTTCAGAAATACACATGTGAATCAATGATAGGGGTACACAAGGTGCGCTTAGAAAAATGGTATACGTGCCTTAGGAACGCATTCGGGGCTGAATGGCAGATCCCTAAACAACTCCCCGCGGTGACCAAAGGAGAAGCAGAGTTCGTAGTCTACCAAAGACTTCTGTATAGGTTCATTTTGGTTGATGGAAGCTAGAGTCCATGGTGCAAACTCCCATTCTCGTTTACTACCCAATTTTTCCAAGCGGGAGTAAACAGATACAAGGAGTCGAAGAAATTAAACCTTGACTTGTCCACCCTTGACAGAGAGCATAGGGAAATGAGGAAGAAGCTGGTCTACCCAGAGAAGCGCGTACGTTGAAAGGTACGTGTCGCATGATGTGCATATTGTAAGGCCTTTGACCTTACCTATTACTGGGAGCAATGCCACAAGGATTTACCTACGCATAAGGCCAAAATTTGAAAAGGGCATGTACATGGAGGATGAGATATCCATCCTAGACGACCCTACTGGAAGGAAGAAGCCTACGCTAAAGCGTAAGGAGAGGGAAGAGAAAGAGGAACAAAGGGCGGTGGAGAAGCAAGATGTAGGTACCGCGGGGACAAGTACCTACATCGGAAGAAGAAGAGGATAATGGTCAAGGAGAAGACCCTAGAACCTGCGAAGCCACCATCCCTTGAGGAACCCTCAGATGAAGAGAAGACCACATCCTCGACTCGGAGTTTTTAGCAAAGGAAGAAGAAAAGGGGATGGAAGAACTAGAGTCCGAGGATACAGACGACACGAACGCCTATATAGGCAAAAAGGATGATGATGAAGAGGAAGAGCTGGAGGTAAATCAAGAGCTAATTGATGTCCATGATTCAGAGGAAGAGGAAGTAGAAGATGCAAACGATGCTTTCATCTTTGCAAGGAGGAAGGGCACCCAAGGGGAGGAAGGCATGCGAAGCGAAGAAAGGAGTGAGGGGGAAAGTACCAAGGAGCCAGATATGCCCAAGCTCACTCAGGAGGAGGTGGATGAGAAAGCGACAAGGGAGGTGGAGAAGATGATTAATACCTTGGTCGACGAGGAATTGGAGCGCAACGCGGAGCTCGTGCTCGGTGAATTCAAGGAAGAGCAAAGGGAGAAGAGTGTGAGTAGCACAAAAGGCCCAACTCTTACAAAGTGATTGTTCCAAAGGGCATGTACATGGGAAGTAAACATGCAGAGGAAGGAAAATCAATGATGGGGTATGTTAATGACCCTAGCAAAGTTTTGCGTGCACGCTTCCAGAGTACCGTGCCCACCAAGGAGCTCACCGCCATGGAGTCCTTTGATCCTGAGGGTGGATACCCGTGCACAAGAAAGATGCTATCGTGGGTGTTCGACTCCCACATTGATGAGCTCAAGTTTGAGGTTAACCAAGGGGTGATACTAGAGCTATCCAAGACAAAGGGGGTCAACCCCATCATAAACGCACAACAACTGTCGGATGAGCAAGTATGTAATGCACTCAACAAAGTCTCCATGGAGGTAGAGGCAAGGCTCTTCTGTAGAAATGACAGGGTTAAAGTCTTGGAGGACCTGATGGAGAAGAGGAAGGAAGAAATAGTTGAGCTAACAAAGGAACTTAGCCTTGAAAAGCTGATCAACACTCAACTACAGTGAGAATTACAAGAGGAGAAAGCTAAAGTGCGCGAAGTTTCCAAGAAGGTGGAGCTCATCTCCCAGGCTATTGTCATGAAGCACCCAGACCTTAACCCTCCCGCACAAAAATATGGTTCCCCCTGGAGTGTCTTGAGGACTTGACTTGGATCCTCACCATGGAAAGGCAGCCTTTGGCCTTGGAGTCGGCAGAGGATGTAGCTGCGCGCTTGGAGCAGGAGGACAAGTTGAAAGTCATCGCACTCGTAGCTGAATACAACAAGGTGCTTGCTGATGTAAAAGTAGCTGCACAAACCACTGGGGTTGCATACGACCATTGCGCGGATCAGGACAAGGTGACAAGCATGTTGCTTGCCAACGACGAGGCCGAGCTGAAGGACTTCAGGGAAAAGAATAAAGGTAATAGAGCAGAGTGAGAAAAGATTCTAGCTGAAGTAGAAAGAAAATCTGAAGCTATTGAGATCCTTGAGTCTTAATCAAAACTCGGCTTAAAGAGCTCTACATGGTCATTACGAGGAAGATGGATGCCTTGGAAGATCAAGCTAAGGAACTGGAAATGGCGGTAGATACCATAAACACAAAGGGGGAAGGATTAACCTTTGACGAGGTGAGCGCATTGGTTGGCGACCTTTGCAAGAGGGCACAGGATGAAGTCAGCGCTTGGAATACACTAGAGGCCGACCTGCGGCAGAATTTTCCCCTTCTTCTTCTTTAGGTAGTTTTCCTTCTATTCTCTCTCTTCCCCATTTCTTTATTCTTTCCCTCCATTCTTTTCCAAGGCAAGGCCTTGCCTTTTTATACTGCATTCTTTGAAAAGGTTCCCAGGGTAGAGAATAGGTGAAGTGTGGGGTAATGTTGGGACCCTAATGTAGCTAATGTTAGCATAATTTAGCATAGGCATATTTATTGCATTTTATTGCATTGTCTTTTATTTAATAATGTGCAACATGTGCACTCTAGTCTAGTGACTTGCATTTAATATTGTTATCTTTGGATAACATTCAATATTGGTATTAGTAGTAATTACATGTGCATGTGAGATGGGTCTTATCATCTCGTAGTTGGTGCCTGATAGGGTGTCATGTCTATCCATATGAGGTTGTCTAATATCTATAAATATTACAGCTCTTGCATTGTTATGTAATCTGATTTCATGATCAATAATATTTGTGAGGCTTTCGTCCCTCTTTGGTCATTGCAATTTAATTCTATTCTATCATTTGGTATCAGAGCTATACCATTGTTATCATTTGGTATTAGAGCAGGTTCTATCCAAGCAAGGTTGAAGAGGAGCACTATTGGAGAGGATCCATTGGAGAAGAAGATCTGCATCAAAGGAGAGCCATTGAAGCATCCCGCAACCTCCATTCCTTCCAAGCATCCCTCAACTAAAATTTGACCTATCCACTTGTTTGGAGGATTTTGAGATCTTTAAAAAAAAAAGATCTAAGGGTTTGGGGTTGAAAAAAAAAGAGATATTAAAAAAAAGATTTGTGAAAAAAAGAGATCTTGAAAAAAAAAAGGAGAAAGATCTTGAAAAAAATTTACAGATCTAAAAAAAGAGTGAAAAAAAAAACCAGATCTAAAAAATAAAAATAAAAAATCAGATCTGAAAGTGGAGGTGTGAAGAATTCGGGAGCAAAGGTTGAAGCAGTCCCGTCAACAAAATTCCAGCAGATTGCTCTAAAAAAAGGATGTAACTTTTTCATAAAATGTTAGATTGATGTGCCATTTTTTTGCTAGAAAGATAAGGAGGTGCACAACTTTCGGTTTACATCATCTTGATTCGGCCTCTACATGTGACGAAAAGTACTGTGCGAATTGGGTCATTTTTTCGAAAAAAAATAGATCTAGCTAGTAAATTAGTAAGATCTCAAAAACAAGCTTATGATTCTTCTGAAATTTTGTGGGTTTCAAGAAAAATATTGTATGATGTTTTTGTCAAAATTTTAGAAAAACCCAGATCACGGTTTATGAGAAAAGGTGAAAACAATATTCAGATTGTTTGTTTGGTGAAAACAATTTTTTATTTTATGTTTGGTTCTATCACACGAGATCTTTGATCTCATAGCAGCGTTCGGTATATACGGTGCCTCTGGGAAGCACTTACGGGTGATGCCGTTGTGATTACTACTGCACTTAACGCCTAACACAAGGTTGCACTAAACGTCGTCTGGGCATCGACCCTATAAAATCGACGGGGAGTAATAAGGACACAATACACACACATTTGAGCCCTCCCATCCGTTTGTGCTTGCACAAACCCCTCTCCGTACTATCTACGTACTACATATTAAATTGTTTCACATGTGTTAACACCTCTTTTGTACTGATGGGTGTATTGAAAGGGTGATCTTCTTCCACATACCAACGGGTATATCGGAAGGATCGTATATAGAAAGGTTTGGTATATCGGCTTGTCGGTATATTGAGAGGGAGACCATAAACCTGGAGTGATAAGAGCCTTACCCTTTGTCAGAAATTCAGAGTTTCAGAAATTTAGATTACAGAAATGGGTGCACAAGCACCAAAGTTCTTCTTTCCAGATTCACAATTGCTTAGAGGAGACAACTATGCTGCATGGAAACCGAAGATCAAGATGTTACTTGAGTTTGAAGACCTATGGATAGTTGTAGATGGAACAACAACAAGATCACTTGATGATGGAAGACAACAAGTTCAATTTGACAGGGCCAATCAAAAGGCCAAGTTGATCATCTTGTTTGGCATAACGGATGATGTGCAACCCCACATTAGAGATGCCACATCGGCCAAGGATGCATGGGATAAGTTGAGCACAATCTATGAGGTAAAGAACAAGAATTCCATCCTCAACCTACTATCACAACTGCATACTCTCAAGTTCAAGCACAATGAGAAGGTTGAAGCTTTTTTGAGACGAGTTGCTACTTTGAGGGCATCTCTACTAGCATTGGAAAAAGAGGTAAGTGATGAGGACCTCGTACCAATTGTGTTGTGAGCGTTTCCTCCTTCCTACAGAATCTTTATGACAACTATCAATATGAGTGAACACACAGTCACCTTTGAGAAGTTGGTCAATCTACTCGAATAAGAAGAGGCAATGAACAACAAAGATCACGAAGATGAGCAAACACTATCTTCCAATCATAAAGGAAAGGGGACATTTCAGTCCAATCACAAGAAGTCCCAACAAAATAAAAGTCAACAAAGGGACCAAAGTCAAAGAGACAACACCAAGAAGTGTCCCATTTGCACTAGAGGGGACATGACATCAAAGATTGTTGGTACAATTCCTACAAAAAGGGTTCATCAAGCAATTCAAAACCCAACAACTAACATGGTAACAATAATTCAAATCAAGGGAAGTCCAACGACAACAACAATCAAGGACAGAAATATGGTAATTGGCAAAGAAAACCCAAACAACAAGGGTACATTGCGAACATGAGGATGATTCGGATGAAGGACACCACATGTATTCTACTCAATTTGATGAAGAAACCAAGTCCACACAAGATATCCGGTATGTTGACTCGGATGCAACTCGACACATGACTTGGACACAAGGATTGGTTCTACACACTACGTGACTCACCTAAAAAGAACCATGTGTCATTAGGTGATGACTCATCATACAATGTCAAGGGGATTGGAAACATTTCACTACCTCTTGGAAAGCATGTTGTAAAATCACGAAGTATTATATGTACAGGTTGACCAAGAATTTGCTATATCGTTAGTCAACTCCTTGATCACAACTTGAAGTTGGATTTTGATAGTAATAATGGAGAAAAAGTGTGCTTGATAAGAGATAAGTCAAGAGGTTCCAAGATTGTAGCAAGAGCCTCCAATGTGGGATGCATGTTCTAACTTAATTTTGTCCACAAGGATGATCAAGCTCTAGTGGCCAAAGACACACAATCTGCAGAACTATGGCATCGTAGATATGGTCACATCAATTTTGGCTATCTCCAAACACTTCAAAAGGGCAACATGGTGAAAGGATTGCCTACACTCAAGCACAACACTGACAAGTGTCACAATTGCCTAACTAGCGGAGAGCAACACAGAGTACCCTTCAGAAGAACACATATAGAGCTAAGGGAAAGCTTGATTTAGTGCACACCGATCTTTGCGGGCCCATGTAACCAAGTCATTATAGATGTCAATACTTCATGCTTTGTGTTGATGACTACTCAAGAAAGATGTGGATATATTGTCTAAGAGAAAAGAGTTAAGCCTTTGAGACATTTGAAGTTCAAAGCACTTGTTGAGAATGAATTTGGTCGCAAGATCAAAACTCTCCGCTCGATTGAGGGGGAATTCACAAGTAATGAGTTCAAGACTTACTTGGAAGCTCATGGGATTCATCAACAAATGCTTCCTACGCACACACCACACAGAGAATGATATAGTTGAGAGAAGGAATCATACTATCATGGAAATGGTGTGATGTATGATTGACAACTCGGGTTTAACAAAGACATTTTGGGTAGAAGCTACAAGAAGCTGCAATCTATTTGTTGAACAGAGTGCCACAATAGCTCTTGAAGAAGTGACACCTCAAGAAGCATGGTCAAATCGAAACCATCAATTGCATACCTAAGAGTATTTGGGTGCAAAGCTAGCATGCACACACCCAAGAAGAATAGGAACAAGTTGGATATGAAAGCCTGAGAAATTGATATTCATTGGATACGGTGAAGAAGTACTTGGGTGCAGATTATGGGATCCGAAAGCAAAGAAATTATACCTAAGTAGGGATGTTGAGTTCTTTGAGAAGAAATAAGCAGATGCTCCACTCAACGACTCAACAAACATGCAGAATACACCTCTTGTGAAGACATAATTTGATGTTCCCACTGAAGATGACAGTGATGAATTAGATGATGGTGAAAACTTGGATCCACCACAAGCCAATGGAACAACTAAGAAGTTACCTAAATGGTATACTCAATTAATAAGAGATGCAAATTTGGATGAAGCACCTAGCACATCATCCAATCCTAGACCTAGAACTCGCAGTCAAGCTCATGAAGAGGTAGATTATGCCCTAATGAATAGATTTGTTGAAACATTTGAGCCATCTATAGTTCAGGAAGCCCTACAACCAAAAGCTTGGAAAGATGCCATGGATTCAGAGTATCAGTCAGTGATGAAGAACAACACATGGCAACTTGTCGACCTTCCACAGGGAAGAAACCCATTAGATGCAAATGGATATTCAAGACTAAGTACAAATTAGATGGGACTATTGACAAGTATAAAGCAAGGCTTGTAGCAAAGGGGTATGCACAACAAGAAGGCATTGATTATGAGGAGACATTTACTCCCACAGCCAAGATCAAGACAATCAGGATGATCTTTGCTCTAGCTACACAATTTGGTTGGAAATTCCACCAAATGGATGTGAAAAGTGCCTTTCTTAATGGATATTTACAAGAAGAAGTCTATATGACTCAGCCAGAGGGTTATGTAATACCGAAAAAGAGATGATGGTATGCGAGACTCATAAAATCTCTATATGGCCTAAAACAGCACCTCGGGCATGGTACTTCAAAATTGATGAGCATCTCATAAGTCATGGATTCGAAAGGAATCCTTATGACCCTAATCTCTACCTCAAAAAGAAGGGGGGGAGATTGTCATTGTGGTTTTTATGTCGATTTAACTAATCATTACGGGTAGTTTTGTAAAGATGATCGATGCAACAAAGAAGGATTTTAATCGATCGTTCGACATGATAGATCTCGGGCTCATGCACTATTGTCTTGGGTTGGAAGTATGGAAAAAAGAGAATCATATCTTTGTGTCGCAGTTGAAATACACTAAGACAATGCTCAAGAAATTCAAGATGATGGACTGCACTCCTATTGCTATACCTATGGAAGCGAGACTTCAACTATCTCGTTTCGATCCATCACCACCGATGAATGCAACTCTCTATCGACAGTTGATCCAGAGTCTCATTTACGACATATACTAGACCGATTATCAGCTTATCACCAGTCAGCTAATAGCTATTTATCACACTTCATGCACGAACCAAAAATATGTCATTGGCAAGCAACAAAGAGAATACTGAGATATTTGAAGGGTACAGTTGACCTTGGTCTAGAGTACAAGAAGAATGAAAACTTCTTCTTGACACGATATCCATATTTAGATCATGTAGGAAACATGGATGATAGGAAGTCAACATTAGGCTTTGTCTTCTTTATGGGATTTGGACTGATATCATGGGGAAGCAAGAAACATAACTTTGTTTCTCGCTCTTCTCTAAGAGAGTATCGAGCTGCAGTGAAGTTGTTTTTGAAATAATATGGCTTCGCCAAATATTGGAAGGAATTGGTCTACCACAACATAAATGTACTCCAAGTATATGTTGATAATGAAGGAGTTCAAGCTTGTTTGCAATCCAATATTTCATGAGAGAACCAAGCATATTGAAGCTTGAGTTCATTTCATATGCAAGCATGTCTTGAAGCACAACATACTGACTCTCTCGTTATGTCCTACAAACTGAACAGAAGGTAGATGTTTTCACTAAGTCACTTGCACATGATAGATTCACACTGTTCGAGAGTTCCTCTCCACTTAATTAGAAACAATGCAAAATTAAGGGGGAATGTTAGCATAATTTAGCATAGGCATATTTATTGCATTGTCTTTTATTTAATAATGTGCAACATGTGCACTCTAGTCTAGTGACTTGCATTTAATATTGTTATGTTGGATAACATTCAATATTGGTATTAATAGTAATTACATGTGCATGTGAGATGGGTCTTATCATCTCGTAGTTGGTGCCTGATAGGGTGTCATGTCTATCCATATGAGGCTGTCTAATATCTATAAATATTACATCTCTTGCATTGTTATGTAATCTAATTTCATGATCAATAATATTTGTGAGGCTTTCGTCCCTCTTTGGTCATTGCAATCTAATTCTATTCTATCATTTGGTATCAGAGCTATACCATTGTTATCATTTGTATCGAGTTATACCATTGTTATCGATACCAAATCTTAAAGGCGCGTAGGTGTGCAACGGCTGGAGGAAGCGTGTAAGTTAAGGCGTGTAAGGCAAGATTTAATTAGGGTTCTTGGAGAACTAAGGATGCGCGCCCACAAATCACAATTTGGGACTTAGCCATTTTTGGCCTTTTGGACAGAACACGTGAAGAACGTGTTCCGTTTCGATAAGGTTCCAGCCTAGAAATAGGGTGTCCTAGAAGGAATATACCTTGCGATAAGAAGATCCAAAAAGCAAATCATGACATGGAGAGGCATGC
Source organism: Taxus wallichiana var. yunnanensis (assembly GCA_018340775.1). Lineage (NCBI taxonomy): Eukaryota > Viridiplantae > Streptophyta > Pinopsida > Cupressales > Taxaceae > Taxus > Taxus wallichiana. The sequence continues at coordinate 23,376,210 of CM031240.1, forward strand.
GCCTGAGGTGATCCACACCTTGACACTTGGGGCCATATCTGAGGTTGCAGAGGAGTTTTTGGAGATCAGATGCCTATATATATGCGTGCCCTTAGCAAAGAAAAAATAAAGGAGGAGGAGAACATGAGGAAGGAAGCAAAGCTCTGCAGAATTACTACGAGAACTATGGGATAAAAGGGGTAGATGATTATAGGAAGGATGTAATAAGGGAATGGGGAATGTAAATTTTGTTTCAAAAGTCTTCATGTATGGATCCAAATATGGCACATGACTATGGTCTCCCCTTCTGTGATATTCTATAGTAATGCTATGAATGAATATGATAAGGTTACCATGATAATTGTATTAAGATCTTCTCTCTATATTATCTGTATATTTCTATTATGCTTTTTCTCTTTTATAATCATGAACCTTATTTGAATGTTAAGTCTATTTGTGGATTTACAACTTCCTAGTTACATTAATTTCATTAAGTGCTTTTACTTTTAATATGACCGAAAGGGTATAGAAGCCGTTCTGAGCTCTATAGCTTTTTCATGTCCTTTAAAATCACTAATTCAAGATCATGAATGATGCCTTCCACTAAAATCACATAAAAGAGAGACTCAACTCCCTCTCGTGCGCCTCAGGTGAGTGCCCAACGCCCACTGGGTAATATGCCGATGTGCATGAGGTTCCCTTGTTCTTGGTGGGTGAAAAAATGACTACACAAGTCTAGGAGGATGATAGTAGTGACTAGTGTTTTTTCCCTCATTATGGTCTCATAACTTTATATTTATAGGGTTCTCTCAATATAATTTTGTAATTAACTCTGAAATGGCTAGCCACCAAAAATATAAAGATTTCAAATAGCTAGAAAGAGCCCAAAAAGTGGCGAGAAAGTTGAAAAGGATCGGGGCACCCCTGGTGGGACCAAGGCTCCCATTGGCGCCTGATCGAGGCTAAAATAATGAAAGATGACCGAAACAAACTGGGCATGTGTGTGTAAAAGGTTGAGAATGACGAAATAAAATAAGATAAGATATCCAAAAGATGGGGGTTAATTAATACTTTCTTCACTCAAAAACATTTTAAATATTAGTATGAGACCAAGACTAAATAGTGTCTAAAGTGCATTATTTTGTGACTTCATTTTCCCCACTTTATGTTGGCAATCGGAAAGCTCGGTAACATAAAGTAGATAGATATACATACTTGATGTCCATGAAGATTGTAGTAGAAAATGCGCCGAAGGACTAAACAAAGTGTGGAATGACAAAAAGATGATGTAGCGTGGAAACTAAAGATGAAAAAGTGTAAAAAAGTGATGAGAGTGAAATTAGGGTGGAAACGCGCATGTAGCTGTTGATGTGTGTGATGTACCTACATGGTTAGTATGGTGTGTACCGCTGCAAGACGTTATTGCTAACGTTGTTGTTGTTTGTTGTTGCCCTATTTGACTTCTTATTTCTCATACAACTAGACCTACAAGGTGAAAATGATCAAGTAGTCAAATATGCATGTATGCAAAAACATAATGTAAAAGACGCATGTAAAATTATGTAAATGTAAAGTACACAAATGAAAAATTATAAATGGAACATGTGCACCTAATCCATGTTGAGAAATAGAGTGTAAAAGGATATCTTGTCTTTGCTAGGGTTTTTTGGGTGATCCAACACCATAGGACGAATAAGTATAGGAGGAATTCCCTTTGTATCCTCTAACCTTTGACTGCTTCCATTAATGTGTGTGAAGAGATCTCTGTACATCCTAGTTTTTGGGTGATCCAACACCACTAGCCGAAGTAGTGTAGGGAGGCACACCCACTGTAACCTCTGAGCCTGTAACTACTTCCCGTAAAATGGCTAAGGACACCAAGTCCTCTAAAAAGGGTGGAAAGTGCACCAAACTAAACTGGTGTAAATGTATTTTGTTAGTACGTAAAACCCCAAATGATGCCCCCTTCTTTGGGGGCACATGTGACATTATCGATAGGAGGATGTGGCCCCAAAAGAGGACCAACCGCATGAACGTTGTAACTCTACTCCCCTGCATGGGAAAGGAATTGTGCTTGGTTGAAACCAAGGTGCACACAAACAATAGGTTAGCCAAAGACAAGTGTTAGTACGAAAAATCATGCATATAGAAAAAAGTGTATAAGCTACCAAACAAAGCAAAGTAATGTAAACACACAAGAAAACAAGTAAGCTGCACAAAGTGGGCTGCAAATATGGGCCATCACTCATGATGTTGTAAGACACGTAAGGCCATCATGGCCGCATACAAATAAACAAGTGTGTACACTCAAACATAGGGCAAGGCCCACAACAAGAAAAAAAATAGACAAGCAATATAACAAACAAGTATGGAAGCAAATATCCTTGCATAACAAATGTTACACATGAAGCACCCATTAGCATGTTAGAATAATAAATAGTATGTCAAAAGTGTGTATAACCAAATAATGCAAAGTGAGGAGTATGAAATGAAACAAAAACACCAGTGAGATATGGATGTGGATGCTACCGTAAACCACAGTGTAGGAAGGGTAGAAGGCGACCATTCATGCTTTGTGTGTAAAAGCCCCGTATCTACGATTATGACTAGAAAAATACGTGAACACACATGTGTGGATGATATAGTTAAATGACATACAAGCAATCTAACTAGCATGTGTAATAAAATGACCATGAATAAGTAGAAGTAAGAAAGAGTAAAAACAACCATAATATGCAATATGATATGGATGGATGGAATGGAATGCAAGATGGAGTGATAGGATCCACGTGCCCCTTGAGTGAATGGAAATGTATGTAATGAGGTTCATTTGGTTTTCCCCCTCAAGCAATCAAGAATGAACCATAAACAAGAGTGCGTCATCGGGAAATGGTTGAATATTGTGTGTTGTGTTTAGCGTGTTGTGATGAGTATGTATGCGTAGTGATGAGGATATGTGACATATAGAAGAGATGTGTGTGAACCTTATAGCCGAAGTGTATATCATGACAAAATGAATGTATGAGTGATGATTTAGCCCTAAATCATGTATCACTACAAGATAAATAATGAGTGGTGATGTAGCCTAAAGCGTATACCACTACAAGATGAAAAGTAGGGAGTGGTGATGTAGCCTAAAGTGTGTACCACTAGAAGATGAATAGTAGGGAGTGGTGATGTAGCCTAAAGTGTATACCACTACAAGATGATAGAATAAGTCATGATTTAGCCTATAATGTGTGCCACTATCCTAGAAATTTCGTATGAAGAAAGGTTGAATGATGAACATGTGATGAGGATAAGGTTCATTTGATTTGTAAACCCTCGGCAGTCGAGTATGGATAGAGAAAATAAAGTGCATCATAGGGTAGTGAGTACTACACATAGAAGATAATGCAATATGTGTGATGATAATAGACGACCATGTGTGGAGTATAATGTGTAATGTATAATGTATAATAGGTAATACAAGATGTAATGTATAATGTATAATATGTAATTTGTGATGTATAATATGTAATGTACGATGTAGAAGATGTAATGATGTAGACTAATGAGTGTAAGATGCACGTGATGTAGTATGTAAAATGCTAGACTCGTAGACCATGAAAGTGTTGTATATGTATGATGAAGACTAGTATGATGTGTATGTAGGATATGCAAATGTGAAAATGATGTAGTCTAAATGCAATATGTAGGATGTAAGATGTATAGGTGCACAAAGGTCAAAATGATGTAGAATAAATATAGTATGTATGATGTATGACATGAGAGGTATGAATAGACGTAATGTGTAATACCTATAGTGTAGTGTGTGGGGTTCATGTGTAGTAAGCCCTCAATAGTCAAGTGTGAACCGAAGCACAAGAGTGTGTCATTGGGTAATGATGATGCTATAACGTATGTATGACTATGTAAGATGAGATGATGTTAAGATGAGGTATGCGTGAATGCTAAGAGTGTGATGTATTCTTGTGTAAGAATGCTAGAGAATGATGATGTCATGAAAGTGTGATGCCCCCAAGTGTACATGAATGAATGAGCTAACCAATAACCGTGAAGGACGAATGTCCTCCATCTAACACATGTGATGGTGAAAACGTATGACTATGCTCTAACAAAGTGGTGGTATAGTAGATAGACATTGTGCTGGTGAATGAAGTCTATGTGCATGCGAGGGATGAATATATGAAGAAGGTCATGGCGTCACAAAATGCATCGGTGATGGAGATATATGTGATGTTGAATGCGAAGATGATGAAGACTCGCGTGGAATAAACCGAGGTGGTGACCTATGTTGAGATGTAGTAATTGTCCTAGGAATGGGCCTATACTTATGTGTAGGACTAGTGGAATGATGTGGTCATGTAGATGAGGTTCGAGTAGGTGAGATAGGAGTAGACTGTGCTTTGAGCAACATAGAATGTGATGTGCTAGAAGAAGCAAATGATGTGCTAGTTATGTATGCGAGGAGATGGTGACCATGGAGCAGATGGAGGGACATCGTCAATAGAAATGACCTAATTGTTGTGAATAAATTTAAGTCACAAATGATTCATAGAAATGATAGATTGAGAGTGACGAATCCAATTGAGACCAAGAAGCATGTCACATCCATCAACTATGTTTCCAACGAGGAAAGGCACAAGTAGTGTAAGAGGACCAATCATGACATGAAGTGAACAATGCCAAAGGGTTTGTTGAAAGGGTACTCAATTTGTGATGGAGGATAATTGATAGCCTTGAGAAGTGAAATAGAGCATGCACTAACGGGCCATGATGGGTCAACCTTGGTGTTATTAATAGAGGTCAAATCAATATATGCATGAATATGTTAATTATTAGATGATAAGGTCACATGATAATTGGCGTCGGAGAAAGAAATGATTGGTAGCGCAATGTCAATGTTTGCAACTAAGAAATCCAGAGCTCCTGATTCAATAGGAGACATTGCATGGGATATATAATTAGCGGATGAATCGATCATTTTTATGTTATGTTTCTATAATAAGTTATTAAAGATCTTGAGTTAATGATTGTCATTATTAGTTGTAGATGGTGGGCATTCCGAAGCTCAATTCGACCATTGTCAAGCAAATCCTAAATGATATGTCGTATTCTGAATCAATGATTAGTGGTGTGTTCGATGTATTGATGATAATTGCAATAAAAGTTTTCATCGAAATCACGACCTTTGGGCCAAGATGGATCTATTTGAAGAGGATATGGTAACGTAATAAGATTTCTATCGATTAGTTGTGGTAGCAGAACACCCAGAGGTACACTAATCTTAGTAAAAGGATGTCGGTATGGTTGCGGTTGAAGTTCCTTATGAGTAGATACTACGTTTACAATAGTTTGTCCATCGTAGGTTTAGTTGTGGTAGGATTAAATGTTGGCTTACCCTGAAAATTGTGTGATGATGATGATGTGCTCTTGATACTTAAGTTTTCTTATTGCAAGAGTTTAGTCAAGCTTGAGAGTTTTAAAAAGTTGATCAAACGAAGGAGGGTCTCAAAAAGAACACTCTCCTGAAGAGGTGGAAAAAGACTCTGAATGAATAAGTCCTGAAGCTCGAGAATCCGCAAACGCTCGACATCTTAGCTAAAGTGTTTTTGTATCATAAGACATAATTGGATAAGTGTTTGTTAGACCCTTGCTTAAGCTATGCAAGTTAAGCATAGGAGATATTAGAGCCAATGTTAATAGAGAAATGCGTGAGAAAGGCATTGACTAGATGTGTGAAAGAGACTACCGAATGTACGGGTAGGTCATAAAACCAATGCATCACATAGTCTTGTAAACTACGAGGGAAAAGCTTAGCTAGTATAATATGATCATCCACATAGTCAAGGAATTCTACATGAAATGCTCGGAGATGTTTTGTGGGTCCTCATGGCCTTTAAAGATAGGTAGCTTAGGAGAGATGAAATTAGGTGGCAATGGATAGGTCAATATGGTAGGTGCAAAAGGAGTATGCAAACAATACTGTAGAGTCTAAAGATGGTGTTGTGCGTGAGGTAGCTAGTTGAAGCTAACGAATTTGGGTTTGTAAGTCCTGATATAAAGAGGTCAAATCTAGAGAATTCAAAGAAGAATCAAGGTGCAGATGAGGAGTACCAGGGTGAATGGTGGGAGCGGTGGTTGTAATAATGGGAGCAGAAACATAGGTAGGTGGAGTAGAGACCATGGGAGCATAAGAAGCAACTACAGAAGTGGAAGCATCATGAGCTCTCTTAGTAATGATTAGAGCATGCAAGACATGAGGGAGATGAGTAGGGTTTTCACACAATGCTTGGTGAAAGTCAGTAATAGCATTAAGTTGATCTTGGTCAACATTGGTATCTTCATCATAGGACTTCTCACTATCAGTTGTTTCTATCTCGTGGAGAGGAACGCAATGGGAATGATCTAGAGGGTTATCATCATAGATGTAGTTGTATCAACCATTGACCTAGAAGTACGATGCTTAGATGAAGGGAGCTCACAATATTGGAGAGATCCAAAATGACCACTATGGGTAATAAGCATAAAATGAAAGAAAGATGAAGTAAGCCCTATAATGATAAACAATGAATGAAGATATTTTAATCGTGGAGATCATGTTCACCAAAATGATTAACTAAAAATGGGTTATGGAATATGGGGTAGTTAATCTAATCTAGAATGACATGTAAATGTAGTAAATAAATACAATAAAAAATATAGAAATGACCCAAGCAATTATAAAAATGGAAATGCTAAACCCTAGAGTGCTAAAAGAGTTAGAATAAACTCAACTGATTAGAGAAGCTTGTTGGACTATGTCATAGAAGTATGGACTGGAGAAAAGAAGGGAATGACTATGCTAAAGCCCCCAAAAGGATGGATCCAAGCTATGTAGTTGGTGGAGCACTGAAGAGGGATTGAGGTGCTGTGAGTGCTCTAGTTTGCGAAATGGGTGTCCTAGTCTGTGTAAAAGATCCGAATTGAGTTTCACAGTTCAGCAGTGGTTGAAACCCTCGCTATTTATCACATCAGATTCACTGCACTACTCTAGATGTCGCTGATAATCTAAGATGTATAGAAGACCCACAAAAGACCAAAATAAGTATCAACACCCTAAAAAAGAATAATGTAAAGGAATGGTTTAGAGTGACCTCAATTGCCACAACAATTGGATTACTAATTGATAAATGCACTACATTTCATACCCAAATATAGTTCTGGTGTGTGTGTGCATCATGTGCCCTAGGTGCTCTTGTGCTAATCACACTTTGTGAAGTAGCAAGCAATAACTAGATGTAGAAAATGTAATAGAATGTGTGCATGGAATAGAATAGAATTCCCCCTATGCTTGTGTGATGCAAATGAACCATCCTTATCCTTGTGATGGATCTAATAGATGCAAATGATCTCCAAATGGATGCAACTCTAGGTGGATGATAGTAGTGACTAGTGCTTGGTCCCTCATTATGGTCTCATAAATTTATATTTATAGGGTTCTCTTGATCTAATTTCGTAATTAACCCCAAAATGGTCGACCACCAAAAAGATAAAGATCTCAAATGGCTAGAAAGAGCCAAAAAGTGGCCGAAAAGTTAAAAAGGATCAAGGGGTCCCCTGGTGGGTCCAAGGCACCCATGGGCGCCCCAGTCAAGGCTAAAATAATGGAAGATGACCGAAACAAACTCAACATGTGTGTGTAAGAGGTTGGGAATGAAAAAATAAAATAAGAGAAGACGAACAAAAGATGAGGGTTAATTAGTACTTTCTTCACTCAAAAACCTTCTAAATAGTTATGAGATTGGGACTAAATAGTGTTTAAATTGCATTATGTTGTGACTACATTCCTTAGTTAGCCTTGATTGTGTTTTTAAGATTCTTAACCTATAGGTTTAGTGTTTCTTCCTTCATACCTTTTTTCCACCTTTGTTACCTCCTTATTTAACTCCATCAACCCTGTATGCAATCTAGATATAAAGGTGACAATCCTCAAAAGTTTCATATGTGTTAATGAAAGGTTTAGCTTATTTTATCAAAATTATTCATCAAACCCTCAAAAAGTTTTCTTGTAGTAGTTTTGTAAAGTTGCTTCAAAAATATGCTTTATTTTTGATATATTATATAGATAGATATTATGTGCATGATTGAAGATAAGTGATCTAATGATTGTAATTGAATAGCTAAAGTTCCCTAAGTTTGTATATGCTTATGAAGAAGAAGAAGAATTGTAAGAGAGAATTCTTGGAGAGAGAAAAAGAGAAGCTTGTGAGGAAGAAAGTATTGTACATCTAGAGAGGTGTGGAAGATTGTAGATCTTCATTGTATATCCTCTGTGAAGCTTTGAATAATATATTGGTTGTTTCTTGGTGGATGTAGCCCACACTGGGTGAACCACGTTATATCTTGTGTATTTTCTTTTGGTTTATTTCCATATTTATTGCTTGTATGCTTAGATATATATATATATATATATAAACTAGTGTGATTAACCCCAAAAACTAGTATCGAGATTTTTTTGTTTGAGGGTTTTGTGTGTTGAAAGATTTACTCACAGAGGGATTTTTGATTGAGTGGGAGCTACAACAATGGCAGAAGATGGAAAATACAGAGTTGAGAAATTTGATGCTACGTAATTATCAATTATGGAAGATGTAGGTGGAAGATTATCTATATTAGAAAGATCTATACTTACCGTTGGATGAGAAGGAAAGACCTACAAAGATGACTGATGAAGAATGGAAAATTCTTGACAGAAAGGCTCTGGGATCTATAAGATTGAGCTTGACAGCATTGTGGCTTTGAATATTACCGAAAGCAACAACCATGGTAGAGTTGATGAAATCTTTAGCTAATTTATATGAAAAACCTAGTGCTTCAAATAAAGTTTATTTGATGAAGAAATTATTTAATTCAAAGATGCAAGAAGGTGAATCTGCATCAAGTCATTTGAATGATTTTCCATTCTATTGTAAATCAATTAAAATCGGTTAATATTCCATTTGATGATGAAGTGAAAGCACTTTTATTCTTATGCTCTTTTCAGATAGTTGGGATAACTTGGTAATGGTTGTTAGTAATACAACATTCTGCTACTAATATTTTAAAGTTTGATGATGTGGTTAGTATAATCTGAATGAAGAAATACGTAGGAAAAGTACAAGAGAATTATCATCTGGTAATGCTTTGAATGTAGAAAGAAGGGGAAGGTAGAAGGAGAGATCCAAGAGCAAGAATAATGGGAAATCAAAGTCTAAGAATGGAAAATCTAAATCCAGAGGTAAAGGAATAACCTGTTGGAATTGTGGAAAGAAAGGACATGCGAAAAGAAGGATTGTTGGTTCAAGGAAAACAAAAGAGAATGTAATGTAGAGAAAGGTAAAGAGGAAAAAATGCATTGCATCTTTTGAGGTAATGCAAGATGCCCTTATTCTCTCCTTGGATAATAAAATTGAATCATGGGTTTTAGATTCAGGAGCTTCTTTCCATGCTTACCCCTAATAAGGGTTATTTAGAAATTATGTCAGGGTAATTTTGGGCATGTTTAGGAGATGATGAACCATGCAATATTATTGGTAAAGGAGAAGTTCATCTAAAATTGTAGAATGGAAATACATGGATATTGAAATATGTGAGGCATGTGCCAAGCCTCGGGAGAGAAATCTAATTTTTGTAGGACAACTAGGTGAATCTGGTTGCATGGTTACATTCACAACCACTGACTCTTGGAAGGTTACCAAGGGATATCTTGTTGTAGTAAAGAGGAAAGAAGGTAGGAACATTGTATTTGTCTACTGTATTATTGATTCTTTTTTGTGCTATCTACTTCAGATTCAGATGCAAGCATGTGGCATAATCGGCTAGGCCATATGAGTAAAAAAGGAATGCAGATCTTAAAGGCTAAGGGTAAGTTATCAGATTTGAAAGATGTAGATCTTGATTTTTGTGAGCATTGTATATTTGGAAAGAAAAAGAGAGTGAGATTTCTCAAAGTTGGGGCAACAAAGGAGAAAAAAATTGGAGCTTGTGCACTCAGATGTGTGGGGACCAACCCAGGTAGCTTCTCATGGAGGATCCCAATATTATGTGACTTTCATTGATGATGCCACAAGAAAGGTATGGGTTTATTGTATTAAACGTAAATATGATGTTTTTGAGACTTTTAAAAGATGGAAAGCCCTTGTGGAAAATGAATCAAATTCAAAGTTAAAATGCCTTAGATATGACAATGGTGGTGAGTACTGCAGCAAGGTTTTCAATGATTATTGTTCAGTGAATGGAATACGAGAGAGAAAAGAATGGTTCTAGAACACCACAAGAGAATGGTGTTGTTGAAAGAATGAACAAGACAATCATGGAACATGCAAGAAGCATGAGGATACATGTTGGATTACCCTTGTAGTTTTGGGAAGAAGAAGTAGTAGACATGATGGTTTATTTAATTAACCATGGGCCTTCAAGTGCACTGGATGGTGGAATACCAGAAGAAGCTTGGACTGGAAAAGAGGTAGATCTTTCTTTTCTTAGAGTATTTGGTTTAGAAGCTTTTGTGCATGTTGATAAAGAAAATAGAAAGAAGTTGGATGCTAAATCCAAGAGATGTACTTTTATTGGTTATGGCTCTAGTGATTTTGGATTCCATTTTTGGGATTTAGAAGATTCTAAGATTGTTAGGAGTCGTGACATTGAATGGAATGAAAAGAGAATGTACATGGATCAAGTTTTGGTACCCAAAGATGAACCGTTGGAAATTTTGTGGAAGAAAATCATTCTTGGATTTAGAAATGACATCTATAGGTAGTACCGTGTGTGTCAAGTAAACCTAAAATTAGAGTTGGTTGACAGATGTCGATCGCATTGGACCAGATGACCGGGACCTAAGATCAGTTGAAGAACATCTGATCGATGTCGAGTTAGTTGAACCGCGTCGTAAGAGGTGACCAAAGTCGATCATTGTTAGAGATTGATACAAAATATATAGATGAGTAGATTGAGCCTCGACACCCCAAATCTCTAGTGAGAAGGTCACAAAGGGTAAGTAGACCTCTAGAAATATTTACACCTTCCTTATCTTATTTATTATTGACTGATAGTGGTGAACCAAAAAGTTTTGAAGAAGCAATGTAGGATGAAACCCACAAGAAGTGGGAGCATGGCATGGATGAGGAGATGGACTCCTTGAAACAAAACCAGACATGGGATTTGGTTAAGTTTCCAGTAGGTAAAAGAACATTGCAAGAACAAATGGGTTTATAGGATCAAGGAAGAAGAGGGTGGACAAAAAAGATACAAGGCAAGGCTTGTGGTAAAAGGATTTGCACAGAAATAGGTATTGATTTTGGTGAGATATTTTCTCTGTAGTAAAAATGACTTCCATATCATATTGTATTGAGTTTAGTTGTAGTAGAAGATTTGCATTTAGAGAAACTTGATGTCAAGATGACTTTCCTTCATGGTGATTTGGAGGAAGAGATTTATATGCAACAACCACTTGGTTATGAAGTCAAGGGTAAGGAGAAACTTGTGTGCAGGTTGAAAAAGAGCTTGTATGGGCTCAAGCAAGCCCCAAGGAAATGGTATATGAGGTTTGATAGTTTCATGCATGAGCATGGTTATATGAGATGTGAATCTGACCATTGTGTTTATTTCAAGAAGCTTGAAAATGGAAGCTATATTATTTTGTTATTGTATGTGGATGATATGCTTATTTGCGAGGATCTAGTATGTAGGACATTGGTGAGCTTAAAGAAAAGTTAGCTCATACATTTGCAATGAAGGATTTGGGAGCTGCAAAGAAAATCCTTGGCATGCAAATTCATAGAGACAGGAAGAACATGAAATTGTATTTGTCTCAGGAACATTATATCAATAAGGTGTTGGAAAGGTTTAATATGCAAAATTCAAAACCTGTAAGTACACCTATGGTTGGACACTTTAAATTGAGAAAAGATCAGTGTCCTACATCACATGAGGAGGTTGAGTACATGACATGAGTTCCATATGCTTCAAGCAGTTGGAAGTCTTATGTATGTTATGGTTTGTACAGACAGACATTACACATGAAGTGGGAGTTGTGAGTAGATTTATGGCCAATCTAGGTAAAGAGCATTGGAAAGTAGTCAATGGATTCTTAGGTATTTGAGAGGGACATCCAACATGCAGTTATGTTATGGAGGGTCAGATACTTCTTTATGTGGCTATGTTGATTCAGATATGGCTGGAGATTTGGATGGTAGGAGAAGCACCACTGGATATGTATTCATAGTAGGTGGGATGAAAGTTAGCTAGATTTTGAGATTGTAGAAGGTTGTGGCCTTGTCTACTATAGAGGTCAAGTATGTTGTAGCTACAGAGGCTAGAAAAGAGATGATATGGATGAGAGTAGGTTCATGGAAGAGTTGGGAAAGGAGAAAGAGGATTGCAGATTGTACAGTGATAGTCAAAGTGTGATTCATCTGGAAAAGAACTCAATGTTTCATTCAAGAATGAAACACATTCAGTTGAGATATCACTTCATATGATAGGTGTTGGAGGATGGGAAGCTGAAACTGGAGAAAATTCATACAAATAAGAACCCTGTGGATATGCTAATGAAGTCATTGGAAAAGGAGAAGTTGGAGCTACACTCCACTTTTGTTGGTCTTTGAGTTTGAGACTTGAAGAGGAAGAAAAATAGGCCAAGGAAAGGATCCAAGAATGGAGTTGTATGGTATAATGCAACAATTTATCTCCAAGTGGGAGATTGTTGAGTTGTGGAGCTTAATTGCTTCACAAATAGCATGCTTTATTAACTTTTTGGAATACACAGTAACCGGCGTCGGTTGGGTAACCGTCGTCGGTCACTGAGGGATGACATCGGTCAAAGCAAGTAGGAACCGGTATCGGTTAGGGTAACCGACATCGGTTACCTGTGCGTGATTATTTTATTTAAGTCATGGGAATTAGATCTAACCTTTGATATAAAGGTGATCTAATGGTTGTAATTGCATAGCTAAAGTGCCCTAAGTTTGTATATGCTTATATAAGCTAGAAAGCTAGGGTTAGAAGAGAGAATTAGAAGAATTGTAAGAAGGAATTCTTGGAGAGAGAAAAAAGAGAAGCTTGTGAGGAAGAAAGTATTGTACATCGGGAGAGGTGTGGAAGATTGCAGATCTTCATTGTATATCCTCTGTGAAGCTTTGAATAATATATTGGTTGTTTCTTGGTGGACGTAGCCCACACTGGGTGAACCACATTATATCCACACACGAAACACTTCACTAAACATGTGGTAAAGTGCTTTATGGAAAACACTTACAACATGTGGTAAAGTGCTGAGGAAATTACAAGGATGAGAAATAAAGGAGAGAAATTAGGAAAATGAAGGTTATTTTTGTGAGTAGGCACTAGAAAAGTTCACACCCAATAACTAGAGTAGTTCAACATTCAATTAGAGGAAAACAAAAATGTAAGCCATTAGTGAGACTAACAAACTAGAGACACACAATTCTTTAGATTCATCAATCAAGGATGAAAAGTTCCTTCTTGATCATTATGCTTGCAAAGTGTAGAAAAGAGAGAGAATAGAGGAAAACATGAGAAAGGGAAATGGAATAAATGCAACTTTTATTTCTTTTATTAGTGATACAAAGCTCAAAATCCAAACCGCAATCCACAATTTCTATCGAGTAGAAACTTTAAAAATCTCGGATCCTTTGGAATGGAGAAGCCATCCTAATTTATAGCATTGTGAATTGCCTCTTCACCTACCCCCAAATGACTCTTCAAGCTCTCATTCAACTTATGACTTTGCATATTCCTAGGAAATGAGAAATAAGTTCCCTTTTTATAAATCAAATGGACTTTTACAATTCAAATTTAGAAAGTCACTTAAGTGAATGAGACAAAATATCATGATTGCATACAATGAAGAATTAGAAAGGGGGAGAGAAGAAAGAGGGAGAAAGAGAGAAGGAGGAAGGAGTTGACATATCTAACAAAGAAGCTCCTTATGATGAAGAACTTTCCCATTCATGATCCCCGATGAGAAGTTTCTAGAATGAGATCCTGTCTTTTGAATTCCCTATTAAATTGAGCTAGCACAAATGTTAACTTGTCCGCCTCTGGAATGAAAATATAGCTCAACACCTTGATCCATGCTCTGGGAACATCATTGATCTTCTTGCATTGATCAAACCATCATTTGATATCTCTTATAATGTTGGAGATACATCCTTTAATGATAGCTAGGTAGTCTAAGTTATCTTCATTGAAGGAAAGAGAGTCACCTACTTCTTTCTTGAACAACTCCTAGAAGGAAACAATGAGTTCTTTCGATGATAAATTATTAGTGAGTGGAGGGAACTCAAGATTATGAACACAATTAAAAACCTCATTTATGATCTCAAAAGCACGTTATCAACAAGAGTCTAATTCGAGAGATGGCGTCTTTGAGAATTCCATATCTCTCATCTATGGTGCGGATCCAAATTTGAGACAAGTACGCAGTAGCTGATGTAAAGACATTCTTATGCACAAGGGTGTAAGAGTTAAGGAGCTCATCTTAGACACAAGTGGGAACACCTCATCCAAGTGGATCATCTCTTTTACAATCTCCTCCTTCACTTTATTTACTTCTGACAAGATGGAAAGAATGTAATTGATTAGAGAGATGACCTTTGGCAACACTATCTTACCTCTCTTAATGATCTTCTCAATCCACTTCTCATTAGCCTTCCCCTGCATCATGTAACCTTGTGCTTTCTTGATCACCTCAGGATCAAAATTACTGATTAGAGGAATGTCTTCTATAGGAAGATAAGATGTTGAATCAAGCTCCAAGAAGGGTTGAATGTGAGCACTGAGAGTTTTTACCTGTTCCTCCAATTGCTCAATTATTCACTTGTACTCTTCATTCTGAGAAAGGAGGTGGGAAGAGGATTCCTTGAATAGATGAGAATCACCCTTGTGTGAAGATTGACCCAATGATATGTGGATCAACTCATAGTCTGATAGATTCATCTCCTCAATAGGATTTTCATTCCTAGGCCTAACAACTTCAACATATTGGTTACCTAAGGTGCCACTAAAGAAGCAAGAAGTTATTTGGGCCTTCTTCCTTCGCTTAGATTTTAAGGTTCTTGAGATTGCTTCGAGGTCGGGCATGATAGCTTGCTACGTTGTTCTTGGCTCACTTTCGATCATTTCTTGAATCCATGGGAATGGCTCTTCAGGAGTTGACATGATGTTACTTTGGAACACTTTTAGGAACTTGATGTAAGATCACTTCTTGTTCATCATGGGAAAGATTTTCCTTTGGGTAATACATACCTAGATTCCTTTGAAGAGATGAAGGATGCAATAAATCACTCTTGTTTGATTTGAGAATTTAAATTTAAATGGGATGTAATATTATATATTAGATGAATATGATTAGGAATCATTTTGTGGAAACAAATGATAGAGTACATAATCGATATAGTTATATAGCAATTTTGGATTTGTAAGGAGGTCACATATACATGAGGTAAATGATAGTTACCTTTTTAATATTCAAAGTATTCAAGGAATGTCTAAATATGTGAAGAATGTCAGAAAATAGATAGAATGTTAAATACGTGAAGAATGTCTGCATATGCAATGAATATGTGAATCACTTACCTTAACATATGAGGAATATTTGAATATAAATAAGTGTTGTCTTTGTTTATGCAGTTAATATTTGAATATCCACGGTTAACTTTATATTACCCGGTTGAATATTGAAGAATGTTAGAAAATAGATGAAATCTTAAATACGGGAAGAATGTATGCTATGCAATGAATATGTGAATCAATTAACTTAACATCCGAGCAATATCTAAATATAAATAAGTTTTGTCTTTATTTATGCGGTTAATATTTGAATATCCACATTTAACTTTATATTGACTAGTTGAATATTGAAGAATCTTAGAAAATAGATGGAATGTTAAATACATAAAGAATGATTTGCATATGCAATGAATATGTCAATCACTTACCTTAACATATGAGGAATATTTGAATATAAATATGTGTTGTCTTTTTTGTGTAGTTACTATTTGAATATCCATGGTTAACTTTGTATTATGTCGGTTGATGACCGTAAATTTTTCATTTTCTACTATGCATTCAAACTATTAATGTGCATTGAATATCTTAGAGTTAGTTCAAAGTGCATGCTCTTATTAAATGTTATTATTGAATAAATACTTATATTTCAGGAAAATATAATGTTGTTATTGACTACGCACTATTTTATTGAGTAACGTGTTCTGTTTATACCTATTGTTTTTCAAGCATGCACGTTAAACTATTGTTTTTCAAAGTGTATATTCATTTATTTTAGTGCATTTTGTTTATGCCTTTGTTCACCACGAACTCTGCTAATATGGTCTAGTAAATGTCTAAAAAGGGTTTTTCACCCATGTGTCTTACAGTTTCAAAATACAAAGTGTTGTTATTGAATATACAATGTTATTATTGAATAAAAACTTACATTTTCAGAATTAATGAATATATATTGAATATACGGTGGTAATTTTGTAATTTCAAACAATGCATTAAATGACAAAATTACAATCATATAGTCAATGTATATTCAATAATTTTAGAATGTTTGCATATTCAATGTTCATATCGCCACAAACTCTCTCAATTCAATGTATTTACCGCTAACCTTCAAATTGTATATTCAATGTACATTTAGTAATTTCATTGTATATGTAATATATTAATGCGAAGTACGAGTTTGTGGTGATATGACCATTGAATACCCGAACAAAATACCCCTTACAAAGGTCAAATTTACATAATAAATAGAAAAATATCTTTTTGCAAAAAAAAATAGCATGTAACCACATGGTAAGTGAAAATTTTTACTTCTAATATGAAAAACACATTTAATTCACTTTAATTCATCCCCTACCACTCTGTCACCTCCACTATCACTCCACACTATGCTCCAACAATGCATTCAACACATGTATTTACTTGTATGCCTCTACATTTGGATGTGTGCATTTGGGAATGAGAAGATGAACATTCTCGACCCTTTTAACCCTTCTACATAGCCAAAGACCGGTGCCTATCATCGGCGCTTTGATCCTTTATTCCCACAATGGAGTCAAAGACCTATCTAAACTAGCTTTAAATCACCATGTGGGTCATAAGGTGAGCCCATTTCCATAGTTGTTTGGATCTTTTCTCCCCATGTTTCATGCAATGAGTGCATTGGCAAGCAATACCAGCAGTTTTTATAAACGTATATTCATTCTATATTGAGTTATTTCTATGTATGTTTCTTTTTAATCATGTAATAATAGTTTTACAAATGTATATTCATTCTATATTGAGTTGTTTCAGTGCATGTTCTTGTTTAATATTTTGTTCAAACAAACTCTACCGATTCATCTTATTTTGGCCATTCGTACAAATTTCTATGCATGGTCATTTATTTTACTGTCCTAAATAATTGCAGGCCAACATGGTATTCAAGAGGAGAGCGGGAAGGAGGAAGTCACGAATGGACCCTAAAAAAGGGGTGTTAAAATTGATTATATACTTGAATCAGAGGAAGAGTTAGCTGAAGGTAATCAAAAATAACATTTTTGACGAGTATAAGATAAAAAAAATAGAGCTAAAACCAACACCACAAATGGAGGTAATTGATAATGTTAGCGAAAAGTGCACAAAAACATGTAATAAAGTCTTCTTCAAAACTAATTGGATGACTGAAGACATCATTAGAGCAACAAGAGATGTTGAAGAGAACAAGTATTCCATTAGAGCTATTGCAAAAACATAGGGTGTCTCATTGGGTTCATTATCAAATTGGTTGAATGGTATCATAACTATGAAACACAAAGGTCCCCCAACCATTTTTAATGTCTCAAGAAGAGTATGAAATTGTACAAGAATGTAAATATATGGCTAATATGGATCATGGTCTGCAAATAAAATCATTAAAATCTCACATGCCATACATCCGTGAGACAAGGAATACTCCTTTTAATAATGGTTTGCTTGAAAAATATTTGTGGGTAGGGTTCAGAAAGAGGCAAAAAGATTTCTCTTTAAGGATTGCAGAAGGCCTTGATCATGACATGGAAATTATGTTTAAGCTTGGTATAGTTGTTGCATCTTATGAAAACTTGGATCAAATGCATAAAACTGAACAATATGGACCAAAAAGGATATGGAAATTTGATAAAATTGGTGTGCAAGATGGTAGGAATTTTGGGATGAGTGCAATTACAAAGAAGAGTAGTAGAAGTGTACCCCACATACTCCTAAAGAGTAGAGAGTGGATCAGAATACTGTGTTGTGTTAATGCAACAAGACAAAGTATAACATGCTTCTATATTTTTAAAATGCAACGAAAATTAGTGAACTACATTTCCAATTGTGATGCCTGGTGCATGTATGGAAGCACAACCACATGCATGAATGACAGATGAATTATTTTTGAATTGGATGCAACACTTTGCTAAATATATTATGGCTGGTGTTTCACCATCAAATAGACATCTACTCGTTTTTTATGACCACAACATCCACATAGCATACAACACCGATGTAAGAGCACCAAGATAGTAAGACAATCAATTAGTTAGTAACCAAATAATCATCAAACATGTAAGGTTCAAGAACCAAAATTGCATACAAACACCAATTTACCTACTCACATGCATCCAATAAACATGATTAGAAAATTTATATAAGGGGTTAATACTATTTTCTCTTATTCTCCATTTTAGACCTTTCACCCGTTACTAGCCCTCCTTATCATGAAACCTTATTGTCAGAACTCTTTACAAGGAATTAGAATCTTCTATTAACCTTTTTAGATACGTTTTAGGGGTCTTAAAATTCTCACCAAGTCTCGGGTTTGAACTCCAAGTACAACTACCTCAATTTGTATTTTACCATTTCCAATCAAAGCCTATTTAGTAGCCATGAAAACACACAAGTCCTAGTGTCTAGAACAACACACAAAATTTCTAGAGAAAATGATCACATATCTAGATACCCATTTTCCTATTCTTGCTCCATGTTAAATTTCATGAGCCACATCCTTGTCCACTTCTCCCAACATAACTTTCTCCTTTCCAATTAAGTCTATCTAGCGTTTATTATGTCTTCTTGACTTAATTTCTAGAATTTTGATGTTTTCCTCTAGTTCTAGGTTTTCTAACCACCTTATACTCTTAGAACAAGTCTAAATATTCATTCTCTTACTGTATCAAGTCACACGTTTGTCATTATAATCATTGTTCACTTTTCTTAAGTTCCTTTATTATCATTCCTTAGTTAGCCTTGACTGTGTTTTTAATATTCTTGACCTATAAGTTTAGTGTTTCTTCCTTTAAACATTTTTACACCTTTTTACCTCCTTATATATCTCTGTCAACCCTTGCATGCAAGAATTATCACTAGTTTTGCACATCCACTTGTTGATTCAAATGAAACTTCACCTTAACCTTGCTCAAGATTATACCAAATAGGGTAATTGATTTGTCCTTATTTGGTTTTTACAACTAATAAAATATATTCCTATTGATTACCACCTCCTTAGGATTACTTCCACCTCTATTCACTTATAATAACATGTTTTAATACTTGTTCTTAATACTTATTGTTTTGCTAATAGCTTTATTGCTACATTAGTACCGATTGTGCCAAAATAAAGCATAAGAATGTGTAGTGAGATTTATCTTCTAAATACTCTGAATTTTCACCTTATTCCATGATTTGTGTACCTCCTTTAACCTTGTAGCTAGGTTTCCAAACAATTACTAGGGTTATTTCAATGAAAAATTTACATTTTTATCAACTTTTAACCCTCAAGACAGGGTACATGCTGATATGACTGTGTTTTTGCAATTTCCTCCTCCCTAAGACCTTAAAGTTACTCAAATTTACTAGTTTTCACTCTCAACAATCCTATATCAACTTACCAATGAGTTTACATATGTGTTAATGAAAGGTTTAGCTTATTTTATCAAAATTATTCATCAAACCCTCAAACCGGGTTTTTTGTAATTGACAAAGTATGAGTTTTGTACTTTTGAATCATGAACGCTTCACCAATCTCTTGGAAACTTCACACATAGCTTCACCACATATAAAACTCATTATTCACCAGTTTACATCAAGTTTCCATCGTTACATTAAAATTATGCATTTTTTCTTCATTTTAAAACCTTAGGACAAGGTATACACGCCGAGAGCAAGATATTTGGTCTTCTTTTTAGTTCCCCTCAATTTCTTACCTCTTATTAGTGAAATAATTTTTCATGTTGCAAATTATGTGTTTCCACCAATGCTCATGGGGATACGACCCTCCTTGTGTATGAGGAGGTTTTCATTACTGAATGCAAACTATTCCAATTCTATCTACTATTGTGGGGTGTCCAGATAGCTCGAGGATCACACAAAAACACTTCACTGAACCTATGGCAAAGTGATTGTATGGGGTATAAGGGAGGAAATTGTAGTGATGAGAAATAAAGAAGAGAAATCAGGAAAATTAAGGTTATTGTTGTGAGTAGGCACTAGCAAAGTTCACACCTAATAACTAGAGTAGTTCAACATTCAATTAGAGGAAAACAACAATGTAAGCCATTAGCAAGACTAACAAACAAGAGACACAATTATTTAGATTCATCAATCAAGGATGCAAAGTTCCTTCTTGATCATTATGCTTGCAAAGTTCAAAAGAGAGAGAATAAAGGAACACATGAGAAAAGGGAATGGAAGAAATGTAGCTTTTATTTCTTGTGTTGGTGATACAAAGCTCAACATCCAAACCACAATCCACAATTTCTATAGAATAGAAACTTTAAAAATCTAAAATCCTTTGGAATGGAGAAGCCATCCTAATTTATAGCATTGTGAATTGCCTCTTCACCTACCCCCCACATGACTCTTCATGTTCTCATTCAACTTGTGACTTTACATCTTCCTAGGAAATGAGAAATAAGTTCCCTTTTATAAATCAAAGGGAATTTTACAATTCAAATTTAGAAAGTCACTTAAGTGAATGAGACAAAATATCATGATTGTGTACAATGAAGAATTAGAAAGGGGGAGAGAAGAAAGAGGGAGAAAGAGATAAGGAGGAAGAAGTTGACATATCTGATGAAGAATCTCCTTATGACGAAGAACTTGTTGATTCATGATCCCTGATGAGAAGTTTCTAGGATGGGCTCATGTCCTTTGAATTCCTTGCTGAATTGAGCTACTGCAAATGTCAACTTGTCCACCTTTGGAATGAAAATGTAGCTCAACACCTTGATCCATGCTCTTGGAACTTAATTGATCCTTCTTGCATTGATCAAACCCTCATTTGAGACCTCTTACAATGTTTGATATACATCCTCTAATGCTAGTTAGGGACTCTAGGTTATCTTCATTGAAGGAAAGAGAGTAACCTATTTCTTTCTTGAACAACTTCGGAAGGAAACAATGAGTTATTTCGATGATGAATTCTTAGTGAGTGGAGGGAAATCAAGTTTCTGAACACAATTGCAAACCTCATTCAAGATCTCAAAATCATGTTGTCCACAAGAGTCCAATTTAGAGCTGATGAAAACACATTCTTACTCACAAGGGTATGAGATTCAAGGAGCTCATTTCAAAAACAAGTGGGAACACCTCATCCAAGTGGATCATCTCTTTTACAATCTCCTCATTCAATTTATTTACTTATGAAAATATGGAAAGAATGTAATTGATTAGAGGGTTGTGTTTATCTATTTTTTCATTCCTTTTCAATTAAATGATCTAGTACTAAAGAAAACTAGATAACTTAAAATGGAGGGTTTAAGGTACCTCAAATGTGATGTAATGGATACGGGCACAAAGTGAATGATGGATCCTTGTGTTCAATGAAATATTTTGTAAAGAGCTATGGATATGGGGCAAGACCCCAAAGCTTTGTGTAAAGTCCCTCAATGGACCATATGATAAGAAATGAGCAAGGAATCCTATTTGCATGTATTTAAACTTGAAATAACAAGAAATATAGCAAATAACATTAACCTCTATTTTTGAAAGCTTGATAAAATGAGCCTAATAAGGATATAAGCAATCAGTTTTGTTGTTTACTCCATGAGGGTGAATGCATCTCACTAAATGGCTACATGGCGAATTTTAGCTATTCCATTACTAACCTAACATGGGTGCAAGATGAAGCTATTTTAATGGTGGATGACCCAAGATCAAATGCATTATTAGCTTGGCTAATGCAAATGAGCTCTTAAGCTTTCTTAGGCTTTTTTTGGCTTTGGCTTATGTAAAGTTGTGTGTTTGAATGGGTAGGCTTAGCCTTGTATTTATAGTTTTGGTTTGGAAGAGTTTGGAATTTGGGTGCATGTGGGACTAAAGCCTAAAAATCACTTTAGGATTAGATTAGGATAAACATGCTTTAGGCTTAGTTAAGCTTGGTTTAGGCTAGTTAACTAGGGTTTAGGCTAGTTAAACTTGATTAGCAAGTGATTAGAGACTCATTGAGAGTTGGGAGGGGTCTGGATAACCAATTGTGACTGATAGATAGCCTACAAAGCCAATAGAAATGGTCTAGAGAGAACTAGGGAGGTTTTAAATGGCCGAAAGGAGGAATGTTTAGATAATAAGAGAGATATTAACCAAATAAGCTAATTATAGGAGGAATACGACTGAGAAGGTGTTGTGAATGGGCATCTGAGAATGAAGTGAAGAAGGATTGATTAACAAAGTGTCATCAATTGGTTGAATGGGAGGAAATGCTAAGTGTAAGCATATTTTAGGTGTCTACAATCCTCGTTATGAGCTTGATGAACCTACAAATAATAATCACTAAAAAAACACTTATTAGATAGTATATGCGGGGCTTCCCAACACAATACTCAAGAAGCATTAACTTCCTTGGCAGATGTCAACCCCCATGTTTTGATAAAAGAAAGCGATATAAATGAAAGATAAACTAATAGTATGCAGAAAATGAAGGAATACAAAATCTAAAAATAACTAAGATAGATCTAGATAATATGCATAATTTGATATAAAATAGAAACCAAAAATGTTGATATATAAGGAAAGTACAGTTCTAGATCAAAATAAATTTAAAGTAAATCAACTGCGCATGGGTCAACAACGACACGATCTTGTAGAGGGGTAGTTGATGACGAATATAGAAGAGTGGATTAGGAAATATAGAAAACATGTCTCGTAATAAGATTTGGAATACCGAGAATGTCGTGGGTCGACTTGACCGAACTAGGTCAAAACCAACTGGATCGGGTGAAAGGAACCTACAAAAAAACATGCAAGCTCTTTCCGTGGTTGGATATGGATTTAGAATATGAGTTGGGTCGACATCGATTGGACTAGGTTGACACCAATAGGGAATGGGTCGATGCCGATCGGATCGAGTCTACACCAACTAGATCTAGGTTGGTGCCGATCGTCAGGAAGTGAGAAAGAAACACAACAAATGTGCAAGAAGACCTAAGCTCTCAAAAATTGCCTCTCTAGGAGAGAGGGGGTTATATGTGTATTCAACTACGGGAAACTTTCCCCAAAGGGGTTGATTTTATGTTTTTGGTTAGAATTTCAGGTTTTTAAGGATAAGAAAAACACTTTAAATCTTATAGGTGGGAGGAAAGTGGATTGGGATGTGTCATGGGTAGTTAGAGGATAAAGATAGGTAGGAAAAAGCATAGAAAAGTGTGGGGATGCAGATTTAGAATAAAAACATCCTAAATGGAAAGTTGGTCAGGGCATAATGAATGTGAATTAATTTGACTAGTATACACGTGAGATTTAGCGTCAAAGTTATCCATATCGCGACCCTAGTTAGAATAGATGATGAACACATTTATTGCTCATTGTATTTAAAGGGGGTAAAGTAAAGTTGAGATAATCCTTGGGAAACCTTAGCAAACCGAGCTCGCATTAGATAACTTGTGACACCTAGTTGAGTGAACCACCTTGGAAGCTATCTTGTCCAGGAGCCAACTTTGACCATATCAAAGCCAATTTAAGTTGAGAGCCATCATAAATGGAGAACTTTTTGGAATCGAAACCTTGTTTTTCAAATAAGGGGAGACTCCATTAAAGTTCAAATGGTGTGTCATTCATCATGAAGATTGTGAAGCATTACTTTTGCTTAGTTTTTCACTCTCCTAAGGTGAGGTGAAACTCTACCGAAGTGAGGCCAAACTCTCTTCAACCCTAATTGATCTACTTCCTTCACTTTCTTTTGACACTTTGTTGATCAATAGAAGAGTGACTACCCATGTGTTGCTAATTGATTGTATTCACCACTTTTGTGTTTGTTTACGCTCATCCATGTTTACGGTTGAGTTGTTAAACGTCTAAAGTGTGTGGGCACGTTTTCATATCATTAGTAGCCTTTTTGATCTTGATATCCAAGTCAAGATCATCATTGTAGTTAGGCTTGTTTCTTCACTAGACTCTCATTTGAATTGTTACGTTGATTGTATCATATCACCAAAATTTTGATACTTACATCTTGTTTTTGCAAACTTGTCCTAAGTTTCTAGATTGTAATGTTATTCTATGCACACCTTAACAATTCCTTGGTATACTCTAGCATTGGTTTGCTTTAAAACATTACCTCGATTTCGAAAGGTTTTGTTATTACCTTTGTGCACATCATATCAATATTATTGTGATATTAATACCTTACTTTTTCATAAAGTTTGGTTAACATATCTTATTGGTATTGTTGCGTTGTTCATACTTGTAACGTCCACTTTTTGGGATATTGGTCTTGATTGGTTTCAATTTCACTTTTAGTATACTTTGTTTGGGGATTGTATCAACCTCTTCTTATTACTTATGCCTTGTTCATTTTTAGAAATTGACATAAGTGGTGACATTTTGTTGATCATCTTAAATGTCAACTACCATTTAAAAACAAACTTAGGAAGTAATTAAATTGATTGGTTTAGAACAAACCTTGTGTGAGTGTGTCTTATGATCATTTAGTCATTTTTGACTTATCTATTTTAGAAAATAACTTTGGTTCTTTGATTTGATTGACATTCATTATTCTTTGGACATTGGACATTCTTTGTACAACCTTAGCAAAATATTTCATTCTGGGTCTTCACTTAGGTTTGATTGTACTTTCAAACATATTCAAACAAAAACACCTTATTGAAAATTTCATTAACCATGGCTCCCACGAAAAGATTGGGATACAAAAGACAAGCATGGGAAACATCGACCAAACAAGGGTCAAATCCCTTCTTCGGCAATGATCTAGGACCTCTATTTTTGCGAGATAAAGAAGAAGAAGAAATGGTAGACCATAGTGGTGATGAAGTAGGATCACCACACACGGAGTTTGAATTTGACCCCACTCACTTAGATGAGTTCCTATTTTTTAACAAAAAGAACTCACATAGGTTGTGGAATTAGGTGCTCGATTACCAACAAAACATGAAACTATTCCACCAATGCATAACACTAATGAGGAAGAACACCCCCTCATTAACATGGATGACATTTTAGGTCATGGACATGCTTCCACCTCATACGCTAAAAATGATAACACAAGTGGTGTTAAAATGCCACTTATTAGAATGACACATAGGCCTAGAGTGGAACATGATAATGAAGAACAACCCCTTCTTCACAAAAATGAAGAGGAGATCCACGATGAAGAAGTAACTCTACAACAAAAAATTCAAAACGTTAGTAAAAAATTGGCTTTATTAGCATCCCATGTGCAAAAGGATGCAAACAAAAATGAACATCAAAAACCTAAGGTTAAGAATAATGAGTTTCACACAAAATAATAAGAAGGAGAAATGTCAAAGAATAATAGCGTAAACATGCTAGCCTCTCCCACTAAGGAGAAATTTCTTACATAAAAAATGTAATCTATGAAAGAAACACTTATAAGTCTCCAAGAAAGTAACATTGGACATAGCAAAAAGTATCAATATGAAGAGCTATGCCTATACCCATTCGACAAGACTATGTTGCTCCACCCCTTGCCTAAGAAATTTGACATCCAAATTTTTAAAAATACTAAGGAAAGGGAGATCCATGAGATCATGTAAAATAATTTTACATGGCATGTCAAGAAGTGACATACAATGATAACTACCTCATACGACTATTCCCAAAAAGTCTAGGAGGGAAAGCACTGGAGTGGTTCATTCATCTACCTAGAGGGTCAATCTTTACATGGCCCAAACTAGCGGAGAGATTTGTGTGACACTTCTCCTTTAATGTGGAAAGTGACATAAATATGGCTGACTTATGTAATGTAAAACAAAGACAAAACAAAACATTCAAAAGTTTCCTTCAGAGATGGCGATGCGTAGCCAATTGCTTCCCTTACTCGATTCCTAAAAAATCAACTTGTTAGTATCTTTGTACCAAACCTAAACCTAGACATCACTTTTCATTTACAAATGCATTGTGTTCGGAACTTTGAATAGGTCATTGAGAAGGGCACACAAATAGAAAAATCCCTAATTGCAAAAGGGACAATCAAGACACATTCAAAAGAAAATCAGTCTTCCAAACCCGCATATAAGCCCAAGATCTTTAACAAAAACAAGAACGTTGTAGGCAATGGAATCATAGATTCTAAACATATACAAGTGGTTCAAGTTGGTCCACCTTTTAAACTAACCAAAGGACCCATCCAACCACCGGCTAAATGAAGGGCATTTACTCCTCTAACGGACTCATTGTCCATGATCTTAAAACAATTAGACGTAGTCAACTTAGTGACATATCCCACAACAACACCTTTTGATGATAATGCACCTAAACCTTCATGGTATAAGGAGCATGAATATTGTGATTTTCATCGTGTGAAGGGACATAAAACAAACAAATGTTTAAGATTGCACCACTTCATCCAAGATCTCATTGATAGTGGGGAGATAGAAGTCGACTCACCTGAATCAAACCAAACGCCCAATCAAAAGATGGGTATATTCAAAGAACCTTTCCCTAAACATGGTAAACCAGGTGAGAAAAACAGAATCGGGGAGAGTCTTCCAAAGCTATAAAGCCATGAATTATGTTTATACCAAAAAGATAACAATCAATATGACTTGTTGATTGGACGTGTTTTCTCATCGACGAGCGTATCAAGACCATTAGGATTAAAGGAAGAGATTACACTACGGTAACAAGGAGCGTTTGTCTCACGATACCCGAACCTCCTCTACCTACCCCTCGAGATAACCAAGACAATATTATAGACCAGCTTGAGAAGACATTTGCTAAGATTTTGATCTTAGACCTTCTTACAGATATCAAACGCACACAAGGATATCCTTTGCAAGACTCTCGGGGGGTTAGGAGTGTCAACAAAAATAGATCCTTCACATCTACACACTTTGCGGTGGAAAATATTACACCAAACGAACACATTACTTTTAACCACAAAGAAATCTCGAATTAAAAATACACACATAACCTTCCCTTTATACAAAAGTCTTTGTTACTCACAAAAATAAACAAGTTGCTTATGGAAAACGGGTGGAGGTTTAAACATATGCACATTAAAACTCATTAAATAGTTGGGACATACTTGAAGAAGATTTGAGTCCCACATCATCACCATAACCGCATACGACAACGCGGAAAGTGAATCAATAGGTAAAATAACATTGCCAATGGAGGTAGGGCCCACTTGTCACCAAATGAAGTTTCATGTCTTGGACTTTGAACTTCCATACAATATGCTTCTAGGATGCCCATGGATTCATGCCATGCAAGGCTATTCCATAAACGTTTCACCAATGTATCAAACTAAAGCACGAAGGACACACCATTACCATTGAAGGAGATGCATAACCCTTCACTCATTGCAGAGCTCTCAATAGATTTATGCGTAAGGGAGTATACGAATGCCCATCTATAGATATAAATGTCCCCCTTCATTTCGAGGCTCTTGATTCATAGATAGATTCAAACTCCTTGAGATCTTGTGATCACAATGCTACTACTTCTGCCTCTCCCTTTGACTCATGGGAGATGAAAGTTCTTGAATATGGTTGCATGAGAATTCAATATCCAATAGGTTCTCCTAGTCTTGGATTTGTCCTTGCCACCTAAAAAAGAGGCGAGACCCAACTATCGCTTCAAATGACCTTGACATGAAGAAACAATTGGGACATTCTTACCAGTGGTTTACTTGCATGGAAGAAAAACTGTTGGACCCACCTACAATGTGGATCCCTAAAGACACTAGGTCTGTTTGTTAAGAAACACCAGAATATACAAATTCCAATAGAATGATGTACTCTATGGGTTACAAGGGCTTGGATGCAGAAAATTTGAACAAGGAATGAGGGAACTAATCCCACTTCCACATTTTAAAACAGAGAGATATGGGGTTGGCATTCGACCCTATGGATCTCACCCCATGGATAGAGATGCTACCAAATTTGAACACGATGATAAACTTATCGATTCGGATAGCGACATAGGTTCCCCTCATAGCCAATACAAGGATCTTGCCTCCACGAACCTTTTTATGGATACAAATGTCCTTACTATAACCCCCACTAACCCAACTGTTGACCTTATATACCCTACCCTTGTCGATTGGGACCAACAACGTCATATGCCCCTGGATCTCTTTGAGAACGATGATGCTATTGCTGAATTTATGGGCATACGGGATACCATTCCTATCAGAGATGACAAGAAAGGATTATTCATTAACCTAGATACTTGTGCATACTTTGGGGAGGAAGCTGAGCTTTTGGTTAGCAAAATTTAAAGAAAAGCGAGGGAAAAATTACTACAAAGCCTCGGAAAAAATGCAAGTCCAAGTCGCATAACGAAAACCTCTTTGAGGCGCTAGCTTAAAAACAAGTAAAAAAATCAAGGGACAAAGAAAGTGACCACAGTAAAGGTGAAAATCTTGTCGAGACACCTTTAAAAGAAGATATCAACCTCCCTCTCGATCCTATGTGGATGGAGGATATGTCTAAAATTCTGGTGGAGAGACCATTGATGTAAACATTGGAACGGAAGAAGAACCAAACATAGTTAAGATGGGAGCTTCACTTTTGGTACAAGAGTAGAAAATGTTCACCATGCTTCTAAGGGAATTTGTAGACATATTTGCATGGTCTTATGTGGATATGCCGGGCTTAGATCCATCATTGGTGGTGCACAACTTGGTTGTACATACATTAAAATTGGTTAAAAAGCTGCAGAAGATGCATCCACGGGTGGCCCTTCTGGTCAAGGAAGAGTTGGAGAGATTGTTAGCGGTAGGGTTTATTTGACCCATTGATTACTCGAGTGGATATCAAATATAGTTTTGGTACAAAAGAAACTTGTTGGAATTAGAATTTGCCCAAACTTTAGAGACATCAACAAGACATGTCCAAAAGATGATTTCCTTATGCCAAACATTGACATGTTCGTCGATTCAACTACAGGTTATGAAATGTTGTCTCTTATGGATGGATTTTTGGGTTATAATAAAATAAAAATAGTAGAGGAGGATCAACACAAGACTGTCTTTTACAACCCCTGGGAACATTTTGTTATCGTGTAATGGCCTTCAACCTTAAAAATCTTTGGTACAACATATCAAAGGGAAACGATCGTTATATTCCATGATATATTAAATGACATCATGGAAGATATCCTGGAAAGTCAAAGACCGAGAGAAGACCATCTTGAGGACTTGAGACGTATTTTGAGTGTCTCTGGGAATACAAGGTAAGATTGAATCCAAAGAAGTGTGTTTTTAGGGTGTTATATTGGGAAGCTATTAGGATTCATTGTATCAAGATGGGGGATTGAAGTAGATCCTGCTAAAGTCACTGCAATTACTGAAATGCCTCCACCTAATAACATCAAGTAGTGGCGCAGTTTATAAGGAAAAATATAGGCCATTCGCCGCTTCATTTCACAACTTGTAGACAAATGTCACTCCACCCATCTTCTAAAAGAATATGTTAACTTCATCTAGGGAAAATAACAACAACAAGCCTTTGCATTGCTTAAGAAATACTTGAAAATCTACCAGTCCTCATGTTACCAACCCTAGGTGAGCCGCTTATTATACATCTTTGTAACAATTTTTCCATTGGTCCTTTACTTGCTCAATATGACCTAAGTCAGATTGAAAAAGTGGTATACTATCTTAGCCATACTCGATCGCCTATGAACTCAACTATCCACAAATTGAAAAAGCTTGTTTGGTGTTGTTTTTACTTTCAAAAAATCACCATTATCTGTTGAATACTAAAACCAAACTTATATCTAAAGTTGACCCGCTCAAATATATGTTGTCAAAACCTGATCTTACCGGTAGGATGGCTAATTAGATCATCCTAATAAGTGAATTTGAAATTGAAATACGTACACGAAGCCAATTAAATAACAAGTGCTTCATAGATCAAATAACGGAAGCACCCTTACCTGGAATGGAGCCGGTGTGTTTGGACCTGTCAGATGCATCATTAATGTACATCAAAGAATCTATCATGTGGCAAGTAAATTTTGATGGATCATTTACTTTTCATGGTTCGTGGGTGACACGGTGAAAATCACTCCTACAGGAGACCCCATACCTCAAGCTTTTTGTCTTGGGTTTCCATGCACAAATAACATTGCAGAATATGAAGCGCTCATCACTGGGATGAAGCTGGATATAAAATGGAATATCCACCATCTTAAGGTTGTTGGTGATTCATAACTAATAATGAATAAATTCAAGGATGAATATAAATTCAAGGATGATATTGTCGTGCAAATGTGCAACAAGGAAATCAATAATTTCGAGCATGACAACTATACCCTTGTGTTTATTTTTTCAAGTCCTATCATTCCAAGACACCTCGAAGCCTATCCAGGTTAGCACAAATGACCTCGAATTAATTTTATATCATTCCCTAGATGATTTAGGAAAGTCCATTCATTCCCCTTAGGTGATTTTAGGAGTTCATTAAAAGTTGCAAGCTACATGCAGTTATGGGAAAGGCTATCATTGGCCTTCCTAGGGCTGGAGCAACCCCATGGAGCAGAGAAAAATATTCAAAATAGATGCAGAGGTGATTCAAAGGTCTTGGGAAATCATGTAAATGATTCAGGAAGATTCTGGAAGGGCTTGGAGAAGATGGGGCAATTTCGTGAAAATTAGGGTTCACGAGGCCTAGTTAGTGCACTGGCCAAAACAACCGTTGAGCTTCAGAAGGTGATTGTGGGAGCTCTAGATGGAGTTAGGTGAAAAAAAAACATCGTTGGAAATATAATTCCAATACCTATAAGATGGTGAAATCAATGTTTTCACAACACTTTAACGCATTAGGTCTACGAGACACTTATTTTTCATGCATAAGTGGAGTAAAAATCAAAATCTAATTTTTCAGGATAAAATTGAAGAATAAAGACATGCGACCCCCACCATTGGATTCAAAATGAAATTTAAAATTATGATCATATAACATTTCACTAAAAAATTCCATCGGGAGCTCAAGTTATCATCGTCAAGTTGTCCTTTTGGAGCGAGTTCGGGAGTTAGCCAAATTTTGGGAGGACAAGTGTCAGCTCCAGGAGCCTGGCGGGAATTCGTGTCCCCGATGTCCCTCTAGTTCAGGGATATAAACCATGAAAAATTACACCCATCCCCATATGACCTCTAAAACCTCATACGACCTTCAGGATTGTTAGTTCAGCCCTCGGGTGCAATTGGGAGCTCAAATTCCCTACCGTTAGATGTCCGCATGTGCTGGGCTTGGGTACCATGAAATTTGATGTACCTCATGTGCCTCACATGTTAGGGACATAAAACCTTGAAAAATGTGCCCATACCTCTAAGGGAAACTTCTGGTCACCCATGTGACCCGCTTCTAGCCCCTCAGTGCTTTAAAGTTGATTTTCTAGCTTTCACTCCCTGCCGTCGGATCCTCGCCATGTGTCGTTGCCTTGCTCACCATGGAATTTGATGTCCCTCACATCCCTCACATGTCAGGGACATAAAACCTTTAAAAATGTGCCCATCCCTCTCTGTGCATGATTTTTGAATATTTTTAAAATCCCCAACTGCCGCTTTCTTCCCGCTTCTTATATCTAACTCTCCGTGCATAGTTCTTCCTCCAAACTCCTCTGCAACTTCCCATCATCACTCCACCATTGCTGAACCTCAAACCAGGTATATCAAAGAAGTTTTTTTCTCCACTCCATGAAAGCATATAGGTCTCAAAAGGAATTTTGAGCAAACAAGGAAGAAGTGAAGAACGAAGAGAAGAAGACAATGAAAATCTCCATTGCCATAAAATAGAGATTCGTAGAAATATTTCAAACCAAAGGTACGAAGAAACGAAGCATTTGTTTTCTATTTTTATTTTTCCAAGACCATAAAAATAATAATTTAAAACTCTCCTCTCATGCAACAGATCATTCACAGTGAATAAATCTCCTTTCTAGCTCAACGAAGAAAAAATTGAATTTCCCGTCAAACCGGTTGTCGAATTGAAGCAAAATTTCACTTGAAGCACCGAAGAAAAAACCCATATCAGAAATATATATATTTTTACAAAGAGGAGAAAAGAAAACCTGTAATTTTTGAGGTCCATTAATGGCTATCATCTAGAAGCACTGTTAGGTCCAAAATTGAAAGTTTAAAATCTCCTAGACTATTGAGCGGGTAGGTCTAAAATTTTAGAGGGGTGATATTGGGAAAAAAACCATATCGGAAAACTTCATTTCATGTCAATCCAACCTCCAAAATCCCACTTTCTAAAAATATCATGTCTTCTACATAGGGACTGCTATTTTGGGAAAGTCGTCAACAAAAGAACTTGTGAAGGAGACAGAGACATTGGAGGTGCATTGTAGCTGAGAATTCATCATAACAGGCATTTTTGACACTTACTAAAAATAGTAAGTGGTCCCACGAGCACCTGCTAAAAAATAGAAAGTTGATCCAGAAGGAGAAAGGAACATAGGGAGAAGAGAAAGCCAGAGTCACAATATCCAATTGAGGTTCGAGGGAGTTACTTTTTAATACTTACTAAAAATAGTAAGTTGCCATTCTAAGGAAAACATGAAGAAGAATTGGATAGTACAGAAGCTGGCACAACCCTTCACCTGTGAGTATGAGATAAAAGACAACAATTTCTTGTACATGGAACTGAATGACACGATAACTCGCATGGAAAGAAGATTGAAGATCAAATATTCACTAGTGGATTTTTTTTGCACAGGACATCTAGTGTTTGTGCAAAGTTTTGAGTTGGTCTTATCCTACTCTCACCACTATGAGCCCAAAACATGAACCATCCGAGCAGACAATGGTACAACGATGGTGGTCATTAGCCCTAGAACCATTTCACTTTCTCTGTAGATACTGACATCACCCAACATGGTCGTCATCTCAAAAGACATGGCCTTGCACGATTGGGAAATGATGGATGCATACGTGCAAGGGGTTGCGCTTGGGTCATGGTTAAAAATAGGGAGAAAGCCCTCAAGGATGCCCAAGAACCTTCCAAGGTGTGAGTTCCAAGAAGGATATTCAGATGTCATCACTCTCCTTAGTAGAGTTATGGGTGAAGAAAACACGAGAGACTTCCAAGACTGGATGGGTCTTTTCATCTTGACATTGACAGAAGGAAAGCAAAGAATTGACTAGGGGTAGATCATCAATGACAATCTCCATCTACAACTGCTTTAGGTACCCATGACGAAGAAGTTCCACATGACTTCTTACTTGGTCTATCTCCTTGCTAGTTCAAGGACATTCAAAGGATTGGCTCTCTCACAAGAAATTGCTGCCAAGGTGCTTGTGTTTGAGAAACTTCCATAGTGTGGCTGATGGATGGATAGATACCTTCGGCTGCAATCACATTCCTCATGCCGACAAAGTGGAACTTGCAGCAACTCATTTTAGCAAAAATCTTGGAGGAACAAGGGTCTTCTCGGGAGTGCAAAATAGAAACCTAGATCAGAAGCGAGATCAAATACGGTGCAACAACTCATTCTCCTACATAATTCTTCTTCTTTCTCCCTTCTTCTTCTTCCTCTTCTTTATCTCTCTCTTCTCTTCTCACCCAATGCTCTCTCTCATCAATGTTATATTTTTGTGTTGAGGTTTGCACTTTTTAATATAACTTTAAGTGACTTTAGAAATATAATGTAAAATTTAAGTCACCTTGATTTTATAAAAGGGACTTAAATATTTAAGTGGAATATGAACAATCTAAAGTCAAATTAAAGTATTTGAAAAGTCATTGGGAAGATGAAGAGTTTCCTTCTCTTCTATAAATTGTAACAAGATCCTCATTTGAGCTTCTTCTTAGAAAACTTCTTAGTATTCTTAGACAACTTATTAGGCTTCTTAGAAAACTCCGAGACTTCTTAGATGTTGGAGTTGTTTTTTGTGAATTCATGAGAGAGATATCCTTGTGAAGAGAGAAAAGAGATAGCAAATTTCTTCCATTTTCCCTACTCAAAAATGTCTTCTATTTCTATGTTATGTACAATTTCTGCTTGAGCTTCAATAAAGGAAGAAGGAATTTTAGCCTTTTTTGACTGAGGAGTTTAGTGGTACTTTGTGCTCATTAAACACTATTTGGTCTTGTTGTTGTTACACAGATTTGTTTTCTTCTAAATTCAAGTGCATGTAATGAAATTTATGGCTAGTGTATGCAAGTCTCTGATTTTCTACTTGCAACATTAGTTTCTCTTTTCTAACTTTCTCACTCCCTTTCCCGCTTTCTTGAAAATTCCTCTCTTGCAGATATATGCAAGCTTTTTCCACAGGGTTAATGGAGTGCCCTGTTGGATCCCGACCGAAAGGCCACCAGGATAAAACTCATTTTTACTTGCGCATGCACGTATGACAGCTGCACCGGTTAAGTAGAGGGACTTAGACTCCCAGAGTGTTGGCAAGATAACCACCAATTTGTCCCTGAAAAATTTTCTCGCCAATAGTTTTGGTGCCCACCATGGGGCAGATTTAGTAGCATCTACACTGAATATGAGCAGTTGTCGACAAAATACCAAAAAAATCAGAAAATTCAAAAATTCAAAAAAGAAGAAGAAAATTTCTAGAATTTGAATAGCTATATGAGTCTCATGTCTACAAACCATGGCTATTAGGAAATCCTCCCATTGAAATACCTAAATTTCTCTTCCACATCCAATAATATATTGCTTTAGATTTGAGAGAAGCTATCTGGCATAATAGGAAAAGTGTCAACCACTACTTCATTTCCACAAGAATTCTTGACCTTGAAGAGGAACACGTTGCTGAATTAGAAAGGAAAAGACAAATTCTAGTACCACAAAGAAGAGCATAGATTTCTAAAGTTGGTGGATAGAAGATACACTTGACAACAAAGACAAGGAGGAAAAATTGATCCTACTTTTGAAGAACTCCAAAGAAGACCAGAGCTGCCCTGAATTCAAAGGTCTCCTTTTCATCACACAGCTGGTCACATTGGGAGTCCGAGCATTTTCAATCCATTGGATGTTGAGTTCCCATACATCAACGAGAATCTTGAAGATTTCACTAACGAAGAGACCACAGAAGAAGCTAGAGAAAGAGAAGCAAGAGTTGAAGCTGAAATAAGAGCTCAAATTGAAGAAATTGAAAGAGCTCAAGTTGAAGTAGACACAAGAGCAAAAGCCACAACATTAGAGAGGTTGGAAGCTAGAATCTGAAACGGAATGGTGGATCGTGATCATGAGGACTGTAGGCCTAATGTACCATGGGGAGGAAACACTGGCCCACTCGCCCTTGCTTAACCACTTCACGAGCTACCAAAAGGATCAAGAATTTTTTTCCAAAATTTAGAAGGGATGGTTCTTAACTCCCCGAAGAACATGTAGTAGCGTTTATCACCGCTTGCAGTGTATTGGTTGTTGAGCACAAAGATGTGTTAGTCCGGCTCTTTGTGGAGTCACTCCAAGAAAAATTTGCCGAATGGTTCTACATGCTACCCCGAGGTCTGTCACATGCTGGGAAGATATAAGAAGTGCATTTGAACATAGGTTCAAGACCACAGAAGACTATCAGGATATCTTAGTCCAATTTTTCCAAATAAAGAAGGTAACCTCCGAATCAATGAGAGAATTCATAGCAAGATATAATAGAGTGATAAGAAGAATCCTGAAGATGTGGTGCCTTCTGAAAATAATTTGAAGAGATTCTTCATTAGTTCCTTGCCATCGAAGTAAGTTTATTCCTTTGAAGAACCCAACCAAGAACATTGACGGAAGCTCGGGAACACGCAATAGAAAGCGATGATGATCTAATCCTATCCAGTAAAGTGAAAGGCCCAAATGGAAAGCAAAAAGTTCTCAATTCAAAGCTCGGTCACCACAGATCCAATGTTTAAAAATGTAAAATGTCTTGGTTTCATTGAAGAAACAACTCTCTCGAGATAGCGATGCGAGAACACTCTACGGAAGCCAAATCCTACCAATAGACCAAGGATTTCTCCACCTCCTCGTTGGCTTGCTCTCGAAGCACCACCTGTCAATGCCACCTATGACACTGAAGAACCAGAGGAGGAAGTGGAAATTGAATAACATGAAGAAGAAAATGTAGGAGACGATGAAAACTATCTTGAGGTTGAGGAGGTTGATGGTGATACGCACAATGGCCTGATTGAGTACGTTGATGATGAAGATGATGATGATGATGAAAATCCAACCTTCTCATGCACGTTTTCATTTGTGCATAGTCCAAGAAAGGTCTGCATCCTCAGCCAGATTGTAGTAAGGAAAAGAAGAAGAAAGAAGATTCTCTATGGAGGTTCCACAAAATAAAATAATCAACAAAGGATCACCACTACCACCTTTGATGGAATCGGCTAAAGAAAAATTCGACCCCTTTGGTTAGCAAGGATTATCTTTGTCATACCAAGTAAAATAGAATTTGTCTACGGATCTACAGATCTCTTTATAAAATGATATCATCTACGAATCTATCATAAAATCAAACACATGTGACACATCATTCAAAACATCCATCACGATACATACATAAGAAGTAAATCGAATAACATCATGATACATGTCATCATCTATAAACATAATAATCATCATGAATCACATCAATAAATGACAACGTATAACATTAAATGTCCATAACATGTATATAATATTTGTCTCCAAAGGATATACATCATCAATACAAAATCTACCATCAAGGGCATGAATCAATATAAGCCTTCCTCAGAGGCATACAAACAAAAAGATACATAATTGATCAAAACCGAGCCTTTATCAATAGGCATACATCAGATATACATACATTTATCAAGTATACAAAATGAAAAAAAAGAGGGTCATCCGTGGATCTTTCCCTCTCCTAGACTAGCTGGCCTAAGGCACGGAGGAGGATGATGCTTAATGATTAGATGGCCCACCTATTTGAATGATGGGTTTGCTATATTGATCTCGCCGACCGAGAGGTCCTCTCGTGACTGGATATCGACCGCTCGTGTCTAACTCATCAAAAGGTGTCACTCTCGGCTCCTTTGGAAT
This sequence comes from Taxus wallichiana var. yunnanensis, assembly GCA_018340775.1. Classification (NCBI taxonomy): domain Eukaryota; kingdom Viridiplantae; phylum Streptophyta; class Pinopsida; order Cupressales; family Taxaceae; genus Taxus; species Taxus wallichiana. Next base: position 23,413,677 of record CM031240.1, read on the forward strand.
TACCTCGTAATATGCAACCTTATAATAAGAGGCCTCACCGCTAGTCCGCATAACATCTAGTATAATCGAGACACCCCACATGTTATAGTTGCATGATGTAGAGCATCACGCTCTCATATAACCTGTGCTATATCGGCTCGATCCTATGTCAATGTGGTGGAAAACCAATCTCTCGCTGGAGTCATGGCCTACCTATGGGCTTGTGCCTAATCTCTCTCTACTGTAAGTGCTTGAGTATCAGACTACTATCGATGTATCTATGCCTACGACTAGTGTAATAAGCTCACAATCTAGGCACTCGGGCGGTCAACTATTGTATCTCTTTGGAACCGAGATGGCCTCATATCTGCTACCTCCATGGCTGGCCCGTGCTCGAGCCTCATCCCGATCTAATGTAAGATCCTATACGTGGGCTTGGCCACGATCCCTCTCGGCCGCCACCTTAAGTTGGACGACCACAACCTGTCTTGAATCGCTACTCTTGTAAGAGGGATATCTACCCTCCATCTCCTCCATCTCCAACATCATCTCCCCATCATCTCCACCCCCTCCACCTCTCAAAGTGAGAATATGTTGTGGGCTGATACTAGCCTCTACTATAACATTGGCCATGACGGAGGACCCTATGGTGCTCTCATGCGACACACTGCTGCAAAGGAAAGTGTACACACTTTGGTATGCCCACTCGGGGCATACGAACTTGTCGATAATGGGCCCCGCCTCTATCTCTATCGTGGTAATGGTGGAGGACCCTATCCACCGCTGCCCTATCCATCACCACCATCATGACCAATAACATTGAATCTATCATTGTACTCACCCTCCTCATCATCGTCATCACTGTCATCCTCCGAAGGTGGCTCGACTCGACATCCACAAGGCCTGTGGAATATAGAGTATGTGCGGAAATCTTGTTAGGTACTAGGGTCCATACTCGATAGTGCATCTTGGATCATAGACCTATCTCAAAGGTGCCCATACTAGAGGCACCATCCCATTAATATTGGTACGAGCTCTCTCTAGCTGAATCGACAACCTCATATCAAATATCTTGGCCGCCTGCGTGAGCATACCACATATCTGGTCCAGGTACATCCTGGATGAGCCCAAACTACCTCTGACACCTATCTACTCTATAAATCTCCATAATATATCCATGAATACCGATCAATAAATGCTCAACCATAGCTATGCTGAGCTCTAGACCATCCTCTGCCCATTGATAATGATGGTAAGGCCACCATACTATGTCACATTGTTGGATGTCATCAAAGAATCTGTGATAAAAATATGTGTCACCCTGGTGACCATGGATATCATCACCAACGGAAACCCATCCCATCACTGATGGATCCTTTGGGTCTCACATTCTAAGAGCACCCATAGGGTGACCAATAACTATGTGGTCCTAGACCCAAATCTGCAAGATAAGGTGGCAAGACCCACGGTCTTCGACCGTGGTAGGTAATAAGATGAAGAACCCAAGTACATGTGAGCTAGAATGCATTGTCCCCAACCATATCTCTCTACTCAAAAGGATTTGTATGAAGTTAATAAGACCAAGTGGAAATGTGGTACCTATCTTATCAGTGGGAAAGAAACCACTAATAAGATCCATCAAGTAGATAGGCATGCGGTGCCATCTAAGATTTGTAATGCAACGATGAAGGTGTACGGTCATCCCTCGGTGAGGAATGTCATCACGACCGAATACCTCGATAAAGTAGTCTAGAATGTCCTCCTCCATGTTGATATACTCAATGGAATCCCCTAGATTCGAAAGCACCAACTCTCACTATGCCATCACTCTACCAACGTAATGAGAAGACCATGGTATAAAGTGATCATCGACATCCCAACGGTAGAGGAGTTAGTCTTGTCACCTCAAGTAGGATGCCCATCGTCCGCCTATGTTGGGAATGGAAGCTGCCTCGATGACCGCAAGAAGGCCACATCACAACCCCTCGTCAGAAGGGATTGAAGTTATCTCTGCAAAATAACACAACATATCTCGAACTAACATTTCTTCTATCTTCTTCTATTTTCTTCTAAGTAGATCCTTAATATACTAATTTCATTCGCATTTACTCATATTCCTCTTAAAAACTCCTACGTTTTTATTCTAAACTCGTGTGACATTTTCTTTTTGTTCAGCTCCTACTCGCCTGTTGTGAATGTACGCACTTCTTCCCTTATGTACGTGCCTAGGTAGCGTACACACTCTCATTCCTCTATTTCTATTAGCTAATTTATGTGTACATGGCCTTTTTATTGCATACGCGTGTGTTTTGTGTGTATACGCTAAGGCATATGCATGGTATGACCTAAGTTTGTGTACACTAAGGTTTTGATGCCTACGCGTGCACGTACACATCGTGACATATATGTATGGGCGTACACATAATTTGGGCTTGTACGCGTGTGCGTACACATTTTTTTACATGTGTAAGCGCCCTATGAACATATACACACCCCTAGGTGCACATACACATTTTGATGCCTATTTTAACCATAATAAATGCTAATTAACTCTAATTAATGCCAAAATTGAAAATAAAGGTTTCGATACTCACAAATGATGGATCGCCCTACTCCCAAAATCCATAATCCCACACCTTGTTAGCTTGTTTCCATCGTCTCTGGACACTGCCATCTCGCTATCACTTTCTCTCAACTCACTGTAAGAATTTGGTGGCACTCCGTAACAAATGAATTGGTCGCGATGGTTTACCCCTCCTCGGGTGGGGTATATCAAGCTCTTTTACCCTCCTTGATACCCCTAGGGCATGTTTGATGGCCGTGATGACTCTAACACTTCTTCTACTCGCCAATAATGATTATTTTTATTAAATAATTATTTTTCATTAATTTCTCGCTATCTTTGAGACATTATTTTCCACCTAGCACTCGTTTCTTCTCCCGGGGAAATTTTATTACCTTTAGGTGTTTTTTCTCATTCTCCTTTCTTCTACTAACCATCATGATAATTATTTGTATTAGATAATTATTTTTGACCCCTTTTTCCGCTATGTTGGGGCATTATTTGCCACTTGGCACCCGTTTACGCTCCTTTGGGGCATTTTTATTTTCTTTCAGGAGAACCTCCATTCTCTCATTTTTTCTAGCAAATGTCAAAAATAAAAATAAAAAAATTCAACATTTCAAAAATCTAAAAACATTAGAAAAATAGATCCAAAATCCTAAAAAATTGTAAGCAGATTAAAAAATTACAAAAATAGGTAAAAGCTCATACACATCTAAAATTTGTGTCACACGCATGGTATTTATTCCATATCTTGTTGCGTTTCCATGTGTTCTCCAACCACGTGACTTATGGATCACCTGGATCTCAACCATTTACAAAGCTAGCCTGCCGCTTTATCGTACTCTTGGACACTTGAGTTGTCCCGGTAATGTTTCATCACACATAAAGATTTATCATTTGAACTCTACGTCCTTCATCAATTCCTTCGTATGTATCCTTGCTTAGAACATCATTTTTAACATTGTTAGTTCAACGTGAGCAGCTAGTATCTTCAACTTGATAACAAAAATTTGTGTATGAGTCTTGATTGTTGTTGGTTTCAGTATGTGTGTGTGTACTTGTTTCCCTATTTGATGAGATTGTTTACTCCTTGTGCGCATTGAATTCGTATGTTGCATTGAGTTGGCATTTTCAACAATGGACAATAGCTTTGTATTATGGGTTTTTATGTTATCTTACGCTTTTTGTATGCTTATATTTTAATAAGGACCGATGCGTAGATCTTTGGCTATATGATGATAATAAAAATTTGTTTCAATACAATGGATGAAAGCTTTCTCTTTTCTCCCCATCTTCACTCTTCTTCTATATCATTCTCCTATAAACATTATTCCTCTAATTCACTTGGGGCATCCCGCCCCCTTCCCTTTCTTCTTTTTATTTTCTTCTTTTCGATCGTTGATCGACCTCTTTCATCATCCCATCGAAACTCGAGGGGGCATTCCTCTCACCACTAATTTTTCTTCCATTTCCTCAAAATTCAGGTGTTTTGTACTTGTCTACTATCTTTGAAGTGATGTCGCTTATGCCACCCCAAAGAGGGGCAAATGTAGACACCTGTAATTTGAATCGAACAATTTAAACACTAAATTGTACTAATTATACCCTTTCCTACAAATTGACGACACATCGTCAATAACACACCATTTCTCCTCTATCACCACTAATTAATTACATTACGACAATTAATTATCCCTTCTATCACTCAAAACAATGATTAACGACCTTCCATTAATTTATCCCCCTTTCTAGCTAGATTAATTAATTATTCTTAATTAATTAATAATCCCTTCTATTTAATCAATAAATCATCATTTATTTGATTAAAATCCTCTCATAGCATAGATCAGACTAACTTTCTCCTCAAATGCTTCTAAAAACTACATTACCCCTATTAATTAATCTCTTTGATTAATCAATAAACCCCCTCAACTCCCATGAGTCACTAGAGGACAAACTAAACTCTCCTAAAGCAAACTCAACCACTTCTAAACCATACTTATCCATTACTAACCTAGCTTTGCTTTTATCCCACATGTAATAGGATGTAAAGCCTCTTTTACCCATTGGGTTATAAAAGGAACCCTCTTCTAACATTTCTACTTACACCTTTACAAGCTTATAGCCTAAACTATAGGCATTTCATCTCAGAGAAATATTCCATTAGAGTGGAGCTAAGCATCATTCATTTGCATTCATCCATCCAAGATTTTTTTTTGAAGAACATGGAGTTAATCAAGAAGGCCTTGTAGCCATGGCTTGATGAACCTCCATCCTTAATCCCCTTGGATCAAGCAACAACTATCAACCCTTTGATAGCTAAGGATCTACATAGGTCCATCTCATTGTTTAGCTTTCAAAAGAGTAGAGGAATGAATGTTAGCATGTTAGTTTGAAGTTCTTTCAAGGTTCTAATGCATAATGTTGATGTTTATTTCTTGTTTAGCTCTTAACATGATGGTTCTTGTTTAGTTTAGCTTTGTTTTGAAACTACTACGTGTTAGTTTCATTTATATTTGCATAGCTAACTAAAACATGAACAAAACTACCTTCCTTGTGTATTGTGTGCGTATGAGGAATAGATGATGAACAAGAACTTGAAGAGTGCATAAACAAAGCGATGCGGTTGGATGAGCGGTGCACCATCGCACATTAGAGCGAGAAGACATACAAGGCTAGGTAGAAGGCATGACATGATAAACATGTTAAGAATAAACAGTTTGAGGTTGGATAAATGGTTCTTCATTATGGCTCCAAGTTTATGCTTGACCCTTGGAAATTCAAGGTGTATTGGTTGGGACCGTATGTGGTGACATATATACTTGATTAAGGTGTTTTTAGTTGTAGGTCTTTGGATGGAACACGGTTGCCGATTATTTCAACGAGAGTAGTCTAAAGCTCTACTATAATCAAGTCTTCTTGGTGTTTGTAATAAGGCAATGTTTCCATGTAGATTAGGTTTCCCTTTAATGCATTTTATTTATATGTGTTTCCTTTCATTATTGCTATGCTTTGTCATTTTATTTCAGTGTTTTTTTCTAATGAGTGTGCTTGTGGGCTAGTAGTTGATTATTATCTAAGTGAGTTCATGTGCAGAGGACCACACATACTTTTAGTGTGGGGTGGAGTAGATACATGATAAATGGGCTAAGCTGAAAAGATATTGAATTTCCTCTGGAAGATGGGTATGCATAGAAAAATATAGTGTAGGTGATTGAAGTAAATGCGTGGATCAAGAAAAATCACTCATAAAAGAACACCACGCATATATGGATGGGACGCATAGTGTAACATGAGGTAGGAAGCAACATGAGAAACTACTTGGTATTGGGCAAATAGGTTTTGGTCTTTGGCACATGAAGGCATGCGAGAGGAGGTCTGTGGCTGAGAAGTAGTGGGCGTGCCAGAAGGTCATGAATGGGGTGCAGAAAACTCGGTGAGTAAAAGTTATTTTTAAAGCATGGAAAAAGGAACAAAACTCCATTTAATGCTGAGTACAGTGGTAGATGGAGAACAATAAATGCGGGGAAATTTATAAAAGTTATAAAAGGTAGGCTTGCGATATCAGTTTTACCTTACATTGTGAAGTGTTCAAGTAAGTTGAAGAGCGAGCTGAAGAACGAGTTATGTGGGAAAGTGCATAAGAGAGCTATTATAGAAATCAAACCAGAAATATTTATGCACAACATTGGTTGGAGCTCCATCAGAGAGGGTGTTTAAGTGAAGTGAAGGTGTACAAGGAGAAAATATGCGAGATAGGGTTCAAGGTGAAGTTAGGTCACATGGGTTTAAAGTCACATAGCTCAAATTTAGTGCAAGACCACATTTTTATCATCACAATGACACTTTGAAATGGGCACATGGAGAAACCAAAAGGTGCTTGAAGAAAAAAAAGTGGAAGTAAAGATAGAGGATACCCTTGAAAGTATATTTTCAAAGATACAATACCTAAAAGGTGTCATAATGGGATTAGATTAAGAGTCACATATTAGACGAATCAAAGTAAGTGACTACAATCATCACACTAAGGATAACATGGATGAGTTGGACAAACAATTGGTGGTAAAAATAGATTTATAGACAGAGAATGACATGACCATTTATGATGATGCAAGACATAAGTTGTTGGTGAATGTTAGAGTTATGTAGCTATATGAGCTTCCAAAATTTGGAAAAGCTGAAAAAATTGTATTAATGGCTGATGTCCTTGAGTCCACGAGGAATTATTTTATTTTGTAGGGTGGCGAATGTGACTTATTGCACCCTTGATTGGAAGGTTGACAGGGTTGAGAAGCTTAGGAACTGAGATTAGTAGTGACCTTACTGATGATGAGGGCATAGAGGCAACAAGGACTGCACTAGCTTATGTGAAGGGAGGGCACATGATGGATATTGTCAAGTTAGAAAAGTACCCTATGATTTAGGAAGCCGCACACCTCCTCACCAAGTTGAATAACCAAGAGCGTTGGAGCTAGGTAAATAAAATATGGCTCCATATTGCTAAAAAAGATAGAGGGAGTGATATAAAAATTGTCTTCTTTCATTGCTTAAGACTATTATTGAAGAAGCACACCATGGAGACAAGATAAGTTTTGGTGCTATTTTATTGTCTATTGTGTTTGTGGAAATTGGGGTGCTGATGGGCCAAAGGAGAATATTTGGCAATATCCGAAGAGAAAAAGTCCCTTGTGACAGATTTACAAAATACACATGTGATGGATCTATGAGTGGACCTTACAAGCAAAGGTTGGAACTCTGGTATAAGCACTTGTACAAAGCATTTGAGTATGAATGGAGAATACCCAAGGACCTTCCTTTGGTATTGGATAAACGAAACAATTCGCGGTCTATCAACATTTTTGCATAGGTAGATTTTGGTTAAGAGTTACGGCTCATATGATTTAAAATAGGAGAAAAGAGCTTTGGCATACGCCTTAAGATAACAAGAGGGATGCTCCTAGGAACCCCAAAGTAGTCCATATAAGAGGTAACCTTGTGGATGAAATGGGAAGTGCCTCGCTTACCTACTTGTCTAGTACGCACTTGTGAGAATAACATCAAAAATTTCTTCACGCGACCCAGCAAAAATATAACTAAACACATTTATTGTTCATTGTATTGAAGCGGGTAAAGTAAATCTAGGATACTTTAAGGTTTAGTTAGTGTGACTTCCTTGGAAAAATGAGCTCGCAAAGATAGTTTGTGACACCTAGTTGAGAGAAACAAATAGGAAGCCATTTTGTCTTGAGGCCAACTTGACCAACTCAAAACATTGTGTTCTAAAGAACCATCACAAAGCACTTACTTATTTTGAAGTCAAAACCTTGTTATTCGAACAAGGGGAGAGACTCCATTAAAGTTGGGGCCTAGTGATATTCATCATGAAACTTATGACATGTTACTTTGTCTTAGTTTTTCACTTGCCTTAAGGTAAGGTGAAACTTCACCAAATTTATACTTATTTTGTTTCATCACCACTTGGTTTTACTCCTTTGTATTCTTACTACCCATTTTGGGGAAAAAGAAAACAACACGCGCGAATACCGCTATAAATAATTATGTATACCACTTTTGTAGTCTACTTGCATGACTAGGTTACAATACCGGAATGCAAGTGTTGAAAGTATGAATGGTACATCTTCATGTTCTAGTAGGACCTTTGTCTCAAAACCATATTGAGACACATTATCATTGTATTTAGGTAGTCTCATCATTGAATTCCTTTTAGTTGTTACGTTTGAGCGTATCTTATCACTATAAGTGGGATACTTATGCATTGTTTTCCTTGGGAAACTTGATTTAAGTTTCGGAGTTGTATTGTTATGTTATTTACATAAATAACAACTTCTTGCTATAATTGGACTTAGTTTTTGATCTTGAACATTGAATTAAGTTTTGGAGAGCATAGTTACTTTGTTAACATTTTAGTGACATCATTTTGATGATAAAAAACTTGCCTTTGTCTATGAATCTTGATTTACGTATTCAAATAGTGTTGTTGCGTTACTTGCATGTGTAGTCACCTTTTTCATGACTTAGATTTTTTTGGTTCCAAAACTAGTTTTGGTATACCTTGTTGGGGGATCACGTCAACACCTTCTTAGTAATTTGGACTTGTTTATATCAAACTTTGGAGCACGAGGAGCTTTATAGATATGAACTATTGGACCCTTAAGTGGCGAATTGCACACAAGAAATTGACTCTCTTAAAGCATGCAAAATCATATTGATGAACTTGAGTTCGATATAAAATAAGATGCATGAATTAAGAGGAAAATGAAGAATAAATATCAAGCCATGCAATGGATGGCGAGGCCTACAAAGTTTACTAATGAGCAGGTGAGTAATGCATTGAACAAAATGGCAGCTCAAGTAGCGGCGGGAATATCGATAAATCATCCACACTAAGAATGCTGATGGAGGAGAATAAGATCCTAAAGGAACAAGTGGAGTAGTTGTTTGAGGGGTGGAAGAAGGATAGGGAAAAGTGGAAGGATATTCTAGATTTTACGACGAGTTGGGAAAGTAGATTATCGATGCACATCCCGAGCAAACCTCTTGGTCATCCTTGCACTTCTTACGGGACTATGTTCGGTTGTTGATTAAGAAGCAATTAGGGGAGTACAAATAGTCAAAGGAGGATGAAAAAACTAAGAAGGAGAGAACAAAGGCTATAATAACACGCCGAATAGTTGGGTATGACTCTCTACTACAAAAATTAAAGGATGAAATGAAGAAGGCAGACTCGGCGTTGAATTTATGTGTGGATCTAGATCCGATCATTAAAATAAGGATCATTGGTAGAAGAAAATGAGGTCCTTGTTGCAAAGAAGAATGAGACTCTTGAGTGGGAGGAGAGGCTGATATATGCGGCAGAGAAACGCGATGCACTCACAACAACCCGAGACCCTCATAAAGAGAAGATAAAGGAACTTGGATAACTAATAACATGACGTATGGATGTTATGGATGGGATGATTTCTAGTTTGGAAAATGTTCTTAAGGTGCTTTCTCAGAATGAGGGTGAAAATATGACCTTGGATGAGATGGATGGAGTACTTGCGGCTATCCCTGAATAGAAAATGAATGCGTCGTGGATTTGGAATGAGTTAGAGGAGGAAATCAAGAATGAATACCCCGAGTCACTTCCACCTTTAGAGGAATAGAGTGCCCAAATTATTTTTGGTATATTTTCTTCATTATGTACAATCATTATTTTATTAATTATTCTTTATTCTTGGATAGAAAAGGCATGATTACCCATTGCCGGGGGTGGCAATGAAGTTAGTGTGGGGTAATGTTTCTGGATAAAATATTGCCTAAATGTTATAGGAACATAGGAATAGAGCACGTAGAAAGATGGCACGTAGGTAAGCGCGTAAGTTCAACAAAGGAAACACAAGTGGGGAAAGTTAGAGTTTGAGACTTAGTTGTTTTGCATGTTATGAGCTAAAATAGGATTGAGTGAGAACGCCGTAATGTCCCCAATTATGAGCAGTTGGCCTAGGAGGTTTTTCATTAGTCTTAACCTTGGTCATACCTGAGGGGCTAAATAATTTAGAGGCTATTGGGTATTACACCTTTCTTATTTGTTATATTTTTGCGTTGGCATGGGTGTTAAGTGGCTTGGTGGGGAAAACGTTATGTTTTATCGTTATGGGGGTGACTAATAACACTTTAATGTTATATTATTTCGTTGGGGTCACTTATGTCCCTATGACGAATCGGGGGAAGAAAAGTAACTTTAAGTTACTTTATTATTTGGTGGTCCTTCCTAGAAAAGGTCGACTTAGGTTACTTGGGCCACAAGTTGTTTGGGGGAAATTATAAAAGGAGATTGGGGGAGAAAGAGAGTTCATTCTTGCATACACACTTATGATTTCCTCTCAAAGAATCGTTGTTTGATTTTTCTAGCTTATGGAGTAAGATCCCATAGGAACCTTAGCTTTGGTGGCGAGAGATCCACTCCTAGCTAGCGAGTGCATTCTTCGGTGGTGGAATATCCACCCTAGCTTGTCAATTTGGAACTGATTCAGGGTTGATTTTCAAGGATCAATTTCAGGGTTTTCAAAGAAGGGTTTTGGTGGAATTTTGGGATTTTTGGTGGAGAAAATCAAGGGTTTCCAGATCAGTTTTATCGCAGCGATTAGAGCAGGTTTACTCCCACTGTCTAAGTGATGGGCCAACATTTATAGGGTTTTGAGAAAGAAATAAAGACTACAATCAGTCACCCCATACAAAATTTTATAGTCACAGTTCAACACAGTTCAATACCGGTACAACATAGTCTTTAGTCTCAACAAAAACCCATAAACTAACTTGGGTCTTCAACACAACACAGACACAAGTGCCCAAACATAGACAGTAGCGCTTTGGTGACCCTGACCCTTCTTGGGCACCTGTGACTAGGGGAAAGTTACACAAGTTTTCTCAGTTTGGTATAATTCACAACAATTTACACGACTTTTATGAGACACACAATTCTTCAGTACTCAACATGCATGCACTACACCTTTTCTATTTTCGTGTTTGATTGAAATGGATTGGATTTGCACACAACATCTGTAATGGTGTTTAATCTTCAGGAAGTAGTCAAAGGTTGGAGAATAACACAAGACCTTTCTCCCTACACTTCTTTCATACTTGGCATAGCTAAAGTGAGGTCACCCAAAAAACTTGCACTCGGTCTGCAAATCCCATGAGATCCCACAAAAACTCGTTCTTCTATAACATCTTCAAGATCCTTTCTATCTCTTTCACTCATCATGGATCAGGTGCACATGTTTCTTTTTCACATTTTCATATACTTTCTTATACTCCTTATAGATTTTGATCTAATTTTTCATCTACATGTATTTGACTACTTGTTCATTCTTCTCTTTTGCACTCCATTCTTATGGGAAGTGATGAACCCCTATTTTTCCATGTTTTATCCCATGTGAAACCTTGTGTTAATGTTATACCAAATTTACCCCCATGTAGACACCAATTTTTGGTGTAGCTCCTTTCTTTCACCCCACATTTTCCCGCATTTATTTTTTTATTATTGGCAAATAGTTTTTTGAAAGGGACTATACCCTTGTACAGCAAGGCTCAGAAGCCAGAATAGGAAAATAAAGCTCGAAAAAAAGGATCAACATCCTGATATAACAATAAGGACCAAGTGCAGAACGCAGTCTGCAAAGAAACAATCAACAGCAACACAACAGCAAATAAACACCTGCTGGACAGTGATCAAACAGCAAACACGCAGTGGTCCGGCCACAAAAATGATAACAATGTACTCCGGCCGACCACTAACGGAGAAAACAACCAGACGATCATCACAAAAGAGCCCAACAAAAACTGACAAGGAAGGAACCAACAAAAGCAAACCAGCTGCAACAAAACAGCAACAAAACAACAACACGGTGCTAAGAATGTTGCGTAGTGAGCCATTTTCCCGCATTTATTACGCTTACCTATTTGAATCCATTTTCCCCCTCAATTTGAATAAATCCCATTTCCCACCTAAAATACATGTTCAATTAATCAATCTTAATTGATTAATTAATCCCCTTTTAAATACCTAAACCTCGTTATCCAAATATTCCAATTAAGTCATATCATCCCACCTCATAATTAAATACTCCAAAAACCATTCAAATCATGAACCCCACTCATGATTTAAATAATGCAAAATAATCCTTATCATATCCATTATTTCACCTAATCATTCAAATCATGTCCCCCACTCACTTAACTAGGGTTACTTTGTTAAACCCCGGTTACTTGATAACCCCTAAACTAACCCCATTTCAGGCTATAAATACATGCCTTCCCCCTCTTTCGAACGAGGGAAGAGTGATAGAAAACATCGACATTGTAGCCTCTTGCTTATCATAATATCATCACAGTGCCCATGTAATGCCACTTGAATCAACATAATACCATCCATATGTTTTTTTGATACTCTTAGCTTGGTTTGCTTTGCATTCACTTTGGTCAAATCAATCACTCTTCTATATATCAATGTTTTCGTGTTCCGTTGTTTATCGGTTTCGCATGTAATCTATTTATCGTTTGTTTATATCATTTTATCTTATCAAATGAGGGTTGACATCTACATAAGAAAGCTCATGCTTCTTAGAATTGAATTCATTAGGAAGCCCCCACATATACCATCTAATCTATTTTCTTCTTAGTTGCCTCTATTTTACAGGTTTATCTAGCTCACAATGGAGATTAGTCACTTTAGCGCCCATATCCACCATATCACATCCGAGGTACCTTAAACCCTCCATCATTCAAGGTTGTTTGATTTCTTGGTTATCTAGTGCACTAATCTGGACATGGATGAAGAAAATTCGGACAACATTTCTAGTACGCTGGTGGGACAAGACCCAAAATTTGGCCATTTTTACTTTACTCGTCTTGTGCAGGTGTCGTAAGTATAATAGTTATCATGTTTCATAGTTCTTGTCAATTTAGATATCTTTTGTGAATATTTCATTTTTAGACTCACTTGTTTGCAAGGTTTAGTGTTATCTCCGTCAGTGTGGTGTGCTTCTTACATTCAGTGGTTTATGTCATCTTGGAGGTAAGTGATCTTTTTGTTTTCAACCGGCTTGTTATTTTGTTGCTCGTAGTTAGTATAAAGTTTATTTTAATTATTACATAAATGAATATTTATAAAAACAAAATCAAAGAAAAAAATATAAAACAAAAAATAACTAAAATTTTTATCCTAAAACTACCCTACACTACCCCCTAATCCTCTCATCCTCCCTAGCTCGGTCAGCTCACTGGTGAGCTACCCCATCTCCCTTCCACCTCACTCCCCAACCCCTTAAGTTACCCAAAATCGACCTAACATCCCTACCCACACAACGCCCTCACCCGGCTCCAGCTCGGCCACTTCCATATTTGACTTCACCCAACTCGCCATCCAACTCCCCACACCCAAATCACCATGAAACTCCCCCACTTCATTAATCAAACCCACCTAACCATGTTCCCTACTCCCCTACACCCAAATTCCCATCCAACTCTCCCTCAAACATACACACCAACCTCTCTCCTCTACCCAAGCTACCATTTCCTCTTCCTCGCGAGTTACAACCTTATGTCTCCATACCCCTCAACTTTGCACTTTGCTGGTCACACCTTCGAACTGTCCCTTCCTCTCTCATTCACCTTCACTCTTATCTTCTCGTAGTGGCTTAAAACTACTAATCGACCACTCTGCTTAGCTTGATTGTTATCCTCCCCGCCGCCCAACTCGGGCTCACCACACAACATTTTCACTCCATGTTCCTCCACAACACATCTTCATCCTTGCAATTTTCTTCATTTAACTAGTGGCGTCCTAAAACCAATGGATGCCGATGCTTTTCCTCTCCTTACTGGTGAGAAAAAAATCACAAGTACAATGAGACTAGGAAACAAGGATCTTTGGTGAGTCACAAACCCTTTCAAAACATCTCATATCTCTACATCTATTTGGTGATCAATAAAGATCCATACACCTTATTCACATTTGTAGTCTAAGCTTATTGTTTCCAATGGTTTAGCTATGGGTGATGATTATATTTTCACTCGACTCAACCTACGATCTCCTTGCATTTGAAAAACATGGGTTGTCTTTAGCATTACATGGCCTTCATACTGTTGATTGGGTATTATCACAACTTAGACATGGAAACTCACTCTTCCCCAAAACTCTGTGACCACTAACCCCATATCCCACCGATGACCTCTGCTTCTCTTGACTCGGCTCATCGTTCGAGCCATCCTCGCCACCCATACTCTTCAACACTAACATCCTCCCTTCTTTACATGATCTCCCACCTTTCCTACCCACTCCCTGAGCTACTTCCCTCTCACCTGTGAGCTCCCACATCCCTTCACATCGACCAACCACTCCACTTCCAATACACTTCAACCAATCGACCACTTTTCAATCCAAGTCAACCAACCGACCCATTCACCAAATTGTTTGAATTTTAACACCAACCTCCGAGTACATTATTTCTAGTCTTCGATCATTTATTTTGTCTATAATGGCCTCTTATTTAGAAAGTCTATAATAGTCTACGTCATTTTTTTTGTCTATAGTAGTCTCTCATTTAGAAATTCTTGCATTTATCTTGTCATTTTTTGTTTCTTTCGGTCTAGCTTTTCCTTAGACTATATCAGTCTATAGTTTATATTATTTATATCATGTTTATTCACATTGTCTATATAAATTTTGCATTTCTATCACTCCTCTCGTATATATCATTGGTCTATGATGTGTACAGTTTCTCATTTATATCGTATATCCTTCCCCATTAGTGTTATTCATTTCTTTTGCTTTAGTCTTCACTTTCGTGTTTTCTTAATTTTTAACCACTAGTTTGTCATTTCCATTCCCCTTCACGCATTTGCTTTCCTTATATCATTTTCTTGTCTATCGTTTAACTTTCACAACTTGTTTAATATTGTTGCGTTCGAACATTAGAATACAATTTTTACTTTAGTTTAATCATTTTTATAAGACCTTCTTTCGCACACATTAGATCTATTAATTGTATTTACCATATTTCTTGTAATAATATTAACTAATTATCTTATTTTCTTTTGTAGGTGACCACTCCGTGATTGTGCCCACCTCATTTTTTATCAAAGACATATTTTTTTATAACGTTTACACAACTCCACTACATTCCGCCAAGATCTCCAGTAATATTGCTCATCGTGATTGGTGCTTCATTTACGTCTTTCTGTTTCCCGATACCACATATCGCTTTATGACACACCATTTTATTTCACTCACGTTGTCATCTAACCCCTTTTTGGTGCCTTTCATCTACACATTCTTGTCGTTCTTTTTTAGAAACTAATCACAACCTCGTCACTGTATGCTCTTCTCTTGTGCTTATTAAGAGTGATCCTGTGAATTTGAAACATGACTGTGGTATCCTACATCATTGTATTTTCATTATCGTAGAGAACTATTAACCTCTTTTGCAGGATCATTGACCACATAAGTAGTTTTTCGTTTAAATAATAAACATATGCACATTGATAGGTCCATATTCTCTCAGGTATTTCAGTTGCACTAAGCTGTGGATATTCTACATTGTTGGCTTGCTTGCAAAAGGATTGCTTGGAGCCTACTCTTTTCTTTCCTTAACTTACTTCTAGATAAAAAGGAAAAGTGCTATACATGTATTCCTCATTTTCTCTATTTTCTCCTTTTGCATCGCAACTCCCTTTTCATGTGTGTCCTCCTCATTGAAAGATAACATTTGGATTTGGGTTAACAAAGAACCTTCATTTCTCATCCTACTTGCTCATATAGCTTAAATAGGAGGTTCAATCTTCTACATCACACATTTTACCACACACTTCTGAAACTTCACAAACCAATTAACACATTGAAACATTCCTCTCACTGGTTCACTGATTGGGATTTGATCACCCAACAGGAAACCATTTTAGACATTTCCTAGCCACAACTCACCTAAAACCAAACATAGTTTTCCTTCTTCTAGGTCCTCTTACAACCATCCTCTTTTTCTTTTCACATTTGTTCTTAATAAAAAAAGAAAATATAAAAAAAATGTGCTTGATTTGTCTGGATAAAATTTGTTTCATGCTCGTAGTCACTCACTTAGCTACTAAAAGAATGGAACAAAATTTTGTGTCTACCAATTCTTTACATCAACAAACATCTACAGTGCCATCATCATTGCCTTTGGTTACCTCCCTTATAGACAGTCAACCACTTATTGATATTTATCACGCAGATCCTCTTGTTGACACTTCAAACCTAGGTGAGACTAATCGTTCTTCTATCACTAGTCATTTCATCATAACCAACTACTCCACCATCTGTCAAAGTCGAACCTCAGATGATTCTTGTCCCTCGTGGTGATGTGCACATTCAAGAATTCTTGGATGTTAACCTAGCTTGTCTCCAAGATTATCTACTCTGGAAATCTATTCAACTTCCCCAGATGAACCACCAATTCAACAACTTTGTCCTTATAATGACCGACCTCAAACCAACCTATTTGTAGTAAATGAGCTCTCTGTGGGTCACCTTGCCTCTTCTTCTACCAATTTCTCAATCCACCAGACCACTCAGATAGTGATATCTATCCCCAACAATCTTCCCCCAATTAATACAACAATCAACACTACCCTTCCTCTTATATCTTTATCTGCTATTACCACCATCATCCCCAATCAACATATCCAAACATCATATCCTATAATTAAACAATATAATCCTCTTACCTTCCATGCCATCACATCTCAAGCCTCCTTTACCAATTTTTTTCATCATCCAACATCACACTGTTTCATCAAAAAAATCAACATGTGCATACCCATATGCCTACCCAACATTTACCCAAGTGAGTGCTTCAATCCCAATAATCGTATTATCTTCATATCTCCCGACCACAAGTTTATCAACAACTAATCCTCCAGCCACAACTTGTGGCATATAGATATCCCCATCCATCCCTCAAACACCAAAAATCCAAAGAATCCCCACCAAATTCCTACCCCACATCCTATACGCAACCACCCCCATTCATCTCTCATGATTCTCTAAACGATCTCTCTCCAACGATCCTGTTCAGGATTTAGTGAGTAGGTTAGAAAACCTTGAGGTTGCCACCTTAGGGAAAAAGTCTTCTTATCATATGAACATATATGTAATGAGCCCATTCACCCATCCATGCCCATCAAACCATATCCTCCACATTGGAATTTCCTCAAATTCATGAAATTTAATAACAAAGAGGATCCTCAACAACATATATGTGCATTCAAACACACATGCTACCTTATCACACATGACCAAGACTTGATGGTCCATACCTTTCCCATGTCTTTGGCCGGTCCTACCCTGGATTAGTACAATAATATACCTCAATATTCTATATTTTCCTTTTCCCACTTGCACAATTATTCTTAGAACACTTCTCAATTAATATTGCGCGTAAAGTAACCATTAACGATCTTTATACCATCAGACAATTCGAGGACGAATCCATCATAGACTTTGTCACCTGATGGTGTAACACCATAAATAAGTTATCTTTCCTCTTCCATAGACCGATCTTATTGAAATCTTTTCATGGTCATGTGTGAAGCACATAGCTTCTACATTACAAATCCAATCTTTCCAAACTTTCGACGAAGCCTTCACTATGGCTCAAAAGCTTGAGACACGTGCCCTCAAACAGGGTCACTTAAAATTGAGGTCAAATAAACCCAAACACAAATTCACCAAATCATCTACCCAACACGACAAATCAAAGGCAACAAAAATGATGTAGTTGTCAAATCATCCCCTACCTCCACACCTACTACATGGACTCAACAATGAGTTTATGAGACCGAAACCTAATTATACTCCCTCGGGAGTCATATAACACAATATTCGATAAATTGATGGCGTAAATCATCAAACTTCCCCCATCGACCGGTTGAAGATCTAGACCAAGACCCATGTGGTATCAAGAAGACCACTACTGCAAATATCACCAAGTTTGAGGGCACAATATAGAGAGGTGTCAAACCTTCAAAGATCTAGTCTAAAGACTCATCGATCAAGGTGATCTCCAAGTGGACAATCATAATGCATCCCCTAACCAATTTACATATTTAAACAACCATTCCCCAACCATGCACCAACAAGTCAAGCCACCACCCATTCTATATCCCAAACACCTAACGCTCATACCATAAATAATCTACACAGTATTGATCAAGATCATATCTCATCAGATTCAACGCCTACATCAATCATCACATCCACCTCTCTAAACATTTTTACATCCACAAGTTCATCGACACTTATTCCCATATCTACACCAATCATACCTACATCTATTTCGACATCTATTCCCACATCCATACCTACTTCCACACATATCACATCTTCCCCATTCATAGGTATATCAACGATGCCCCTTGAATCATTTATAGAACAACCATCCCCATCTCATCCTACACCCACAATTGATTCCACACCTATATATACCTCATTCACTCCATCATCCACATCTATTCCATCCTTACCCATAATACCATCCATAGATCCAATCCTAGTTCCTGCACCTACCACATCAATCATTGAGACCACATCCACATCATCCTCCCCTCCTACATCATTTGAAGAACCTTTGAAAGTACTTCAACTTATGAAAACTTCAAATGATCCTTCTACCTCATCAACGCAATCGAATCAATCTTCGATTTTCTTAGATTTCACCAAAAAAATACTGCTTCCTACACCTATACCAACACCACCTCCGGATCCTCCGGTGGAAATTTTGTCGTTCCTCCTAAGGACACAACCTCTCAAATAAAATCCACAACCATTAATACATTGCCTCAAAAATCCCTTATACATTCCTATAAGGAAATTAATATTCCTTCCTCTAAACAATCCAACATGACACCCCTTTCATCAAGAACAGTTCATCAACTAAAACTAAAATCATTCAACACTATGGCATCTACCAATACCAAAATTAAATTCAGACCATCAAGACATCAACATGATCAAACTTTATCCTCAACATCTGGATTATCTCAAACATCCACTTCTTCTTCAAAGACCAAGATATTCTGCAAAGAAAAAGCACCTCCTAACACTTTGGTTGAATCATGTATGGAGGTCTTTCGACACTTGTTACAAATTTTCTGCAATCACACTTCCGCCTATTAGGGCCTTTGATCCTAATAACAATAAATCCATCGTGGTTTAATTCCAACCTTGTTTGTGCATATCATCATACCCTTGGACATGATATTGAACATTGCAAGAGAATTTCAAGCCATTGTTCATAACTTCATTAAGGAAGGATACCTCCTTCCCAAACCAAACTAATCTCTTCCTTCCACTTCAACATCTACACCTTT
Source organism: Taxus wallichiana var. yunnanensis (assembly GCA_018340775.1). NCBI lineage: Eukaryota > Viridiplantae > Streptophyta > Pinopsida > Cupressales > Taxaceae > Taxus > Taxus wallichiana. The sequence continues at coordinate 23,433,130 of CM031240.1, forward strand.
GACTTCATCTATCCAAATGCAAAGGTCCCCTTGTTCTTCATGAACTTTTACAACCATGTCACCTCCAAATGAAGATTATTCTAAAGAGGATCCTTCATTGTTCATCAAAGTTGTTTGAGTGACTACTCGATCTGGTCCACGTGACCCTAAATCATCAACCAACACTAAAACTAAAACCAAAACACCAAAACCTCAATGCAATCCACCCCCATCCTCAACATCCAAATCAGCTCATACATCAACATCCCAAACATCCACATCTAAATCCAAGTCTAAGACTTCTAAAGAAAGGACATCTCACAACGATAAATCCCAATCCAAACAATCCAATCCTCCAACCAAATTTGATTTGTTTTCAAGACACATAATCTACCCATCCAATGTACATCCTCACCTAAATCCCAATCCAAACAATCCAATCCTCCAACTAAATTTGATTTGTCTTCCAAGACACATAATTTACCCATCCGATCTACATCCGTACCTAAATCCAAGCCAAAACATCATGTTAAAACCCATAAGAGTTATCTTCCTTTTGACACTTTGATCGGGTCCTACATAGATATCCTTTGACATTTAACTTGAATATCTTCCATCACACTTCCTCCTATCAGATCCTTTAATCTACATAATAAGAAACCATCGTGGTTTGATCCTAATTACATTTTCCTATCATCATACTCCAGGTCATGACATTGAGCATTGTAAGGCCTTTCAGACAATCGTCCATAACCTTATTAAGAAAGATGATTTCCTCATTTACGGGAACCATTCTCTCCATCCACCACAACCAATCCAAATCCAATTCCTACATCCCCATCCACCAAAATTACTAAATCTCATCCTTCATCTACATCATCCCTTACCATTCCTCCTAAAGAGGGTCCTCCCTTATTTATCGATACGTTGGTTTTGTTAATCACCCTTGTGATCCTCAACCATCTATCCAATCCAAGTTCAAGCCAATCTCATCTAAAATATTTTGAAATCCATTAACTCATCCACATCTAATTCGTCCATAGTGATATAATATCTTTTATTGGGGGAACAACCTCCCCTCATCCTTGAGCATATCATCCGCATTAACTATCTAAACAACTCCCTTGACGTTGGGGACTTCACTCCTTGACATTGTTTTATTTACCTCATCCAAATCCATCCAATCTAAATTAATCCTGTCCAAATCTTCATCTCATTTTAAGTCCACTTTTGTGGCCATATTCGTCTCTCCCTTAAGGGACCATTTATTTTCATCTTAAGTCCACTATTGTGGCCATGTTTTTCCTTCCATTTGAGGGACCATATTTCCATCCTTTTCATCAAAGTCCACCTTTGTGGCCATACTCGTGCCTCCTTTGAGGCACCATATCTCCATCTTTTTAATCCAAAGTCCACCATTGTGGCCATGTTTTCCTTCCATTGAGGGACCATATTTCCATATTTTTCATCAAAGTCCACCTTTGTGGCCATGTTTTTGTCTCTCTTGGGGGCACCATATTTTCATCATAAGCCCACCCTTGTGGCCATTTTTCATCTCACTGGGACACATATATTTTTCTCACTTATTCACTTTTGAAAGGTAACACATAGGTTCCATCTTATCTGTCTCATGATGTCTTATCTAATCTTTCACTCTCATCCTAAACCCATTGTTGTGGTCATTTTCATCCTTCCTTAGGGGACCATTCCATATTATCTGAAATCCACCGTTGTGATTATATTTTCCCCTCCCTTGGGGTACTATATGCTCGTCTCGTTAGGGACGCATATTTTCACTTCCTTAAAGGGTAGCGCATATTTTTTTACCTTCGCTCATCTATCTCATTGTATCATATCCTATCGAGCTCTTATCTTATCTCGAATGTGACGTTAATCAAGGAGCCAACATGGAAAATTTTCTCCCAACTAGATTGGACCATACATTATCACGCATAAGTATGGGTTTGGGCTTATCGTTTGGCTTCCCTTGATGGTAAACCAAAGACTAAACCTCTTAATGCATTGCACTTACAACCATTCTATTATTAACATATACACCCATGAACAAATATTCATATCTTTAGATCATTCCTCCATCATTATCCCCTTCCATCTATCATTGTAATGATATGGAACTATGTGGTCTACCATCACTTCCTAGATGTGACCTTAAATATGGGCACCACGGATCTACCCATAGCATTTTCCTTATGGATAGGTTCTCCCTTTTTGGTGAGAACTCTATGATCATTACATCCATCACCTCTTATTCACCTATTGGAGCCATGCAAAGGGGTCTAGGGGTGTCTCTTGTACATTCATTATCCCCTCATAAGTGGTCTACTTAGCTATTCCCAGCTCTCCCCCATGTAAAATTAAAATTCATGGAAGCAAAATCAAAATCAAAGTTATCAAAAACAGACTGATCCCTTGAAGGATAGTTGTTCATAAAAATCATATAATAAAAATAGATGGTCCTCGAAAAGGAAACTATCATGCATATCTAATCCTGCCATCCAAAAGAAAAAGTCAAAAATCCCAAAAAAAAGCAAAAAGTAGACCATACCCTCGAAGGATGGCTACTCTATTATCATGGCAGTGAAGGCTTCCCGCATTGATCAGCCTTCTATATATCATAGCATCCTAAGAAAGCTTCCGCATCGATCAACTTTCTCATATACATTGTAGACTTCCCGCATTGATCAGTTTGCATCTTCCCCTTCCTAGAGTTGGGGCATAGTCTAGGAACAACCACCTATGGAGAATCCTCTTCCCACATACAAGTTACATCTCAAACCCCTTTATCATGTCGACATTAGGTTTATGAGATTATTGCATCCATTTTTCCTCATGGTCTTTTGGTATAACTACATGTCATTGGTTATGTGTTAACACATGTTATTGGCTGCAAGTGCAATGCCTTGAGTGGTACCCTTTCTTGTTTACCTCAATCTAGTTGAAGCATGGTTTCCTTATATGCCCCTTGCTACGATTATGTGTCATTTAAGGTCACCTTTTATCAAAATCACATTCTTCCATATCAAATTTCAAACCATGAATTCTATATCTATATGTTTACCTTTAAGGATGACATATCTTACAATCATCCATAATTCCATGAATTTTGTTAATATCTATGAATGCTCTCGCTAATACACTTTTCAGTTTGGGAATTCTACTTGATCTCCATTGTAGTTTGTGAATCCTACTTGAGGATATCTCTCAAGTAGCATTCATTATCCAACAACTCCTCATCCCCCACCATGGTCACCATGTATTTGATCCATTCATCCTCACTCCTAATTTCTACTCATATGCTTCCATCTTGATGATCTTACTTAATCACCCCTTTCACGTGGGCATCTTGGTTGAGATATACCCTCTTCCTAAGATCCCCTCCCTTGTAGAAGCTTCTCCACCATCTCCTCTTTCATTAGAAAACAATCACCACCACACATCTTTCCACTCTGCCTCTTCCACTTATCACTTCTGCTTCATCACTCTCACCACGTGGGCATCCCAATTAAGGATTCCCCTCACACTCTCCATCTTACACTGCATATATTCCTCCATCCATTCATATTACACTCCTTTGTTTCCTTCTTTTCTTGTTATCACCTCCTCTCACCTCTTGTTCCACTCGACATACACCACTCACTCTTTTCTCATCCTTCCTAGTATCATTTTTTTCTTGGTAATCTTACTTACACACTCTCATAGTATGGAAAATTCACTTGAGGGTTCCCCTTCAGTCCATCTTTTCATCAACTCTGTTAATCACTTACTTCTTCTCATCATTCTTCTTCTTCTTTGGCTTAGCGATCCTACTTAACCATTCCCAGTTGCATGGAAATATTACTTAAGAGTCCCTCTTAAGGTTGATTTTCATCTAGCCTTCCCCATCCCATCATATTTACCTCATCTTATTTCTCTCGCCTCTCGTTGTAATCATCTTATCCAACCAACCATTCCACCCCTGTACCCAATACATTCTTGTCTTTTACCTTCCATATCATCACTTTGCCGGTTTGGTGATCTTACTTAACCACTCATGTGGCATGACGATCTTACTTAAGAGTCCCTCTTAAGGATGATCTATCATCTTGCCTTTCCCCATCACCACACATCTCTGCATTTCACTTTTTCTTGGCATTCCCCATCATCCCATCCTCTCATAATCTATATCACCATCTTTTGCTTAGCAATCTTACTTAACCACTCATGCGGCATGACGATCTTACTTAAGAGTCTCTCTTAAAGATGATCATCATCTTACACTCCCCCATCACTCCACATCCTCACCATCCACATTTTCTCGTTAGTACCCATCATCACATCCTCTCACCTCCTCTTTCATTCTCGCAGATACCACCTCATGTTTTCCCACTTTCATCTCCATCATCCCCGCTTGGAAATATTACTTAACCACTTATGTCTCATGACATAGTCTTACTTAAGGGTCCTCCTTAAGTTGAACTCGTCATTCGAGACTTCTCCCTCACCTCATTCTTCATTCCCTCGTTGATTTTTTTCTTCCTTGGTCTTCTTTAGAAACCACATTTTCCTCCTACCATTATCCTTTCTTAACCTATCCTCTTACAGAATGCATCTACTACTTTCCTACCTGTAACCATATTCTTTTCCCCATTTTCTCCTTCTTGATCCATCATCCTTCATACCATTTATTTGCCATTCTTTTCATGTCTTGTTTCTTCATCTTTCCCTCATTCATTCTCATCCACTGCATCCTCTCCTCACCTTCATCTTAGCACAAATTGTTATCCCTCCTTTCTTTACTCTTTCCACTCCATCTTCTTGAGTTCTCCCACATATCCACCCCCATGTCTAATGTCATGTTTTTGGTATTCCCATAACATTATTTCATCATCATCTTCCATTTCCATGCTAATAATTATTGGTGGACTTCTCCTAAAATTCACTCATCCCCATTTCTACACATCCATATTCACTCTTTTTGACCTCCTCCATTCTATCTTCATTCCTTCCTTCCCATGTGCACACTGATCATTATCGGTGGGCTTCTCCTAACGTCCCTTCATTGTGCGTTACTTTTACATCATCCATTTTCCTATTTTCCTTCGCCTCTTCATCCTCATCCTTCCATCCCCACCACTAATTATTGGTGGGCTCATCCTAACGTCCCTTCATTGGCATTGCCTCTTCTATCCCCATTCTCTCTTTCCCTCTCCTTCCTTTCCCACTCCTACCCTTTCTTGTCACTTCTTCCCCACCTCTCCATCTTTCCTTCACCCTCTTCAATATCTCTATTATCTTCATCATACACCCTCTCTCTATTTTCTCGTCATCCTCTTATCATCATTTCATGCATCTCCACATCTTTTCCAATCCATGTCATTCCTCTTATTTTTCTTCTCTTTACGTTCCTGATACTACTCACTCTTCACTTTGCACATCTCCGTCCTTTGGTTTCCTTCTTCTACATCATTTTCTCTGTTTTCCTCTCCTCCTTTCTACTCCTCGTATTTCTTCACTTCCTCTGTATCATCTTCTTCCCTTTTTTCCCTCGCGCTTCCTTCTTACTTCCCCATTGATAACTGGCTCTTCAGGGTTATTCCATTTTTTTATCATCCCACCCTCCACATGCATCTCCATGTGGTCTGTTCTATATTATTTACCTTGGTTTTCCTCTCGATAACTGGTTCCTTCAATATTCTCCCTGTATCCACTCTGTCATCTCTTCTTTCCCTATCATTTTCACCTTCCCACTACCTATCCTCTTCTTTCTCTCTCACCCCCACCTTTTCAATCATTTTGTGCCAGTTTCTCTTCTATTCTTTGCTTTTCTCCACATCTTCTTGGTCCCTCATTGTTTCTTTCTCTTCTCTATTCTACCTCCTCTTTTTTTTCTTCTTTTACATTCTTCATCGTCCTCATCTCCTTCTTTTTCCTGATTTTACCCCCTACTCTCATCTCGTCTTCTTGTTTGTCTTTCCTCATTCTCTCTTCTCCTATCATCCTTCTCTATTATTCTCTTCTACCTATTCTTGTTTTCTTCACCTCCAACTTCTATAGTTCATTTCTTTTCTCAATTCTATATCTCTTTCATTTTCCATCATTTCTCTCCCTTCATCCCCTTCACCCTTCGTCACTCCCTTCATTTTGACCCTCTCTCTCCCTTTTTATTAATTTCACCCTCTTCTCTGTCATTTTCTTGTCTTCTTCTTGTTTTTCCTTCATCATTTCCTTCTTCCCCTATCATCCCTCTCTCTTATTCTCTTCTACCTCTTTCATTCCTTTTTTCTCCTCCTCTGTCTCCATCTACTCTATCCCATACCTTTGTTTTCTTCACCTTTTCTTGCTCTTCTCATAATCAACCACTCCTCCTATCCATTCCTCTTTTATCTTTCCACTCTCAATCGCTATGTCCCAATTTCCATTCCTTTGTCTACTCTTTTCCACCTCTCCCTCCTCCACCATAGTTTCCTTATTTTCTCAGCTCTATCATCTCTTTCGTCTTCCTTACACTCCTCCCCTAACTCATCTCCCTTTTTTTTCATCATTTCTCTCCATCATCTTCTACATCATTCTACTTGTTGTCTTTTTGGTTTCAAGTGCTCTCATTTTGCACATATCTCTCCATTTTCACCCTCTACTTTTCATCTCTTCTCTTCTCTTTCCATTTTACTTTTCCTTGTTTGTGTGTCATTCATCCCTTCACTTTTCCTCCCATCATCCTTCTTCTTTTCCATCTTCTTTTTCCATCTATCCTCTTTCATTCCTCATTTCTATTTCTCCATCCCTGTCCGATTGGTTTCCTCTTCACCCGACATCATCATCATCTTATAATTATTGTCGGTCTTCCCTTAACATTCCTTAACTAGAATATCCTCTACCATTCCCCATTTACCCTTCTCACTTTCATCATTTTTCTTTTCATCCTTTCCCCTCTCTCTCTTTGCATCATGTCTTCTCCTTCTCATTTGTCCTTCCTTATTCCTTTCTTCTCCTTTCTTTCTTTATTTTTTTTTTTTCAGGCCCTCTTGCACCCTTCTCCTCCTACTTTATTTCTTTTCTCTATTTTCTCATCTCTTTCCTACCTCCCTCCCTTTATCTTTTCTCGCTACCTTCATATTGCACATCTCTTTCCCTCTTCTCTACTTTCACCCTCCACTTTGATATCTTCTCTCTTCTCCTCTTGTCCTTCTCTATTATTCTCTTCCTCCTCTTTCCATCACATTCAAAACTGATTCATACTCCTTATTTACAAATAGCCTCTTCCCCATTCTAATCCTCCTCTCTATGAAGTTCTCTCTTCCTTTCGGGAGCGGTTTCATCTCTTCTATTCTCGTCACCCCTCTCTATTGGGACATCATCACCTATATCCCTCATCACATCTTCCCTGACATTTTAGTCTTGGAGGATACCATAATGGTCATCACCTATCACGTTTTGTTTTCTTCCATGACTGTCTGCTCTAATTTTTGCTTCGCAAAAGTAGTTTGAATCCTTCTATATGCTCTCCTCTTTCTGGGAGAAGAATGGCTTCTTTCTCTTTTCTTTGTCTACTATGTTTCTGTCAACGAAGAACCTTTCTTATGAAATATGTATTCAACATCATATTTACCCCCTCTCTTTGGGAAATTTTATCTCACAATTCTATCCAATTTTCTCTTCATGTCGCATTTGTGACTATACTCATTCCCCCTTGGGGAATTTTATTTAAACATCCATATTTCACTTTATCTTCTTGGTTATTTTTCATGCCAAAGTCTTTGGGCATCATTATTTTGTCCTCGTCCCTTTTGTGGACACATTATTTTTGCTCGATCCCTCGCATACTAAGGATTTTGCATACCTTTCATATTTAGTTGTACATACTTTGATGTTTACCTATGACCCATTGATCATCATGGTTTGCATCCATATTGTAGTGGTCTTCACTCACTCATTGGTATGTAGAACGTTTTTGCCCGTCTTCGTTGAGACCGCAATTATCCTCTATCGATGTGATATTGGAGTCACCACCATATTTTTTTCATTTATTGTGATCCTTTTTTCTGGGGCATCTTGCCTTGGTTATGCGTTTCATCCATCTTTTCATCACCCACCGATCTTTACCATCTATCTCTTTCAAACTTGTGATTGAATTCCTTTATGTTGTCAATCCCAAGTTTGAGGGGGAACACTCAATCAACAATTTTTTCATCATTTTTGTCTCGTGGTTTTCCCAACGCAAACCACTCATAAAAAAGGGGCAAATGTAGACACCAATTTTTGGTGTATCTCATTTCCTTCACCCCGCATTTTCTGCCTTTATTAGGATTACCTATTTGAATCTATTTTCCCCCTCAATTTGAATAATTCCTAGTTCCCACCTAAAATACATTTTCAATTAATCAATCTTAATTAATTAATTGATCCCCTTTTAAATAAATAAACCTCGTTATCCAAATATTCCAATTAAGTCATATCACCCCACCTAATAATTAAATACTCCAAAACCATTCAAATCATGAACCCCACTCATGATTTAAATAATGCAAAATAATCCTTATCAAATCCATTATTTCACCTAATCACTCAAATCATGTCCCCCACTCACTTAACCAGGGTTACTTTGTCAAACCTTGATTACTTGATAACCCCTAAACTAACCCCATCTCTAGGCTATAAATACAGGCCTTCCCCCCTCTTTCGAACAAGTGAAGAGTGATAGAAAACCTCTGACATTGTAGCCTCTTGCTTATCATAATATCATCACAGTGCCCTTGTAATGCCACTTGAATCACCATAATACCATCCTTATGTTTTTATGATTCTCTTAGCTTGGTTTGCTTTGCATTCACTTTGGTAAGATTAATATCTCTTCTATATATCGACGTTTTTAGGTTCTTTTGTTTATCAGTTTCTACATGTTATCCATTTATCGTTCATTTATATCATTTTATCTTATCAAATAGGGGTTGACATCCACATAAGGAAGCTTGTGCTTCTTGGAACCAAATCGTTGGATAGCCCCCACACATACCATCTAATCTGTTTTCTTCTTAGTTGCCTCTATTTTACAGGTTTATCCAACTCACAACAGAGATCAATCACTTTAGCACTTGTATCCACCATATCGCATTTGAGGTACCTTAAACCCTCCATCATTCGAGGTTGTTTGATTTCTTGGTTATCTAGATCACTAATTTGGACACGGAGGAAGAAAATTCGAACAATACCCCCCAGTTAAATTTGGATAACCTATATTTTAAAACGGACTTAGCCATTTTTGAAGGGGTTAAGATGTTCAAACGACCATCATTTCCCCTTCCAAAAGTATTAGCCATTATTTTTTTAAAACCCATGGGAGACTTAGTTTAAAGCATTGGCGTGTTCTATTTAAAAGACGACATACATTCAAGTGCCCATTAAATTCCACACCGCAAAAGATGTTTAAATGCTCGCGATGTGAAGGGCCACATGGCTGGATTTTGGCTTAGCTCAAAGGTTTTTGAATTCACGGACCTTAATTCCACGAAATTAACCGTGTCTCAAAACATTTTGGGTCTGTGGGCGAAGGTGAAAGTCAACAAGGTCAATAGGGCTACATGGTGCATTTCTTTAGAGCCAAAAATTTATAAGTAAGCCCAAGATTAAAATTGTGATGCAAAGGTGCAACCGATAAAGGGAAAACACGTTCAATATGTGGAGCTTTCTCATTGGCTTGTGTTTCACAATAGACATAAGGGGCTATCAAACAAATTGACATGCAAAATAGCGTGGAACTTTTCTATTGGCTTATGCTTTGTAAAGGTTAGTCAAGGTTATTAAAAGACTGCGACCGTGAAAGAGCATGGAGATTTTTTATTGGCTCACGTTTTGTGGTTGTCAGTCAAGGCCAAAGGAACAGTTTGACATGCAAAAATCATGGAGCTTTCTCATTGGATCACTTTCCGCGTTGTTATGAGGTTATCAAAGAAAAGAGTCGACAATGTAGACAAACGTGGAGCTTTTTCATTGGTCCGAGCTTCGCAATGGATAATGCAAGTTCAAAAGGTGTGATCCTTGAACCAATGAAAGGATAACACATGGAAAAAGGAAATGTAATGCAAATTTTGGCAAAGGAAATCCCGAACTAATCAAAGGCTACCACATGTAGCATTTTTTTGCTTCTCGATAGGTAAATCTTCGATGGCCATATCTTTCGATCTAGAGCACCAAATTGGACAAAAGTTATATCGTTGAAAGGAATCCTTGCAATAATCAACTTGAAATCATAAAAATCAGATTTTAGTGGCATTTGGTGGGATTAAATGGAAAACAATATCTTTGGACATTAATATGTAATTGCAAAGCGGTTTAACCACTAGAATTGATTAAGTATGGGCACAACATTTTGACTTGAAGTTTCTGATGGCATGTTTTGGGGCATGTCGAGTGCCCATCCCTCCTCTGCTGAGAAATCATATTGGTCCTTTGGGGTGGTGGGTGGTTGAAACCATTAAAACATAGTCTATAACCTCTCTCTCTCCTCTTCAGAAATCTATAAATGTAAGTGCTTGGGCACATAAAAAGAGATATTTTCTCAAAAACAGGAAGGAACTCACAAAATTGTTCCAAAATTTTATGAGTTGTAGACCTTAGATTTGAGCATTCTACAAGGTGATTCTTAACTTACTTCTTGTATTGTAATGAATTGTGCATCTTTTTAAGTAATAAAATTCATGTTTTTGGCTCTTACGCCTAGCTTGTCTTTGTCAGATTGCATTCTCGGCCTTTCATTACAATTGTAATTATAAGAGTTGAAATGCCCTAACGCTTTTTTTGAAATTTATCTTCTACAAAATTGGCACTATAAATGAACTCTCCATGAGTGTTAGTGTTAATGGAGTGGCCACCTTAAACACGAAACCAACAATCACTCTTTGAAAACCTTGCAATGTAGGAGCTCCTTGATTTATGTGTGCCTTTCTCATCCATGCACAACCTAAAATCCTTTGTTATCTTTAGCATCACATCAAAAAATAACTCCATGAATATTATTTTGGATGATGTGCTACCTGTTACCACATCGATGAATACCCTTGGATTTTCCATCCTTCGTCATAAATACGAAAAAAAAACCATTAAGATGTTATGAAAATATTGAGTTTTTACATTTTTCCTTCAAAATGGCTCAAAATAAATGAGTATAGTCAATTAAAGTAATGCCTATAAATATAAAATACATAATGAAAATTGAAAGCAAAGGTGGAGCTTGTCTTTTCTCTTAACTAAATCTAATTGTCAAGGAATAAAATTAGATAGGCGAAGGAGGCCGATGGTGGCATGGGTCCAATAAGCTGTGATAGTTATTGAGACCCTAAACCCCAATTATTATTATTTTTATACTTGAATAATTTTGTTATAAAGGATTTTATTCTTTTATCACGTAACTTATCATTATCGGGAAAACAAATAAAAAATTAGAAACCTTTAAACACAATTATTAGTCCTTGAACAACATATATTTCAAAAAAGCATGCAACATAACAAAATATTAATATACTTGTCAAAATTTTTACATCCTCTTCAAAATATTTATATCCTCGCAACATCACTTTTCACCTACCAAGTACCAAACTAAGTTCCCATAGCAATTTTTACATAACTTTGCATTCATGACTACTACATGATGTCATACTCAAATTAAAAATATATTCTCCAGATTTGGAGTACAAAAATGCCACATTAGGTGCACTTACTCCATTTTATTTCAATTGCACTCTTCTCTTCATGAATTTTGCACCTAAAAATTGAAAATTATACTTGTAAGCCTCACCATAATATTAACAAACATAATAAATGAAAAATTGAAGTGTAAATTTTCCCAATGACATGACTAATCGAACAATTCAATCCATGTCAATTCAGAGAGATAATAGAATACAAGCCCACATATCATAAAATAATTATCTATAAAGACAACATCCTAGTTAAAGAAATTTTTGCATTTCCTAATCAATTATTAAGATTTTTCATAGTTATGAAAACTATGTCAAACCAAAAGATCTCTCCTACACACCATTACCACAACAAAAAGTCCATCAAACATACACATAATATTAATATGCACAACATAAATATTTGTTTATGTATGTGTTTTTATTATATTTTACAATGGAAGTCCCAAATTTAGAGCTTGAAAAGATTTGTTTCATGCAACAAGAAATTTTCGCATGAAAAACCATAATGATAAGAGCAAATCCTAATTATGTGGACAAGTTAAAATGTACGTGCACTTTTAGCTTTTCAACTCCAACAAAATAAACTACACCTAAATCAAGGTTAAGCCCTATGTGGTGTGAACACAACTCAACACCAATCTAGTTTAGAAAATAATTGGAACAATCATCAAGTGTGAACATGCACATTTTAATACCCTCCCTTAAGCATAAAATTGGGAGTGAGAATAGAGGAAAAAAAGATACTAATGGGTCTCAAAAACTAGGTCTAATCGGTACCCATGTACAAATATATAGTGAAATTTAAGTGTCCCTATGGTGATTAGTCCATTTTATTAGAATACATGGATGGTGAGTCCTTATAACCACTTAGTCATATATGAATTGTACTTTGTACGAGGCTCGATTCAAAAACATTGATTAAAAGAATGGGAATTTTTTTACCGTGGATGAAATATATCACCGCAAGGCACACAAAAACTAGTGTTGTCCAAAATAATCCCAGGGCTATCAGAAGAACTTACGAGAAAGAAATTTGGACTTAGACACTCTTTTACACCTTAATGGAGCCTTCTGTGAATTTTTAATTTCACGGATGCAAAAATGAAAAGGGGCCCCGAGCTCCCACGAAAATCCTTATCGGGCTTGGCGAGTCACCTCACACATTGCATATTCGTTGTGTTTGCAAAAGTGCAAACTACATCTGAAACTCTGCCACATGACACCACATGGCATCTTTGTGGGAATCGAGAGCCAACACACATGAAGGAAGTTCACATGCAATATGAAAATCTGCATTCTACCCCGAGCTTCGACAGTCTCCTTGTTGCGGGTCTTTGAACCTTTCTTGCATCGAGCATATTCATAGGCCAACATACAAATTGCAAATCAATCCCCAACCCTCGACGCTTGGATTCAAATGATCGACCCCCACAACCAATCACCATCTCGTAATGTGGTGTATCAAGGTGAATTAGCGGATGGTCGCGCGCCAATCTAAGGAAGACATATGGATGATGTACACATAACCAAAGGCAATCCCTGTAATGAATCATAAGCCACCACGTGTCACTAGAACTCTGTCATGTTCCTCTTGAGTTGTAAAAATTCAAAGAACTATAACTTTCGCTCCTAGGCTCTAAATCACTCAAAATTGGGCTCGTTGGAAAGGTCTCGTCGATCACTTCATCATGGAACCAATAAATTCAGATTTTGGTAGTGGTTAGTAGGTGAAAAGGAGGGAAATAGTTTAGGCATTAATGTGTTGTTGCAGGTGGCTCAACTACCAGACTTGATGAAGTATGGGCGCCACATTTTCATTTGTAGTTTTTGATAGCATGTTTTGGACATGTCGATGCACTTCCCTCTCCAAAAACAATCATATCGGTCCTTTGGGATGAAGGGTTGTTGAATCCATTAAAACATAGTCTGCAACCTCCCCTTTCTCTCTTCTCTTGAAAATCTATAAATGTAAGTACCTTAGCACAAAAAAAGGGGTTCTTATGTCTGTCATATTTGGAGCTCTATCTTAAATTTTCTCCCATTTTCATGTTATAGGCCTTTGAAATATACATTTGGTGCAATATTTCAAACCTTTGCTTTGTAATTTGAATGAAAGATTGTTAATGCAATTTATTTGTGGTTGTTTCCTTTTCAAACTTTCTCTATTTGTTATGGATGTTTACACTCTTAAGTTTCATTCATTCATGATTTATAAGATCTGTATTTCCTTTAAAATTCTTGCTTATGCTACTACTATGTGTCTCTCTAGCCATATTTGAACCATTTCTTAATTTTGGTGCATCACCTCTTTTATCATTTTCAACTTTTCCTCTTTTCTAACCCTGGTTCCTGTGAATTCATAGTTTAGGTTTAGTTTAGTTGCATTTCATGGTTGTAGGTTAGTTTACATTGGGTTGGGAGAGAAGGAACCAACCTCCTTTGGAGATTTGTATCACTTGTAATATCCCACACCTTGAGACAAACCCATGCTACACCAAAGTTTTGTTAAGGAAACAACACATGCAGAGGGTGCTAAATTTTGGTGATAACAACTAGTAATACAATAACAGAATTGAGTGAGAACACATGTTTCAAGGCATCCCAAGAAGCACAAATCAATGATTAACCATAATGTTGAAGTATGAACACCAGATGGAATGATTCCCATCAAATATAAGTGCACATAGTGGACTCAAAATTCACAAAAGATTTAATGAGAACACTTGATCCAAAGTTATTAATGTCGATAGGTGTTTTGGATTCCGGACTTACAAACACTACTAAGTCCAAATTTTTCTAACTATAATAAATGCTTAGTAAAAATCCATTCAATTAAATACATTATGCACTTGTGGTCTATATACACTACAATGTAAGAGTTCACTAAAATCAATTTGATATACTACTAGAAGATATAGTGCACCAAATACAAAAATAATCACCAAGGCAATGGTCACAAGACCCAAAGTAGGATCAACATCATACCCCCATATTGTAGACACTAAAATCTACACAAAATCATTATTACATCATGTTTTTGTTAACTTGTTATGTACACGAGTTTTTAAGAATAAAGCAAGATCTTAGTGACATAAGTCTTTTGTTGAATTGCTCTTGGTAACTTGATTGAACTTCAACTCTTGCTATTTTTTCCCTTTGATTGGATTTTGAGTATTCTTACAAAAATATCTGGAAAATTGCTTTTATGTAAGTCTGGTCCAAGACCGTACAAAAATGTCAAGACCATACATACGGTCTTGGCCACTTTTATTTTTCACTTTTCTTCTCTCATGGGCACACTTTTTACTTTTTTTTCCTTTCAAAATACATATTTTGGGTAAGAATTTCCCACCACTAAGGTCCTAATTTTAAAGTAAGAAACTCATATATATATACAAGTCTAACCTAAGCATTTACTAGGGGCTATCACCTATCTATCTAACACTTATTGAGATGAGAAAACAAGGACTGCATCTCGCATATTGTACACACAACATAGATGACATAATCTTAAATTTTTCATCTATACACGAGGTTTCTATTGGGATGAAGTAACATATCCCAATATCGGTGTTAAGGCACAAGGGCCAACCTAGGTCAAGGGATAGTTGCATGCACATTTGCAAAAAGCACTAGGAGAACTACATTGAATTTGAAAACGAATGGATATTAGATAGTGGTGCATCTAGGCACATGACTTATAGATATGATATTCTAACTGATATTAAAGAATGTAATGATCAAATCTATCTTGGTGATCATTCCATTCTCGATGTTTAAAGTCAAGGAAAAGCTAAAGTTTTCAATGGTTTTATAAATGATGTTTTGTGTTCCTAAATTGAAAATGAATTTACTTTCTTGTTCATAGTTAACTCAAAACAATTATATTGTAATTTTACTAAAGGACAAACAATTTATCAAAAATGAGTTAGATATTATTATTATTGAAGACATACAAAAATAATGGTTTATATGTTTGAAAGGTTTTGCATTTGCTTCATGTCTTTTACTCAAAACAAGAATGATCTTCGATTGTGGCATTAAAGATTAGGTCATGTCAACTTTAAAGGCATGTATGACATGTCTCAGCTTAACCTTGTTATTGGTATACCACATATCTCTCATGCTCATGAAACATGTGAAGGGTGCTTACGTACTAAGCAATCTGCAAACTCCTTCCATAGTCATCATGAAACTAACTCCTTAGAACCTTTGGAACTTGTCCACACTTATGTTAAAGGACCATTCAAGTTCCTTCCTTAAATGGTTCTTTGTATGTTGTCACTTTCATTGATGATTATTCTTGCATGAATTGGTAATTCTTTATCAAAAGCAAATTAAATGTGTTATCTAAATCTAAATCCTTAGTTGAAAGTTAGTTTTATCACAAAATTTGCACATAAAAATGACACTTGGGGATGCCTTTGTGTATCAGTATTGGAGACATACAATACTAATTTCATCTAATATTTGTAACGTATTTAGGATGTTATCTTAATATATTATTCTTGACATAAACTATTTTTAAAAAAAATTGAATTGTAGAAATAGTTTTTTCAAAAATTCAATATATTGGTAATATGACATGGTTAATTATAAACATGTTGTCATTAAAGTTGATATACAACTTGATTTTAAACCTATTAATGTAGGATTCATATATGGCTAAAAGTGAAATCAATAATGGTTTATATTATGCTTCTTCCGATAATGCATATTTATATGGATATTGTGATTCGACCATGTTGGTGATGTGATAGATAGAAAATCTACAATTGGATATGTGTTCAAGTTTGGTACAGTGCCATTACTTGGAGCAACAAAAATAGATGACATTCTCCATCTCTTCTATTGAGGCAGACTATAGAAGTGCGATGGAAGCAACGAAAGAATCCATGTGGCTAAAACAATCTGTTGGAAGAGATTCACATAGAAGTTAAAGGAAGTACTCATCTTCTATGTGATAGTCAAAGTTGTATTGCTCTTACTAATAATCCAATTCAACATTAGAGAATGAAGCATATAGAGATACATATGCATTTCATCCGAGAAAAGGTGCTTTGCGGTGATATAGATCTCCAGTACTACCCAATTGAAGATCAAGTTGCAAATATATTTATGAAGCCATTGTGTCTGTAAAGTTCTATACGTTTCGCAATGCTTGACCTTTCGAGTTAACATAGAGGGAGAGTGTGCATGACAAAACCACCTCTTAATAGTCGACCATGTGTTTTTCTTCTTCACCTTTATACTTCTGCTCCAATTTAAAGCATTGTAATTTTTTTTTATGATCTTAGTAAACTTATCACTCTAAGTTTTGTGTAGTCCAAAGAATGTAGCATCATGTTGTAAAGGAGGTCATTACTTTAAAAAGGCTCTTAGAGATGGTAAAAAGTTTCCATGAGAATCAATGAGATGTAGTCTCACAAATCATGTTTATCCTAAATCATCACTTATGATTTATGGATTTCAAATCCTTTTGTACCAAAAGGTAATTTTAGCATGATGAAGGTGTATAAATCCTTCAAATGTGATATGCTAGCCTAAACCCTCATTGTGGTTTAAGGATTGTAAATCATGTTGTACAAATAGGTAATGTTGGCATATAAACCCCACTTAATATTAAGGGGGAGTGTTAGAACATTAATCTTAAGTAGGGTTTTACCCCTCTTAAGTGTTCTTAAGATTATAAAATTCAGTTTATAATATTTTATTTTTTTAATATAAACTCTAGTTTATAAGGTTAATTGATTATTTAAAATCAATTTATAAATGGTAGGGGTGCTTCACGAGAAGTCACACCCATTTGAACCATTTAAATAAGACCCGTGGGGTCGGGTGAAATGAATTCAAGTGAAAACATTTTGGAAAATGAAAAGGGAGAGAAGTGGCGAAGAAGGTTTTTACTGGACTTGTAAAAGTTTCTTGTTAATGAAAATCTTACTTTGATCGTATTTTTTTACCCTTCGGGGTTTTCCACGTTAAATCCAGTGTCATATTTGTCATGTGTTTTTTTGTCATTGTTATTATGTATTTTAATTCATACTGGTTAAATATGTGACTTTGCAATATTTAATTTACGGCTCAGACCTTATCAGATTCAACAAACAAAATAATGAGGAGATCAACACATTGACAAATGACATTTTGGAAACAACATCTAAGGCACAAAGCGACAACAAGATGAACAACAAAACAATTGACATAAAAGTGAATAATTAATAGAAGAAAAAGATAGAGATTTTAATACCGTCCATGAGACCAAAATAATCTATGGGAGCCCAAGAACCAAAATTATAACCTAGGGAGTGAAGAATTCGATGAAAAAGGAGAAGAACCTAATAGTTGGACCCTAATTCAAAAGCTTGCCACTATTTTGCATTTGAAGGTTCATTCTCCTATTGTGGATCTTGGCTAGAAATTCTTCATTTTTACCAATGCTTTTGTTTCAAAGATATTGGACATAGACACCCCTTGTAGTCCATCCAAGTAACTAGTCGAATGTTGTCATACGCGGAACACTCCACGATATAGTGTCATTCTATCTCAAGCTTTCCTAATGTGCAAAAAGACATTCTTTTTCCCCGCCCTTATTTTAGGATTTTCCACCTCCTCGACTCACAACGAAGGTGGTATAACCCAATTCTCAATTAAGTTATGAGCATATTCATTCTCCATTTGATTTTTGCCTCTATGTAGGTTTTTTGGTCATGCTCATAAGAGGGGATGAAGTCAAACACGTAGTATTGCATTTCCCTACCTATTTGCTTTGTCCACATGCCTAATTTTATTTTTTCCTTGACATAATTCTTTCTCTCTTAGTTGATCGCAAGAAATTCATGTATGTTAATATGCCACTTATCCATCCATATTTTGTTTTGTTTTATCCATGTCCTCTTTCTTTCATTCAACTCTTCCGTATTGTTTCCTTTGGCCACTTATCCTCCTCTATGCCCTCTAATTTTTTCATCTTAGGAAACAAATCACAACTTATATTGAGAAAATACTTGTTTTTGCTAAGATTATCTCGTATGGAATTGATGCTTTGATCTTGAATATACTTGTAATTAAAAGTTTCTACATTCTCTCAATTTGCTTCGACTTTAGACCCAATGTACCATTGGCCCAAAATTCACATCCATATAGCACCATTGGAACTACTAGTAGCCCAAACAAGACCCTGGTGGTCTTCCAATCCCATAGATCAACATCCTTGCACTTGTTTTGAAGAGTAAAGTGCTCTCCACCCTCGATTATCTTTGCTATGCACATTTCCCAATTGATTTTTTTAGTGAAATCAAGCCCTAGGTACTTGTATTATGAGACAATCTTGAGTGGGCTTCTCCCAAATAAGAACATTATATGCATCTTTTTGTTTCAACGTGAGAAGATCACAATCTTATATTTGTCAAGTGTTAACTTGTATCCTAGCTTCTTTGCAAAAACGTTCTAAGGATTTCAGATGATCTCTCAAGCTTTGAGTTGTAGTTGTGGTCAAAATATGATTGTTTGCATGCAAAAGGAGCTTTATCACATGCCTAGCTATTTAGGCACCACCACCCCGTGTCTATCTATCCATTCTTCTAGTTTGTCAATATAGAAACCAAATATGGTGGGTGACAAAGGACATCCTTGTTTAACTCCTATGTCAATACTGAAGTTTTTTGACAAATTTGTACGCATTTCGATCTTGGCTCTAACTTGCTCAGATAGGTAATGAACTGCTACCTTGTACTCTTTTGGAAATCCAAGCTCCTCCATCTAGCCCCATAGTTTGTCTCTAGGGATAGTTTGTTAGGAATTTATTGTTAGTGCTCACATTTGTAAGTCTTATATTTGTATGGGATGATTAATAATTTATGAGGTTGTTATAAACAACCTACATATATAGTTTTATATTAACGAGTTGTTAAAAAAACTCATGTATTGTTGTGGGTTGTTTCCTACATTGAAGGAACAACCTCTCCTATATATTTGTGAGATCCCGTATGATTGATTAATACAAAATAATTATTAATTTGTTTCCTGTGTTCATTCTGAACCAAATTCTATATTTGGTATCAGAGCGATCTCAATCCATCTGTTATGAGAGTCTTGTGGTGAGATTTGTCTCAGGTCATTATTGGCTGCAGATCCAAAATATCAAATCAGTGTATCATCTGCTAAGAACCCAACATATTGTATTCTTGTATGAGAGAGATATCATGCACGCATACCAGTCTGATTCTACAACGTAAGCATATCCGTGATAGTCTTTTCAACACATGTCTGAAGATCTCTGCCCAATAAATTTGTGGTTGCATACGTGCCTACCTATGCCACAGATCATTCATTCTCTTCAAGATTTCCCTTCTGCGACTTGCACCTTTATACAAGTCTGTGCGTATATCCTAGGTATAATGCATATTTACAATTTCTGAGAATACAAAATTTGGCGCAATATTTTATTATCCTAAGAGTATCACCATCCCATGCATTCTGAGGAAGACATTTGAGTTTGCTGATATAATTCGGGCTTGCATAATATCTCTACTTCATTCAATATTCACCGTACGTGTCAAAAACAAATCAAGCTCTTTGGTTCAAGAGTCCTTTTTGTTAAATTGTGTGGTGGTCGTGTATTGGGCAATTGGGGGAATTGAATTAATTTGGTGGAAAGGTACAAATTTCATTGACAAATGTGACGAAATGTTATGTAATCCTTTTTATCTGTTTGCATCGATGAAGATTGCAAATTGATTTGGTAAGTATGTAGTCGGTTATCTGCCGAAGTTCTGATATATTTTTATTAAAGTCTCTACCAATATAAAGAGTTTATTATTGTCTGGTTCAAGTTTCCCGATTTTGTGGAGTTTCAAAATGGAAAAGATAAATTTAATTGAAAGATTTGATGGTAAATACTTCCACACGTGGCAAGTATGAACCCAACTACAATTGATCAACAAAGACTTATGGGACATTGTCGATGGAAAAATTAAAAAACCAAATGATGCAGACGAAGCAGCGAAATGGGAAAGTAAGGATCGAGAAAGCAATAACAATTATCGGCCTTGGTCTATCCGATGCATATTTGCATCATATTGATCTAACCAAGTCATCTAATAACATTTGGGTGACATTGAACAAGTTATTTGGATCTCAAGCAGGTAGTGCAACAATGGCGTTGAAGCAAAAACTTTTTGGGCTAAAGATGGGAGAAAACGACAATATGGTTCAACATATCAGTAAGTTTCGATCCATTTTAAATCAATTATCAGGAATAAAAGCTGAGTTGGATGGAGAAGATGCTAAAACAGTCTTACTAAATAGTTTGCCAAAAGAGTATTCGAGTATTGTTTTTACTCTTAGTAAGATCAATCCTAGTTTGGAAAATTTAATTTCCTCTTTGCTTGATGAGGAAGAAAAAATCAAAAGGTTTGTACCAGAAGAAGAAACTGTCATGGTTGCAAACAATAAATCATCATTCTAGAAAGGTAAAAAAGGTTTGTACCGTCAAAGAAATGTCTTTTGTGTCATTACTGTAAACAACCAGGACATGGTTTTGTGAATTGTAAGAAAAGAGCTCAAGATCTCTTAGATGATAAGTTGGATCAAAAGGCTTTAGCTGCTGAAGAAGATTGGGATGATTATTCTAATCCTGCAAGTGACAATGAACCTATTAATTATTCAAGTGATGAAGATTATCTGTATTGAGCATCTATCCTCTTATTGGAGGATGGAGGCAACGGAGGTAGGAGGACAATCAACGTCCTCGAGTTCGTCACTACCTCAGAGGCCGCAAACTACTTTAGTGACATCTTTGTGTTTTGTGTGATGAATAAGAATAGATGAGCATCCATGTTCCTGTGTGTACAGTTTTAGTGTTTTCCCCATGTGATAATAATGATGTGGAGATGTGTACCATTGATACTATTGCAGGAAGTGTTCTTGATCAGTGACTTGATGGTTGATGTGAATTGGTTGAATGGTCCTAATTCATGTATTCATCTAATAGGTTGAATGGTCCCTGGATGATGTAGTTCCCACAGTCAGTGTTGACGATCGAGACCATGTGCAAGGCTATAGAGCATCATTTGCTTGGTTGAAGATGTTGTTCTTCCTCACATTCACACTAAGGGGGGAATGTTAGGAATTTATTGTTAGTGCTCACGTTTGTAAGTCTTATATTTGTATGGGATGATTAATAATTTATGAGGTGGTTATAAACAACCTCATATATAGTTTTATATTAACGAGTTGTTAAAACAACTCGTGTATTGTTAATGGGTTGTTTCTGCATTGAAGGAACAACCTCTCCTATATATTTGTGAGATCCCGTATGATTGATTAATACAAAATAATTATTAATTTGTTTCTGTGTTCATTCTAAACCAAATTCTATCATCACAAATGCTTTTTCCGAAGTCAACGGAACAATGTAAACTCCTCCTTTTTCATTCCAAACTTTTTTCGATTAAATGCTTGGGAGAGATGCAATGATCTATTGTTGAATGCTTTGGTTTGAAACTTGTTTGCCCTTTTGCCCTCTTTCCTTGGTTTTCAGCCCATTCGCTGATTTTGCTCTCCATGCTTCCAAATAACTTTTCCATGAGATGGTTAACCATAATAGTTCTGTAGTTGGAAGGGTTGTTGACATAAACAACTTTTGCAAAGAGGTATGACTAGACTTGTGGTTCACTCCGGAGGAAAACCTTCCCTAGTAATGTTGTTGAATATGCCTCTCATGTGAAGCATTAAAATATCGATCCCCTGTTTTATATATTCAGCATGTAGCCCATCTATATATGCGCCTTACCACTTGCTAGCTCGATAACGCCTTTTATTACCTCCTTTGTGGTAAATAGTTTTTCCCCGTGTGTTGATTATTGGGGGCTGTCCTTATCTTCTCCACATTTATACAACAATTTCGCGCACTCTTAACCATTGCAGTGGAGTGATATTATTCTGTTTTCTTTTTACTTTCTTACAGCTCTGTCCAAAAACATTTAGGATTGTGTTTTCCAAGCCATATCAATTCTTCTTGTCTTATTTTTATGTACTTTTTTTTTTTTGTTTTCACCAATTGCATGTATACTTTTTTGTTTGCCTTCTTCCCTAGCTCTTTGAGGTTCTTCTTTGTTGCCTTACATTCTTCGTCGAACCACACATTTACCGGAAAGCTGATTTTTCCCCCTCGAGTTTAGATCTCTTACACTTGTTTAGTGCATCTGTTAACTTGTTACTGTTTATGTGACTCTTGTAAGGCTCATATTGTCTCGTCTACACCCTGCAAATTGACTTTCAGAGTTCTTATAAAAGTTTCTTGATTTTTCGTGTCATGCTTATGCTCCCTTTCCCTTGCTTTCCCTTTTGATTGTCTTGGACCTGTTCTTATCCTTTCCACCTTACCCTTGTGTTCTCAATCTGTCAGGAGCCTTGCCTAAGAGATTGACCTCGCTCGGTTGTCCGTCCCTTCTTTTGACAGCACCTGAAACATGGTATATATAACCGACGGAAATACTGTACAGATAAACAAGTATAACAAATGGAAAACTGAATAAAGCAATAGAACAATGTACCCATGATGACCAATAAAAGCCATCCCATGCTCACAAAACTCACTAAAATAAAAGCCGAGAGCAAAAATTTAAGACATTCAAAAATACCCATGATGTCATATATACTTGACACTGAACTGAATCTGATAAGAACAGTAGCAATCTCACAATGCATTGAGAGAGAGTCTAAATCAACTTGCATTCAGAAATACCCATGACGTCCTATACACTCAACACTGAACTGAATCTGCTGAGAACAATATCAACCTCAGAATGCATTGAGAGAGAGTCTAAATTAAATTGCCTCAATGCCAGATCACGGCAAATAGGATGTAAAGCAAAGAATATACATCATGAGATAAGTCATGACATGCTCATAAGTACTCAAAAGAAGATTAGCTGAGCTGCTAACACAAAATACTCAACCAAAATTTTATTGCATCGTGTGTGTCCCAGGCACTTATTTACATAGATAACAAGGTTAGAAAATGGGGAAGTTGAAGACAATCCATCATGAGATATGCCACCCTATTAATAGTTCGTAAATTAACATGGTCTGTAATGCATGAGACACATAATGTGAGGTTAAAAGAGAAGCAAGATGGAAAGGGTTGTAGTCTAAATGGCACAGGTGATGGTAAAGTGTTGTCGCAATGTGAATAAAAAGGGAGCAGGCATGGTTTGAGTACCACATGAATTTGTTGGACCCGATAAAGGATGGATATCCTTCCAACTAAAAGAAAGAAGAAAGGAAAATGATGTGATTATGGACAAGAAGAAATTGAACAATCACGAGTGGTTCAACTTGCCATCTTCAAAGAAATACCCCCTACACTGCAAAACTAATTACTTCAAATTAAGATTAAATTAAGTAGGTAATATACAAATATACATGGTGTTGGGTTTGGCTTCATATGGTCAAACCCCATAATCATCTCAATAGGCCTATGATATGGTCATAATCATAAGTGAAGCCCTCAAACGGGAAAAATTACATGGAAGTGACTATTCCCACTGAACAAAGGGAATTCTTCCTCACAGCACCCTCACAATTGATTTCTGTCTGTGAGAACAGTGTTTTGATGATTAAAACTCTTGTTGCTGATCAATAAAATGGTTGCAATTAATGTCAATATCATCTTTGGTCGCACCTGCAAAAAACAGAAAATACAACCAGTTGTTCCAATTCCAAAAATTATGTAGACAATCTGCTTAGTAAGTCAGCAATATTTTGTTAAAAGATAAAATGAGCAAACCTCTACAATATCATCCCACAACAAAAAGATTGAGCAACCCAATTTCCTGGCCACACTAATAACATAACTCGCATTCTCTTTTTTTTTTCTTCATCTGGAAAAACAAAAATGGGCAGATGTTAGCTTTTTTGGCCTACTTAGAGGGAGACTTTCATTGTATTCTCATTAATATAAATCTGTAGTTGATTTAGTGATTATTTAAACAGACCACACATTTGTATTTGGCACACATTTCATAGGTTTGATCACTAACCGGTTTTGCCTCTTGCAACCATTCGCCAATTTACTACTCCTCGTTTAATAGCATCAAGAAGCTCCAGGAAGAAAATTCCAGTAGATAGGTTTTTATCCTAAGACAAAAACATAAACAAAACAATTAGTATGAAGAGTCGGGGTAAGTATAGTGAGCTAAGCTTTGTAGGTGATCTCATCATCAATGAAAAGCCACCCATAAGATGAGCCATTTACTGTTGTTCTATGGAAATTGTCATGAGCTTACTATTACATATTTGAAGCTCAGAGAGAGAGAGAGAGATGACTTTCAACATCTTTTGGGACAAAAAGATAATCTAAACATTGGATTCACTGTAATCTAAGTTAGAAAAACTCAATAGGGCTAAAACGTTCTTACTTTAAAACTCTGCATGACAGATTCCTTTCCAGCCTCCTTCACCTTGGAATTCGCCCAAGCTAGAATCTCTGCATCAGAAACCTCCTTGCCTTTCAGCTTCAAATTCATCAGCATGTGAAGAGCATGGTATCGCATTAACTGCCACAGATATGCTACAAAGCAGACAAAAAGACATTTTTAGTTTTTGGCACAAAGATCGTTTGACGATCATTTATTGGAATATAATTGTGTTCAATTTGGCTTTAAGATAAAATTTGAACATGGTGAAAAGCTCAGTATCAAGCTACATAAGATAAAAAGTTCTACACAGAAGAAAAACAACACACCAAGTATAAGCTTTTTATTCCCTTGCACAATATCATTTCCGCAACATTAACAAGAGAGAATTGCATGCTTTTGCCAATTTCAATCACCCTGTTACAGTTCTCAACTTTTTTGAAAGGCATCTTGATAGGAGGCTTGCTTGCTTGCTTCCAATTTACAATTCCCGATTTCACCTTTTCAAGAACTTCCAACAGTACCCACCTGTATCAATATGTCAAACCAAGTGATTTAGACTACACTTTACAGGTAGAACAACTTCTAGCTGGCTCATGTTTCCAAAAGTTATAAAAATAATGTTCTAGAATATACTTAAATGTAACTTCATAACTGCCATTAATGGATAAAATTCCTATTTCAAACCATGTTCTAATTTTTTTGCTAATGCAGACCTCAACCAAGCCATCAAGTGTCATGTATCTTCTTTGAAAACAGTGGAAATCTATCTTATGGTATTAGATGGCCATAAATGTCTTGAAATAACAGTTTTGGAATGGTGCACATCTATTATTCCTCTTGTCCGGAAAATTACAATTGTGAATAAAATCCTAGCAGCGGTGCACATCTACTATTGCTCTTTCCTTTTCCTGTTTTAGTTGGCCCATAAAATGTTGAACAAGGTATTCCTTTGATTTTCTGGGAAATCTGCAAATGCCAAGGGATGAAGGTGGGCTGGGAATTCAACATAAAGGCACAAGGTGTTGTTCTGACTTGAAAATGGGTTGTAAAAGCAATGGAAGGTGATGCACCATGGAAGATTTTTTCACACCACTAAATAAATATGCCCAATGCATCTTGGGAATCGAGGGCTTCTTATAGCTTTGTGAAATAAATGGTAATGCTAAGGCTTTCACGATTTCTGGCTCAGCCCCGCTTATAAGTGTGTGGGAAACTTGGCATGTTCTATCTATTTTCCTCCATTGGAAATTTAAGGGGCCTCAGGCTGCTTCAAGGTCTATTTGGACATTCAATTCCTTAAGAGGACAGATTGGTCACTCACTCACAAAAGACTAGCTATTTGATAGAGCATACGAGGTTGCAGACCAAGAAATTTGTAGTTAAATACCTAAAGTTTGTCTTTTTAAGTTGCAGCTTCAGGGGCAATGTCCTTATTGGAGAGATTGAAGTAGCATAACGGAAAGACATTCTACATTATGTGCCATTGGACCTCGATGATGTTGCGAGACACACATTTGAAATTGCTCCATGACTGAATAAGAGATGGGATGACGGACATGAGATCCAATGGAAAATACGATCTCAATATATCTGGAGTATCGAGCTTATTTCAAGTACAATGTGTTGGGATGGATAATGTTCCACCAAAGTTTAGCAGTTCAGAATGGGCTTCACGGATTCAGTGTTAATAATGCTTTATGTAGACCGTGGTAGGGAGTAAATTACAGATCATTTTGTTAGAATATGCCCTTTTGCTAATACTTCTTGGGCTTGGTTTCAAGCGGGATAGTGTGATTTATTTAATGCTCTCCAGCTTGGGGAGCCCCTCCACAAAAAAACATGGATTATTAGGGAAAGCTGCAAATTTTAATGGCACACAGTTCGGTTGACAGCAATGATATGTGAAGTTAAGTTGCAAAGCCACATTTCTTTAAGACCTCTCACCTCTCAGCTTAGGGAGCTAAGAAGTTTAATGAAAGAGCTGAATTTCCTTGCAGTCTTGTTATATTGATGTAATTCTTTTTGCCCGTTCAAGCAATATAAGATGTGTTTGTCCATAAGAAAAGCGATTCATGTCTCTCCAAATTCACCCATGATCATCTGAAACACAAGTTCTATATCTTCTTGTTTTGATCCATAATTGGAAAATCCTATGGACTAGCATGGTTCTTCATAATAGAATTTATACTATTTTATCTTTTCTTCTTCAAATAACTCAAACATATAATGTTTGATACATAAATAACCTTTTTGTTAAAATATAGAGCATTATATAGCCTATAATGTAGTTATGTAGTTGTGATTCGGTTGGTAACTGTTCAACCAAATGTAACTACCTCTCTCATAATAAATACACCCTGCCTGAATCATTTGAGCAGTGCAGTTTTGTGCATCTCTATCTTCTTGCTTTTTTCTCTATGCTTCTAATTCTAACAGTGGTATCAGAGCAAGTTAGTCATCATTGAAGGAAGCATCCATGAAAGGAGAGGTCGACAGTATGGTTGACGCAGGCAGAAGATAAGCTCGGTTTTGAGTGCCTGAAAATGTCCAGCGAAAAGGAGAAAAACATGGCTGCTCAGGAGGGCAATAAAACTCAGTTGTTTGAAGAAAATATGCTGAGAAAAGTCGTGGCAAATCGTGTGAAGGCAGAGACATCCGCTGTGAACAAGAAAGTGCCCAGTTCGTTGCTGAATGTGCCCAGTTCAAAAACGTGCCCAGTTCGCTGATTACGTGACCAACCAGAAGCTATACCCAGTCGCAAATAATCCTAGAGGGAATTCGCAAATACTAAGTCGTGTGGGCAATAGAAAGGAAAATGTGAACTCGTGTGGAGAAGAAATTAGAGCAGAAGAGAAGTCGTGAAAGGTGAAGAAAGGAGTTGAATATTCTCGAAGGGTTAGAGGGCATTATTTGTTTTCTTTCATCAACAAAGGTATTCACATTGCTTTTGAATAATCAAATTCGGAGGAATAAATAATAATATTTTTAATATAAGCAAATATAGTTGGAGGGGTGATTTGCATAATTAAATAATATTTTTTGGAAAAAGTAATACTTTATTGGTGTGGGCACAATATTATTTTATTATTTCTGTTATTTTGGAATAATAAAATGGCAAATATTTCACACTTGACTCTGCCGGAGACACAAAAATTAACGGGCACTAATTTTAATGTTTGGAGTCATAAGATTTTAATGCTTGCGGAGTTTCGTGATTGTGATAAAATAATCACGGGTAGTGAAAGTCGACCAACGACGAACTTCGCGGATTATGACAAACGTCATAAGGAAGCGTTATTGCTTCTCAAGTTATCGGTGTCGGATGATATGATACCGGAAGTGCGGAATGCCATCAGAAGCAAGCACGTTGTGGACCGATCCTCAAGGATAAATATCAGACATCAAAAAGAGTCGGGTTTTATACCTGAAAAATATGTTCTTTTCCGTAAAGTTACAAGAAGGTGGATCATTTGTTTGAGCACCTACTTCGGATGAAAGACCTCCGAGACCAATTATCTTCCATCAACAAAAAGGTGGACGATGATGATATGGTGGCTCTGGTTCTGAACAACTTACCTTCTTCGTATGAGTCATTTGTGGAGGCACTCCATTTAATGGCTGAAAGTCAAACACTCACGTTTGACAAGGTGAGTTCCTACCTGTTGGAAAAGGAGCGGAGACAAATTTAGGAAGAATCTATGTGACCATTCGAAGAGTGCTCTTGTCAATAGTCCAAAAGGAAAGTGGAAACGTCATTGGTGAGTCTTCCACTGAGTATCGTCACATGCTATTATTAATGTCATAAGGTTGGGCACCTTAAGAAGGATTGCCGGAAGCGGAAGTATGATCTTTCGCAGCAGAACAAAAAGCCATGTGATGAGGGACATGTGGCAGCAGTTGCAGAAGAACGAGATTCGGATGACGGGCATGCTCTTTATTGTCTTATGACATCATGCTCACATGACAGTGGTACTAGTTGCGTTGGATCATTGACTCCGGTGCATCCGCACACTTTTCATGTCGTAGGGACTGGTATGTTTCATTTACTGCAAATATATGTTTTGAATCAGTAGTACTAGCTGATGGAGAATCACTTGCAGTAGAAGGGATAGGAGATATATGCATTGTATTGAATAATGCTCATAAACTGTTGGTATGGAATGTTAGATATGTACCTTCTTTACAAAAGAATCTTCTATCTATTCATCAATTAATTGAAAATCCCAATATTTTTGTGGATTTCTATGGGAAGAAGTGTGTTGTCTCTGATGTGAAACAAAGATAGATAATTGCCCTTGGTATTGGGGAAGGTGGTCAGTATCGGCTTGTTGATCCGGCTACGATCAACATGAATGCACGTGTGGAGGACAACTCCACCATACAAGATGTGCAGGAGGCTGCAATGCCTTGGGAGGAAGCCATTCCTCATAGATCTGTTGACTTGGATACAATCAACCTACATGCACTTATTGTGGAGGGAGTATCCACTATACCAGATATACGGAGGCGAGACAAGCCTTGGGAGGATGGATTTCCTCATTCTGAAGAACAATTTGTTGTGGATGGAGACTCCACTATTCCAGATGCATTGACGGTGCATGGTGAGATGGCATACCCAACCACTCACTCAAAGGTACTTGCTTGAAGGACAATAGAGCTTGAACAGTTTGCTCATTGTGTTGTGAAAGATCTTTCCCAACAAAGGGGGATAGATGAGCAAAAGATAGATGAGAACTAGTTTCTTCTCACTCTACCACTACTGCTGCGGAGATGGTTATTTCTCCTCTCCCCCTTTTGCCTGAGACGGATGAGACGGAGATGGTTATTTCTCCTACTATTGCAGAGTTGGTTCTAATTCCTACTTGCCTTAGATGGTCACATTTCTCTTATTGAGAAAGTTGGATGAGCACTACATGGTGTTGCAAGGACATGATCGAGGTGACTTCGATTGCAGGATAACTGAGTCTTTGTACTGCACTCCGTGAGGCTACACAAGCGTGGAATAGATTTTTCAATCATCCTCTCTCGAGGTTACGATTTGATTTTAGCACTCTGGAGATGGGGCTGACACTCTTAGCCATTGGTGATTCATCATTGGTCAATGAATCACGTAACAAAGAACTAGTGGACCACTTGCCATATCCTTTGTTCATGCGACCAGATTTTTGTTTTGCGGTTCTTCTCCATTTGACAACCGCAACAAAATCATGGACTGCTGATTTTGAAGTACAACATATGGCACAATCTATAGATGTAATGACTAAACACATGGGCTTTAGGAAATTTGTAAAATTTTGGGACCAACTTGGTATTGTTTCCAGTTTAGTCATTAAGACGGGGTGTTAAAGTATAGAGCATTATATAGCCTATAATGCAGTTATGTGGTTGTGATTCGGTTGATAACTGTTCAACCAAATGTAACTACCTCTCTCATAATAAAAACACCCTTCATGAATCATTTGAGCAGCAAGTGCAGTTTTGTGCATCTCTATCTTCTTGCTGTTTTTTCTCTATGCTTCTAATTCTAACACTTTTGATCCATCTAAGGAAAAAATTAAAACTCCATTATAATCCAAGGAAATGTCGGGATCAACAAAAATTTTTAACATGTTGAAAGGTTGATGAGTGGCAATGTTTTACGATGTACTCTTGAACAAAAACATTTGGCTAGTTCAACAACGTGAATGCTAAAATATTGTTCATCGGACATCACTTAATTGGCATATTTGAACTCTTCTCAAACATTTATACACTTTCAAAAAAAGGACACTTGATTTCGAATCTGTATTTAAAAGTTATGGCCTCTCTGCAAGTTGCATGGCATTGTGAATAATCAATAGGTGGTTTTGCAACTGCCATGGCAATATGACAAACTATGGTCTCCACAATAGTATTGTGGCCAATGGACACCATATGGGTAATCTAAATAGTATTGTGGAGGATAGATGAAAACTACCCGGACCTCCTAGCACCATTGAATTCTTCTCAACAATCATATAAATTAAAAAAGTGGAGTCAAATTCAGGTATGCAAGACAAATTTATGGTGTTTTTAATGCCTTAAACAGGGTATTTCAGCTGCTATACTAAAAATATGGATATTCAACATGGTATTTATGCCGATAGACTACAAACCACATGGAACTCATGGAACCATTGCATTCTTCTAAAAACTCATGTAAAATGAAAAAAACAATATTGCAGTCTGAGTTTGTATAAAAATTTATCGTCTCTCAATGGTTTTCAAAATAACACTACAAAAGCTCGACCAATGTCTCCCCAATATCGTATTGCAATTTGTTAGACCAAAAACCACATAGATCTCATTGCAATGTTGAATTCTTTTTCGAAAATCATCGAAAATAACTGACAACACTCAAATCCGAGCTTGTATGCCAAAGACATGGTCTTCGACATAGAATTGTAGCTGACCTAGACCAAAATAGTGGCTCTTCAACATAATATTGTGAACACTAGAAAAACTAGCACATAGATTTCATTGAACTCTTGCATTCTTCTTAAAAATTCATGCCAATTTAAAAATAGCACTCAAAATCTAAATCTGTATGAGAAAACTATGGATTCTCCATGGTCTTGGTCACTCGGGTCGTCTTCTCCATGGTATTGTTTTTGGTAGACTACAAAGCATGTCTTCCACATGGTATTGCTGCTGCTATTTCTTTCTCAGCCAACATTTAATGTAAGAGATTGTAATCTTTCTTCATGGTTTGAATTTGTCAAAGAATTCGACATTATCAAATTTGAAGTGATTCAATCAGCCTCTTCTTGAAGCTTTAACATTAGTTTCACATCGCGAGACAAACTCTTCACGAAGTTCCTCACTCACCAATTTTGGGAGGGAACAAAATAACAGATCCATCAGCTTATTTAAACATGTTGGTTAGTCTAAACTTGTTCATGATTAGAACAAACACTCAATTAGCCAAGGAAATCCTAAGGCTATGTGGCCATAGATGTTGGGGATAGTTGAAATGGATAATGGTGCTACTAACAATTTGTAGGAAATGCTTGAGATTGAAAAGCGTTTTGGAATTAAGTTTTGCAGGGAGGAAAGGTCCAAGTTACCTAAATATATTGCCAATATATGTCCTCCCTAAAATCTCTAAGGATCTCAACCTTTAGTAAGAAAAGGGTGGGGTGCCTTCTAAGAGTAAAGACAATTAATGGAGATATCGAGTAGACAAGAGAAGCAAACTAAGTCTGAATACCAAAATCCCTACGTTACCGGAAACGTGGCTGGGGGCCTGGGAGAGGAGCGGGAGCGCCGTAGCGCCGGGGCTGCAAACGGTCGGCACGGCCTGTGCCGTACCCGGGCATTTCCGCAGCCCCTTCGCCGCTCCCACATCCAAAAACGTATTTTTTAATTTATTTCATGTTTTTAAAGCCCCACAACAATAAAAAATTAAAAATTCTTCTAATCTAAAACCTAAAAGCTAACTCTAAACAATAAAACAAAAGAACAACACAAAAACAAAACATAAAGCAAACAAACTCACATTGTGGCTCTCCAAAATTGCATTGTGCTTGTCTAGGGTTTGAGGAGCTATTGCTAAGCTTGTAGGAGTGTGAGGAGCTGCAAAGGAGGAGGATTTGTGAAGGATTTGTGGTTTACTAAGTGAAGGTAAGTTTTTTTTTAATTTCTAGCCTTGTTTCTCTATTTTTTTTTTTTTATTATTTAATCTTTCACACATTACATTTTTTTGCTTATGTTCATTTTTATTTTGCTCTTTCTATTTAATTTTTTTAATTTTCATTGTTCAATCACAATGCAATTGCATGCCATTGTTTTCTTTGCTTAATTTTTTTTTTGAACCTTGTAGGTATTTCTACAATGGCAACAAGTTCTGCTTCTTTTGGGCAATCTTTGGCCAAGGACTTTGACCCAAATTCACCGTTATGGAGGCACGTAACAATAGTTCAACAACTTGCAGGTGGTGGTTGTTTTGAATGGAAATGCAATGAGTGTGATGGACTATTCAAAGGCTCTTACAGTAGGGTGAAAAGCCACTTGTGTGCCATAACGGGTAATGGTATAAGAGTATGCAGGGGGAGGAATAATGTTGGGGTGCCAAAAGCAAAAGTTTTGGCATATATCAAAGAGCAGGAAGATGCAGAGGCAAAAGTGGCTATGAGAGCGGGTCATCCATTGGCCAAAAGAGGAGGTTCATCTCGCTCAAAGCCAAGGCCTCTGGGTTGCTCCATCACCTAGTGGATCCCCAATTGTGGCCATGCCACATCCATTTGTGGCTCCTATCTCCACGGATGAGGATGTTTCCCTTGCACGAAAGAAAAGTAAGACAAAAGGGCCATTGGAAAAGGCCTTTCAGAATGAGAGCAGGGAGATTGCAGATGAACACATTGCAAGGTGTGTATATGCTAATGGGCTTTCTTTTAATGTTGTGAGATCACCTTATTGGCATGAGATGGTGAAAGCCATCAATGAGGCACCAAAAGGGTATAAACCACCAGGATATGAGAAGATCCACACCACCCTTTTGGATAGACAAAAAAAATGTGGAAACCTCCTTGCAACCAATTAGGGACTCATGGACCAAAACTGGTGTGTCCATTGTTTTTGATGGATGGAAAGATGCAAGAAACTGCCCTTTAATCAATGTGATTGCAGTATGCCCTAAGGGGGCAATGTTTTTGAAAGCGGTTGATTGTGAGGGGCAAGTGAAGGATGCCCAATTCATAGCCAACATTCTCTTTGAGTCCATTGAGGCAGTGGGGCCTGAAAATGTTGTCCAAGTCATAACGGACAACGCCAAAAATTGCAAAGCTGTGGGGATGCTAGTTGAGGCACGGTATGGGCATATTTTTTGGACACCTTGTGCCGTGCATTCATTGAATTTAATGCTAAAGAAAATGGCAAACAAAATAGAGTGGATCCAGCAAGTGTATGCAGAAGCTGAAGAGATCCAAATGTTTGTCACCAACCACCACATGTCACAGGGCATTTTTAGATCATTCTCGCAGTTGGAGCTACTGAAGGTAAGGATCCCTATATATAAGTAGCCGAAACGTTTTGGATACATCTTGTGCCAAGGTTATTAAACCTCAGATTGGGAGAGATCATATTTATCGTTATTCTCTATGGATTTCCCTGCACAATGACAAAAATATATAGGGTCTTAGTTTCAGTATCCCATTCTGTTATGTATAGAGACTTTATGGAACGTAAGTGAACTATTTCTAATGATGAATCCATAAAATATATAGGGTCTCAGTTTCAATTTTTAGTACTCTTGATAGAGGCAAACAGGGTCTTACTGTAGATTGTCTTGAAGGAAATACATTCTGCATCTGTTGAAAGATACTCTATGTAGTTTTGTTCAATGATTAGATAGGTTGGGCCTTCCTATAGACTGCTGTACTTGTGAATTATTTACAAAATAAAATAAAAATATTCTTGTGTTGTTAAATCCAACTCTCAGCATGAGAAGCTGATGTTTAATAGTCCGCAATAAATGCTTCCTAGCATTCTGAACTTCAAATCCTATGATTGATTAGCCAGAACAGCGTTAGGAGTGTAATCTCTCCATACAGCTCATGGTTGGTGTACGTACCTTGTCAAGAAAGATTGTCTAACATACTTGTGAAATTTTTAGTTCCATGATATTCAGGTAAAAACAAATTTTTATACTAATTTTGAGTCTTTTGGTACCGAAATCACTATCAACAGTATTATTTCATAACTGAATCCTACTGCTTTTATAGCTAAACCTTCAGCCATTATATTTTAATTTTCTGCTATTATACTAGTACTGTTGTTATTTCAAGTAGATTTTTATAGGCAAACTAGATTAGTGTTGTACAAGATCAGGCCATTGTTAGCAAATTTTTATATCATTTTCAAATCAACAGTTTTCCAGTGTAGGGTTTCTTCAGTAATAATTCAAGATATCTTGTTGGATTCATAACACAGAAACAAGCTAGGTGTAACTGCAGGGGCCCTTCAACTAACAAATTAAACAATTGACACTAAGATGATATGATGTACGCATTTTCATTTTGGGAAAAAGCTTCTACCAATTTTGGGGATATCTGAGATGAATGTGGCAGATTTTAGTTTCAGTCCTCTGGTAGTTTCTAGTTCATTCCTTTGATGGAAAGGTGAACTCAACTTGCTTGTGACATGTAAACTGCAAAGAGGATCCATAGTGAATTGTGTTCCCTATGACACCTATAATCTAGTTTCACAAAATCTTCTTCCATTAAATGACATGCAAAGACGTTTCATACACCTTATAACTTTACAAAGAACTCTTACAACAAAGTGGATCAATGCAGAAATAACTTTTTTCTCTATAAGTTGTGCGGCTTGGATAAGGACAGATGCTAAATTGGATGGAAAATAAAAAGGAACATTACATACCCATCTCTTACATCCTCAAAAAGATTATTCACATAGGTTTCAATGCCCAGACTATTAATCCACATCCGATAGGCTCTCTCCTCTCTCGAGTCTTGCTCGTCATCTTCAATCATTTCAGCAAAAGAAACTGAACTATGCTCAATTGTTAAGCCATTTCTGCAAATAGAAATTCCAAGTGTGAAGTCAGATATAGAACAGCACAGAATG
Organism: Taxus wallichiana var. yunnanensis; assembly: GCA_018340775.1. NCBI lineage: Eukaryota > Viridiplantae > Streptophyta > Pinopsida > Cupressales > Taxaceae > Taxus > Taxus wallichiana. Next base: position 23,468,831 of record CM031240.1, read on the forward strand.
GAAATCCAAAGATCAAAATCTATAAAGAAAATCATTGAAGATTTGTTAAGCTGTTTAATATTCACTTCTGTATTACAAAACAAGTTATTACAGTTTAGTGCATAACAGGTACCTTTCATTAAATAGATTAGCAATAAATGCAAGATTCAAATTAGTAGAGCCTTCTACAATATCCTTAGGAGAGACATATTTTCGGCATCCAATCAAATCTGCTTGGCTAAGAACAGCTTTAGCTCTCTCCATTGGACTGTTGATGTCTAGAGGAACAAGGTTACAACTTTCTGGTGCTAACTCGTGCAAAAGGATAGCATAAGCTTCACCATCCTGATATCATGTTCAGAACAAGTCAAAAATAGGCACTAAAGATTTAATTGACTTGTTAATCAAATGATTTACACACAAGAAATATCTGCTTGAATACACGTGTGTGTGTGTGTGCATGCGCATACATGTTTATAGAACACCATGTTCATCCTCACCTTCAGATCGGATGAAAAATTTGATACATTTTTCTTGTAGCCTCCTTTCTTCAGATGAAAGTTCATCCAGCGAAGCAGAACCTTCTCTGGAGGTAAATGTAAAAGCTCCTCAACTTCCTGAACATAGAAGACTGCATTATATTTATTCCACAAGATTGCATTATATTTATTTCAGAAACAAAAGTTTAAAAAATGCTTGACAGTTTAAACAGAAAGTAATGACAAAATGACTCCTAAATTTTCTTACCTCTATACCCTCAGTCATTTCTACTAATTCGAATTTTCTTCACATTGACATGTGCCAAGAGTTGAACCTGTTTCCAGAAGATAATGATAAAGAACTAATTTCAGGGAAATATAGAAAGTAATTGAAATAAAGGCATTGTAATCTGCCTACAATACATGAAAAGATTGTATTTAGCATTCAACATCTATTGAAACCAATACCTTCACTATTCGAGAGATTAAGCCCAAAACAAGATGAGGCTGCAAGTAACAAAAAAATGTTAGTACAGTACTACAGAATGGCCAAAAATACATACAGAATAGAATGGTGATACCAGAAAATACCGATCAATTCCCTTTCTTCATACAAATCAAGATTTTTGGAATATTATAAATATCAGGAAAAAGTGAGTATAATACATTGTTCACACATAAACAAAAGACCAATCGAATCAGACAATGTAGATTACATTGGATAGACAAAAAGAAAGAATATATATTGATGTCCCCAAATGATCAAAGTTAATCAATTACAATGTAGAAGAACTAGGGTTAAAGGACCCTTGGCTCTGAAAGCAAAGAAACAAATCATGAGAGGGTAAATTGAAAGTGTTAAAACCACCAAACCACAACATCTAAATACAGTTAACCAAGTGAGTGAAGGCCCCAACTGAAGCATGGAGCTAAGGAAGATAAAATGTGCCTCTCGAGAATGATTTTTTTCTCACAAGTCAGTAACAAGGCTTGGGCCGTAAGAACCAACATCACCATTGTCACCCACTTTGAAATCTCCAATGCAAAACTTGATAATGTTCATCACAAAGTGGACGGGGATAGCGGTAACTGGATGAACATCCTAGGAGGAAGCAAGGTACTTGCTCTAAAACCTCTCCTAACATCCTAGTCCAAGGAGCACCGATGGAAAAGAAGAAGAAGGTGATGTCCACATGCCCCGCAACTCGACCACAAGCCTTGGGGGTTATAAGGTCCATTGACACCATAACAAAGTAGACAAAGTGCTGAGAACAAGAGTAAGTAGGATGGGGTGCCTTAGTGGTGGTATGCAAGGATGTGTGCTTGCTCACCGCTTTGTCTTCCTCTCGTACGTGAGTTGGCGACATCCAAATAGAGCCAATGTAATGTCCCTTCCAAGATGAAACTGAAAAACAAGGAAATAGCACAAACCCTAATTGATAGTAAACTGAAATTTATGCACGAACTAGGGCAGCAACCTGTTTTAGATTGTGTTACCAAGAAACGCCCCTAGCCCCCCTGTATTCTGTCTCAAACGTTTCGGTAAGGAACGGGTATGAAACATGCTCACAACGCCCCGGAAATGTCCTAGACGTTTCCGGGACATGTTGGGCTCATGTTTCAGTTTTAAAAGTTAAAACTTAACAAAACAAACTAAATTTTAACATTTATTGCTCCTAAACCTAATCTACCCACCCAAACTTCCTAAAGACACTTCCTAAAAGCTATATAATGACATCTTTGGTCCATTCTAAATCACACTCTTTTTTCTCTTGCTAAATTCAGTTTTCATTAAACTAACATTTAGCATTGTGAAGAGCAAAGAGACATCAAGGAGCAGCTAATCATTAAACTAATCATGTATATATGAAACATTGAAATTGTAACCATGTTGAATGATGAATCTTTAGAACTTCAATGAATACAAAATATTTTGAGTGCTTTATCAGTTATCTCTTATGGTCCATGGACTAAAATTTTGAAAATGAGTACTATGCACACACACACACACACATATGAATTTTAATTTTAATTTTTTATAATATATTGTACGGAGATTTCCGTAATGTTTCATACCCACTTTTGTTTTTTGAAAATGGATGTTTCGCATTTCGGACTAGTACCCTTACCCGTACTCATACCCATTTCTTGGCAATATAGGTTTTAGGTCCACCAAATCCTAAGCGACCTAGGATAAATTCAGATTTTTGCCTTCTCCACACACAAATTTTTACAAATACATCAACATGAAATCTCTCGATGAATTCATGCAAAATATTTGCTTCAACCATAAAATGTAGACTGTTGGAATTAATTAATGCTCAAAAACAGATGAAACTTCAAAATTCCGTAACTTCATAAATACTTTGAGAAAAATGCAAATGATAGCTCAAAATGACTCCAAAAAAATGGCAGCTATCAAATAAAATTAAAATAAGATTTTTCTAACCATCAAAACCCAATGAAAAGTGATCCTGAAATCTCCAAATGGGTAGATCAAGCTAGAAATGAATGTGGCAGCCCTAAAAAGCTGGGCCCTAGCTGGAATTTGTGCCCTAGCAGCGATAGAAACCCTTTCGTTCTGAAATTTTGAATTTGAAGCTCAAATGTGACTCTAGATAAAGCCACCAATGCAAAAATGAGGGTTTTCATTTCCCCAAGTGTTGTAACTATTGAGGGTTTTTGTCCCCGATAGGATCCAATGAGGGTTTCCATCCTCAATCGATGAGAGAAAGAGGCAAAGCGTGCTCTAACTCCAAGAAAATATCAAGATCCCAAAAATGCATAATCATCTCCAAGCCAAGTGAACCCCTTATATAGCTCATATGTGGTGCCAAATATCTAAAACATGATCCCCATGAGGATCGACCTCCTTGGGAGATATGTTTCTCCTTTATCTTTAAGCATGCATTCCAAATACCAACCTCTTTAGGATATTATATGTTTCTTTTTAATTTATTGAATGGACTCTCCATTTAATTTTTAAACCCTCCTTTTGATGACCTCAAATAATCCAATATTAAAAAGTCTTTATATTAATAATAATATTAAGTGCCCCAAAATGGAGATTAGATGGGAGAATTACTTAGAAATTAATCAATTCAAATCTGAAATTAGTTTACAGCATTTAATTAATTAATAAATGCACTAGATGATAAAGTTTTGAAACTTCAAAAATTAATAACTCCTTCACCGTCTAATATTTTTTTATCAAACCAATGCCAAAAGATTCTTCATATTTTTAGCTTTCCAACAAGCTATAGATCACAATTTTTGAATAAGTAGAAGGCATGCAAATCAACCCACGAAATCTGAAACTGTGTAGTTAAAACCTGGCATAGACAGCTGAAACTTGGAAAATTCATAACTTGCTCAATACTTCATCTTTTGCCGTGAAATAAAATGTAGACTAATCTATAATTCAAGAGCTTTCCAAAGATATTAAAATCTGAATTTTTAGATCACCGAAGACCCTCCAAAACAGCCCCCAAAATCCCCAAACCAGTCGCTAGGGTTAGCATAAAACATGTAAATTATTTCCAGCTCTTAGAACCCTTCAAAATATTCAATAACATGCAGATTTTACCCTCAATAAAATGCGCCAATACCCTAGACAAGTCGCCAAAGCTAGAGAGAAAATATCATGCATAAACACCTTCAACACAAGAGAGCAAAATGGAAAGAACAATGGAGTCTTCAATAATCTTCAATAATGGATCCAAATAAGAGAGTGATAAATGCAAGAACTAGGGCATACATCCCAATTCTTCAAGCATGGAGTGAAATCAATAATTCATCAACATTCCCTCTAAGGAAATGCGACCTCCTTTTATAGAACTAAGGGGTGCAATATCATAAAGACCGACCTTTCCTTTTGGAGGGAAAACATAAACTCTCATTAAAATATTTAATACTAAGACTATGTGCACTTTATTTGTTTTTTAATTAAATAAATAAAAGTAACTAACCTATGTGCACATTAAACTAACTAAAGAGACTCCCATGTAGCGTTAGGCATGCCAAGGGGTTACCAATGCAAATGGAAAATAATTATTAAAAATGTCTCGAAAAAGGGACATTACAATCTTCAAGCATGCACTCCAAAGACTGACCTCTTTATGAAAATATAAGTTTCTTTTTCTTTTTTTTTTCACATTCCATCTTCTTTCTTATTTTTTTATCCTTTTTGCCGACAAATGAAAGGAGTATTAAAAATACCTTTATATAAATAATAATAATATTAAGTTGCCCCTAAAATGGAGAATTGACTGGGCCCAACTTAAAATATTATTAATTATTTTATTTTAGAAAAGGGGACATTACAGTCCTCCCCTCCCAAATTTGCTTTCCCTCAAGCAAATGCAAGCTCACATGCCCAAGTACCATGCCCAATAGATGAAGCATGTTGTAGTGCTCAAAAAGCTTGGATCCGTGCCGGTCAAATGGAAGAGCTCTTGTAAAAACAAGCTCATACACCTGTTGTCCCTCTCACTAATGATGTTCTTTGGTAGCCATGAAGTTTAACAAATTCCTTGAAAAAGAATCAACTGCTACCTCAATTCTACCCTCCTCACTTTACCTTCAAAAATAGCATAAAGAATCAATATTCTACCCTCCTCACTTTCACCATAAAAATAGCATTAGCAACACTTTTTTTGCATACTTATTGTACAAAAGCCTTCCAAACTACTGTAATCTCAGTCATAGAACAAGAAGTTGATGAATAATCTACAACTTGACAAGCTAATCCATGTCCCAATGTGACATCCTCATTCTTATTCCATCCTTTTCAAATAAGGTGGAAGAAACACTCCATATTCCCAAATACAAATGCAACTAAAATTAGGTGGGGCTGCTAGAAATGATGACAATAATATCAGCTGATGAAATTTGGCTCATGGCTATCATAAAATACTTCCTTTCTCACTTGGGGTAGATAACACCCCATTCCCCAACTCTTGATTGCATTCTTCACTCAACGGAAAACTTGGAAAGGAAAATTTGAGCATCATGCAAAACTGATCCAAAGTCAAACACCTAGAGTTACCTTTCTGTAGTGGCCTCCTTGGCTGCCCAAAAGGTGGTCTAGGATGCCCTCTTCCCGTTGTCCTAGGTTGAGTTGTACCTTCCTCAAAGCCTTTATGTTTCACTCCCAATCCAAGTTTTAAGAGGGACTCTATTTCTATGCAAAATGAAACCTTTTGCAATCAAAAACTTGCCATCCTCCATTATGGCATCTTCAGTTCAGCTACAATCCCATATTCTTTCTTCATCATATGCTTGGGTGGATAACAAATTCAGCTGCTCTTTCTTCTTTATTCCCGTGCCTACACAAAGAACAAACACATTAAAAGAAACAAGAGCTCCCAATATCATTTCTTCATGCCTCGTAGGTATGGAAGCTAGCTCTCTTCCATGGCTTGCATTCTCATGATTTTCATTCAAGTGATGGAATCCCAAAATTCAACCATGTTGTCCCAAACACAATTGTATCCATGCATTTCCTTCCTTAAAATCAAGATGATAGTGGCTGGAAACTCTCCTACAACTGACAACAACATGGAAAGGGGGCTGGAAATGTCTATGACAACAACACAAAAACTCATGACAACATGCTTGAAATCCCACAAATCAAGACTCCTACTACTTCCAATCATACCTCCAAATCCACTATGAGTTACAATGCTCGTAACAAAGATAACAACCATCCCGCTCAATTTCAAACACAAAATTCATGAACTCAACTTCTACTTCTATTGGAGCACTCCCTCCAAGAGCTTGTGCTTATCAATTAGGAATTCAAAATCCTTATAACATGATTGTTGTTTTGAAAATAAAATTGTAGGTTTTACCTCATTATGTGTTGCCCATATGTCTTGCCTTCTTCCGGAAGTTCTTCCCCTCCTCTTGGCTGTAGCAACTTGAGGAATCCCATTTGTCATGCTTGGAAGCACAACCTCTTGGCCATCAAGCTTGAACCTCAACTCCATGGTTTGGTAGTCTTGGGTAAATTTACCCAAAGAGTGTAGCCATGGCACTCCAAGTACCAAATCCAGTATCTTCATTACAATTCACATAGAAATCACCACTTACCATGTGCTTGCCCAAGGTGAGCTTGAGTTGTTGGAACCTCTTGGTGCAAGGGATGATGAGGCCATCTTGTAGCATCTCATCCTTCACAAGGGAGTTCGAATGCACAACAAACTCCATATGATTTCTCATAAAATTTCTTTCTAACCATATGCACGAAATGAAGCACTCACTAGCCATAGTAACATGGAACCCATTGAGGACTTCATCTTTTTGTAACTCAAAGGATCTATGTACCCTTGCCACTTAGAGTGTTCTTCACTTTATCACCATTTCCACTATGTTGTCCATGATGACCACCAATTATACTATGAAGCATCAAACTTGACATAGGCTCATTCTTTTCAACAAGCTGCCCATGATGACACAAGTATGGCAGTGACATAGGAGGAGACCAAAAAACTGAAATGTGATTTTCACTATCATACCTTGGGCTGTCCTCAACTTGTTCATCTTCTTTTGCCGAATGAAGCTTGGTTGAGATCTCTTCATATTCAACTAGTGAAGCTCTTCCCACCTTGACTTCATCCATATTTTGTTGGCACATGCATGGAGCCTCTTCGTGGTTCTTGCCAAAGTCATGAACACCATCAACTTGTCTCTTATGAGCTGCTGTTTTGAAAATTCCAGCAAGCTGAGTATTCTCATTATCACCTGGAGATTGGGCTTCAACCACCAATTCCCCTCCACAATTTGGCACATCATATTTCCCTTCTTTCTTGGGCTCATGCTCCATGGTTTCTTCATCAAACACATGCCCCTTCACACTGTTGTCCTGAAAATCAGTCAATGGCTCATCCCTAGGAAGAGTGATAGGTACTTCTAGGGCTTCCATGGGCTGCTCCCTCTCAATGCCCAACAACTTTGAGTGTTCTTATCTTCCTTGATCACAATGGAGGGATTCTTTCCCTCTAGGGCTGGAACATCTTTCCCATTTTCCTTGGGCATAGCTCGGGGTTTAGACCTTGGTCCAATTCCCACTCTACCTTTCTTCAACCCTATGAACTCAACGAGTGATATGGCATCACGAATCTTCTTTGGAAGAGCCCTATACTCCTCATAGTTGTCCGCAATGTTGTGACCCATTGAATGTTCGTGTTTCAACCACCGAATGACTTCCTTTCTTGGGAGGAAGGTAGGTCGGAAATGACCTAGATGAAGAATCACTCACGATTCTTGGTGGCTGAATATTATTGCTTTCCCTTGAAGAGCTTCCTTCACCATTTAGGTTTTGCATGGCATGGATCAACTGTGCCATCTTATTCGCCAATCTTTCTTGCCCTAGGGCAAACCTCTCAACCCTAACATCATCACAAAGTTTGCTCAACTCGGCTTTTTCAGAATCTCTGTGGCCCATACTATCCATCTCAAGTGGCTGCCCTAAATTCTTCTTACCCTTCCTTTGATAGCAAATGTACTCCTTGTGATCTTCTTGCATGGATAACCCTCAGGTGGTAAGATCTTGGGCTCTAATACCATTGTAATGTCCCTTTCCGGGCTGAAACTGAAAAAACAAAGAAATAACACAAACCCCAATTGATAGTAAATTGAATTTTATGCAAGAACTAGGGCAGCGACTTGTTTTAGGTCCACCAAACCCTAAGCGACCTAGGGTAAATTCAGATTTTTGCCTTCTCCACACAAATTTTTAGAAATACATCAACAACATGAAACCCTTGATGAAATCATGCAAAATAATTGCTTCAACCATAAATTGCAGATTGTTGGAATTAATTAATGCTCAAAAACAGTTGAAACTTCAAAATTCCGTAACTTCATAAATACTTGGAGAAAAAATGCAAATGATAGCTCAAAATGACCATAAAAATGGCAGCTATCAAATAAAATTAGAATAAGATTTTTCTAACCATCAAAACCCATTGAAAAGTGATCCCAAAATCTCCAAATGGGTAGATCAAGTTGGAAATGAATGTGGCAGCCCCAAAAAGGCGTGCCCTAGCTGGAATTTGTGCCCTAGCATTGATAGAAACCCTTGTCATTCTGAAATTCTGAATTTTGAAGCTCAAATGTGACTCTCGGATGAAGCCACCAATGCAACAAATGAGGGTTTTCGTCCCCAAGTGTTGTAACTATTGATTTTCATCCCCAATAGGATCCAATGAGGGTTTCCATCCTCAATGGATGAGAGAAAGAGGCAAAGCGTGCTCCAACTCCAAGAAAATATCAAGATCCCAAAAATGCATAATCTTCTCCAAGCCAAGCAAACCCTTATATAGCTCATATGTGGTGCCAAATCTCTAAAACATGATCCCCATGAGGACCGACCTCCTTGGGAGATATGTTTCTCCTTTATCTTCAAGCATGCACTCCAAAGACTGACCTCTTTATGAAAATATAAGTTTCTTTTTCTTTTCTTTTTTCCCATTCCATCTTTTTTTTTATTTTTTATCCTTTTTGCCGACAAAAGAAATGAGTATTAAAAATACCTTTATATTAATAATAATATTAAGTTGCCCCTAAAATGGAGAATTGACGGGCCAACTTAAAATATTATTAATTATTTTATTTTACAAGAAGGTGGATAGAGAACCACCTAAGTCTCTAAACAAACAATGATACCTCCCCCAAATCTCATGCTAGATGGGACACCTGACAATAAAGTGCTTCTCAGTCTCCACCTCTTGGAGGGAACAGAGACATGTCCTTTAACTATGAAAATATGGTGATCCATCTCAACTGGTAATGGATGGGATCACACCCTTAGCTGGCAAAGATTATTGTGAACTACCATTAGATATGCAGACTCCAAAGAAAAAAAGAATACTAATGCGTTTCTAGGTGGATGTGCTCAAAGGATTTTCTTGTCATAAGAAGGCTGACAGTTAACATACAGGCCACAAGTCAGCATCTGTGCAAATGAAAAATTGGATGGGCATATAAGGTCAAAAATTTCACTAGCTAACACCCATATGAAGTTGAGTGTGGCACTATTTCATAGATGGACTGTTTGCACTCCTTTCCTTAAAGCTAATTAGAGTTCATTACAATGTAAACAACATAACAGAGTTCTGCGTACAAAAGCAATGTACAAGATTATCAAGTTTGATTAAAAGATGCTAAAGGAAACATAACCAATTTCCCATGAACTCCACATCAAGCTAATCCAATCAGTTTTTATTTTGTAGAGTCGCATTATAACTCAATAAATGCAATTTTTATTACAAGTGGCATCCAATTCTCAAAATATGTAAACTTCCATAACAATAGATATGGTATGATAATCACACATCCTTCACAAATCTTGCAGCAATTAGTGGCATACAAACATAGGTTTTGGTGAACAAAAATTAGCATTTTAAGACAATCAACTTCATAGTGCAAAATAAATTACCATTTTAATACAAGAATGCTTATTTTTATGACCCAGATGAACCTTTTGCACAAGGAAAAAAAAAAATTCAAATACATTAGAGTTGGCACATCCACACACAAAAGCTTGAAATTTGTATCAATGGCTTCCAGAAGATGAAAAAGAACAAAGAATCAATTAAAGCAGCAAAACAATTTCTGTGCAAAGGTTGTTTGATCACTTACTCTGCCTTCGATGAGGTCCTCTGTTCCTATGTTAACCACTGGGCATCCTATAGCTTTTGCTGAATTCAAACAAAGACGCTGATTTTCTACCCTCTCCCATGGATTTAGATTTTCTTTAACATTGATAGCTCTATCATCAATGGTACCAGGCACTGCAACATTTATCAGTTTACTGTTTTAAGAAATTAAAGATTAGTAATGGCTAAAAACATTGCAATGAACCTGTCAAAACAGTGTTTTTCAATTACAATTATCAGTAACCTGGGCTCAAACATTAATGAACATTCAGATGACATGTGAGAATCAAAGTCTAGAAAAATTGAGTTGAAGACATACCACAAGATAATACCATCCTTCACAAACTCAAAAGGTCATTTGTTGAGGAATCAATCGGCAAATATTTCTTTAATAGAGAATCTCCGTCCAAGTATGTATTGATGTGATCAATGTATGCTTTCTTCTCTGAATCACTTATTGTATGGAGTAGTGTTGTTGTTGAATCCTTCAAAAAATTTGACGGCAACTTTGATTGAACTTTAGCCTTTCCACCTTTTGACAACTCCACATAAATCTTCCAACCAAATACAACATAGAAAATAATTTAGCAAACGATACTAAAAAACTCGGTTTTTATTTTACCCAATGCAAACTAGTTCAATGAAAGTACAACGAATATCCAATAGAATATTGCTTGAAGAGAAAATTTTCCATAGCATACCCAAAGGAATGCTTCAAAATCAATTCCTTGTTCAATACTTGCACCTATTGATTGCACTGCCTGTTTGATTTCACAATTTGAAAGTGGTTCTTGAAACAATTTAAGCTTTGTGATGCCTGTAGCCAATTCTGAAATTGGGAAAATATTTAAATCACCTTTGAGAGCATCAAACTGCAAAATCCAGCCAGTTAGATTAACATAGTTTTCCATTTTTGTCCAAAATTTTAAATTTTAAGATGGGTACTTTATAACTTCATCCATATGTAACTAAAATAAAATATAGAGCTTTACACAACATAAATGACAAAATCCTACAAGTAATGTGCATTCGTAGCTTAAATGGAGCATGAATTTTCTCAATTTAAGAATGAAGTGAAGAAAGATTTGTAGAATTTCAATTATACAGTTGAAATTTTTGTGTAAAAAGAAACGCTGAAGGATCTTGAATTGTAGCACTATGTCCATTAAATAATGAAAACAAAGTAACCGTGCCACTATTTACATAATGATAGATCTCTCCTGCTAGACTGCAAAAATTAATTGTTATCTACAAGTGATTGCCAATCCATATATTGCTTTATTTATTTTCAATGGTAGTGTTGTGACGTATTTTCCTTGATCACCAGCCAGCCATTATAACTAACACACTATATCTGTATTGCATGTACACAACTATGGCCTCAGCCATCAATCAAAAAGAACTTTAGCAAACAAAATACTTGCTATTTTAATTTCTTCTTACAGGAAGAAGAATTTCATGCAATAAATACTTTGAGATTTAAGATTAGTATCCCCTATACATGAAGTTCTAGTTATCCTCTTTCTTCTATTACCCTTCCTCTCCTACTCGTCATATGTAACAAGTTATAGTAATATAACATGATATGATACTGCACTCTGTCTTTTCAGACGTTAAATAGTGACAAAGTTCTTCCATTAGATATTTTATATTTCTTCAGCTATTTGGTCATGGTTTCTACGAATCCGGTGTTCAAAATTTTTAACTTGATTTTTCAGGTCTGACTTCTTCACCCCTGTTCAGGATTATAAATCTTGAGGGACTGTTTAGCGAGTGAGTAGTAAACATCTCTTCACTCATTCAACAATCCATCAAAAATTGTAATTCTGATGAAAGATTAAGAAGCCACATGGGAAATGTTGATATAAAGATATTGAACACAGGAATCTGGGAACCTGCGAAAAAATATTTATCCGTGCTAAACATATGTTCATTCTTGCATTTTCACATCTTTTTGTTTAGTGAAAAATTATCCATGCTAAACATATGTTCTTGCATTTTTGCTTCGCTTTTGTTCATACTTTATTGTATATTCGTTTCTTTTTCCTGTCTCTAGATAGCTTCTTGCTGCATGCCCAATTTTTTTAGGTATATGCTGTTTATGCAAACACCATTTAAATGTAAGTTTTTGAGATTGTTTCCACAGTCGCACATTTTTGAAACACATATCTGGAATAAACCGTGTTTTCTTTGGATTTTGTTCAGCAGGTCATGGTCTAACAATAAGGCACAATGATTATGACTATAGAGGTTCAAGTGCTCAGCATGCTCCCTGCATTAAGAAAATACCCCTCAGATGTCTTGTAACTTTGTAAGATACACAGTGTTCCAAGTTTGATATTGCTATCCCCTGCTTTAAACAAACCAAACAGTTTTCCTCAGTTTGATAGTTTTCTATACCATGTGAAATTGTCGAAGAACATACGGAACATAATTTTCTGGATGCTTTTTTCCTTTGGGGCCAGTTCTGTATGTCAACACCATATAAACGGATTGAATAAATGCATAGACCTAAACATGCACACAATCCCACATATGTGCTCATTTTTTGAGATTTGGTGTTTCACTATGTGGGGTTTACACACAAAAATATAGAGCATGCATATATACACAATTATATATCCATGGGGTCTCAAGAATTTTCTGGGTGAGTTTTCTGTGTAAGTCTAACGAAGTGCTATTTTCTCCACGAATATGTCTGAAACTCTAACTCAATGTAATGCATCCGAAGAAAATTAAACAAATCAGATTCTTCACCGGGAAAAATAATTATAAATGGGGTAGCAAGCTAAGTGGCCTTTGACTGTAGGGGAAACCCTATGATTAAGGACACTTGAGCCACAGCAGTTTTCCTATGAGTGATTTTTCAGGAATTCCCGGTGCTTTACCTATTCAAACATCATCTAGATGCAAATAGTATCAAGTGGACCATTCATGCTCATGAGCAATGGGTTCATGTAAAACACTACTCATGAAATAATGAGAGAGATATGGTTGTGTGAAACACAGCTCATGAAAATGGATGATAAAGATTTACTCAAATTGAATCCCAAAATGCTAAAATTACATAATGATGCACTGAAACACTAAATGTATAAAGGCAGATCTTGTCAAATGAGATGACCTTAAGTGGTGAATCACGGGAACATTCATAACAGAGCTGCAGGTTGAAGTCCCAAAGAGATATATTAAGTGTTGCAATTAGATAAAATGCCGCATCCAATGGTAATAACATTCATAGTTAAGCTAGAGATTCAAGTCCTAAAGATATACAAAAACACATCAACATGAAAAACAAGAAAAAGAAAAATGATGGGTATACCTGGGCTTTAAGAAAGCGCAGCTCGGCCTGAGTAAACTGATTTGCAAGCAATGGATTCGAAACCACCACCCCGCCGTAGGCCGCCATCTCTGGCTTTCAAATTTTGAAGAAAAGTTGATAGTTTCAGGCCTTCAGGAGGTTGGATGTATACAAAAGTTTCTAGAAATTCAAAATTTTAATGGTAATTCAAAATTAGAAGCTCGTTTTTGGGAGCAGTCGGCGTGAGGAGGAGGTGTTGGCCTGTAAAAGGTATAAGGGTCTGATATTTTATTTGTTCTTCCTCCTCGTCACCATGGAAGACGGCAACCATGATATTTTATCACCGGTCTCTAAAGCTCATAAAGATATTTTATCATGCAATCGGGTTTGAATTCTTTTGTCGGTTATTTCACGAGTCTCTTTCCTTCCTTCCGTTGGGAATCCAGACAAATTTACTGAAGAGCCATATCCTATTTTGGGGTGGTATCCCGCATGCATGTGAACAGGATAACTATTATGTTAGGAGGGTTGTTTTTATTATGGCAGTATTCTCATTGGTATCCGACGTGTGGTTTAGTGGTGAATGAAGATTTTAATGGAGTTGGTAGAAATAATTCCATTACTTTTAGTGTGATCTATAGTAATGGTGGAGAGTTATTAGTTTATATTGTTTTATCGGTGAACATCAATATTTTTATATTAAATGTTCTCTTTATCAATAGGAATGAGGTTAAAGAAGTTTTAAGGCAATGCATAATATTTGTTATTCTTATTACTAGCAATTGCATGTGTATGTGAACGCCTTAACGGTATATGTTATTTGTTTTAGAGGTATAATTATTACTTTTGTAGTAGATGGTGATTAGGGGTGTGATTGATTTCGTAAGTGTAGAAATATAGATGGGCCACTTAATGTGAAGGTTGTTTCTACTTTTCAAACTTGTTAACCCTTTTCAATAGTTAATTTATCTTAAAGTTGATGTTGTATGTATTTTATTCGGGTTTATTGTGTTAGTTGTGCATCGGTTGTTCGGTTGGTGTTTTGTTGGAAAATTATTTATTGTACAGTTGATAATGTGTGTGATTGATAGTTGTAGTGTAGGAATTGAGTTGAAACATTAGATTGAAATTTTGTATGTGTACATTTATTTCTATTACAACTTTGTACATTTAAAGTTTCATATCACATTTCACATCTAATAAATGTAGATCTCGTGTGTGCACACAATGAGACATGTATACATTTGCATTTTTTATGTCATGAATAGTAGCGTTTAGTGGGCTTTTTTAGCTTGAATAAACATGATTACATTTGATACCCCTTGAGCAGCAATGTCACTTTGGATAGAATAAGTGTTGAGTATAGTAGTAGTGAGGTGCTATCAAAGCAGAGGGTAGCTTTTACGATAGGCTGAGTGATAGTAGTCTTGCTTCCTCCTTTCTTCTTGCTCGAAGTGTTGTTACGTACACCATTTTTGAGTATCTCTCGAATGAAAAAGCAGGTGAAATACGCAGATTTGCAAGCGAGGGAACTCTGGAGAAAGTTGTGAATGTCAGACCCTACCTTTCAGTGGTTCCAATGTCGACGGTTGCTCTGTGCAAAGTAAGTCCCTGCGACTTGTGGATAGTTAATCCCCAGGCCATTTTAATTGGCAATTGTCTTCGATTCCCTCTCGAAATAGGGGGTATGGGAATATGTAACGGGTTGGTGGGATCCCAACATGGGCCATTGTATCTATCAAATTTGACAACAACAAATAAAGGTAATGCTGGTGGTTGCATTGATGCGTCGTAGACAATGTCGGTGATTGTTCCTGTGGCACCATTCACGAGGCCTGCGTCAACCCATAGATTTGCAATAAGCATGATTTTTTGTTGTTTGCATAGCAAAACTTTGTGTTCCAACTGATCATCATCAGGATTTCCTGGTCCAGTTACCTGTTACTTTCAACAATGGATTGGGCGATCGGAACGTTCAATGCCTTCAACATTTGTAGGTTGTGGGAGTCGACTTGATCGATTTTTTGCAAACAAATGTGGTGCATCCTTAAAAATTTGAGCTCTTGCTGAGTTAGGTATGTGTCTATGCGAGACATTAAGATTTCCCAATCCTCAATTAGAGGGGTTGAATCTCGCATGTGGAGCAGTAAATTCCGGAATGAAACTTGTGCATTGGTTGTTCCTTGTTGCCGAAATATTGTTTGCAATGTAATGGAAGTCTCAAATCCCTTCCAAAGGGTTGCTCCATAGGAATTACTTGCATAAAGAGGACTGTCCAAAACCGGTGGTAATTGGCCGAGGTCACCGAGGAGGATGACTGATCTGTTTCCAAATTCAGATGTTCTTGAGTGTGGGAAAGCTTCGCGGAGCCTACTATCAATTTTGGTTAGTAACTTTGGGCCGATGAAACTCATTTCATCAATAAGAACATATTCTATATGTTTCAGTGACTCTTGAAAAGACGATAATGCAGTACCTTCAAGGGGTTTGAGTTCTTTGATTGGAATTCGCAGGGCTGCGTGGATTGTGGATGCAGAGATGTTGAATGCTGAAACACCGGTAGGGGCGAGCACAAGTAGAGGTGAGGGATATGTGGTTGGTGATGTGAATAAATTCATGGATTTTATTTATCAGAAATGATTTTCCTGTGTCAACCGTTCCTTGAATTATGAATCTTAGTGGAGGTAGAAGGGTTTTGTTTCTTTGAATGGTGCAAAGTATGGTATCAAGAGCTATTTGTTGTTCGAGACAAAGGAAGTGTGGAAGATGGTGGTGTGTCCTATATGTTGTTGCTAATTATGTTTGCCTTCTCTCTTTCAATGAATGATGAACCAATTATCTGTAATTCATGCGGAACGTCATGTATGTTCCAATTATGGTGTATGTCGAAATCTTGTTTCCCCAACATGTCAAGACTGTCTAGACCCGTGTTGTTTCCTAGGCGAAGTTGTGCGAAGACCTGCCATTCTTGCAATGGTTTGTGTTGAATACTGCATTCGGGCTCAGAGTCTGAACTAACATCCATAACAGGTCTTGTGTCTGCGGTTGTGCGTAAAACATGCCACAGTCTGTAGTTGTGCTTGAACATGTCCCAAGTGCCATTGATGTCATGTGGGGTTGCTCCAAATTCTGATGCAATATTTCTGAAAGGCTTGTATAAAAGGATTTCTGACCAACATAAAAGGTCATATGACGTTGAATCCGCTGGGACATCCACAAATCTTAGGTGGACCCGAACAATTACGTGTATCATTCACTTTTTCCATTTATCACCTTTACGATTCTTGTTGTAGCTCCAATCTCGAGCAACTTGAATAAGTGGTAGGTGTTCCATGATTGTTGGACGAACTTTATATGCATCCAAGAAAGCGGATGTTTGTTCTGCATCAGCGTCACTTTCAACGACACGTCTCAGAATTTTTTTTCCAACATTTAATGATACAAATGGACGACTGCACATAACAAGTGGATTTTTTTCAACATGTGGCATGTTTCTTGTGCGCTTATGTCATGTTTGACAACGCTTTCGTGAGCATTTTACGGATCGCGATATGTCGTTGGAGAATCTGCATATGCATCTCTTGAAAATCTGGATAAGATTTGGTGATATGTTTCGAGCGTTGCTCGACTTTGAAGCATATTTTGTAATATACTTAAGAACGACATGGCGGGAAAGTATCGGTTGGCGCAATCGACATTTGCTCTCCATATGTATATCACTGTTCGATTATGGATGTTCAATCTATCATCATTTCTGGAAGGGAGGTACTTAATTTTCCCATCACTTTCAATGTGCAAGGAAGAAGTAGGTTACGCGGCCCAGGGGGCGTTATACCTGCACTGGAGCTGTGATTGCTTTCTACACAGGCATGTCTATTTTGAACATTTAGTGTGGCGCTAAACTCGATTAAGCAGTTCTTCAAGGTCTAAATTTGGGGAGGAGGATAGAATTTTTGTTGTATCTAGCAAGCAAGGGTCATCTAGGAGTGACCTGCGAACAAAATCCAAGTGGTTGCATGCCGGTCGAGGGTTCCAGGAAGACACAAACTTATCAAAGTATTGTTTTGTGGCCTCAATAACTGTTGTATCCTCCCAATCCATTTCGTCAACTTTGGGCGCATTCTCAAGCCACAATAAACTGTGGACATGTGTGGAGCCTCTATGTTGCCATTCATACCTGCGAGACAAGGGAACATAAATATTAGCTATGTAGTTTGGAAATAACTTTGAAATAAGTAGATTTGATTACCTGTACCAAAAGTCTACTGCTCCAAGTTCCTTTTGCAATATTTCTTCGCGAAATATTGTGAATCTGTGATGTAGGTATGCTGATACTCGATGAGGATTAGAGACAATGTTAAGTGTTATCCAACGTTGTGCGGCTCGAGGATCATTGGGCATTCACCCAACATAATATTATGGAGATCTGGCCATTTAGTATTTGCAACACTTAGAGTGAAGAATAAGGTTGGTGTCCCCAATTGTTCCACCATATCCGAAAGCTCACTTCGACTTTTTGCCGGAGAATGAACGGGTCCCTCGAAGGCTCGATCTAAACCGCATTGCCGCTCGGGAGGTTGTCTTTGGGGCATTCCAGTAGTTGTCTTCATAGGTCTCTAATTGTCGAGGGACTCCAGATTCGAGGTTTTATTTCATAAAGACCGATGTTCAGGATCGCTTCGTGTCGCATTATGAGGTTTAGGAGGAAGTAACGAAATCTTGGGTGGGAACCGAAGCGCCCATCATGGTAACGCATCAAATGAAGTGCGTATTCATGCATTGGAACTTCTTTTATGTGGGGTTGTTGCCACATTGCTTTTCCTGTCGAGAAATAAAGTTGGGAAAGCCATTGAGAACAAGCCCTCCGTATTATATTCATTTATTGGTGAGAGGCCAAGCTCTGGCCATGGCATGGTAAATGAAGTGTTACCATCGTGGTTGAGCATGAAATGTTCAATTTCCTCTTCTTCTGTTCCTGTATTGTGAGGTGTTGGCACGAAAGACGATGAGTGTTCATACGTTTCATCAAAGTGAGTGGGAGCATCATTACCATGAGCTGTAGAGGCACTTTGCATTTGGGGCAGTTCCAATGCGGCTGTGTTAAGAGAGGAGGAAACATTTGACGACTCTGATGGTAGAGAGGAAAGGGTGTCATCGTCAATTAAGACATCTTTGTAATAGGGATCGTGTTGGATTTTATATTGCAAGGCTGCCCAAACACGAGATCTACTGACGTAGAAATCATAATTTTTAAAATTAGATCCTTCCCTTTGTATGAGAATTATGTCCAAATCTCCAAGGTGGTGGGGTAGGGTCTTTGCTATTGAAGTAATGTTTTGCATGGGAAGCTTATGGTGTGTCTTGAGTATTTGTATTGCTTGCCACGTACTTGGGTGACTTGCAGGAATGGATTAACTCATGCGATAAGCATCTCCTCGATTTGGGTTAAAGATGCAAGAACGGTAGCCTGATTTCCAGGGTCCATGTTGTTCCATGAAGAGAAGCGGTGGCCTTGTTTTTCAGTTTTGCATCTGTTACAGGATGGAAAGCCTTCAAAGGAAATTGTTTTAATTCTAGGGTAATTTTCCAAACAGATTGAGCAAGTTTGTATGTTCGCCAACAAATCTATTCTTTTGCGAAACCGACCACTCGGGCTTCTAAATTCAGTGAAGAGGGTGGGGATATGGGAATTTTTGTGTATTGGAAGGGGTGGGGTGTTTTGTTTTGAGTCCTTTGTGGATTGAAAGGTGGAAAGCGAGCCCAAGGAGAGGATAAACTAGTTGTATTTGTGTGATGAATCAAGAGAGGTCAAGATTGAGACAGGTTTCATGTGGCATCTCGGAGACATTTGGGGGAAAGTGATAGTTGTTAGCAAATATGGGTTCATACGGAAGGAAGTGGTATGCTCTTGAAAGTTTTTTTCCATGGAAGTTACATGCGGAATGTTGGTTGGCAATTCTTCAGTAGTTGTATTTGATGGGAAGATTGGAATGTCGGGGGGTCATAGGTTGTTGGTCGTTGTAAGTTGAAAGATATTTGAGATTTTCATTGTTCTATGCTCTAATTTATGATGTCGTTGCTCAGCAGTTATGTGTACTTTATTTTTTGCGTAATTCTCTCTTCGTTGGGCTCGTTTTGCAGGAGTTGACATGATTGCAAAGTCACAGGATTATGGAGTACCACATGTTGGATAAAGATCATTTTGGGTTAGCAAGGAACAATACATAGTTTGATGACAAACAAATGCTGAAATAAGTGAAAATGTAAAACTAAATTCAATTGCAATTCATGTCAAGTTCCAATGGGAAATACGCACAAGAGGTAACAATTTGAGTTTTGAGAAACTACTTTTTTTATTAAGGAAAAGAGTATTAGATATATAGAAACATACAATGTGTTCACATACTACAGAAGGATGTAAATACGTACATAACAAAATTGCATTTTGTATATTTATTTTCTTAAAAGTACTAACAATCCACATAATAGAAGGAGACAATAGTATGTCAGTGTATAAGGGAATTCAACAGTTTTCTTTTGAAGCAGGGGAAAAAGTGAAACATAGATATGAAATAAGAAACATAGCATTGATAGTTCAAAGTATAGAATGGGATGAGTGAGGGTGTAATGTTTGAAGGGATGGGTGGGTTGGAAATCCTTGCGTAAAGGTTATGGAGGAGTTGCGTGACTTTTTTCTTTTTGAATCGAGGATGACACATTTCAATCTGTTATTTCTGCAATATGTCTCTTTTTTTAGTGAAAGTGTGAAGCAGTATTCATTGCCGATGACATTACTTATAATTTCACTAGTCGCATCTTCGTCTATAGACAATATATGGAGGTCACTAGCTGCAACACCCATGATTAACTCAGTTGTCTCATTAAAAGCGGTAACTGATTGAAGTTCTCATGTTGGGTCCTTTAGATCGATTATGAGTGCATATCTATAATCATAGTTTTGAAATTTTCTCATTCAGAACTCAAACATAACCATGAACCATTACCATTCTCTCTCACCTTTTTCCGCATTGTTTGTCACCTTTTTGAAAAGGACATGCCTTGTAAAAAAAGTTGTCCATGCCTTTGATATTCGTGATTTCGTAGTAACCATGGCCCATTCATTTCTCTCAGTGTTCCCCATATTTAGTACCTCTGAAATCATCGTTATAGAGGTTAGGCTTTTGGAGGGCCCAGAAATTGGCTTGTGATAGAGGGCGCCGGAAGCAAGTAGTCATCGGAATCAACCCAGCCATGAAGTGTATTTGTTTCTGAAATTTGAGGGTTGACGTAACATTTGGTTCTTGAAATAGTGTCCACCGAGATTCCATTAAACCGGCAGCGGCTTTCAAGGCGAGGACCGGAAGAGGCGGTATAGAAAGCATGTCTTCAAGTTCATTGCTTATATCATCTAAGTGTTGTCCCCATAATGTGACACTTACACTAAAACCCGACATGTCCTTTAATTGTAGTGTTCTTCTCTTTGTTTCAGACTTGTCATATCGATGAATTGTTGAGCATGGTGACATCGTAACAAAAATTCCAATCAAATCAACTGTAGAACCTTCAACGCTTGTAGGTAATTCCTTGATTTTGGTGAAGTGAAAGTTATGGGAAGGTATTGTATCTTCATTTTCTATGAGTGGAGATATGGTTGAGGAAGGTTGCAGGAAAATCTCCAAAGCATTGTTCAAATGGTTGTAACATAGATTTGCATCAGCAATACTCGTAATCCTCCCATTGGAAATTGTATATAGCTTTCCATTCTCAATCTACTCATAGAATGCTTCCGCAGCCTTGTTGAAACAAGTGATGTGGATTTCCCCTCCTTCCTGATCAACAAAATCAAACCCAAACACGAGATCCATTTCCCCTTGCATTGTGATATTGGCGAAGGGTTGTTTTTGCTAGGGCACGGCCCTCTACGGACCACATGTGCATAGATGTATTCAAAGCACTTATTTTAGTTGGTGTTCTTGTAAAATATTTGTTAACCCGGTTTGCACTTGCATCTGTTTGCGGCAAATGAATGTGTTCGAGAGCATTTGTTGGTAGTTGGATTGGAGCACCGATTACCAAATGTGTTTCGACAAGAATAGCCATTTCAATGATAAGAACAAAGTCTGCAATGGAAAAGGAAATCGAGATAGAATTAGAACTGAACAACGGATCGAAAAAACAAACAGAAAGAAATTATAATTAATATAGGAAGTTTATGTACATTGGTAATTGAGCAGGAGATGAAGCTTACAGTTCACTTTTGATCATTCTAATGAGGGATTTGTGTAAGCACACAATGGAGCCTTCTTGTATTGATTTGTTGGTTACACGACTTGCAAATTTGGAGGGTAGAAGTGATGTCTGAAAATGTATCCCATCTGAAAGGTCAACACGATGTTGGGCACCGGTGTTGAGAATGGACCTTAGGGAGGACAAGTGGAGTATCTGAAATGTGGGGTCAACATTGGAAGCACCCTCAATCAATTGAGTAATGCCTTCATGTGTCAAAGTTATTTCCATGGCAACTAAAAGATGCTCGCGATAGTGGGAATTTTGCAAATATATGGTGGACAATGTAAACTTGTAGGGCAGACAATCATGATAATGAAGGATGTGTTCAGGAAAGCATGCATTTGTAAAGAATGAGAACCTTTAAAGTTGGCTTCCTTATTATTTTATATGTGCTAAAAAGCGAAAACACGAAGTCTAATCCTTTAACAATTCAATATGCAAAAAAGTTATATAACACACAAAGCTTTGGTTGAAAAGAACTAAAATTTGCATGGTTGAAACGAATTACAGATTATTATGTTAAGCAAATAGAATGGAAGACAATAAGAACAATATGTACACTTGACGTAAGAAAACTATAGGTATTTATATGGAGATACAATGATAAAGAAATTCGAAAGCCATAGTTGTTGGATTACATAAACTGAACATGTGTTTAAAAAGTTTGATTCTATGTCCGATATATATTGCCACAATGCATACATGGAATTATTTGGTACGAGTTACAGTTTGTTTCAAAAACACTTATAAACTAACCACTACAAGTTATTTCTTTAAATCAAATTTCTTGCTTTTTGCTTGTGCAATTTTCTTAGCACGTTTCTTGTATTTTTGTCCATTTACAGATGCCTCAATTGGTATTCCCATTCTCCTCAATTTGTGGGGTGGTTCATATTTTAGTGCATCTTCATTAGAATCATAAATCAAATAGAAGCCTCGTGAATGATCTCCAATTGTTCAGATTTTGGAGAGAAAAATTGGGGATGTTGGCATCAAGTGGAGGCGATCTCTGATCATTTCGGCTATCACTGTTTTAGGTGGTTTCAGTTTCTTGTAATGCAAAACATTAACAACACATTGAATACGCTTAAAATATTCCTCCCTCTGCAAGCGAGGCATAGTTAATGTCAATCCCGTTGTGGGGAGGGGAATTGTGTTTCTAGTTTGCATCATATTAAAATGGAGAGGGACAATAAGTATGTTAGTCCACCAAGATGTTTTTAGGTATGACAGGCAACTTTAAAAGCCTTGTCGCTGATCAGTCTAACGTCCAACTTGGGATGATTTGAAATGGACTCATTGGGGAACGAGCCCCTCAGCACATAACGAATCATGTCATTGATGAAGGCACGTGCCCCCACATGTCACTTCGGGAAAAAGATTGGAGCCAATTACAAATATAAATGGAACAATCCAAACCAAATAACATCAAAACTCTCTACAATAATTTCTTAGTCCATAGCATGCAATAAAGAGATCAATTGAATAAAAACTTCAATCAGTATTGTAACCCACCTGAAGTTCGTCTAGAGACAACACTCTTTTCTTTACTGTCAGAGAAAGAGAAGCACAAATATCCTGCAAATAAACGAAATAGGAAGTTATTAAAACTAAATGTATCTGCGAATTCAAAAGGAGACACTCATCCATTAAGATTATTCTATATTTTTAATTTCAATCTCAAATATAATACAACAAAACCAAAAAGATTATAAAGAGTTATTAAAATCGTATATTAGTAGAGGCCATACATAAGAAAATAGTAAACTGTATTTTTTTATTATGGACGTGACTCAGGAAAGATCAAATCTGACCATTAAATTTAATTTAATAAATGGGTTTCAAATTTGGGTAGATGGAGTTATTTGAGTTGTTCTTATCCAACAATCACAAAAATCATTCGAAAACGACAATGAAAACGAAGGCATGCTGACGCTACACTTTTCCCAATGGAAGGTTACTAGTAAAGACCCAACCACAAGAACATGGCTTCAGGAATGGCAAACCCACAACACATCATTTCCTTAAATGTATTTTTGGTTAAAGTTAACATTCCAAGGACATTATGAGCAAGGATAAATTTTCTCGTTTGTCCACCTACATTTTCTTAAGTTTGTTCCGCGGTTGAAAATACAATTCGACCTTCTCAAGTTGGCTTCTTATACTTTATATAAATTTCCATAACTGACATACATATTTGGCATAAATCAAATTGCATACAAAGTACTTAATTATCTTATTATTATGTAAAAATATTCTTCTCCAACGTTTATTTGATGTCTACAGTTTTACCCTTACAACTCAAGCGAAAGTGACTTGATGTCCAAAACGCAATAAAAGGATTTGACGGAGATTTAGATACAGGGTAGCTTTTCACCAAAATATTTCTCGATTCACACTATATTTATTTCCCTACCATTGTTATTATAATTTGAAAACTTATTAAATTCCTATAAGATTTATATATATATATATATATACATATCTTTGTTTTCTCAAAGTTTGGTCGCACCAAGGTAACTTATATTCTTTGCAATGCATGAAAAGTTTAATTAAGTTATAATGACTCCAAGATTGACCTTAGTCCTAAACTCCAATCTCGTGTGCAACATTTATATAATATGCTCTTACATCGCACTAAGATCTCATTCTTAGCGTTGTTTTGAAATCAGGAGTTACATAAGTATTTGACTAACATCTTGAAGGGGTACATGATCGGAAGAATTGTAACTATACATGAACCACGTTCAAGAAAATACCAAGATGTTATTTTGATGGAAACCAAGGTAGCACCGCTGAATCATTCCTTCAAACAATGACTCATAAGGTGACTTCTAAGGCGGTCTTCAACACTCAACTGGTGTCGGACCTGAAGAGAGGACATTCTTCTCACGATTACCAAAACTAGAAGGAAACCACATACTCTGGGTAGGTTGGACCATGTCATTCCTAAAATATGGTTTCACGACCATATCGCTAAACATATTGACTATGACGGTACACTCGACTAGGGGTTTTATTTACCTAACCTAGGAGGTCTCATCGAGTGCAAAGTTTAAGGTCGTTCTACGGTTTAAAATTTCTTATATGGTAAAAAGGGATCACACATGCAGGAAAACTATGCATGAATATTTTATTAAGGTTGAGTGTTCCCATTATAACTCTTTATTATGTTTGCAAGGTAAGAAGATAACCCAGTAAATTAATTTAATCGTTTATTGAATACTGAGAAAGTACTACAATATATTAACTTCAATTTCAAATTTACTATGTATAAATCAAACCCTTTTTGCCATACACAACTAATAAACAAATTGAACCGGTGATTAGATGCACATTTCCTAAGTATCCCTAAAACTAGCATATCATGCATGTTAACAAATTTCAATTATAACTTTTCGGTAACAAGAGACTACATTACACAGTTATTCATTTTAAAATGACCTATAAAAATTACAATAATAATAATTAAATTCACATCACCTTTTTCGTCGTCATTCTTCCATCCTGCAAAACCCACGTGAGCATGATATCAAGCGATAAATCGTTGGCATGGCATCCACCCTAATCAATCATAATTATCATTTTTCAATTTCCATTTACATCTGACAATAATTACAATTTGCAATCGAAATAAAAAGGTCTAGAAACATGTAATCATTGCATTTCATTTTTCTTCATTTTATAAACCTAGGAGAGAGAGAAAGAGAAAGGAAGAGAGAGAAAACATCATTTTGTCAAAAGTTCTAATACACACAACAAGTTTCATTATAGTGTTTTAAACAGTTATTTGCATGTGTTAAAAGTTTTCAGGGTGATTTGAAACCCTACGAGGTCATGACTTTCTATTTTTACATTTTCTCACTAGCTACAAAACGTACAAAACGGGCTCGGAGGCTAAGAAACTTCTTCCAAAGGTTATCTCCCAATGAACACACACACCACGACTAACTTTCTACGTGTCCCTAGATATACCAGGAGTTCATAAAGAAGCGACGGAATTGAAAAAGAGTGAACGGTTTGCGTTTGGTGGCTAATTTTCAGGGCCACTGGTCGTAGTTCACCCAGTTGTAAAATGACAAAAGTTAGCTCGAGGGCCCAGAAAACCACGTCCAAAAATGACGTTCGATGGAGGAGCACGCAACGAGACATCTCCTACTAGTTCCCCTATATAAGAGAATTCATTAGAGTCGACGGGACTGAGAACTAGAGAACCATTTTTAAATGTGACAAGTTTTCTGGAGTGACAAGATGAAATTGGACCAGTTTGACCTCGTCAAACTACGACCGGAGGCCTACAAAATGGCTTCGCCAAACTATCCCGAAAAGTGCTCTTTCCTATATTGAATGTTCCATGCATTTGTCTAGTATAAACGCTAGAGGTTTGTGAAGACGGAACGTGATTTCTCTTTCCGGGTTTCAAATGGTGGTCCCAAACGAAAGCCAACTTTCTAGTTTTAACAACTCTCTACTGTTGTAAACCGGTGTAACAGGGCTCCTATAAGAGTGTCAAAAGGATGTCATATGATCATTTTGGGTCAAACCAAAAATCAAGGTGACTCCTCGTATACCAAGGTACATGAATGAAACTTCACATCTCGTTTCCAGAGTTGCGAAGGGTACTTAGTGAGTCTCGAAAAATGCAAAATTTAACTATTTTAAGCAGGAAGAAGGTCAACTTAATCAATGGAGAGTCAAATTTGTCTAGTCGATAAAACGATATTGGAGCGATCAAAAGGGTAAGAGTTTTCTAGATCATCTCAAAGCGAGGGTGATAGTTCATGGTTTAAAGTAGGCGAGTTATAATGGCTTCGAGAGTTGCGACACGACACTTTATTGTTTTGCAATGAGTTGAAGAGACATTTAACTGTATTAAAAATCTAATAATTTAAAATTCTATTTAGTTGCAAAAGAGAACTAAAACACAAGAATTATGAGAGGTAAGGGAAGAAGAACCATGCCTGGAGAACGAAGTCGGTCGAAGCCGCAGGCTTGGGTTCAGTCTCTTGCTTGGGCACTTCGTCAACCAGTCCTCGAGCATCCTCAGCTCCACCATTTTGCATACACGTCTACCAGGGAAGTTGCATTGCAAACAAAAACATCTTGTTTTCTATGCCTTGATGGTTTTCCATGGTCAATTCTAAAGCTCTTATTTTTGCACATGCGGGGAGGATGCTGATAGAGGTTTTGGAACTGGCTTTACATGTAGCCATTGCATTTGCTTGAAGGTTTCCAAGGCCTTTTTAACCAAATCATTATTTATTTATTTATTTTAATTTATTTTTACACCTCCTGCAATCATTTCTGCCCATAAACCACATTCCTTTCAGGCATTGCACAAACCATTTTGCAAGCTTCACATTTTCATCGTACAGTCTATCAAGGCATTCAAACTATTATGATTCATGAAAACCCACTTTCCAATTTTTTTTTTTTTGATGAATCTCCATTCCTTTTTCCAAACCTCCATTTTGGTACACCGGGAGGATCTTACAAATGTTGCAGTTTGGCTTTACCCTACTTTGATTGCATTTTCTTGAAAATCTCCATGGCCCTTTCAAGAAGTCCATTTTGTGCAGCATGCTGCCATGAATGCATTCCATGAGACCATGTTCTTTGAGGCATTTATTCAAAAGTTCAAGCATCTTTTAAAAGCCATTTTTCATAAGAAGGCCATTTTTGCATATCCTGTTGTGTATGACTTCATCATTGACAAGACATATAAAACGAGAATGCATCTTTCCATGATCTTTTATGTCATTTTGTCAAAGCTCCCAGTTCACACTGGGGTTGTGTATGCCTTCACATTTTGCCTACGTGCCAAACTGGGCACTAAAAACATTTTCTTGGAAGTTTCAAAGGCCTTTCAACAAACGCATTTGTGCATATCCTGCCCTCGTGGCATTCCAAGAGCCGCATCTATTTGAGGCATTTCCACAACAATTCATACGCTCTTCTCACACCTTTGTTGCTTCCACATTTTTACATGCTACATCTAAAGGTGCTTGAAACTCTGCAACATCAACAAAAATGCCTCTACATTCCCGATCTTGCAGCTGTCCACACGGGTCCCAGAGCTCATTTTTGATTTGGCGCGAGAAGATCTTGGCACAGGAGGAGGCATAAGGAAACATGGAAAATCCATGCCGATGACATTTGAAGGGAGGTGCCTCCTTGAAAGAAGGGAGGAAAACTTATGCCTTAAGAGCATGGATTTGAGTAAAATGAGGCCTTCCATTGAATTGAAACCACCTTTCTTTCAGGGCATCTCTTGCCCAGGTGGAGTTTCCCGATGGAAGAAAAAAAGCTACACTCTCCTCTACAACAAAAACGATGGAAGAAACCCCATTTTCCCTAATTCGAGCCTCCATGAAGAATATCAAAGTTTCCCCTTTTTTTTTATTTTATTTTATTTTTAATTTCTTTTATTTTATTTAACATTATTATTATTTCAAAATTCATTTAACTCGTTTCATTCACTTGAAAATCTATTTCATTATTAAAATAATTTAATATGTTTTTCGTTATTATTATTATATTTTAATTTTGTCACGATATTGCCATACGACTCATAAAGTAAATCCTAACAATGATTTGATAGGGTTTACGACCAAACCCGATGATGGTCTGGATAGTCCAAATCAATACCCTAAACATGGAACAACACCATGTATATTATTTATAGCCTGCCCGAAACTACATTTTGACCCAAAACACTAGTAGCGGGAATCGACAATATAATTTATAATATTATTACAACATTATTATTATGATTTTACGGCTTAAAAATAATGATAATAATTATTAATCCCATTAATGTGACGACCCGACAAACTCAAAGAGATGAGAACCAAATTTTCCTTTAACCGTATAACCGTCCATGACACTACGGGGTCCACAGTTTGGGGTGTCGACAATGACTCGAAAGGCAAGAAGGAGAGGGAAGGTGAAAAATATTCACTACGACCTGGACAAGGTCAACAACGGTCAACGAGAGCACACACACACCAGTCTCCCAAGCTTAGAAACAAGGTCGTCATGCCAGGAACAGGGGAAACATTGACAGGGCATTACATTCTCCTCCCCTTAAGAAAGCATCGTCCTCGATGCGACATACAATGAAGAAGGAGAAATGGTAAACAACAAGGAACAAATAAGGTGAAGGCACACGCTAAGGTTAAGATTTCAGACCCAAAAGCACGGTCACGGGGTGGCCCTAGGAACAATTGGTAGAAATTTTAATTTTCAAGGTTCTGTGAAGATTGGTAGTTCTCTCTTATTCATTATTTCATTAATCTCTTTCCATTAACATTATTCTTAATTCAAGTCCTTTAAATTTTTATTATTTTTTTAAATTTTAGTTTATTCATTCTGTGGGTTCCCATCATGAACTACAGTCATAACACCCTACTAGGGTCATACACAACACCAAATTTTCACAACATACTTTTACATACTTTCACGATCGTACCACATCACAAGGGTTTCACCAAACCATGGAATGACAACAAGTAGACCACATAACAATTAATTTCCAACAGATTACGCCCTAGACATAGATCTAGTACACACATATGACTAACAAACAGAATCAACATGTTGATACATATACAACGGGTATCACATGACCACAAAAATCCATGACTATAACAACATAGTTCCAAGACAATATCCAATAGTCCATACCAACCAAGGGAAGAGTCACACCACCAATCATAACAAGTCTAACTAGAACTCACAAGAGGACACATAACTCACTATACCAACTCCACACATAACAAGACATCACATGAAACAAACCCCAGATATCTCCAAAAGTACCAGGTAAAACTCCATATATCTCCTGAAGTATCATAAAGCAACTCCATATACTCCCCAAAGCATCACCAGATAATCTCCATATACCTCCCAAAGAGAAGAAACATAGTGTCAAAACCAAGTCGGGTCACTCAACCATAGAGCCCCATCAAGAATATCAGGTCACTCAACCATAGAGTGCCATAAAGAAATAATATCAGGTCTCTCAATCATAGAGGCCAATCTCCTTTCTCCTTTTAATGAGGTCGGGTCACCCTATGGCCCTAGGCACATAGAGCCCCATCACCCCAACCCAAGTGACATAATAACTCATGGTTCAACAACCCACTAGTTATCTGTAACTCCTTGGGGCGTACCCCCATACAATGAAGTGGGTCCATAGGTTCAACCACTCCATGGTTAATCCCATGACCCTATTCCAACACATTACGACATTAGAACCAACATAACAATCCATTCAAATGCCAAGTGGCAAAATCAAAAGCCTTGGGCTAGGCTACAAAACTTTCAAATATGAAAAGAAAGTTTTAAAACCAAGAAAAACAAATGGCTAATTAGCCTTGGTTAGTGCAAAATCCAAATGTTAATGCAACAATCAAATAAATGCCCAAAATATAAGAACATGTCAATCAAGAAAATGGCTGGTTCTAGCTAAAAAGAGAAAGATTAATTTACGAATAAAATACGTAATGAGAAAATAGCACATCACAATCACTATGTGGCCTCATACCACCACCAAAGGGGTACTCATCGAGTTGCTGGCACTCGGACATCGAGCCTCAGCTCGTGAAAATATACATGTAACCAGAAATGAGTATATCAAATAATGTAACTGTCATCATCTCTACCTGAATCATAACTCCAAACTCCCACAAGGATCAACATAGTCAAAATCACATAGGATTATTCAATGAACAATCCAATAGGAAAGAGCAGGGGACACAAGGTTGCATAAGTTGAGCCTAAGGTGGTGCGCACCCACAATATACTGAGCAAGCTCAAAGTATACTAAATAGATAGAAGTGGATTTTTAGTCTATATAAGACTCCACTTCCTCACTCATACTCGGCTCAAGATTATGAAAACCTGGTCCACGCCTCCTCTCTCCACACATACACTCTTGACAGTTTATCCCCTTAGGGTCGTCTAGTGTAGGGTCCATGACATACACATAACTACATCACTAACACAATGGTAATTCACACACAACAACCATAACGTATTACGCATGGTATATATATACAAGGGTAGATAACACAATCATTACATTCACCGGGTGTAATACATCACTTTACCACATTATGCACCCAAGGTGCAATCACTACACAATAGGGTTCATAGGATCACTGTATGCCCCTATATCACAACATGAACCATCACATATTACACAAATCATACATACAATGGACATAGTAACATCACAACATAACATTCATTTGCTACATACAAAGTGATACACACATTTCTTCAAAACATGGTAAAACATCATGATACAATTCAATTCACTTTACATCAATCCAGTTATACAACATATCGACACACCCACATAACACAATATGCCACAATGCTCCAACACCCCGTCATCCACATTAGAATTCTTTTCACACATTCCAAGTAGTAATCCACACGTGAACTCTTCATAGAATCCACACGAAGGAGAGAGAAAACTCCCATCCCCAGCACATCAACAGGATAACAAATGTGCACTAAGTGACATACACCTCATGTGTTCACACTATCACAAATACGACATAGATCACATCACTCTTAAAACACATTACTCTTCCAATATTTATCACCATCATGAAACACCATCACCATCATGCAACCCATCATGTAACATCATCCCATCATGCAAAATCATCACAACTCCAATCCATCCCAGAGGTTCGAGAGCATGAACCTCGCTCTGATACCATATGTAGTGCCCACATTTTACACACACAAATACAACAGTAAAATACCAGGATAATTTTTTTTTGACTTACATTGCTCACTACACACAACACAACATGGGCTTCAAGTACAAAACTCGACTCGCATACGACAATCACAAAAATCATCGACTCACATAGACACACGAAAATGATGTAGGCATGTTGATGCTACACTTTTCCCAATGGAAGGTTACTAGTAAAGACCCAACCACAAGAACATGGCTTCAGGAATGGCGAACCCACAACACATCATTTCCTTAAATGTATTTTTGGTTAAAGTTAACATTCCAAGGACATTATGAGCAAGGATAAATTTTCTCGTTTGTCCACCTACATTTTCTTAAGTTTATTCCGCGGTTGAAAAATACAATTCGACCTTCTCAAGTTGGCTTCTTATACTTTATATAAATTTCCATAACTGACATACATATTTGGCATAAATCAAATTGCATACAAAGTACTTAATTATCTTATTATTATGTAAAAATATTCTTCTCCAACGTTTATTTGATGTCTACAGTTTTACCCTTACAACTCAAGCGAAAGTGACTTGATGTCCAAAACGCAATAAAAGGATTTGATGGAGATTTAGATATAGGGTAGCTTTTCACCAAAAATATTTCTCGATTCACACTATATTTATTTCCCTACCATTGTTATTATAATTTGAAAACTTATTGAATTCCTATAATTATATATATATATATATATATATATATATACATATCTTTTGTTTTCTCAAAGTTTGGTCGCACCAAGGTAACTTATATTCTTTGCAATGCATGATAAAGTTTAATTAAGTTATAAGGACTCCAAGATTGACCTTAATCCTAATCTCCAATCTCAGTGCAACATTTATATAATATGCTCTTACATCGCACTAAGATCTTGTTCTTAGCGTTGTTTTGAAATCAGGAGTTACATAAGCATTTGACTAACATCTTGAAGGGGTACATGACCGGAAGAATTGTAACTATACATGAACCACGTTCAAGAAAATACCAAGATGTTATTTTGATAGAAACCAAGGTAGCACCGCTGAATCGTTCCTTTGAACAATGACTCATAAGGTGAACCTTAAGGCGGTCTTCAACACTCAACCAGTGTCGGACTGAAGAGAGGACATTCATTTCACGATTACCAAAACTAGAAGGAAACCGCATACTACTCTGGTAGGTTGGACCATGTCATTCCTAAAATATGGTTTCACGCAATGTCGCTAAACCTAATGACTATGACGGTAACTCCAACTAGGGGTTTTATTTACCTAACCTAGGAGGTCTCATCGAGTGCAAAGTTTAAGGTCATTCTACGGTTTAAATTTCTTATATGGTAAAAAGGATCACACATGCAGGAAAACTATGCACGAATATTTTATTAAGGTTGAGTGTTCCCATTATAACTCTTTATTATGTTTTGCAAGGTAAGAAGATAACCCACTTGATAAATTAATTTAATCGTTTATTGAAATATTGAGAAAGTACTACAATATATTAACTTCAATTTCAATTTACTATGTATAAATCAAACCCTTTTTTGCCATACACAACTAAGAAACAAATTGAACCGGTGATTAGATGCACATTTCCTAAGTATCCCTAAAACTAGCATATCATGCATATTAACAAATTTCAATTATAACTTTTTTGTAACAAGAGACTACATTAGACAGTTATTCATTTTACAATGACCTATAAAATTACAATAATAATAATTAAATTACACATCGCCTTTTTTTCGTCGTCATTCTTCCATCCTGCAAAACCCACGTGAGCATGATATCAGCGATAAATCGCTGGCATGGCATCCACCCTAATCAATCATAATTATCATTTTTCAGTTTCCCATTTACATAACAATAATTACAATTTGCAATCGAAATAAAAAGGTCTAGAAACATGTATTCATTGCATTTCATTTTTCTTCATTTTATAAACCTAGGAGAGAGAAAGAGAAAGGAAGAGAGAGAAAACATCGTTTTGTCAAAAGTTCTAATACACACAACAAGTTTCATTATAGTGTTTTAAATAGTTATTTACGTGTGTTAAAAGTTTTCAGGGTGATTTGGCAACCCTACGAGGTCCGTCAGTTTTCTACTTTTACATTTTCTCACTAGCTACAAAACGTACAAAATGAGCTCGGAGGCTAAGAAACTACTTCCAAAGGTTATCTTCCAATGAACACACACACCACGATTAACTTTCTACATGTCCCCAGATATACCAAGAGTTCATAGCAACTGACGGAATTGAAAAAGAGCGAACGGTTTGCGTTTGGCGGCTAGTTTTCGGGGCCACTGGTCGTAGTTCACCCAGTTGTAAAATGACAAAAGTTAGCTCGAGGGCCCAGAAAACCACGTCCATAAATGACGTTCGATGGAGAAGCACGCAACGAGACATCTCCTACTAGTTCCCTATATAAAGAGAATTCATTAGAGTCGACGGGACTGAGAACTAGTAAACCATTTTCAAATGGTGACAAGTTTTCTGGAGTGACAAGAGAAATTGACCAGTTTGACCTCGTCAAACTACGATCGGAGGCCTACAAAATGGCTTCACCAAACTATCCCGAAAAGTGCTCTTTCCTATATTGAATGTTCCATGCATTTGTCTAGTATAAACGCTAGAGGTTTGCGAAGACGGAACGTGATTTCTCTTTCCGGGTTTCAAATGGTGGTCCCAAACGAAAGCCAACTTTCTAGTTTTAACAACTCTCTACTGTTGTAAACCAGTGTAACAGGGCTCCTATAAGAGCGTCAAAAGGATGTCATATGATCATTTTGGGTCAAACCAAAAATCAAGGTGACTCCTCGTATACCAAGGTACACGAATGAAACTTCACATCTCGTTTCCAGAGTTGCGAAGGGTACTTAGTGAGTCTCGAAAAATGCAAAATTTAACTATTTTAAGCAGGAAGAAGGTCAACTTAATCAATGGAGAGTCAAATTTGTCTAGTCGATAAAATGATATTGGAGCGATCAAAAGGGTAAGAGTTTTCTAGATCATCTCGAAGTGAGGGTGATAGTTCATGGTTTAAAGTAGGTGAGTTATAATGGCTTGAGAGTTGTGACATGACACTTTATTGTTTTGCAATGAGTTGAAGAGACATTTAACTGTATTTAAAAATCTAATAATTTAAAATTCTATTTAGTTGCAAAAGAGAACTAAAACATGAGAATTATGAGAGGTAAGGGAAGAAGAACCATGCCTGAGAGAATGAAGTCGGTCGAAGCCCGAGGCAGGTTCGATCTCTTGCTTGGGCACTTCATCAACCAGTCCACGAGCATCCTCAGCTCCACCATTTTGCATACACGTCTACTCAAGGGAAGTTGCATTGCAAACAAAAACATCTTGTTTTCTATGCCTTGATGGTTTCCATGGTCAATTCTAAAGCTCTTATTTTTGCACATGCGGGGAGATGATCTTGTGAGAGGTTTTATTGTTGGCTTTACACGATACCCATTCATTTGCTTGAAGGTTTCCAAGGCCTTTTTAACCAACTCATTATTTTTTATTTATTTATTTTTTTAGGATTTATTTTTACACCTCCATGCCTTAATCATGCCTTGCCCATAAACCACATTCCTTTCGTGCATTTTTGAAAACATTGATTAATCAACTTCCACATTTTACACATACTCATGTCATCATCAACGTATTACAAACTATTATATCATGAAAAGCTAATTAAACCAAATCAATCTTATGTTTTTTTCCATAAATGAATCTCCATTCCTTTTTCCAAACCTCCATTTTGGTACACATCCATTTTGGGAGGATGTTGAAAATCATGGCATTTTTGAGCTTTACAACATTTCTTTGAGGCATTTGCATTGAAAATATCCATGGCCTTTTTAAGAAGTCCATTTTTTGCATATCCTGCAATGAATGCATTCCATGAGACCACATTCTCTTCGGGCATTTTTGTCAAAAGCTAAAAGTTCATCAATAAAGGCCATTTTTGCATATCCTGCATTATCAAAAGACATTCCACGAGAATGCATCTTTTGTATCATTTTGTCAAACAGTTCATGGGTTGTGTATGCCTTCACATTTTTCCTACGTGCTGGGAGGTCAGGCACTAAAAACATTTGCTTGGAAGATTCAAGGGCCTTTCAACAAACGCCTTTGTGCATATCTTGCCCTCGTGGCATTCAAGAGCATCTATTTGAGGCATCTCATCGACAATTCATTGCGGTTCATACGCCTCTTCTACACGCATTTGTTCACATGCTTCCATGTTTGTACATGTGAATCTAATAGAGTGATTGCAACTACAACATCGACAAAAATGCCTCTCTATTCTTGATCTTGATGGGTGTCCCACGGGTATGTGTCCCGAGCTCGAGGGGACGCAGAAGAGAAGAGATCTTGGAAGGAGGCGTAAAACCCAAAACCATAAGGAAACAATGCAAAATCATGGAAGGGAGGATTGAATTTGGTGGAAGGAGGCTTGAAAGAAAACCATGCCCTAAGAGCATTGATTTGAAGTAAAATGAAGGCCTTCCACCTTTCTGAAACCACACATCTTTCAAAACCCTAGTCTCCCCCATGGTGGTGGCGTAGCTACTCTCCTCTCTCCAAAGGAAGAACAACAAAAAAAACAATGGAAGAAAACCCCATTTTTCCTAATTCGAGCCCTAAGAAGAATATCAAAGTTTCCCCCTTTTTATTTATTTATTTTTAATTCTTTTATTTTATTTAACATTATTATTATTTCAAAATTCATTTAACTCGTTTCATTCACTTGAAAATCTATTTCATTATTAAAATAATTTAATATGTTTTTCATTATTATTATTATATTTTAATTTTGTCACGATATTGCCATACGACTCATAAAGTAAATCCTAACAATGATTTGATAGGGTTTACGACCAAACCCGATGATGGTCTGGATAGTCCAAATCAATACCCTAAACATGGAACAACACCATGTATATTATTTATAGCTTTGCAGAAACTTCCCTGAAACTATATATTTTTATAAATTACTAGTATTGGGAATGGCTTAAAAATAATGATATAATTATAATATTATTACAGAACATTATTATTATGATTTTCACGGTTTGGGGTGTGGCTTAAAATAATGATAATAATTATTAATCCCATGAAATCCTGTGTAAGGAAAAGAATAGAGGAGCAGGGTACAAGTTTCCTCTCTTTTAATAAAAGATATTACTCTTACCCAGAAAAACAAAAATCTATTAGAAGCTAACCAAATGCTTTAAAGCAACCATCCACTTAGCGCAAACTGAACTGTCTAAAAAAGACAAACGCATACCAGAAGTAGATGCCATGGATTGCTATCATTACTAGATATGGCCACAAAATCCATATCATGGCATGGCTGGATAACAATATCATTACAGTTAGCTACTGTTTACAAACAATTCACAATTTATTGACAATGTATAAAATTTTCAACAATCAAATATTTTAAACCTTCCAATACAATTTAACTGTATATTTTATATTAATATACCATTGAACCCTCAGAGCCCGGCATGTAGTGCAAAAAAATAAATCTATACCGTAAGCTACGACAGACTCATTAGCATTTGCAAAATTTGGGGAAAAATATAAACAATACAAAATGTTAAATACGGTTAGAAGACACCATCAAAATCTCACCTATGCTGCTTCAACACACAATCATCATAATGATAAGTAAACCATACAAAATTAAAACAGTTGACATGCCTTTACTTGCTTCCACATTTGAACATCCCATTCCATAATGCTTTGGTGGATATGAATACCCTATTTGAAAGCCCTGTTTTTGCAGAGGCTGGCAGTATGCTAGCAAAGACAGCTAAATTAGGGGAAGACAACAAAATGACATGAGTATTGATGGATTGCCATGGTGCTCAACGGAGCTTGGACCAGTAAGTCAGCTGAATGGCCACAATATTTTTATGGACTAAAACATAATAATCATTTATCCCAGAAATCAAAAATATAAATACTAGTAACTATAATTTCATCTCTTCTAAGTAGTGGTCACTGCAACATAAAAATAGATAAATAAAGAAACTATCCATCGAAAAATATCGGAAAGACAGGACAAGATCGCATGGAAAGCAAGATAAAATTGGTAAATGTTTCTATGGAATGCAAAACACTTACTGCTGGCTTGGCCCTTCTTCGTGTAGAGGAAAATCTGAAAAATTCTTGTCCCAGCTCCACCACCTAATATGACAGAACAGACAGTGTTGAGGTCTGCATAGTGTTTTTCAAAGTTGTGCACCTGGACTGTTTATAATCATGTCACATTTCCCTAGAATTATTATAATAGAAATAAATGAGTAGTTTGAAGCAGTAATAAGATTTTTTTGAAATCGAAGCACTTGTAACTCACGATAATTACACTTCCATTGAATGCCAGAACATGTAAATTCTACTAATATTTTTGAGGTTCTGCTAATATTTCTGAGGCATGAAGCATTACAGTTTTTGAAATACAAATTAGAGAGAAAAAGAGATGATTACTGGCTGCATAAGTGTTGGAGGCAATCATATTTTGTCTGGATACAGGAACAAGTATTGCAAATTCTGAAATGCAAACTGGCAACCAAAAGCTATAAAAACTAATTCCCTAATGGCAATTAGATTACCAAACTTTGAAAAACCAATTACACTATATCTGCATAGAAATAGTTGGTCGTAGCCAAGAAAACTGATTGAGCCATACTTTTAGACCCTGAAAGTAAATAATTACATGTCTAAAATGCTCAACTGCAATAAACATTTCATATGTATTCATCAAATGCAATCGACCAAATTAAAAGTAGCCCAAAGTAATGTAAATTTTATGGGACTGTCCTAAGTCCTCTTATTTGAACTTTGAAAAATACATAGGTAGCAGTCAGATTTGCAATCCAATGGTCATAAATGCATGTCATCCATTTGATTTCTTTTACCATTTTGTCAGTTATCATCCTAAAGAATAAGCGAGAATAGAGCAGTGTTGAGGTCTGCATAGTGTTTTTCAAAGTTGTGCACTGGACTGTCTATAATCATGTCACATTTCCTAGAATTATTATAATAGAAATAAATGAGTAGTTTGAAGCAGTAATAAGAAAAAAAAATTGAAATCGAAAGCTTGTAACTCACGATAATTACACTTCCATCGAATGCCAAAACATGTAAATTCTACTAATATTTCTGAGGTTCTACTAATATTTCTGAGGCATGAAGCATTACAGTTTTTGAAATACAAATTAGAGAGAAAAAGAAACAAGTACTGGCTGCATAAGTGTTGGAGGAAATCATATTTTGTCTGGATACAGGAACAAGTATTGCAACTTCTGAAATGCAAACTGGCAAACAAAAGCTACAAAAACTAATTCCCTAATGGCAATTAGATTACCAAACTTCGAAAAACCAATTACACTATATCTGCATAGAAATACTTGGTCGTAGCCAAGAAAAATTGATTGAGCCATACTTTTAGAACCTGAAAGCAAATAATTACATGTCTAAAATGCTCAACAGCAATAAACATTTCATATGTATTTGTCAAATGCAAGCTGACCAAATTAAAAGTAGCCCAAAGTAATGTAAATTTTATGAGACTGTCCTAAGTCCTCTTATTTGAACTTTGACAAATACACAGGTAGCAGTCAGATTTGTAATCCAATGGTCATAAACGCATGTTTTCCATTTGATTTCTTTTACCCTTTTGTCAGGTTATCGTCCTAAAGAATAAGTAGACTGCTGCATCACATATCAATATAACCCTAACTGAATCTAAACAAAGGGATTTTGTAACATATGCATCACCCATACTGAGTTGAAATGTGGGCACAATCACAAATGTTTGCTGGCTTGCAAACCATAGAATGAAATTTTGACCATAACTGAGGCATGAGTTACAAATCAAAGAATGTACAGTAGCAAATTGCAATTGTGCAAATGCAAACACATCCATAAACACCGAGGCATGAGTTACAAATCAGAAAATGCACAGTAGAAAATTACAACTGCACAAATGAAAACACAACCATAAACACCAAAATGGAATGCAAAGGCTCAAATGGATATGCAATCACACATGTGGAATTCAATTGCAAAAGCTAGAATGCAGACAAAAGTGGAAACACTATATTGGCATGCAAAAGTTGAAAACCTAGAATGTGCACATGATAAAAAATATTATCCAAATATTGCTATATATGAACCATAACATGGAGGCAAACAAGATAATTGAGGTATCAGTAGACATGGCCACAACCCCTAGAATACAATCCTTGTTCAATGTTGCCAATAGACAGACAAGAATATGAGGACAACTCCGGTAACATATCTACAGAAATTTTTTTTTTCAGCCAGTGACCCTCGAGCTCAAGTTTGTAACACAAACTTAGTAGGACGTTGAAATTCAAAGCTCAACTGTGATAACATTCTCTGGTGGGGTATATACACTTGCCGTTGGAGGGTGGAATAGCAGGGTATATGCACTAGTTGTTGGAGGGTAGACAATTCTAATGACTTGGGAATTAGACGTAATTGCACAAAGAATAGCCATAGCCTTGCAGATGGTAAAGTCCTATAGTCTCACCTCTGTGTACCCAACATAGGGGTTTTAACTACCCACTTGGGAGGATGGTAACCAAACCCCAAAT
Organism: Taxus wallichiana var. yunnanensis; assembly: GCA_018340775.1. Lineage (NCBI taxonomy): Eukaryota > Viridiplantae > Streptophyta > Pinopsida > Cupressales > Taxaceae > Taxus > Taxus wallichiana. The sequence goes on from CM031240.1 coordinate 23,508,925, forward strand.
CTTGTGTGAATATACAACTCTCAAACCACAGATGCAGTAAAAATCCCAGGCTTGTCAAATTCAACGAGATGGATATCACAAAAAAAGTACTCTAGTTTAAACTTAAAACATCCAAAAGGGAACTGCTGACCTCAAATTTTGTTACAATTCTAACATCCAAAATGCAGTGGGTGCTAGTGTGATGATTAGTTGTTCGGTATATAACTGCAGATTGTTTATGACTTAGCTCGAGTGTTATGCATGGATGCATCCCCAATTTTTATTTGTTTTAAATAATATTTTTAAAAATATTTCTTGCACTTTTACATTAAAACAAACCCTCCCAAAAAAAGTTTACTACAGCAGCCACTATTACATATACAACTCGTGCAGTCCACATGAGAAAGGTGTAGGTCTGGATGTTGTGACCAAGGAAGATAGGTAGTTTCAAAGCAAATTGATGAGAACAGACAAATAAATACCTGTGAAATTGCAAACCCGTGATTGTTCTGGATGTTGTGACCAAGGCAGATAAGTAGTTTCAAAGCAAATTGATGAGAACAGAGTAATAAATACCTGTGAAATTGCAAACCTGAAATCCTCAGCACTGTAATAAATCCTGTGAAATTGCAAACCCGCCTGTGAAATTGCAAACCCGAAATCCTCAACACTGTAGTGAATCTTGTGAAATTGCAAACTTGCACCTCTTCTACTTATACACAAAAATATGTACTCTTAAAAATAGCCCCTGCAAAAAAAAAAAATGACTGTTAAAAATAGCCGCTGCAAAAAGAAAAATGACTGTTAAAAATAGCCGTTGCATTCAACATGCACCCAAAAAAACACTATTAAAAATAGGCGAAAAAGAATAAAATAACTATTAAAAATAGGCGAAAAAGAACAAACTTCCAGACGGCCGTCAAACCGTCAAAATTAGGACAGTCGTAGAAACGTCTGCAGGGGCCTTTCCCATAGGGGAACACCTTTGGCGTAAAAATATATTTTATAGAATTTTGTGTGTTCATTTGGTATTTTAATTATACGCGTACTTGTTGTAGTACTCTCAATTTAATCGAGGTACTTTACAATATCAATAATTATCATTTTTATACAATTGGGTTGATATCATTTAATCGACTCCATTTTCATTTCATACATTTCCACATTCCGATTAGTTTCAAGTCCACTAGGTTAACATCATTTGTCCAATGTTCGTTATTAGCCTTGACATTCTTTGTTCCAAAGTTTTTAGCCTTAAGGATATTATTGTAGTTATATGGATAGTTTCATGCACGATACAATCTCTTAGACACTATCGATGATGATATTGTCCAACTTTCACAAAAGTGTCCTTTTCCCTCTTAATGACTAGTTTTTCAATTTGAGTGTCTTCATAGCTCAACCTAGGTATGAATTTTGGGTTGACATTGGGTGACAATTTGACAAAATGACTCATACATAAATAAGCGCCTTAAAGGCTCTAAAACCCTAGCGACACACATCAAGAACCGAGCAATCCCTTGGAGATCATTACAAAGGATTCATATTCATCCTAAATCTCTCAAGAGGCCCATTCGAAGAGGCTTGCGATATATAATGCAATTATGATCTTTTAATGCAATACATTTACCTTTTATTTCATTTTTGAAACATATTTTCTCTATATTTTGGTATTGGCTTAATTTGTTTGCATGAAGGTATATCACATCTAGTATTAAAAATCTTTTTAGAGCCATATTTTAAAGCACCAATATCAGTTTATAACTCTTTGTAATTATCCACGGTCTACTCTCACCTCGCCCTAAGCAAAACCTTAGTAATAGAAACTGGGTAACAAAAGTGGTGGCATTAAGCTTTTGCCTCAAATATTCCATTTCCATTTCACTTTTTTCTTTTTAGGATAGAATGTTTAAACATTAATAAAAAAACTATCATTATGGGTTAAATGGTTATCATTTTTACCTAATTCCGTGAACTAAAGGGATATGCCTCAATATGTAAACCATAAGACAACAATGTATTTAGAGGTGTTCTTCCATGTACCTTTAGGTATAATGGAATTCCCATAGTTGTTTTTAAATGTAGCCATTAGAAGACATTGATCATTTGTTATTTGTGGTGCCTTTGGTAAGTAGTTAGCACCAAGGAGTTACTTGCAAATGACATTAGAGATAGGATATTGGGCTACGGGTATTGTCTACCCTTAATAGCTAGTGCTCTAAAATATTAGATCAACACTATTTATGAACAAGATAAGTCCGAATGTAAGCCCACAAAAATGAACATGCTAGTAGCATCCCTACCACTTTCACCTGTTGTGTGTGACCTTGGTAGCTACTAACACCCTAATTAAATCTATGTTATGGGAATGTAAAAAAATAAAAAGGATGTAAGGGTTTATAACAAGGGACCGTTATGATCAATTAACTTCCAACATTAACCATTCATAATCAAAATAATGATTTTATACTTGTAATGATTGATAAATGATAAGAATGCTTGCTTAGATACATGAGGGGAGAAAGAAACTTAGGTATACATGTTAGAACATTGAGGATGAGGATGTGGATGTGCAAAATGGTGAAACATGCATATTAGAGACTTGAAATGTTTTGGTACTGTAGACACAAAATCACACACTTTGGGTAATTATCTAGTCTTGATCACATACTACTATTTATATAATTCATAAGTAAGAAAAGTACTAATTAACCCATGTCTTTGGCCACCTTTCTTTTCTTTCTGCTTCCACTTTTGGTCTTACACTCTTACTTGCTCGGTCCGCCCTTTTATACTCTAGCTTTATCATCCTGGACACCCAGCACCCAACCAAGATGCTAGCGTCAAGTGCCCTCATCCCCTCTAGGTGCCCCTGACCCCTTTGTACTTTACTTGCACTTTTTGGGTCCTTTCTAGTTGTTTGAGCATCTTATATTTTTGGTAGTCACCCTTTTCGGGGTTAATTACTAAATTCAAGCAAGGGAGTCATATAAATATAAAGTTATGTGATCTTAATAAAGGACCAAACACTAATTAACTAAAATTAACTAAACTAGGGAAAGTATAATGATAGTTAATCTAATCTAGGAGGACATAAACACTGTAAATAAATGTACTAAAGTAATATAAAGTAATTAAACAATTGACTAATAGAAAATAAAACCCTAATAAGCAATATAAAGTGAGGAAAGAACTTGGTTGGCTATGGATGATGGTCGCAGAGTGTTGTAGTTGTGACAAGAGATTCCGAAGCGGGAATGAATACACAGGGGTCTCGAAAATCATGGATCGGAGGATATGAAAAAGCTGAAGCACCAGGGTGAGGGTACTAGGGTGCCTTGGTATGGTAGAATAGGTGCCCTGGTCTCTGAAAAAGCTTGGAAGTTGATTCTTTCTTGGTTAGAAGATACGCTATAACCTTTGTTTGTCTGTCACATTGGATTTCTGGACTGCGTCGAGTGTATGAAATATTCCAAGAGAAAGAATGACCTACAAAAGACCCAAAAGGAAGTATCAAAACCCTAAAAAATAAAATATGCAAATGAATGGGTCGAATGACCTCAGTTGCCATAATAGTGGGCTTACTAAACTAAGTGTTGCACTACATTTCAGACCCAAATGTAGTTTTGGTGTGTGTGTGCATGTCGTGCCCTAGGTGCTCTTGTGTCAGTCACACTTTGTGAAGTAGTGAGCAATAAATAAATGTAGAAAATGTAATAGTATGTGTGCATGGAATATAATAAAATCCCTCTCACTGTGAAGTGTATGTTGATGCAAATCTCCTAGCTTTGATGCATGGAACTATGTGGATGCAAGTGATGCAATGGATGCAAATCTAGATGGAATGATAGTAGTAAGTGATGCTAAGACCCTCATTATGGTCTCATAACTTTATATTTATAGGGTTCTCTTGCTCTAATTTTGTAATTAATCCCGACATGGATGACTAGGAAAAAGATAAGGATGAAAAATGGCTAGAAGAGGCCCAAAAAGAGGCGAGAAAGTAGAAAAAGGATCGGGGTGCCCCAAGTGGGACTAGGGTGCCCAAGACAAGCCACGGGTGCCCCTATTTAGGCTAAAATGATGAGAAAGTTCCAAAACAAATTGGGCATGTATCTAAAAATGTGCGGGAATGACAAAATAAAAGTAAAACAAGATGGCCAAAAAGGTGGGATTAATTAGTACTTTCTTCACTCAAGAACCTTCTAAATAGTAGTATGAGATCGGGCTAAATAATGCCTAAAGTGCATGATTTTGTGACTACAAGCACTAAGCATTAGCTATTACCACCTAAGGTTGCATCCATCGAGGCATCTAAGAGCTCCATTACATCCACCTAGCACCATCATAAGAGACACAAGGGTTGGTTATTCTACATACAATTCATAGGAGGGAATTTCATTTTATTCCATGCACACATCTATTACATTTATGTACATCTAGCTTATTTTCTTGCTATTAAGTGGGACTCGCACAAGAGCCGCTTAGGACATAATTCCACAAACACACGTATAGAACTACATTGGGTCTAAGATGTAGTGAAACACTCAATCGTAAGTTCACCATTGTGATCAGTTGAGGATAGTCGACCCCTCATTTTGCATCTTTCTTTTTTAGGATTTGATGTCTATTTGAGGGTTTTATAGGTTTATATTTCATTGTAGGTTTACAATGACCTCGATGATCTTTGTGCAATCTCAGAGTGACCAAAGGTGACTAAAGGCGAACACCTTATGACACCTCAAAGGAGGTTTTATGATCTTTCCATGAGACCCGGATGCCTAGAAACAGGCCTAGGGTGCCCACGGGTGCCCTTGTCCCTCTCTAGGGGCCCTAGTCTAGTCTATATGTTTGGATCTACATTTTTTTAGGTCTCTGTATGATTCTCCTACCGTTCTATTCACCTGGTTACCACTCTAACACAGTCCAAATTTCACTACGAATCAACTAAGGCTTCTCACCCTCTCTTTGCACTTAGGGTTTTGTACTTCATTGCTTAGTTTGCTTGGGTGTATTTTTTGTACTTAATTACATATTTATTTTACTTGCTATAATAGCATTAGATTAGGCTCTTATTTACATTTTAGCTTAATCATTTTTGTGAACCGACCGATCAAACCCTTGCTTTTGAGTATGTCTTCAGTTTATCAAGTCATGACTCAATTGTTTTATCCCTCTTTCGCACCCACTAAAGTTTCTGACATTGTTACTATTGTTGTTTTCATGAAAGTCTATACTCAACATCCTCCCCACTTTATTACATATATAATTGATCCTTATTTTAATGTAGTAACTACTCACTGCACTCGTCCTCTTACGAATCCGCCCATTTCAATTCCACCAACTATCACTTCTCTTTGCTCCTCTTACTCTATCTCGCTTCTAAGGGCTATGATATCATTGAAAAACTTAAGAATACGCCTGCTGAAATCTCCCTCTATGAATTATTACATAGTGCACCTGATTTTCATCAAACATTAGAGGTTTCCATTCATTCTATTCATATAGAAAGTGATAATTCTTGATGACCTTCACACACCTCCTCAATCTCCCAAAATTTTTTACTTGATATATCATTTACAAATGATGACATATTGCCATTTGCTAATGACAATCCATGTGCACCTTTTCTTATCACCGCTATTATCAACACCACTTGTATTAAACATGTACTTATTGATAATGGATCAACCATTAACCTATGTGCTCATTCCTTCTCAAGAAATCAGAAATTAATGATAATATAATTTCTAAGAATTCTACTCTTATTCGGGGTATGATTTAACTACTCACACATTCCTAGGAACTATTTCATTACATATTCAAGTCGGGCCTAAGACTGTCCTCATAGAATTCTTCATTATAGATGCTTCATTTCAATTTAATCTATTACTAGGTAGACCTTGGATTCATGCAATGCAAGCAGTTCCATCTATTGTACACCAATGCGTCAAATTATTACATGATGGATACAAACATACTATTATTGTAGATCTGAACCATTCAAATTCTGTCGCATAGACCCTATTATTGCTATGCCTATTCCTCCTTCACATCCTATTCCATATAGTAATATTGATACATATGACATTGGTCAATCTAGCGCTTCACAAGTCTTCTTCCACCACCCCAAGCATTCCGACTATTTCTACTCATACTACTGCAATCATCTCACCCATAGTATTTTCTCCGCTTAGCACTACTGCTCCACTCATTGAGGCTCCTCTCACTCCTACATCTAGTGCACCTCCTACCAATATCCTCGACACAACTACACAACATGAAAATGAAAACATAGATGATTCTGATGAATCGACAACAAAGTTGATATTAGTGAACTTAGTGATGAAACATTGGGAAAACTCAATTTCACTCTTATTGATATAGATGAATCTTATTTCAATGAAACTTTCATGGCTGATGGTCTGGTGAATACAAATTCAAGACCCCTCCTACTAATGCTATGGTACTTTATCAGGGGTCTATCCATACACAGACGCTATTTTACCCTCTCCCCAATAGTCTACATTTATACCACCTCCTTTCACATACATGCTTTTCATCAACAACTCTTATTGGCATCACATCCCATTAGATCGTACTTGATCCAATACTATTTACACATATGATGGTTTAACTAGGCTTGGGTTGACACTCAATAACATTCTTCCAAAGACCTCACTCACCTCATCTTTATCATGGCTATTTTCACATTACGACTACCTATGGTCTTTGGGTGTTCCATTTAGCAGTCTTCATTGCACGTACCCTCGTACTTCTCCACTGACACTCGAAAAATCTTGGCTTGACTATATTAGGGGAACGTTAGATTCCACTCACACTTCTATTAATTTCCCTATGTCATTTGACAATATTAATATTAGTAGTGATTCATCTCCCAGTCATTCTCAAAATCTCACTTGCTAGTATGCACATGGATGTCTGCCAACACCTTTCACTGATGAAGAATATGCAATACATGTGTACAATGTACATTGTAACGACTCTTTATATGATCTGCCTTATAGTATTGCCTATCAAGTCTCCAATGGAGCCCCAGTCGGCCTCGATCTAGACAACAAAAATATTATAGATAGTGGCACTTGATCACGCTCATCCCCACATATTTGGGGGAAATCACACCTATTTATCCCCCCTATAACATCAACACTCGTCTTATACTCTCATCACATCTTACCTAGATCTTCACACACAACATACATGTTAGTATCGTTATTTCCTAATGACACACTCATGTTATTATATTTCTTACACGACTATTGAGGGATCTCTTACACTAAGAATGTCGTTTCATCTTCGCATACCATGATTCACCAAAACCTCTATGTCTAGTCTCACATACGATACAATATTTCATCAATTATCATATTATCTATACACTATCAATTACACTTCATCATCTTCACACCTAACCTATCTTTCTATTCCAAACATCATTCATCAAATAACACACTCATCATCACACACTTGGGGGCATCGCACTTCCCCCCACACCTTTTAGCATTATCAATTTTCATACATCTTACATTCATCATACACATCTTAATAAATTTGCATCGTCATTTCGATGATGTAATCTTGTCTTTGGTTCACAATTGACTATTGAGGGCATCCTATATACATGAACCTCACACATTGCACACTATACACACTACACATTCTCACACACTTGACCATATCAAATATTTCACACTAGACACATTCACAACACATATTTCTAGCATTTCTTAGTCATACTACATATCACACATTACACACCTCACACAACACACGTTATACACACATGACATATTCCTCTCGCGGATCCTATCACACATTAGGTGCATTACTCACTATACACATTCACATTACATCTCTCTTACATATACTTCTACATGTTGTGGTCATTACCCTATGAAGCATTCTAATCCCATGATACATACTCGATTTGCTGAGTATATATATCTCAAATGGACCTCATCAAACTCACACAATTCATCACTCACTCATTCATTCACACACTTACACTCTACACTTTGCGCTTCAACGATCACATATTTTCAAAGTGCACATAATTTAAACCATTTCCCGATGACACACTCTCATTTATAGTTTATTCTTGATTGCTGATGGGGCATATAAAAATGAACCTCGCTGCATACATATGCATCCACTTAGGGGGCACACTACTCCTATCATTCACATTGCACTCCAATCTACCTCACCCAAAACATACTTCATATCTTGGTTGCATTTACTTTGGCTTACTTCTACTTACATGTTCACTTTATTACACATGCTAGATAGATATCTTGTATGTCATTATCTTTATCACACACACATGCACATTCACTTTCCTTTCTAGTTGTGATCACATATTATACAGATCTATTACACACAACATGGATGCTTGGCACAATACCTATTACTAGTCCCACAGAGGCTCTTGGGGGCATCCACTTTCATACATTACAGGTGATATTATTTCATTTTATTTCATAACACATTACTCTATCATATTATAGACACTTTGACATACTTTTTTATCTTTTTAATATGCTAGCGGGTGCTTCATGTGCAACATTTTTTATGGAGGTATTTCTGCTTCCATGGTTATTTGTTGTATTGTTGTCATTGCTTGTCATTGTTTGCTATTGTTTGCAGAAATTTCCATTTGTCTTGTGTGTACACTTGTTTTCTTGTGGCCACTATGGCCTTGTTTATCTTGTGACATCGTGAGTGATGTCCCATGTTTGCAACATACTTTTCACAGTCTACATTGTATTCTTGCGTGTTTACATTACCTACTTGCATCTTGCTTACACATTGTCTACTAAACATACATTTTGTCTTTTACATGTGTGTTTGTCTTTGCTTGTACTAACACTTGTCTCCTAGCCACTTAGTTTGCATGTGCTTTATTTTCTACCAAGAACATTCCCTTTCCCTATACTGAGGTAGAGTTTCAAAGACAATGACCAGTCTTCTTTTGACTTGCTCTAGTGTCTTGCATTCCGAGAAATATTGGGTTAAGCCCAAATTATTATAGATGTGAAAGTTGGTGTTTGTTGATGTTAGAGGTAGGTGTGTTTGTATTTGTATGGTGTTCTAATGTCTTTTTGTTTTTGTTTTGTGTTGTGTAGAGGGACATCCATTCAAGAGAGTTTCATGGTGGCCATCATTTGAGTACATTGCTAGGATTGGGGTTGTTAGATGAGGAGTGGGATGTACTAGACCATGCTAGCTTGTGGCATATAGTGAGGATGGGGATGTGCCCCATAATATGCCTATGCTCAAAAATTTGTGTTAGAGGTGGTGTGTAGATACTTACACTTTTTAGTTATTTATAAGGAGATGATAATTACTCTAGAGGATGTGTATCATATACTACGATTTCCTATCATTGGTGAGAGGGTTCAAGTTATGGCCGTGGATGATGTATAGAGACAAATGAGGGATGTTAGGAGGTAATTTACTGTGGTCCCGAGGACATACAAAGGTCCATATTAGCTTGGATGCTATATTGAGGTCAGGGGTTCCGCGATTGCGGAATTTCATCCTCATTGTGATTGCTTCGTTGATTGTAGTCAAGGGAGGTGGTGTAGGAATCTTATATAAGATGCATGATATTTGTCGTCATATAGAGGAGGATGGGATGAGGTATGCATGGGCATGATGTGCATTGGCCCATTTGTATAGGGATTTGTATAGATTCACACAAGAGGAGCATGGGGTGGTATTGGAGCTACGACATTGCTACATGTATGGGCCTATGAGCATATTGCTATATTGAGGCCGATGGGTGGTCCACGAGGAGAGTGGGCTAGGAAAGATATATTTTTAGGATATGGGTAGGCATTCGTGGTAGGAAGATGGATACAGACACCTAAAGAGTGATGATAGATCACATGGGGCTAGAGGCCGTGATATGGAGGCCATATCGAGACTACATAGTATGGCCGAAGGATGCAGTAAAGCTATGGTGTATATGATGGACTATGTGGTTGGAGGAGAGATTTCGAGAGGTGGAAAAGTTATTTCAGGTGGAGTGTGTATCATGATAGTTTAGTATGGCCAGGATGTGCCCCCAGCCATATATATGGTTGAGGGCTATTAGGGCACCGAGGAGGGCTAAAGCTAGGCCAGGGCCCACATGAATGCAACTAGTACCTCCGAGGGACGGGACGAGGCTGATGCGGTGATAGAGGTAGTAGATATGGATGATGCGGGGTGTATAGAGGCCTACCATGCATGGTGGGTGTCACATTGATGGTTATTTTTATTTTCAATTTTTGCTAATGCTTTGGGATTACCATTGGGAGGAGTAGAGGGAAAGCACATGCCGGAGTGTCGAGTATTTTTCTAGTGATGTTTGATGATTTGTTATTTGGTTGATCAATTATTGTGCCTAAATTTTAATATTTTGATATGTGTTTGTGGGGTGTATGCAAGTTACTTAGGGTGACGAAAATTCGGTGTCTATATTTGCCCCTTTTTGTCAAGTGGTTTGTGATGGGAAAATTGTTGGAAAAAAATGAGCGAGATGATTCAATTTTTGTTTAGATAGGTGCCCCCTCAAAATGGGGGTGATTATGACAAAGTAAAATAATCACCAATTTGAAAAATTTGGTGAATGAGATAGGTTTATATGACATTTGTGTTTTGATTTAGGATGCCCCAAGACTAGGGATGAAAATAGATTGCAAAAAGGTGGAATTGTGTGATCATAGAAGTAAATACTAGGGGAACTAGGGGGTCCACAACCTATATATGTATGACTCATAAGAAGCAATCACGGGAAATGATCTTGATTGGGCATGTTATCCATGATGTATTGAGAGACACATGATTTTGATAAACAATGTTGCCATAAAGGTGGGATTTCATAGCCATGAAGTCAAGTGATAGGGGAACCAATGAGTTTGTGTCCCATAGACATATGACTTACTGGTGATAAGGCTATGAGATCCGAGGTGGAATTTGCTAAGGAAGGCTTTACATTGATTAACAAGTTATGAGAAAATGATAATTGGATAAGGATATGGGGTTGTACAAGTATTTTTTGATAAAGGGGAGTAAATTTTTGATGATTTCTGGATCACTAGCGATCGGGAAAAATCACGAGCAATCATATAGATCGTTGATGATTGGATGAGAGGAAAACATGGATATATAAGGGGCACATGAGGTTCATTTAAACCATTGTTTGTTTGTGAGATTAAGATTCTTAGAGAATTATTAATGTGATGTTGAGTTTGATTGAGCGAGATGGAGGTGGAGGTGGTCGAGTTGGATAGAGACATTAGAGACCCACGTGTGGTGAGGTAGGTGATGTACTCAAGATTTTGTCATCATTTCTCATTTTTTTGACCTTGGCTATGGGATCATTGGAAATTTTGTATGAGATCACTGACGATTCATAAGATCGATGATGATTAGTAGTGATCTCCTATGATAGGGTAGGATCATTATAATTTTTGTTTTGTTTTTGATAGATGTTTAGATTAAGTGATTTTGATTGGTTGTTATATCTGATGTTTGTTTGTCATTTTCATGGATCTAGCAAGATAATGAATACACGTGACATGGTCTCGAAGATCGTGGATGAGGTACATGAGAAGTTGTCAAATGAGGAGTGGGGGCACTTAAAGGTGGTGGGGCTAGGTGGGATGCATCATTACCGATGTATCCATAGGGATAATGGATTATTATTGGATTTTTTCAAGAGGTGGGACCCTATTACATGCACTTTTGGCTATTAAGAGGGGATATGATATTGATTTTGGAGTATGTGCACTAGATTCTACGCTTGTTAGTACATGATGAGCAGATTTGTAGTGTTTTTGAGGTAGGACAGAATGTTGCGATGCAACCTTTATATGGAGATGATGGTTTGGAGGTTGTGTTCTATAATGGAGGATTATCGTACGGGTCTTTATATCATGATGATGAGGAGGGTTGGGCTCTGACGACTATGATGATGTTGGGTATCGACTATTATGACTTGCTAGATTCATTTGGAGGGTGATATTCATGGATGTTGACATGTGTGGTAAGAGATATGATAGAACATAGGGCGGTGTTTTATTGGGATCCTACTTTTTTAGCGTAGGTTTACAGAGAGTTTTTGTCTTGGAGGATCCAATGTAAATTTGGTATTAACGTATCATTTTTGTTAGAGTCTTTGGTGTTACGAGCATATTGCAGTGGCTCAGTCGAGAGGACTACCGTGGATGCAATGCTTATATTTGGCGTATTTAGTAGGTTTTACGAGATGTAGATTGTATCACGTAGTGACATGGTTTTGTTAGAGATGAGGATTACTATAGGAAGCTCTGAATGGTCTACAGGAAGACAGTGTGATTTGGTGGCCATATACAAGCTTCCCAATATGGCAAGAGAAAATGAGAGAGCTAGTGGATATCTAACAGGATAGGTGGGTGTGGGGGTGGAGGGAGGTTGAGTGGGAGTTGATCCAATTTGATCATTTCAGATTGTAGTTTGGTTTAGTACAGGATGTGCCAAAGGAAGCGGTGACCTACTAGAGAGACGATGCTAAGATAAATGCAACAATGCCGGTTGTTAGGGAGGAAGTGGACATAAGCGATGAAGGGGAATTTGGTGTGGTGGTGGATTCCTAGAGAGTGGTGATGGGGAATGATGATGCGGGGGTGACAAGGGCCTACACTACGTGGTGGTAGGGGAAACTAGGTGGTTTTGATAGAAAAATATGAGCTCGTGTGGAGGTGGCACTGAGGAGGGTGGTGGTGAAAAGGGCGGAGAGGGAGAGGATAGGGTGGTCATATTAGTGGCCTTTGTATCTTGTTTAGAGGTGAGAAGGCTACATTGGTAATTGAGAGAGATGGGGGCTAAATCAACATCTCACCATTGTATAGGTGGAGCTTAATCGGGATATAACATACCAAGATTGATATTAGAAACAAAGAGAGGCCTTACAATAGGCCTATGGAGTGATGAATACTTTTTTTTCAAGCGCTGAGCTACAAGTGGTGAGAGCTCAAGCTAGTGGTCGGATGGGGCCACCGATAGTGTGAGTTTTTCCAAATACTAGTCATTGTGTAAGGAGCTCATGTACTATGAGGAGATTGTAGGACAAAGGTTACTTGATGAGCCTATCTACATAGTATACTTGGCGTGGAGGCAAGTGGTGCCTTCGAGGTAGTGCTACTAGTGTTGGTCGGGTGCAAGAGGTCTAGATAGAGGAATAAATAGGGGTCTGGTGGTGATCATCGGAGTAGTGCTCAAGGGGTGTTTGGTTGATGCACATTTAATTTACTCTGTAGATGTAATGTATTTTTGATGTATGAGGCTCTCTTGAAGCCTATATTGATGTATATTTTTATAAATGGGATTTTTGAGACCTATGATGATGTATATTTTTGATACATAGGGTTTTAAGACTCATGATGATGTATATTTTTATATACCCACATATATATGATTATGATTGATCTTGTATATGGTGTTGTTTATGAGTTTGAGATGTTGAAATATTAAATGTGTTTGATATGACATTAGATGTGTAGATGTATTTGATATGTTGATATGATGTGTAGATGTTGATATGATATTTTGATGGTGTTAAAGAGATTAGATGGATTGGATGGTGTTAATGTTAACGTGACTTTAAATTTAGTTATCTTGATGTGTTTTTAGAATGTATTTTAATCATGGTCAAGAGTGAATATGAAATGTTTTCTTTTTGGATTATATTTGATTCATATGTGATTTGATGGTAAATTGAATGTATGACAATGCACTTGAGGCATTGTAATAGATGTTAACATATAACTCACAATAATTTAGTTATATATAGGATCTTGGATATAGATGGAAATGAACTTGTATACCTTCCTAGAACATGGAAAGGGTTAACATATATAGTTTGTAGGGGGAGATGGTTCTCCTTTTAATAGCTTTTAGGATCATGCCCCAACTAGATTTTAATGCACAAACTGATCCATGTGGAAAATTTCTTTTGATGGGAAAGTTGATCGATGCGGGAAGCTTTCCTAGGATGTTTTTGATATTTTGACTTTGATGTGAAGGTTGATCAATGCGGGAAGCCTTTTTGTAATGATATGGGTATCCATCCTTGAGGAGTGGCATATGATTTTTTTTTGATTTTATATATCTATCCTTCATGGGATTGGTCTATATTTTGATTGATAGCTATCCTTTGAGGGATCTGTCTATATTTTGATAACATGCTTACTAAGCTGTCCTTTGAGGAATCGAGTCTATTTTTTTGATAATGCACATCTTGTAGACACCCCTTTTCACCCCTAGGTTACTTGATGCACATCAAACAAATTATCATTATCTATCCTAAGTATCATGTAATTTACCTTCGTAAATCCTATTTACCTGCGTAAAAACCCATTTACCCTCCCATAACCACTCAAAACAACCTAAACCCATTTTACCACACTTATCCCAACCTAACCTCTTACAAATTGAATCCCTAACCTCCCACCATTTCCCAACAACCTAATATCCTAGATGACAAGTGGTTTTAACCATTTTCCATTCTTCCTCTTGTTGGTTTTAACCTCTATTATAAAATTGACGGTGATCTATGATTTCTAGTGATCGTTGCGGACGTTGTCGATTCTATTTAGCCAACCTCTATCTTCCTTATCCGATTAGCCACAATGCATGCATGCAAAGACAAATTGTTTCCCATGTAAATGAAATCATCACGTTTAGAGCTATCGACACCCTTCTATCAAAGCTATCGAGAATCCCACGAACTCCATCAATTCACCATTAAACCTCCTTGGGAGCTCTGTTATCATATAGTCCATTAACAAAGGTTAGTATTATCATTTCTCTCACTTTGTTATCTTATTTTATAACAAGTTACAATCCATAGTTTTTGTTATCATCATCTTATATAGGTTTCCTGAAACCTACCTCTCGTTCAATCATTTATACCACCTATAAAGTACTTATGATATCCACATGGATCACCACCGACCTTCGATCACCCACCCTCGATCGGGCCTTTGGCCTTTGCTTCTTCCATTTAGCTTCCTAGAAAATCCCAAACCTCATTTTTTAGAACCCTATAGACTTATATATACCCTATATCCCATCTTTGTATTATCAAACCTCTCTATATTTTATCGGTGTCTATTTCATTAATCCTTTTACCACATCATTTTTTTACACGATCTCCATTAATCCCAATTGCCATCAATTGGTGTCCATATCTCTTTGCTTCAATTTTGGCCTCACAAACAGATTTGAATATATATTTTTGAGTTTCACATACTCCTAGAATATTCATAGTTTTTCTTTACAACATCACTTTCCTTCTTGCATTCATTTCTATATGTTTTATTCGTACTTTATCAAAATAAACATTTTGTCTCCGATCGCCACCGATCCCTATAATTTATCATTAGGCTAGCATATTCTACTTTTTTATCAGTCTGATTTTGATCTAAAAAATTATTTACAAGAATGGATCTTCTATAGATGACTATTTCAGGTCTGTCTCATCCTATCACTAGCATATACGATCTTTCGATCATCTAGTGGCCATCCATGTGGGAGTAGTTTGACATCCTCCACAAACTCACCTTGTGCGCCATCTCATTTGCAAAAACTTTGAAGATATTGAAGAGTAGTTCGAAATCCTCTAATAAATATGAGAAAAAACCAAGGAGTTAAGTACAATTGTTTGAGGAATTTGAGATTTCTATAACCCTCGCTTAGGTTGCTTACAAAGCTGAACAAGATCTTTCTATCCATCTTGAATTATGAACTATATTTATTATCAATTACCTTATTATGATTATAAAATCAACTTAATTGTATCAAACGTGTTGACACCCTTCAAATAAGTGCATTTGGATTCCTAGGATCCACACTTATCGAGAAACTTATTATCATATTTGTCTAATATCTTTTTTTAGATGTCCTTGCTTACAAGTCTTCTCACTAGGCGAAAGGAGGATCATTTTCACATTGTCCACATTCTACCATCTTGATATTGCGATTGTTGGTGCATGTATTAGTAAACCATACTCATTTGATTTTTTAGTACTTTCAACACTTGATAACACTAACTGAAAACTACCTTAAACATCTTGGCATGCCCAATGGGAACTATTAGTCCCTTTTTATATTAAATTTCCATTTTAGTTTCCATTCATTTTGTTTCCTATTTCGTCTAATTTTTCAGCTTGGAGTGCATTGTTGTTGCTTAAAAATTAAGCAAAAAAGAAGGAAAAGTGACCACAACTACGCTCCTTTCTTCTATCATCTTCTCGTTCAACATTGCATTTGTGTGTTTGTTCACATCAAATCAATATTTCCTTTGGAATTTAAAGTGGACACTCATATTTGCTTGTTCACATAGATTAATTACGAGGTCAAACAATTGGATTCACATAACTACCTTTTGATGCAGGAGCATCATCATGGTGCTTATGAAGAACAATCAAAATTGGAATAAGCCTTTCAAGGCATGAGCATGTGTTAGGATTTTGAATGTGTTTTCCCTCCAAGTTAGTATAAGTTTGAACATTTGAATATCACTATGTAATAAAATCCTATAGGAGAGTAAAAATCAAGGGTGATAGTTGTCATGCATGCATATTTAGGAGTCTACCTACGTAGGAGAAGCATGATAAGGTCATGAAAAGATTGTAACAAGTGGCTAAAATAATATAAGCTAAGTTGGGAGTATCAGTTGAGTCAATATCTCAACTTAATAATAGAGCCTAAGTTTAGAAGATAGAGTCCAAGTTGTTGTAAGTGTGGATCATGCATGTAGAGATGGATAAATGCAATTATGCTAGAGTGAGAGGTTGAATGAATGTGGTGTGTGAAGTGTAAGTACAGGTTGAATTGTGCATGTAAAGAGGAGGAAGACAAATAAACGGGATTTTTGGCATGGAGAAGATAGTATAGTGGGTAGGTTTGAAGGATTGGTATGAATATCTATGATGTAAAACCGTGTTTCAGCCATGAGAGTTAATAAATTTTAGATGCATGAGTCTTAAAATATCTTGAACCCCTCTTCCTACATGTATTCAAGGTTCACAATATATATAATGTATGATTTGGTTAATAAATGTTGTCTGGTTTGCATGATTGCAGAAGACTATGTATAGAGTCTCGAGCGGTGTAGTGAGCTAAAACTCACATAGTAATGAAAAATGTTATTTAGTGATCTAGTGTCAACTTGAATGGATAGATAAATTCATCACAAGCCTAACAAAATTTAATTCATCTCTTGAAACGACGTATAAAGGATTTTATACCCATTTCTCTCCTCACAAGCTCGAGCTAGGGCATCATGTAACTTTTAATTAAACTGATGGAATTGGATGAAAATTGGACGAAATATATGCCATATCATTTTGAAGTATACCTCAAATTTTTAGGAAGAATGGGCACGTGAAGAAAGAGCAATCCACAACAAAAATTTTGGGAGTCATGGGAGCTTTGATAGTGGTGAGAAATGGAAGGTACTCTTAAAATTTAGTGATCCTTCATATTGCAAGGTTCTACAATTATATGGGTGATATTTTGAAATCAATAGATAGATGTTTATGTAGTTTTACAAGATGATAGAGCTTATTTTAGATGACTGTCATGAGATTACATGTGGTCTAGGCTTGCATTTTGACTTTGAAATTTGATTTCTCCAAGTTTGGATAAAGGAACTTGAATAGAACATGGAATGAAGTTTTGTTATGTTTGTGGAGCCTATTTTCATGTTAGAGTGTGGTACACCTTCTATGTGTTACACTCAGGTATTTTTATGGTAGTCCCACTCGTTGGTGAGCGGGTTAGGGGGTTCGGGGGGGTGAAGCCCCCGAAGCAAATTTTCATGGGTGGTTTATTAACCCATGGGTAATGGGTAACCGTTATGGGCTATTTTGGGCCCATGGTTTTTCAGTACCCATTGTTTTGATACCCATTTTGTATCAAATTGCTTAAGCAATTGTCTATTTATATGGTCTTATGCATATGATAGATAGACAAACAAATGTATTGCGAGATGTGTTTTAAATTCGGGTGTGAATTTGGTAGAGTTTGTTGAGCATAGCTCCAAACGGATCTGGGTATTATATTGAGAGAGTGGAGGCTTGTAATAAAATATGAGCAAGTGATTCTTGGTGGACGTAGCCCATATTGGGTGAACCACGTTAAATATTGTCTCTCTATGTTGTGTTATTTATTCTACACTTTTATTTGAGATCGTAATATTTTACGCATATTAGTTTCTCTTTGTTGCGATTACGTAAGGGATTATTCCGCATATTTTATCTCTTATTTCCTAACAATTGGTATCAAAGCTTTGGTTTGGTTCTTGAAGTGTTGAATCACAGGGAAAGTTTTATCTTGAGTGGGAGCTATGGCAGATGATGGAAGATCTAGGGTTGATAAATTCAACGGGCAGAATTTCAGTCTTTGGAAGATGCAGATGGAAGATTACCTTTATCAGAAGGATCTTTATACTCCCGTTTGCCCGAGAAGGTGAACAAACCCTTGAGTATGACAGATGTGGAATGGGATTTTCTGGATAGGAAGGCACTTGGGACAATCTGGCTGTGTCTTGCATCTTCGGTATTATTTAATGTTTAAAAGGAAAAGACTACAAAAGATCTAATGGATGCATTAGGGAAATTATATGAAAAACCCTCTGCCTTTAACAAGATATTTTTAATGAAAAAGTTGTTTAATATGAAGATGTCTGAGAATAGTTCAATAACATATCATTTAAATGATTTCAATATGGTTGTGAATATGCTAGCTTGGTTCAATATAATATGATGAAGAAGTTAGGGCTTTATTAATTCTATGCTCTTTACCCGAAAGTTGGAATAGCACTGTAATGGCGGTAAGAAACTCGGTTCCACTAATTGAAGTTGAAGTTTGAGGATGTTGTAGGGGTGATTCTAAGCGAGGAAATGCGAAGAAAAGATGCGGGAATCTTCTACTTTAGGGAATGCTTTGACAGTGGAAACTAGAGGGAGACAGAAGAATAGAGGAAACCGTGGAAAATCAAAAGATCGGGCAAGGTCAAAATCCAAGAACAAGATTGTATGCTAGAATTGTGGAAAGCCTGGGCATGCAAAGAAGGACTGTTGGGAGCTTCGGGATAAGAAGAAACAACAAGAAGAAAACAAGGAGGCAAATGTGGCAACGAGTAATGTATGTCAGGATGCTTTGATTCTTTCTTTGCATAATATTACTGAATCTTGGGTTTTAGATTCAGGGGCTTCTTTTCATGCTACTCCACATAGGCATTATTTTGTTGATTATGTTCAAGGGGATTTTGGGCATGTTTTTCTTGGTGATGATGAGCCTTGCAGTATAGTTGGAAAAGGTTCTATTCAGGTTAAGATGTAGAATGAGAATACATGGCTATTGAAGGATATCAGACATGTGCCTACATTAAGGAGAAATTTGATATCGGCGGGGCAATTGGGAAGTGATGGTTGTCTTATGATATTTGACTAACTCTTGGAAGGTCACCAAGGTGGTGCTCTTGTGGTGGCAAGAGGTAAGAAGGTTGGAACCTTGTATTTAACCCAAAATAGTACTAATGATTGTAATCTTGTGGCTTCAGATGTAGATACAACATTATGGCACTATAGGCTTGGTCATATGAGCCATAAGGGCATGAACATCATAAAGAAGAATTTTCCTGGATATACAGAAATAGGTTTGGATTTCTGTGAGAAGCGTATATATGGGAAAAAGTGAAAAGCGAGTAAGGTTTCTCAAGGTTGGACCTATGAAGAAAGAGAGTAACTTAGAGCTGGTACATTCTGATGTGTGGGGGTAGGCTCAGGTATCATCTCTTGGGGGTTCAATTTATTATGTTACTTTTATTGATGATGCAACAAGGAAAGTTTGGGTTTATTGTATTAGAAACAAATTTGATGTATTTGATACTTTTGTTAAATGGAAAGCCTTGGTAGAGAATGAAACATGCCTTAAGTTAAAATGTCTCAGGTTAGATAATGGAGGGGAGTATTGCAGTAATGAATTTGATGATTATTGTTCTAAGAATGGAATCTGCAGGCAAAAGATGGTTCTAGGAACCCCACAACAGAATGGGGTGTCAGAAAGGATGAATAGAACAATAATGGAACGTGCTAGGAGCATGAGGATACATGCAGGACTGCCTCTTTATTTTTGGGCAGAAGCGGTGAGCATAGCTGTGTACTTGATAAACAGAGGACCCTCAAGTGCCTTGGATGGAGGCATACTTGAGGAGGCTTGGTACGGTAAGAAAGTTGATTACTCATTTCTTAGAGTCTTTGGATGTGAGGTGTTTGTTCATATTGACAAGGATGATAGGACCAAGCTAGAGGATAAATTAGAAAAATGCACTTTATTGGTTATGGTGGTGATGAATTTGGAGTTAAATGTTGGAGTATTAAAGGCAAGAAAATCATTCAGTCTAGGGATGTGGTCTTTAATGAGAAAGTCATGTATAAGCAACAGTTGCAGGAAAATAGGGAAGAATCCAAGAAAGAATGTGCAGTGGTAGAGGATCTTCTAGATGGGGAAGTGACCCATGAATCAATTCAAGAACCTACTCAACTGGAACCCCAAACTCCTATAGTGAGGAGGTCTTCTAGGGTAAGAAAAGAACCTGAATGTTTTTCTCCTTCTCTTTATTATTTATTACTCACTGATAGTGGAGAGCCAGAGAGCTTTGATGAAGCAATACAGGTAGATGCCAGTAAGAAGTGGGAGAAATCCATGGATGAGGAGCATAAGTCTCTCATGGAGAACCAGAATTGGGATTTGGTGAAGCTACCGGAAGGCAAAAGAGCATTGTGGAACAAGTGGGTGTATAGAGGTAAAGATGAAGGAGGAAAGAAAATATATAAGGCCCGAGTTGGTGGTCAAGGGGTTTGCATAGAAACAAGGTATAGATTTTGATGAGATCTTTTCTCCTGTAGTAAAAATGACTTCTATTAGAACTGTTCTTGGAATAGTGGCAACAAAAGACTTACACTTAGAACAGTTAGATGTAAATACTGCATTTCTCCATGGTGATTTGGAGGAGGAGCTATATATGCAGCAGCCAAAAGGATATGAAGTCAAAGGTAAAGAGGAGATGGTGTGCAAACTGAAGAAGAGCTTGTATGGCCTGAAACAAGCTCCACATCAATGGTATAAGAAGTTTGATAGCTTCATGATGGAGCAAGGTTATATCAGATGTCATTCTGACCATTGCGTGTATACAAAGAAATTTGAGGATGGAAGTTATATTATCCTATGTTTGTATGTTGATGACATGTTGGTTGCAGGTAAAAACATGCAGGAAATAAAAGTACTCAAGAAACAACTAAGTGAATCCTTTGATATGAAGGATTTGGGGGCTGCCAGAAAAATCCTTGGTATGAGGATAACTCGGGATAGGAAGGAACGGAAGCTGAATTTATCTCAGGAAGAGTACATTAAGAAGGTATTGGATAGGTTTAACATGCATGATGCTAAACCGGTTGGGACTCCTTTGGTAGGCCATTTTAAGTTATCAAAGGAGTAGTGTCCCAAGACAGAGCAAGAAAGAAACCATATGTCCAAGGTACCTTACTCATCAGCGGTTGGCAGTTTGATGTATGTTATGGTATGCACTAGGCCTGATATTTCCCATGCATTAGGAGTTGTGAGTAGATTTATGAGTGATCCAGGTAAAGAGCATTGGAAAGTAGTAAAGTGGATCCTTCGGTATTTGAGAGGGACCATGGGGACAGTTTTATGCTATAGTGGATCAAACACCACTTTACGTGGTTATGTAGATTCATACATGGCTAGAGATGTAGACAACAGGAGGAGCACGACAGGTTATATTTACATTGTAGGTGGGACAACAATAAGTTGGATTTCACGACTACAGAAGCTGGTGGCTTTGTCAACCATGGAGGATGAGTATGTTGCTGCCACAGAGGCAAGCAAAGAGATGATTTGGTTACAACAATTGCTTGAGGAGTTGGGGCATAAGCAGGAGGAATGTAAGCTACATAGTGATAGTCAGAGTGCTATACACCTAGCTAAGAACTTTGCTTTCCACTCTAGGACGAAGCATATACAGTTGAGATATCACTTCATCAGGACAAATTTGGAGGAAGATAAGTTGAAGTTGGAGAAGATTCATACCAGTCAGAATCCCGCAGACATGATGACCAAGGTGGTCATAAGGGATAAACTAAAGCTATGTTCAGCTTTGGTTGGCCTTCGCAGATGACAGTGAAGGGTTGAGAAGCTTTCTCAGTGAAAATCATTCTCCAAGTGGGATATTGTTATGTTTGTGGAGCCTATTTTCATGTTAGAGTGTGGTACACCTTCTATGTGTTACACTCGGGTATTTTTATGGTGGTCCTACTCACTTTGGCGAGCGGAGTCGGGGAGTTTGGCGGGGTGAAGCCCCCAAAGCAAATTTTCATGGGTGGTTTATTAACCCATGGGTAATGGGTAACCATTATGGGTTGTTTTTGGGCCCATGGTTTTTCGGTACCCATTGTTTTGATACCCACGGTTTTGTATCAAACTGCTTAAGCAGTTGTCTATTTATATGGTCTTATGCATATGATAGATAGACAAGCAAATGTATTGCATATGTGTTTTAAATTCGGGTGTGAATCTCGTAGAGTTTGTTGAGCATAGCTCCAAATGGATCTGGGTATTGTATTGAGTGAGTGGAGGCTTGTAATAAAATATGAGCAAGTGATTCTTAGTGGACGTAGCCCATATTGGGTGAACCACATTAAATATTGTCTCTCTATGTTGTGTTATTTATTCTACACTTTTATTTGAGATCTGTAATATTTTCTACATATTAGTTTCTACTATTACGATTCTGTAAGGGATTATTCCACATATTTTATCTCTTATTTCCTAACAAGTTTATACACGCTTGGATCTCATCAAGGTATATATTATAAGGAACAATAAACCAAGTTTTACATGGAATGATTTAGAGAAATCAGGTAAAGATGAGTGTAGATTGTTCCTTAAAGATACTAAATACCATATGATCATGTCTTTGTTCACCAAAAATAGAGAAATACCTACAATCAGTTAGTATCAAGGGATCTAAAATAGTGTATCATGGATCTCATAGATGGTAATTGCTCAAGCATAGGGATCACAGTAATTGCATCAAGGAATAATTTAAACTAAAGTTCTATATGGTTGATTTGGTGACTTGAAGCTAAAACAAAGTTAAAGTCTTATGAAGTACTATCATGGTATTGTTGTGATCAAGGCGTAAAGAATTATAGTATCAAGGCCCTTTCACATGTTCAATGGTATTAGGCCATCATGTTAGGTTCCCTCACCGAATCATGGAATCTATAAGCCATAATAATGTATGTTGGGGTTTATAACCTCTCATTGTGGAAGAAGCATATGTGGAGGACAATATAAAATAAGAAGGAATAACCAAATTAGAAGAATCATTGTTGAATGGTTTAAGAGTCACTTAGAACCTGTGTAGGTATGGATCTCTTAAGGAGAAGGTAAGCAAGGTCTAAGAACCTTTACCAAAGCTAAAATCAGATCTTAAACCAAGAAAGAACTGAGGATTCTCATCAAAAGAAGAAAGTTGTTCTTGGATCAATTGGGAATTGAACTTGGTTGAAGCATGATGTTGTAGGAATAAACCAATCTAGAAGATGTAATTAAATTACATGTTGTAATCTTGGGAAATAAATAATAGGACTGCCATTAAAGGATTGTGGGTATTTTTATAATAAAATGTTCTTGAGTTTATGGTTGTCATGACTGGGCTATATGGAGTAAGTGAGCTAGTATTGGCATCATTCACACACAACCAAACCACATCAAACATAACTTGCATCTAAAACACTCCTTCCCAAGTGGACCTACTTGGATTTCATCACCAAGAGGATAAGTTGACTTAGTGTTTTGGTTGAGTATAAATAAGCTGGTGGGAGGTATATTGGCTAAGAACCCAACATCCTTATCACTGCGAGACCATGAAGTGAGGGTTAGGCCCCAATACTACGCCTTGTATTGACCCCAACAAAGATTTGGGCCTCACGTACCTTTTAGTATATCAAGGACTCTATCCTTTAACATCACCTGAAACCAACCTTAGACTACCATTTCCTAGTACCTCTTCAACCATTTTTCACATTTCATCTTTTCTTAATATAATCAAGATAATAAAAATCCTCTTGTATGACTTGTTTTTGTTGTTATAATCAACCACTTATCTTTTCTTACTTACTTTTTAGTGATTATTCATTTAGTTTATGGTTCTAATTAGACAACACTCCCATCTACAAGACTCTGATAAAATGACTAACCATTTCCAACAGTCCTTGGAAAATGTCCATTCTTGCCTTCAAGACATTTCATGTATAATTGAACAATATAAATCACATCTAATAACACATCAAGAACACCCACACTCTCTTAGCGATTAATAGGCCACATCGAAACCTAAACGCATCCGGTTCCCATTTCTTCAATAAATGGTGATCCAATATTGAATGCTTATCTTTCTTCTTGAGGTGTTTTCCTCTAATAACCCACAGCGAAAAACAACCTCCTACCTCTCTGTCACTTTCAACACTTCCCAACTCATTGACCCTAATCACAAGGTGATTATTCAACAACTTCATCCTTATTCCACTACTAGTGGACCAGAAACATTGGCCCCTACGTTGTCAGTACCTATCATCACTTTTGACCTTAATGTTGTTTCATCAAAAGATACCAACTAAAAAAATCCATCTTCCTCACCGGATCCCGAATCGGCTTGTCATCTTCACAAATTAACACAAACACATCCCCTTCCACATCTATCCCCATAGATTCTGGTGTCTCTTCTACACCTTTTATGAGCTTGGATACCATCCCTAACACAACCCCTCTTATCCCATCACAACAACCAACCTTTTTAGTTCATATTTTAGTCATGTCTATCCCCACATTAATACCCCTTATCAACATAAGTTCTATTGCTAGTACACATCCTTCTTCACAACATGTATCGAATTCCCCTGTTTCACAAATTCATACTCACTATATACCTTAACCATCCCAACCACTCATCAACACCTCTATCCCATCTCAATATATACCACAAAAATATCAACCCCTTATCCATACTTCCATCCCCTTACAACATATACCACAACAATCTCAACCCCTTATCCATACTTCCATCCCATCTCAATATATACCCCAATAGTCAC
Source organism: Taxus wallichiana var. yunnanensis (assembly GCA_018340775.1). Taxonomy (NCBI): domain Eukaryota; kingdom Viridiplantae; phylum Streptophyta; class Pinopsida; order Cupressales; family Taxaceae; genus Taxus; species Taxus wallichiana. Next base: position 23,534,136 of record CM031240.1, read on the forward strand.
AACCTTTTATAAACACCTCAATCCCGATCCAATATCAATACATCCAACCCTCACAACCTCTAGTTTCATAGCCAACATATAACATTCCCACGAGTGTTCCTATCTAACATAATATCCCTTTACCGTATCAATTATATCAACAAGAAAACCCACATACATATAATCAACCTAGCCCATCATCATTCAACCATCAACAACAAACACAAAATGATCCTTTACAAGCACTAATGAATAAGATATCAAGTCTAGAAGTTGCCTCTATGGGTCCCAAAAACACCTTATCCTAAAATCAGATTTGTAACAATCCCATTCATCCATCCATATTTTAAAAATCCTCTCCTCCTCACTAGGAACTCCTAAATTTCCTTAAGTTCCCTTGAGGATGGTAGAGTCAAATTTAGATAAAAGAAACCTAAACCTGAGTCCTCGTTCAAACCTTCTTCCAGTCATGATAAATCTAAAACTTCAGCAAACATGGTTTTTGTAAAAATACTTCTAAAAACATTCAAATCTAGAATGCATCGACCCTCAACATAATTATACACTCATCAGAGAATACTATAGCACAATTTTTGATAAAATCCTAGCTGCATGTATGATCGTAATTCCTCCTATTCTCTTTATCGAAACATATGTTTCAAAGCCCTCTTGGTATCAAGAAAATGATTATTGTAAATACCATCGAGTTAAGGGTCATGACATTGAAAGGTGTCATTCATTTAGAAATGTCCTTCAGGACCTTATTGACAAATGTGAGTTGTAACTAGATAACCCAAATGCACCTCTAAATTAGAACTTAGATGTCTTTAAACAACCCTTTCCAAACCATGCCCCATCCACTAGTCAACCCCAATCCAACGTCATCCACTCTCATCACACCATCAACACTATCAAATATCAATCACCCACACCTTCAACATCTAATGATCCTATCATAAAAGCACCATCTAGACCATCTATGTATTCAATGTCTAATGTTTCTACCATAGAAGGATAAACTAAATCATCCACACTACCAACACCTAATGTTTTTGTTGGTAATTTGTGGTCGCTTGTGGAATAGTGCTATGATTCAATAACATACCAAATCATGCACATAGGATCTAAACAATTCCCCAAAATATAAAGCAGTGGAAGTATAAACTAGAATAATCTGAATCAAAACAAATTACACACACATAAGACATCATGTACCATGGTTCACCCAATGTGGGATATGTCCACAAAATATAGAGATCTTAATATATATAATAAACAAGATTACAAACCAACTCTTCAATACAAGGGTGCAATGCATCTCTCGAAGAGTATCTCCTCCCCTCCTCCATATCTATAAATGAATATCCATGAGTGCACTAAAACCCTGCCTCCAAACCACCAACAGATCTCACATACCAGAACTACTACATCTACCACTATGCACCAAGCTCTCTTGTGGATATGAAAACAAGACCTTTCACAAGGTTCTACCAATGTGCAACCATATCTATGCACCAAGAAGTAAGTCTCTCCTCCATCTCACTACATCAACATGTGCATACAAGAAGACAACCTCCTCTACTATATCTGGATACTATATGTACCCAAAATCTCTCCAACGAGCTACAATACTAGATCTACAATGGACCAAAAATATAACATGATCTCATGGATCTACAATACAAGATATCACAACAACATGTGGATCTACAAGATGAAAGACTATGCTTTGCATACTATGTAAGCCATTACATTGAGACAAGACAATACAAAGGAAATACAATAGAAGACATAACCACCTCTCACCATTCAGATGTACTTGCTATTTCCTTTTGTCTAGCTTCTCTCCATTAAAGATTTGTCTTCATGCAACCTTTTTCTTCTTTTTCTTCTTCTTCATCTTCAACCAAGGAGAATTAACATTCTTCCTCTATCCTTATGTTCTAACCCTATTTTTCTAGCTTATATAAGCTTATAAAAAATTAGGGCACCTTAGCTATGCATTTACAACCATCTAATCACTTTTACAATCAACCATTAGATCAAATCGCACGTCTAAAATAAAAACATAAATGCACAGGTAAGTGGTGTCAGTTCCCTGAACAATGTTGGTTCCTCTCGGTGGTGACGCTAGTTAGCCAACCAACGTTGGTTCTTGTTTAAACCAAGTAAACCCTAAATAAATGCCTTTGTGAAGCAATTCAGCTCCATAACTTAATAATCTCCCACTTGGAGATAAATTGTTGAACTGCACTGCACTGCACATCACCGTCCTTTACATACCATGAAGACCATGTATTCTTTACATTAAAAATTCTCTCAAATGAAATTAGGAAGATTAAACCATATTCTAAAACCAAGAAGATAAAAAACATGTGAATTACCATATACATGCACGAAGCTACTACTGATCCATGATACATGAGTTATCCATACATAAAGCTCCCACTAAATCATAACTCCAAGCGTCTCATGCAACCAAGCCACCATGACTAACATATATGTAAGAGCTCCACCTCCAACTGAAGTATAAGCTTCAATCATAACCACAGCCATACCAACCATGTTCTCCAACCATCTATCCATGTCTCCATGCAACCACCAATACAACTGACCAAAGACAATTCAAACTGTAATATGCATAAGAAAAAACAAGAACCTGATCAAAGACAACCCAAATAAACTCTACATGCAATAGTGGGTGATCAATCCACAAAATCTGAATAATTCAAAGAATCCAAACACTGCGATCTACAAATCCAACTCTGCATAAACAACTTGCATGTCCAAGACAACCATATGTAGATAAAATATCAATGGAGTAACATAGTAACAAGAGGTAATACAAGCATCCCTAATCCTACTCAAGGCATATCAACCATGCCCATAGGAATCCATGAGCAAAACAAACATCTGCATCATCATAGACTCATAAAACATAATCTATACACGTGTATAAACTCACCATGTACATCCATCCATATCACCGGGGCTCTCTAGAAGCTCCATTCTGTTACCTACTAACTCCAAATCCAAATATGAATCTTGTGCTCATCAATGTCAACAACAAACAACCATGCTACTAATAAATAGTGCAAATACCAACAAACATGTCATTAACATATTCTGCACAACCATCCAAGATGAAAGAAAACAAGGGCACCATCCAAAAATGGTAAATAAACAATGTTATCAATCCTTAAGCCTAACCAACCACGCTTGCCAGTTGACATCGGTCAACTCGACCAAACATAGTTCCCAAATGACCAATGTTGGTCTCTCGTAATGATTAGATTTATTTCTTTTTCCACCCTTCAAACTCAAAAGTTTCTCTATCATATAAACCCAGCTGAATCAACCATCAATTGTCATCCCATAGGGATATCCAAGCACCAAAAATAAAACCAGAAGTGACATCACCATGTAATGAACACAAAATACCTATAAAATCGTGATTGTCCTCCAAACAACTTGTGCCTCATGCCACTCTGAATAGTAGCATACTCCTCTCACTTTGCACGTGCATCTGTGTCCAACCTGCAATGCCAAAAACCATGGCTTGATCCCACTCAATATGAACTCCCTACCCTACCTCTAATAACAAGCTCAAAATATCCAATATATATCAGTGAGAAATAAAACCAGATGAAAGAAATATAAACTTGATTCCCTTCTTATCAAAGAATACTTCTACATCATAGAAGTTTGGACTTCTTGTGAAGTAGGTGAATCACCTTCTTTTCATCCATGTGTACTAACATCTCCATTACCTACAACTATGTGTATAATCATGAATTTTCATTGAAGATCTCATCCTTAGACTAGATAACCTTGTCCTCAAGATTCCAACACATCCCAGAAATAAAAGTCAAACCCACCAAATATCCATGGTACAAATTTTTACTTGTGCACACAATCCAAACATAATACCAATTGCTTCAAATGAAAGAAATAAAACACGAACCATAAAGAGATTCCCGACCCAAAGTCTCATTGGACTAACGAAGCCAACTCCATCCTCTTTTATGATTCAAACATTGAAGTGATCTTAATCTGAAAATGATCAAGTTTTTATTCACCTGATCTCGGACCCCTATAGGCTTATTTTATTTGTTGATAATTTTCTCCTTTTAAGTAATCAATTTAAAATTAATGCAAGCATATAATGACAAATTACACAATGATTGATTACAGAGTTTGAAATTACCTACGTCTCTCGGGTTCTTATCAAACCATTCCACTAGTCAAAACTTGTAAGTTACAATAGTACTTTCACAAGAAAACCTAATGGAAAATATTAAGAACTTGCTTAGAAGAATAACCAGACCTTCAGATGACAAGGGTGAAATATAGCACCCGACTTCCCCTTTCCTAGCATATTTGGCAAGCTCTATGGCACCAGCTCCACTATTCGGAATCCTCCATATCTCGATCAGCCTTCCAGACGCTTCGTAACAGCCCTATGACACTCTTGTCAAAACTCTAGGCTTCACAATAATTTGGTGTGGCGCTATGGGCCAGCTAGGTAGTATTAAAAACTCCTAGTCACAATAATTTTAATTTACTATTGCCTAAAAAATAATAGGTCAATAATAATTAAAATAATAATGCCTAAATAAATTAGGACTTCACATAACTATGTCATTGACATGACATCTAACTCTCCTCTTGGATCGATCTTCGCCTTTCGAGCTCTAGGAATGAGCTTCCAAGTTGTGTGTGTGTGTTTTTACAAAGAAATGGGTCCCCTATTTATACCCAAATGGGCCCCTAAAATAATGCATGTAAAAAATATCCTTAGGCTAATATTAGCCTCTCCATAGCATTTGGATGGGATTACATCCCATATTGGGTGGCATAAATTTTTAAGTGGGTTATCCCACATAATCCTCCAATTTCCACATTGATGTGGATGCATTATTTAAGTGGGTAATATCCCACATGGGGCAGATTTTATTTTGCTAAGGTTTTAATAAACCTTATCCTTACCTCCCTTTCACATGGGCTTCTCCACGCATGGCTTTGCCCCACCGCTTCACCTTTCCACGTGGATGCTTGCATAGGTGTGGGGGCAGATTTAACATGGCCAAGTGGTGGCTACTATTTAATGCACCCAATGTGTAGGACAAGCGCTTAACAAGTTGGGATGTCAATCCATGTGGGTGACAATGTGGTCTCACCGAGATAATAATAATTTCGACCCATACATTGTGGTATAGAAAAAAATAATTAACTTGGTCATTAGCTCAATGTGTAACTCAATCCATAACACATAGTCCACTTGTCATCTCTCGATAGGAAAATCGAGTGAATTTGACGAGTGGTGGTAAGCCACGTGGTGGATTGTGGACCCACCATGTCACGATAACAAATTAGTCCACACGGCGGTCGAGCTCCCCTCCGTTAAAAAAGTTGAGCCTCTTGCTCCCATGAGCTATATTATTTTATGACCATTGAAGACTGGAGATCAAAAACCAACAAATGACTCCTTTTGCCTTTTTCCATGTGTCGTAGTGCCATTGGTCCAATATTGACTGTTGACTAGAGTTGACTTTCATTGACTGAACTTTGACCGAACATAACTAGAGCTCCCAATGTTTGTTTGTTGCATTCTCATAGTCGTCGGAAAGCTCTTGACATTAAAAAGATATTCTTTGACATAGTTTAGGGATGTTTAGGGAAATTTTTATATAAAAATTATCCCTTGATCACATATCCCCACTGAGAAAGGCTTTTATCCCAAAAAGTTTATATTGGAACATTTTTCCATCCTATCCTGAATCTGGAAACTCTGTTGCCACCTTAGAAGCGCTGTTGTAGTAGACCCTTTTGTCTCTTCCCTTGCAACCTCCTCACTTTGAAACTTTGTTTCGATCCTGGACTCGTGGGTTATCGACCCACGATGCTCCCCTCGCGCCTACTTTGATATCCGAAGAAGACCTCCACACCTCCATGTTGTATGGTGCTAAGTTTCTGAATGAAACTTCAACACTCCTATTGTACGGTGCTAAGATTCCAGATATATGACAATAAGGATCTTCTTTTACTCTATAACACAACACCTGGCTCTGAGTTGATTCCATAGAATCCAAACTAGTTCAAGGAACTCCATGCTATTTAGAGCTATGATTGATTCGATGTTGATAATGGAAAATGAATTTTCCCTTTTCAGACCTCAACGCCTCCACTGTGTAGTGCTAAGTCTCTTACAGACCTCAATGCCTCTGCTATAGCCTCAATGCCTAAGTCTCTTATAAGTCCTCAACACCTCAACGCCTCTGCATGCAGTGGTAAGTCTAATGATCAGCTACCATTCGAATGTGTGGTCGTAATGCCTTGACTTTGAATGATGTTTCGAGCTAATATTTTGAGAGATCCTTTTGTTGACAAGCAATATCAGGTACCATTATGCTAGATGCACATGATGGCCTCTTCACAGAATGAAGTTTCGACCCGACGTCAATGCCAATCTATGATTCAACTACCATTTTGTTGCACGATCACAATGCCTCTACACAGAATGAAGTTCGAACTGACTCTTGTAAACTCTACTATCTACACAAATGACAGATCAATCTCAAGATTTATATGAGTTAAATCCTATATCCAAGTATAATGAGTACTCACAAGTGATTAGGAGATATATTTAGAGCATTAATCAAATTTTTCTAAGTAAGAAAATCCATTGAGTATGGTAAACCTTTCTCTCAACATTTTCTCACAAAATATGATCTCCAAATAAATATTGCATACTATTCATCAATCTGAATTATGCAATATATAATTGAAAAATTGTTGACTTACCCATTTTAAAGGAATTTCACTTTCAGGTATTACCTGGTCCTGGGTTGAATTGTCAATTGGTGGTGGAGTAGAAACTCTTTTGCCTTTGTAATAGGCCTCCATTCCATCTTTGGCTTGCCATTACCCTGATGGCGAGATGGATGCAATTTCAGTAATTGTCCACCCGATGCCCATTCCTCTGGAAATGAGCATAAAAATTCCTCTTAATCTCCTTCTTCTGGGATGAGGAACTCTTTCTTCCATTTCTCGACTCTGCATGATGAGATTGGTCTTTCTGATTTTCCTTGTTCCTGATGAACGACATCAACTTCTTCATCAATGTCCTTCTCTTCCAACATCTGGCCACATAATGATTATGCAATCCAAAAAAGTACATGGAAAGGAATTCCACATCTTCTGAAAATCATAACCATACTTCTTAAGTTGAAAAAGTGGATCAAAATTTTTATTGTGCTTATGATTATGGTAAGAAACTAGAGGTGGAATCTCATTACCTCTTCGTTGATTTCTCTTACCACATCTTACCTGTGACGATGAAGCACAACTTTCTTGCTCAGAATCTTCTTACAGGACTAGTGGGGTATTCACTTTGCTTTGAAAGCTTGTCTTCCATTAGCATTCTTGGAGAATTCTCCAATATCCATTCCCCACTAGGAAAACCTAAACCTACAAAACGAGGATGATCCTCGACCTGTATTGGGTTAGCAATGCCTTGGCCATTTTTACCTAAGGCCTCTTCCATCAAATCCATTTTAGATAATAATTTGGATCCAATGCCTCTAGTATGCTTTTCAAACAAACCAAAGACTTCATTACTTGAATCTCCAAAACCGAATGGGAGGAAGAAGAAGATTCCAGTGGTGAACAACTTATAATGTAATCATCTGCCATGGTCTTTGCATATGAAGTTGAAGGAATTTCCTTATTTTGATCACCACATTGCAACCTTGCCAAGAGCTCATCCTTGGTTTGCAGTTTTGATTTCAAGTGAGCATTCTCCTCTTCAAGGAGTAATACATTGATCGTAGGAGAGAGTTCTCTTCTGGATCTAGTGATTATAAGCTTTAACCTCATCGAGCTTCACATGTTTAGACATCTTGTCCATAGTGCACTTGTACCTGTTCACACAAATTGAACCAAATACACCAATCTTGAAGCAATCACTTTGTTAATTAGATTTATTAAAGTAAAAAATGGAGCTAAACCAACTCTGATACCAAACTTGATCTGAAAATTATCAAGTTTTTATTCACCTGATCTTGGACCCTATAGGCTTATTTTATTTTCCGATAATTTTCTCCTTTTAAGTAATCAATTTAAAATTAATGCAAGTATATAATGAAAAATTACACAATGATTGATTACGGAGTTTGGAAATTGCCTACATCTCCGGGTTCTTATCGAACCATTCCACTAGTCAAAACTTGTAAGTTACAATAGTACTTTCACAAGAAAACCTAATGGAAACTATTAAGAACTTGCTTAGAAGAATAACTAGACCTTCAGATGACAAGGGTGAAATATAACACCCGACTTCCCCTTTCCTGGCATATTCGGAAAGCTCTATGGCACCAACTCCACTATTCAGAATCCTCCAGATCTTGATTGGCCTTCTAGACATGCTTCGTAACGCCCTATGGCACTCCTGGTCAATATTCCAGGCTTCACAATAATTTGGTGTGGTGCTATGGGCCAACTAGGTAGTATTAAAAACTCATAGTCATAATAATTTTAATTTACTATTGCCTAAAAAATAATAGGTCAATAATAATTAAAATAATAATGCCTAAATAAATTAGGACTTCACACAACTATGTCGTTGACATGACATCTAACTCTCCTCTTGGCTTCGATCTCCACCTTCCAAGCTCTAGGAATGAGCTTCCAAGTTGTGTGTGTGTTATTACAAAGAAATGGGTCCCCTATTTATACCCAAATGGGGCCCTAAAATAATGCATTTAAAAAATATCCTTAGGCTAATATTAGCCTCTCCGCTAGCATTTGGATGGGATTACATCCCATATTGGGTGACATAAAATTTTAAGTGGGTTATCCCACATAATCCTCCAATTTCCATGTTGATGTGGATGCATTATTTAAGTGGGTAATATCCCATATGGGGTGGATAAGGTTTTAATAAACCTTATCCTTACCTCCCTTTCATGTGGGCTTCTCCACGCATGGCCTTTGCCCCACCGCTTCACCTTTCCACGTGGATTCTTGCATAGGTGTGGGGGTGGATTTAACATGGCCAAGTGGTGGCTACTATTTAATGCACCCATTGTGTAGGCCAAGCGCTTAACAAGTTGGGATGTCTATCCATGTGGGTGGCAATGTGGTCTCACCGAGATAATAATAATTTGACCCATACATTGTGGTATAGAAAATAATTAACTCGGTCATTAGCTCGATGTGTAACTCGATCCATAACACATAGTCCACTTGTCATCTCTCGATAGGAAAATCAAGTGAATTTGACAAGTGGTGGCAAGCCATGTGGTGGCTTGTGGACCCACCATGTCAGCGATAACAAATTAGTCCACATGGCGGCCGGGCTCCCCTCTGTAAAAAAGTTGAGCCTCTTGCTCCCACGAGCTATATTATTTTATGACCGTTGAAGACCGAGAGATCGAAAACCAACAAATGACTCCCTTTTCCTTTTTACCATGTGTCGCAGTGCCATTGGTCCAATATTGACCTGTTGACCATAGTTGACTTTCCCATTGACTGAACTTTGATCGGACATAACTAGAGCTCCCAATGTCCGTTTGTCACGTTCTCATAGTCATCGGAAACCTCTCAGAAAGATATTCTATATTGACATAGTTTAGGGATGTTTAGGGAACTTTTTATAAAAATATTATCCCCGATTAGATCTACACTATCTCTTCCATGTACACTATGTACAAGAAACTCAATCCTCCAAAATAGGAAGCTGAACCATCCATGCCCTCTTTTGCTGTAAAAATCCTTTTACTGAGATAAGATGCCATAGAGATCGACCTTAGTCACCCGACCGGTACCGGTCCTCTCTGGTGATTCGGTTCCTTGGGCGATGTTAGTCTTCTTTGGAATGAACACAATGCCATAAAATTGGCATAATACACCAAACCAGGTGCCTACTCCAACCAAAACCGATAGTTATGTTGAGTCAGTTATTTCAAGAAGTACCCAAATATTGTAAAAAACACTACAACAATAATCCATGTAATATAAAACATCATCAAGATAAAATACATCACCTTACGCATTTGCAAGATACTCAACCGCATCTTGATTGAAGAAAATAATTCTCGATGGAAGCCCTGAATTTGTTATGTGCTATTGCATCTCTCTTGAAGCCCGTGCATCTAACTACACCAAGGATGTATAATTTTTCCTCTATCTCATACTCATATCTGCAATCCCAAACCATGTATGTGCAACTAAAATATATAAGCACTGCAACACCAAGATAAAACCATACCTCGTAACTTTGGATCTATGATATGACCAACATGCTTATGCCTCTAAGAACTAGGGACACCTCAGAAAACAAGCCACATTCCATGCATCTCTCAATTTATTCAAATATGTGATTTTCTGTTTAAAACTAGGTTTCCCAAGAATCGACCACAATCACCCTATAACCAACCACGGTTCTTGTGTAACCAACCACGATCCCCTGCTAACACTTGGTTACCACCTAGCCGACATTGGCTTCCACTTGAGATTTAAATATCTTCCTGCGATTTTAACATCACAAAAAACAAACCTTGCTCTCATACATTTGTCAGTAAACCACTAACAATATACTAAAGCAAAACCTTGCTATGAAATAATCAAGTTGTGATACCAGTTTTGGTATCAAATAAGATAACAAACCACGCTTTGATACTAGTTGTTGGGAATTTGGGATTGTGGAATAGTGCTATGATTCAATAACATACCAAATCATGCAAATAGGATCTAAAAAGTCCCCAAAATCTATAAAGTGGAAGTATAAACTAGAATAATCCAAATCAAAACAAAGTACACACACATAAAAATTATGTACCATGGTTCACCCAATCTGGGCTACATCCACCAAAGATAGAGATCTTATATATATATATATATATATATAATAAACAAGAGTACAAACTGAATCTTCAATACAAGAGTACAATACATCTCTCCAAGAGTATCTCTTCCTCTCCTCCAGATCTCTAAATGGATCTCCATGAGTGCACTAGAACCATGCCTCCAAACCACTAGTAGATATCACATAACTAGGAACTCTGCATTTGCCCGTGCATCAAGCTCTCATGTGGATTTGCAAACAATACTCTCACAAGGGTCTACCAATGTGCAACCATATTTGTGCACCAAGAAATACGTCTCACCTCCATCTCACTACATCAACCTCGTAAGAAGAAAACTTACTCTACTATATATGGATACTATCTATACCCAAAAGCTCTCCAACGAGATACAATACTATATCTACGATGGACCAACAATATAACATGATCTCATGGATCTATACTACAAGATCTCACAACAACCTATGGATCTACAAGATGAAAGACTATGTGCTTTGCATATTATGCAAGCCATTACATTGAGACAAGACAATACAAAGGAAATACAGTAGAAGACATAACCACCTTCTCACCATTTAGATGTACCTACTATTTCCTTCTATCTAGCTTCTCTCCATTGAAGCTCTGTCTTCATGCAACATTTTCTTCTTTTTCTTCTTCTTCATCTTCAACCAAGGAGAATTAACATTCTTCCTCTATCCTTATGTTCTAACCCTATTTTTCTAGCTTATATAAGCTTATACAAACTTAGGGCACCTTAGCTATGAATTTACAACCATCTAATCACTTTTACAATCAACCGTCGAGATCAAATCATGTGTCTAAAATAAAAACATAAACGCATTTGAGTAAGCGTGGTGTCGGTTCCTAACCGATGCTAGTTCCTTGACCAATGTCGGTTCCCGAGTGATGTCGATTCTCTAACCGATGATGATTCCTCCCAGTGACCAATGCTGGCCAATCGACACCGATTACTATGTAAACTGGTAAACCTCAAATTCATGCCTTTATGAAGCAATTCAGCTCCACAACCTAAAATTTTCTACCACAAAATTACCTCTTGAATCAAACAACTCCCCTATCCTTTCCTTTAGAAAGACCAAAAATCCCTCCACATCCATCACATCTACTTCAAACTCACTATGACATCTTCAAAATCCTTAGGAAAATAACCCATCATACAAATTATGAAGAGCTCTTATGAAGATTGTGTCACCCGACACCACATCTAGAATATTAAGAAATCCATTACACAACCTTCAATTCATCCACCCAAAAACATAACAATCATGCCACAAAATCATTTGACAACCTCATTGCAAGATCCAAAGTCCTTTCCCTCTATTATGGGGCCGCACCTCTCATCCAAATTTACATTTACCATTACAGAATCCAAGGCCGTTCCACAAGTGACACCTAAACATTCCCACGGGAAGAACGACTTTTTCAACCTCAACGGATCATCAAAGGAAGCACCAATCTCCTCAACCTTAGCCTAAAAAGGTACTATGTTAGAATACCATAAAGGCTTATCCAATGATCCATCATAATCCTACCTCCTATCAAGCCATCTAGCTCTCGGGGTTAAAAATCTCCTAGTAAAATTTTGAAGCATTTTGTGATTATCATCAAACAATAGGAAATTCCATCGAGGACTGTAAATCCTTCCACATTACCATTCAAATCCTTACTATTAAAGGAATTATATTCACAGATATAGAACAACCAAATCAAGTTAGAATGACCTATTAGACATTTAAAACCATAACTTGACACTACATCTACATATAACAAAGGCTAGGTTTCTTTTAGACAAACCACGCTTCATCAAATTGACGTAGTGCATATAACTACCAGAATTCATGCGCAATACCCTAAACATTCATATCGAAAAAAGGTCTAAGGTCTCCATCCCTCTTGCCCCCAAATCACCTAATCCACCACCCTATATTAAGGAAATGGTATCTATCCATGCCGCTCTACATACCCAATCCACCACTTATGTACAGAATACCATCATTAAACAACTCCATCAAGCTCCAGTAAAGATGTCCCTTTATGAGATTTTCCAAACCTTGCCACATCTTTGAAAATCCATAATTCAATAAATTCAATCCATATCATTACCTTTAGATGATCCCCAACCATTCGCAAATATGGTTGATACCCTCAAAATGTCTGCCACTATTTATTTTGAAAATTTTGAAATCCCATCTTTACAACCCGAAGATCATGACCTTTCGTTATTCATCACCACCCAAATTGATGATATTATCGTTAAGATAATTATGATTGATAATGGTGTCGCCATCAATATTATATCATCACACTCTTTTAATCATCTCCAATTACCTAACGCTATTGTCGCTCAGCCCCGCAATACTACAAGCATTTAATGACACCATTTGCCCTACACTAGGAATGATTATCTTACCCATCAAATTTGGCGTCAAGACCCTCCATGAACTCTTCTATCTTATAGAGGGAGAGTTTCAATACAACATGGTGTTAGGTCAACCTTGGATACATGTTATGGATTGTATCACATCCACCCTCCATCGATGTATCAAATATGAACATGAAGGTGAAACCATCACTATTCTAGCTGACCCGGACCCTTTCAAGGAATGTGACATGATGTATCGGCCCTAACAACGTGACCATTATGAAGACAAACATATGATCATATAATGAAGCCTCTACTAGTTCATCCATCACCAAATCTAAATTACCTAATGACATATTCTTGAAGATGTCATGAAACACCTTTCATTGGGGAGTATTGCATCCTCACCCTTAATTATCTTCCTCTTCCTAAAATGTATGGAAGGCTTGATAAAAAAATGATGTATGAACTGACGTTGGAGATGTTATCTCCTTCAACCCTCCACACCTTAAAACTAATATTGTCTATGGAGGGATCGATCATCCTTCCCCACATCGCAACAATCAACATCATGCTAAGCCATTCATATCATATTTCACCTTCTTATATAACCAAACCTTCACATAAATGTACCTTCACTATTGTTCATGGAAAGGATTTTTCCTAGGATGTTATGAAAAAGGTATTCATGATATATTCCTTGATAATTCCCACAAGCCTCACGAGAAATACAAATTAGGTTTTGACAAAAATTCTCTGGAAATCTCTGCAAACACCGCATCGGATCTCGTAATAGAACCATAACCATCTTCTCCACCTTCACAAATAACTTCATTAACACAAATGACACCATTTCCATCCCATATGACTTTTTGTGTCAATACAATTACCTTAAGACCGCTTACTTATCATACTAACAATGGTAATAAGACCCTTCCACTCATGTTACCTAAAATGGTAGAGGAAGAATCCCCTACCATAGAAATACTTCAATGTCATGATGTTCAATCCATCTCCTCTTACATTGGTGTAGAGGACCATTACCTATAAAAGACCTTATCACTTGAAACATCCACACTTCTTAATGAATCTACTATCGACATTAAAATAGGGACTCTACATGATCCTCACATAGTTAAAGTTGGCCAATCCTTAGATTCAAAATAATTGAAGGACTTCATTGCATTCCTCTCCAAACATAGTCAAGACTTCACACGGGAGTATAGTGACATGTTAGGTATTGACCCTAACATCATTTTCACAACATCATCACTTTTCCCAACGCTAATTCTCATCAAAGAGAAAATATATTGGATGAACCCTCACGTAGCTCTCCTCATCAAAGAAGAGTTACAACACCTTCTCTTTGTTAACTTCATCTTACCCATTGACTATCCATAATGGGTCTCTAATATCATATCCTTAATAAAAGCCTCGGGAATTTAAACATTTTCATGGACTTTCTAGACCTTAATCTTGCTTGTCCCAAAGATGAATTTCCTCTTCCTAACATCGATCAACTTGTCGACCTCACCGTTGACCATGAAACGTTTTCCCTTATGGATGGCTTCGTAGTTATAATCAAATTATCATTACTACTAACAATCAACATAAAACCTCCTTTATTACTCCTTGGGGGACTTTTTGCTACCGTATTATGCCCTTTGGACTTAAAATATGGGAGCCACTTTTCAACAAGCTATGACATATATTTTTGATGACCTCATTTAAAAAAATGTAGAATATGTTTATGACCTCTGGGAAAGTCTAAGAGACTTAGAGATCATTTCATTGTCCTTAACATTATATTTTCTTGATTCTTCCAATATTTCCTTCACCTTAACCCTATTAAGTGTGTATTCGGTGTTCTTCATTGGAAAACTCCTAGGGTTCATCATTTTTATTAGGGAATTGAAGTTGACCTCACCAAGATGAAATCCATCATCAAGATTCCTCCTACATCAAACCTCAAAGATCTTCACATACTTCAAGGTAAAATTCAATCATTTCACTGTTTCATCTCACATATTTGGATCATTGTTAACCTTTCCACCATCTCCTTGAAAGGATGTCCACTTTAAATGGGATCAAAATTGTAAAAAGTCCTTTGATGACCTCAAATATTATCTCTTATCCCCTCATGTGCTTACACCTCCATGTGGTGGAGCCCTTCTATTTATACATATCCACTACTAGCCATGCCCTAGGTGTTATGATAGCACATCGAGATGAGAAAGGTCATGAACAAGATGTTTATTATATATGCCACACTATTACACCTTTGAAGTAGAAAAGTGTTGTGTCTTATACTTTTCAACTTCCAAGCTTCACCACTATCTACTTAATCATAAAAGTTACGTTTTCACTAGTTTCATTTTCCTTAAAGCCATGCATTCCAAACCATATCATATATTGTTGTATCACTCAATGGCTTATGCTCATGTCTGATTTTGATCTATAATTCATCCCACAAAAATATATTAAAGGACAAGCCATTGCCTACCAACTCGTTGAAGCTACTCTTCCTAACAATCAATTACCTCACAAAAAAATTCTTAACGAATCCATCAACACCATCGATCAAAAGTACACTCCTATCAAAATGTAAATTTTCTTTGATGGATCCAAGTGTCAAAAAGGGGAGGTGCTAGTATCATTGTCATACCTCCCTAGGGGAATCCTATCCCTCTATCCTTTAAACTAAACTTTGAATGTAGTAATAACATGGCCAAATACAAATCTCTCATCAGGGGTATCCAAACTACTATCATGCTTGGTGTTCAAATCTTGGATATCTATAGAGACTCTCAACTTGTCATCAACCAAATCAAAGGAATTTACACGCTATGCAAAAACAAAACTCTACAAAAATATAACACCATTGTTGAATTCCTCTTAAAATCCTTTAATCGGTACACCATCCAAAATTTTCCTCAATCATCAAATAAATTTGCATAAACTATAGATTATTTTGCATCACTCATCCCCTATCAACCAACGATTCCAAAGCTGTTCATTGTTGTGCAGAGAATTAAGCAACCATATCGCACCAATGAAATCCCCTCCATTAATCTCATCAAAGACAATCCTATAGACCTATGGTACACTCAAACTTATTATTATCTCTCGGAATCTAAAATTCCCTCCGACCTATCTAAAAATGATAAGTAATATTTTCTTCAATGCACTACGGTATGTTATTGTTGGTGGTGTTCTCTATGAACACATATTTGACAACCTTTTACTACGATGTCCCAAATATCATGAATCCACTCAAGATATTTGGGAAGTCCACTAAAAACATATGTTGTGGAGATTTTAATGGTTTAGCCATTGTTAAACACATCCTGTGAATGAGATATTGCTGGCCTACTCTCAATAAATATTGTTGTACATACGTCAATAAATGCGTTAAGTGTCAACAACATTCCAATCTTACTCACATTGCTAACATGACCTCATCATTAGTATCATCAACCCTCATTCATCACAATGACACCACTCTATCATCACAGCTACTAAATATTTCACTAAATGGGTGGAGGTTATTCCCTTGGTCTCTACTAAAGAAAACAAAATCATCAACTTCATCTATCAACATATCATATGTCACTTTGACATCCCTCACAAACTTATCACTGATAATGGAAAGTATTTCAAAAATGAAGTTAAGAAATTATGTGACACATTCAACATCAAAATAAGATTTTCATCCCCTTATTATCCACAAGAAAATGGACAAGCATAAGCTTCTAACAAAACATTCAACAAAAACCTCATGAAAATTGTCAACCAAGCGGTAGGAATTGGCATATCCAAATCCTGTTTTCTCTCTGGGATTATTGAATTAACATCTCGTGGCTCGAGGTGATCATATCCCTTGAAGTATAGATTCCATCACTTCACGTGTCCCTCAAATACTTTTTCTATGATGAGGATTATCGTCAAGAACATCTAGCAAAACTTGAAGTGTTAGATGAACTTCACCTAACTGTGAGATCTCGAACATCATCATGTCTATCAAGAATGCATCAAATGAGCATATAAAAACATGTCAAAGAACATGAATTCAACATTGGTGATCTTGTCCTAAAATAAAATCAAAATTTCACTACTCTAGACATGAGTAAACATGGAAAGTTTTCCCTTAGTTGGATCGTTTCATATGTCATCACTCACCAATATGGGTTGGGAGCATATCATTTAGCCTCCCTTGATGGTAAACCTGAAAAAGAACCTTTAAATGCCCTACACTTGTGACCTTTCTATTGTTAACATATCTACCTTCATGACATTAGTTGCATAGAATATTTCATTCCATCACCAACTTATCATTTTACCACGATAATGATTTGGAAGAATGTGGTTTACCATCACTACCTTATGATTAAGACCTTAAAGATGAACACCATGGCTCTATTCATCGCATATTTCACATGGAAAATTTCCTCATCAGTAGGAACCCCACAATCATTACTCTCATCTTCCCTTTTTTTACCAACTGAAAAACATGTTAAGGGGTACACATATGTAGTTTGTACACATGTCTTTTCCCTCCTCAAAATGGTCTACTAGGCATGCCCTTAGTGTAAAAATAAAAATAAATAATATCTATAGATGCACATTATCAAAATATAGACTGATCCCTCAAAGGACAAGCATTAAAACATATTGTACAAAATAGATTGATCCCCAGAAGGATAATTGTTAACCAAAATATAGATCGATCCCTCGAAGGACGACTATTAAAAATAAAAAATCATAAAATCAAAATTGTAGACCAATCCTTCAAAGGATGGATACCCATATCATTATAAAAAGGTTTCCCGCATCGATAAGCCTTCAAAAAGTTAAAAATCAAAAACATCATAGGAAAGCTTCCCGCATCGATCAAATTTCCCATTAAAGAAAGCTTGCGCATTGATCGAGCTTTACGTCAAGAGAAAATAGTTGGGGCATGAGCCTACAAAGCCATCAAAAGCAAAACCTAATCTCCCACACAAACTACATATATCAACCATTCCCATGTCTGAGGAAGGTATACAAATGATCCGTAAACACCGGTAAACACAAGTAAAAACTCACTACTAGTTAAGTGTTTACGGGATCTTTTAATTCATCAATTTCTTGACTTTTATCAACTTCAAAAATGATTGAAATATGATTAAAATATGATTCAAATGTGTTGAAAACTGATCTAAAACTAAATTAGAACATTCAACTCAGTTACACATGCAAACCATATTGATTTTTAGTTTTCCCAATTTAATTGATTTCTCGTAAAATTGCAAACTGATTAAAATTGCATCCACATTAAAAAATCTGATTTAAAAATCTGCAAATTATCATAAACTAAATGCAAAAATCAGACAAATCATACATGATTTTTTTTTGGGTTCTGAAATTCCTATGTCCCTAGGTTCATTTAAAACCAATCCATTAATGTTTAGATTTTCAAGTACTTATTAAAACTAACAAAATCAAATAATGAATGACATAAACTTTCCAAAAGACTTTGAGAATCAATGCACTCTGAAAAAAATCAAATTTCTCTCTCTATGTTTGTTCCCATCTCTGCAAGGATAAATCCCCTTGATTCTTGTCTTTTAATGAATTCTGTTGCATAAAATGATATCATAAAAAATCCGAATTTGGAAAATTACTATACCATTAGGATCATATCAAAATTATGAGAAACTTTCTAGTTCACTCGAGTTTTGGTTTTGTCTCCGAGAGCTTCAAAAAATCTTGCTTTGTAAAACTACCCACTTATGGATCATACATAGTCATCTCATTATCACACTTCAAGTACAACCGAGCTCCTTTTATAGCTCATCAAGCTCGTGTGGCTCAATGGCCAAGCTATTATTTTTAAGGGGCTAGTCAAGGGTTCAAGAGGGTCTAAGATGAGTCTTTGTCTACCTAAAGAATCAAATTGTCTTTGTTTCCTCTTCCCCTCTCTTCCTCCGGGGAGTCAAGGGAATAGAGGAGAGTTGGGCCTCATTTATTCCCTTGACTCCCCATCCGCTTGAATTCTCATAGAATAGAGGGGAGAGGGGCATCCTCCCATCTCTGCTATGGATATGCCCCCACCCCAGAGAGTTCTAGATGAGTATTTTTCCGATCGAGCTTTTTCCAATGTGGGAAAAAATCCCACATGCGTAGGAGGGTTGGCATGTTGATGGTTTAAAATTAGATTGGCTACCCTTTTTATCCGTAGATGTGGCCAAGCTTATACTTTGTTTTTCCACCCATGTGGCTTGGCGATTAGTTGGTATGCCATGTATGTGGTGGTGTGTTGTTTGACTTACCGAGTTGGCTCATTTGCACGTTGTGTATGTCGAGCTGCTAAGTTTGGTCGAATGTTATGGATTTGGATGAATCATCTAAGCTATGTTTAGCGATCATGTTGGTTACGTTGGTAGTCGAGGTTTGAATACACGCGGTTGGATCCAAGTGTTGTGGAAAGTGATGTGGTAGCTCATTGAGCTAACCACGAAAACTCACTCGAGCTCAGTCCTCAATGTATATCCTTCATAGCATGATTTAATCCCACATACATCCTATAAATACATTGTGAGGCATATATATAGAAAAATATGGCAATAACAATATGAAGTAACAATGACAAAGACATCCCTCCGATAAAAAGTGTGTTGACCTTGGATGAGGGCCCCACCAACAAATAACGGGGCCCACCTATCGAAAACGAGTGTCGAAGACCGGAGTCACAAAACCAATTTTTTTACTTCTGCTCCATTTTCATTTTGCCACGTGTCACAACATGATTCACTAGTCATTCATATTTTTTCTTTTTCAACTGGAATATTATATGGATGGTAACTTGCTCTAATGGAGTCCATTTTTTGGGTTCAAATAAGTGACATAAATCTCTTAGAGTCTATTATCGTGCTATAATGATCCTAAGATATTTAGGAAAATATACCCACTATTTTGATCTTCGGATCAAAAAAATTCACTCACGTCTATATCCAAGGTCTTACATGTGACTGCTATTGTTAGTTATATGTTAACATTTATTACAAGGCCTCAAGTGCATTGTCATCATCATAATTTTACCATCAGATTACATATGTATCAAATCCAGTCTAAAAGTAAAAATTCACATTTTATTCTTAACCATATGTTTTAAAGTTCATTTTTAAACATATATCAAGATCTCCGGACTTTAAGTCACATCATATCAATATCAAAACATCACATTAAATATCAAAATCTACATCTATACATCCAAACATCATTTCAACATCACATCTAATATATCTAAAACTATCTTAACATCACATCATGAATATCAACATAAAAATAAATCAGTCAACACATGAATCTCAAAACATCATCATCATATATATCATCAAAAGTATATACAAAATTCCTTCAAAAGGCTCATATACAAAATCATTTGTATCATATACAAAACCCACATATCATGTGGTAAAATCAAACTCGATAAATGATCACCACTTTGATATCCTACGACCCCCGCATCGGCCTCGGGATATCTCCTGGTTGTGCTACACTCCCTATGCTCATCGATGTCACGTGTCAAGTTGATTGACGCCCAATCACTTTGTGTTACTCATAACGAGGAAAAATGAGGAGACACTCTATAACCATGTGCTCATAATATCTCCTCTCCTCTCTAAGTACTCTATCTTGCTCTTGATCCACAAAACCAGGAGGCCCCATCTTCCCTCCTTCCACTGAAACTCCTCATGTAGGTACCACTACATGCTCTTCACTAGGTCCTTCTCCCTAGTCCGCACTATTGGTTTCCTCTAAATCTGTACCCACATCTCCATAATTTTCTTACAACACCTCCCACCGCTAACAATATCTACCTTGTTCTTTGTAGATATGTATCACACTCTATGCAGATCTGATCTATCTCTTACTATAGCCTATCACACTATTGGCAAGCGGTGTTATGATCCAATATCAGTTTATCCCTCTCCACATGTAAAATATCATGTGTTTTCGTATCCTAGCTAGATTGTCTCTACCATCACCCTCCTCTTCCTCTCCACCCCTTTCCAATTCCTACCAACCTTATATCCACAAACAACTCACCACTGCGTCCAACAAGCCATGAAACCCTCATTCACCCCAACACCATCCTCCTCAATATCCTCTAGATCTCCTTCCTCCTCGAGATGACCCCGCCTTATCTACTAATGGCATGGGTAAGTATTTCTTTCCATCTTTACACCGATATACTATTGGCTCACCTGGAATCTACGAGGAAATATAAACTATCGCCACACTAAGGAAACTATACGACCTCTATCATATCCTGGTCTCCTCCCCTAAACCCACCTCACCCTCCTCAACCACGCCAAATTTGCATCCATCCCTGACCATTTAGATTACCTCAAATAAGGTCCCTAGGCTACATCATCTACGAGATAAGCTCGTAGTGTATTAGAATAATGGTCTCTCTCGACCCCATCACCCCTCAAAAAATCAAAATGTTAGCTCAAAAATCCCATCACATACTCAACTGGATCACCTGCCCTCCATGGTAGCCCTGGTGGCCTCACGACATAAATGTTCTCATAGGACTAGTAGCGTAGCGGAAACCCAATATCCAATCCAAATCTCACCTTCTAACAAACATGCATAGCTCATTGTACATCCGAGCCAACAATACGCAAGCCCGGACATATCTTGTTTAGTGTTCCATAATCTTTATAACGACACCCACAAGTGTCCATGGAAACCTACCACCCCTACATTTGGTAGTTTATAATGTGATATAGCCAACATAATAATCAATATCAATAAGTTACCCGACACATCTACATCATAGTAAGACTCAATATCCCCATACTGTATACCCTATCTCCCTAGTACCATCACCATATAACCATCTTATCATATCAATACAAGCCTCTCGGGTGATCGGTACCACCTGATCACCCTGAATAGGTAACTGAGGATTCTATATACATCCTTTAGCATAATCATCATCTCACATGTCGGGAACCAAAATGTCTTGATGTTCGGATCCCATCGTTGATAAGTGCCATCATCGATCCCGAGTGTTGAGGAATCCTCCGTAGTGGCTAAATCCCCTAATCCAACAATTTCCAAATGATCCCACTCTGCATCATTCACACCAAATTTTATCCTTTCAAACATCTCTAGAGACCTATCTCAGAGATAGATATTCTCCCTCACATGTAAAACATAAACACAAAAACATTAGTTAACAAATTTATCCAAAAGCACACTAATCATTGATGACTTTTAGTCGGTGATAATTATATTAACATAATCGTTGGTGACCTAACTAATTGAAACCGATTCAGTGTTCCAGCCCCAAATTTTCAAAAAGCACAAAAAAATAAAAAAAACAATAACTCAAAATATAACACAAAATAAAGCTTACTTACCCCTCTCCGGTCTTCGCCTCTTCCTACCCTTTGTTTCTAGCCTCCATATCTCCAAAAACACTCAAAATTCACAATTCAAATCTCTCAAATTACACTAAAACATGTCACAAATGAACTATTTACATGACCCCTTGGCTTATGTATTTTCCATTTTAGGAATCACCGATGGCCACTAATCGTTCTTTGATGTTTTGTCCAAACATTGACGATCTCTAATTACCTTTGATTTTATACCTTTTACACAAATACATAATTTTTGGTCACCTAGACCTCTCTTATCACATCACAACTTTATCAAAAATCTTCATGCCTTTGCTTTGATGCTTAGAAAATTGTCAAAACCCTATTTTTTGACCATATATCAAATTTTACACACCCTACGGATGTTACTCTTGACCCTTTGGTCCCATTTCTTAACACATCCACATGAGATTACTCCCCTTAGACCCTCTCCACATATTAGTCTTTCAAAAACATGCATCTATAGGTGGTCCACATTACACATCCCTTACCAAGTGTTTTCTAAGATTATTATCATCATTGTAAACTCCTCTAGCTTGGTCATTACAGACTACGATCAAGAGTGTGGAGCATCTTAAAGTAAACCTATAAAAAAAAATCAACTCTCTTCAATCCAATGACCAACATAGTCAATCGTTGTCTTGTGGGGGAAAAATATCACAAAATCCTTATCACAACACTAGGGAATCCTCACACTAGTTTTTTCTCTCGCAACCTGTGCTTACATGCAGATCAACAAAAAAGGGGTAAATGTAAACACCCCCCCTTTTCATCCTTAGGTGAACCAATGCACGTTAATCAAATTATCATTACCTATCCTATTATTTCTATCCTAAGTATCATATAAATTTACCTTTGTAAAATCCTATTTACTTGCGTAAAAACCCATTTATCCTCCCTAACCACTCAAAACAACCTAAACCCATTTTACCACACTTATCCCAACCCCTAACCTCTTATAACTTGAATCCCTAACCTCCCACCATTTCCCAAAAACCTAATATCCCAAATGGAAAGTGGTTTTAACCATTTTCCATTCTTCCTCTTATTGGTTTTAACCTCTGCTATAAAATCGATGGTGATCCGTGATCATCAAAGCAATCGTTGTGGATGTCGTCGATTCTATTTAGCCAACATTTATATCTCTTCTAAAGTTAGACACAATATATGTGTAAGGACAAATTATTTCCCCGTAAATGACATCATCACATTCAGAGATATCAACACCCCATGAACTCCATCAATTCACTAGTCAACCTCCTTAGGAGCTTTGTTATCATCTAGTCCATTATCAAAGGTTAGTATTATCATTTCTCTCACTTTTTTATCTTATTTTATAGCAAGTTACACTCCATAGTTTTTGTTATCATCATCTTACATAGGTTTCCTAAATCTGCCTCTCATTCAATCATTTATAACACCTACAAAATATGTATGATATCCACATGGATCACCATCAACCCACGATCACCGTCGATTGGCCATTTGGCCTTTTCTTCTTCTATTTATCTTCCTAAAAAGTTCCAAACCTCCATTTTAGAACCCTATAGGTTTCGGATCCCTATATCCCATCTTTATATTGTCAAGCCTCTTTGTATTTTATCAGTGTCTATTTTATTAATCCTTTTACCATAACACACATTTTCTACCTAATCGTCGTCAATCTCAATCACCATCAATCGGTGTCCACAACTCTTTGCTACCCATTTTAGCCTCATAAACACATTTGAATATCTATTTTTAAGTTTCACATACTCGTAGACTCTTCATAGTTTGCCTTTGTAACATCACTTTCCTTCTTACATTCATTTCTCGTTTATTTTATTCGTACTTTATGCAAATAATTGTTTTTTCTTTGATCTTTGTCGATCCCTATCATTTATAATCATTTTAGGATATTCCAGATTTTTATTAATCTAATTTTGATCTAAAAGTTATTTGCAAGAATGAATCATCTATATATGACTATTCTAGGAATGTCTCATCCTATCACTAACATATATGATCTTCCAATCACCCATTAGCCATTCATGTGGGAGGAGTTGTTGTATTAGATTAGGTAATAAGTAGGGATCGAATCCCAAAGGCCTTACAAAGAGAGATACATCATGAAAGAATCCAAAGAAAATAAAGAAGTGGAACAAGAGAAAAAACATAGTTAAACAAGCTTAACTTGAGATAAAATAGGTCCACAGAACCAACAAAAGATCAAACAAAAACCAAACGATCTGCAACATAGGTAGACACGGTTCACGTACGATCAAGCAAGAATACCTAAAACATCCAAAGAAGAAACTATTTTTTTCTTGAGATAATTAGAGGGGCTCCCATGAGTACTGGAAGAGTCTTTTTGTGGATGATCCTGGCCTAGGTCCTTCTTAAGCTCCTTCCCTCCATCTTCCTCATCCAAGCTGCTCAAACAAAGATTGAACTTCCTCCTCTTCTACCTCGATTCCATCCTCCATGAACTCAGGTTATGTGCCATCACATCCACACCAAAATTTGAAAATATTAAATAGAAGTCTGAAATCCTCCAGGAAATATGAGAAGCAATTGAGGAGTTCTGGTATGAATATTTTGAGGACTTTGAGATTGCCACAACCCTCGCTTGGGCCGCTTACAAAGCTGAACAATATCTTCCTATCCATCTTGAATTTTGAACTATCTTTATTATCACTTATATTATTATCATTATCAAATCAACTTAATTATATCAAATGAGTTAACACCCTTCAAGGAATTTTGTTTGGATTCCGGGATCGGTACTTATCACGTAACTCGTTATCATATTTTTCTAATATATTTTGTTTAGATGCCCTTGCTTACATGTCTTCTCACTTGGTGAAAGGAGGAGCATTTTCACACCGCATAAATTCTATCATCCCGATATTATGATTGTCGGTGCAGGCATCACTAAACCCTGCTCATTTGAGTTTTAGGTACTTTCAACATTTGATAACACTAACTGAAAACTACCTTTAAAACATCCATATGGATATATTTGACTTTTTATTTTCAAGTGAGGGCATGCCTAGTAGACCATATTTAGGGGGAAAAAGGTGTGTATAAACCACACATGAGGCCCCTTAGCATGTTTTTAGTTGGTAGATAAAGATAAGGTGACAATAATGATCATGAGGTTCCTACTATAGAGGAACTTGTCCATATGGAAAATATGATGAGTAGAGAAGTGGTGCTCATTTTTAAGGTTGTGATTATAAGATTGAAGGTAGAATACATGTTTCCAAACCATTATAATAGTGAATGAAAAGATAGTGGTGGGGTAATACCTTTGAGGTGAATAATATCATGGTGGTAGGTATGTTTGATTTATAAAGGTCGCAAGTGCAAGGAATTTAGAGGTTCTTTTTTAGGTTTACCATTGAGGAGGAAAAATGATAAGATCTTGACCCATACTTGTGAGTGATGACATATGAACCGATCTAGTTAGGGGAAAACTTTCCATGTTTACTCCTTTCCATAGTAGTGAAATTTTTATTTTCTTTGAGGACAAGATCACAAATATTGAAGTCGTGTTCTTTGACATGTTTTTGTATGCACGTTTGATGCATTCTTGATATACATGATGATGTTCAAGGGCCGTTAGGAAACATTTGTCTAACAATTCAAGTTTTGCTAAGCGTTCCTGACGATAATATTAAATGAGAGATAAAACCTCATAGTGACATGCGAGAGAGATAGGATTTGAACTTTAAGGGGTAAAACCTCCTCAATTTTATAGAATAAACAGAAGGGTTTTACACTGTAGGAGTATGGACACTAGTTTTATAATCTTAGAGATAAAATATAATTTAAAAATTCCAATTCCTATCTACTTGATTGATAGTTTTCATGAGGATTTTGTTGAGTGTTTTGTTATAAGATTTTTCTTTTCCATTTGCTTTTGGATAGTAAGGTGATGAAAATATTAGATTTATGTTGAAATTTTCACATAATTTCTTCACTTCTTTGTTTTTGAAATACTTTCCATTATCAATGATAATCTTGTGAGGGATGCGAAGCGACATATGATATATTGATATGTAAAATAGACAATATTATTTTCTTTAGTAGATACCAAGGGAATACCCTCCACACACTTAGTGAAATTATGAATAGAAGTCATGATAAAGTGATGTCATTATTATAAGGAACGAGGGTTGATGAGGCTAATAAGGTCAAGTCACCATTTTGAGAAAGTCGATAGATCTTGAGTAGGTTGTAGGGTGTGACTTGGCATGCGAGTGAGATTGGAATGTTGTTGAAATTTTACACTCTTCTTGATGTATGCGCACCAACCTTCATTAAGGGTGGGCTAGTAATAGACCATCCATAGGACACATTTAACAATAAATATACCATGGTATTGTCCACCATATATGTCGGCGTGGACTTCTTAGATAGATTTGGTAGAATCATGGAATTTGAGGCATCGAAGGAGGATATAGTCAAATATGCATTTGTAGAGAACCCCGCCTACAATGATGTATCGGGTAACACATTGAAGAAAAGATCGTTTAGAATTTTTAGATAGGTTGGAGGAAATTTTTATTGAGAGAGATAGTCATATATTTGAGTGTACTAGAGGTCTATTTGATTATCTTTGATAAGGTTAATAGAGGGGAGTTTATTGGTGTGAGATGGTTGATCAAGTCTATGCACAACAATGAAAAATTTGGAATTGTTAGTTAATAATGGAATGAGTGATGCTAGAGAAGCCATGGTGTCCACAAATTTATTGGAAGATCATGGAACTATTTAGATGGTGTATTGATCAAAGGATTCTAAGAGGAATTCAACAAATTTTTATATTTTTGTAAAGTTTCATTCTTGCATTGATAAATTCCTTTGATTTGGTTGATGATGAGTTGAGAGTTTGCATAGGTGTCGAATTTGAACACCAAGAATTATTACGGTTTAAATATCCATGAGTAAAACTTCATATTCAACCATGTTATTAGTACATTCAAAGTTTAATTTCAATAATAGAGGGATAGGAGTCCCCCGGATAGGTATGATGATAATGCCAAAACCTCCCCTGCTGAAAATTAGATCCATCAACAAAAATGTCATTAGATAGGAGTATATTATTGATTGATGGTGTTGATGGATTTGTCATAAAATTGTTTGTGTGGTAGTTGATTATCGGAAGGGGAGCTTTTGCGAGCTAGTTGGTGATGAATTTTCCTTTGATATATTTCTACAATATAAATTCTAGATTGAGCTCAATCATGTGTAATACAATCACTACGGTATGGTTTAGAATGCATGGATTTGAGGGGATTAAAGCTGGTGACAATGTAGGATTTATGATTAAGGAGATAATGATGAAGTTTATAATTTCGAAGTACAAGGCACAACAATTTTTTTGGATTTGGTGTAATGTTTCTTATAGTCATGAAGTGTGTGGCTTATGTATTCGATAGTTTTTCTCTATCCCGATCATCTCAATGAGCTAGCATAACACCTAGGGAATGATTAATAGTGGATATGTATAGGTAAAATGGATCCCCCTCGTGTGGATCTCGTGAGCATGAGTGACGATAAAAGATATTGTTTGAGGTCCTCAAAGGTTTTTTTATAGTTGTGATCCCATTTAAAGTTTACATCCTTGTGAAGGAGATGGTGGAAAGGTTGACAATGATATGAAAGTTGGGATATGAAACGGTGAATTGATTGGTGTCTACCTTGGAACTTTGTGAAAAGTTTGTTTGATGTTAGAAGGAGGAGACATCTTGATGATGGATTTAATTTTGGTAGGGTCCACTTTGATTCCACTGATAGAAATGATGAACCATAGGATATTTCCAATGATGACACTATATACAAATTTTTCCGAGGTTAAGGTAGAGGAAGTATTGGATAAGATGAGAAAAGATAATGTTAAGGATAATGAGACAGTTTCTGCATTTTTTAGATTTTCCTAAGAGGTTGTTAACGTAATATTCCATAGTCTTATGAATGAGATCATTGTCATAGTGCATTGATAAGTGGTCTCCACATTTTTGAGTCTGAAGTGCATGAAAAAATAACAGAAAGTGCGATAAGGAGTAATAAAGGAGGTTTTATGTTGGTCTTCTATCGTGATAAGGATTTGATTATAACCAGATAAGTGATTCATAAGAGATAGCATTTCATGGCCAATTATGAGGTCAAGAAGCTGGTCGATGTTAGGGAGTGGGAAATCATCTCTTAGGCATGAGATATTAAGATATCAAAAGTATGTGAAAATACATACATTTCTAGAGGCTTTGGTTATGAGTATGATATTGGAAACCCATTATGGATAGTCAATGGGTAATATGAATTTATTAGAATAATATGTTGTAATTCTTCTTTGATGAGGACGGCTACGAGGGTGCATCCTACGTAATTTTTTGACATTATTTGCATTGGGGATTGTGATGATGTTGTGAACAAAATGTTAGGTCAATACCCGACATGTCACTATATGACCATGCGAAGGCTTGACTATGTTTGGAAAGGAAGGCAATGAAGTCCTTTAATTATTCCGAATATAAGGATTGACCAACTTTAACTATATGAGGGTCTTTTGAAGTCCCTATGTTGATGTCGATAGTGGATTCGTTAAGAAGTTAACACATGTTGGGTGGTAGAATATTTTTATGGTAACAATCCTCTTCCCCCATATAGGATAAGATGGATTGGTCATCATGACATTGAAGAAAATTGATGGTAGGGTTGTATTATTCTACCATTTGAGGTAATATAAGTGGGATGGTCTTAGTACCTTCATTAGTCTGATAAGTGAGAGGTCCTAAGGTAATCGTATTGATTAAAAAAATTCAAAGGAGATGGAAATGAAATCATCTATGTTGATAGAGTAGTCATGTGAAGGTGGGGATGAAGGATATGGTTCCACTATGGATCTAGATGTAGTGGTTGCAAAGGTGTCTCGAAGAAATCTTGTCAAAACCTAATGCATTTTTTTCATGAGGTTTGTGGGACTGGTCAAATATGAATTCATGTATACCTTGTTTATAACATCCCAGGATGAATCCCTTCTATGCACATCAAGGAAGATACATCTATGTGAAATATTGGTTATATAAGAATGAAAAATCATATATAAATGGTTTAGCATGATGTTGATTATTGAAAAATGGAGAAGGACGATCGATCCCTCCATAGATGATATTAGTTTTAAGATGAGGAGGGCCAAAGGAGATTATATATCCAACATTGGGTTTATACATTGGCTAATTATCAGGCCTTCCATACGTTCTTGGTGTAGGAAATGAGTTAAGATTTAGGAGGCGATACTCCCCCAATGATAGATGTTGCATGACATCTTCTAAGGAGGTGTTGTCTAGTAACTTAGATGTGGTAATGGAAGAACTAGTAGAAGCATCATTAGAGGACCTTGAGTTCTTCTGAGAATGAGCACGTCATTTAGCTTTGTAAGTCATGATATGCTTTGAAAGGGTTTGGATCAGCGGGAACAATAAATTTCTTACCTTCTGTTTGTATTTAAGAAAACAATGTAAGGTGGATGGGATACAATACATAAAAAGTATCCAAGGCCATCCTAACAATATATTGTATTGAAAGTATCCTTATAAAAGATAGAGGAGTTCATGAAGGCTCTTAGGACCCACTTTGATAGGTAAGATTACCATGCATAATGTAGGGAATATGGTGTCATTAAAGGCACACAATACTACAGGTGACTGGGGAACGATGGTGTTAGGTATCTCGGAGATGATTAAAGGCATGGGATGATATGATATTAATGCTAGCGATGTTTTTGGTCATAACTATTTTAATGAGAGTATCATCAATTTGGGAAGTCAAAAAGAGTAGGAGATCATGATCTTCGGTTTGTAAAGATGGGATATTTGAATCATCAAAAGCAATATCAGTATAGATTTTGAGGGTGCCAACCAAGTTTATGAATGGATAGGTATATTTTGATGGAACCGATATAGAATGAAGGGCCTTAATAATCACTTTTCGATGTTGGGGTGAGGTTTGGACAAGCTCGTAAAGGGAAATCTTCATGGGAGCTTGATGAAGTTGTTCGATGATGGTATTTTGGATAGAGGATGTGGGTTGGATGTGTGGAGCGGAAAGGATGTATACTTTAGTCTTGGAGGATGGAGGATTAGGTGATTCAGGAGCACGAGGAATAGAGACTTTATGCCTATTTTTAATTTAAATCCTTATGGTATTGTGCATGAGCTCTGGTAGTTATATGAATGACATTGATTTGGTGAAGCGAGGCCCAACTAGAACATGCCTTCCCTTTATTGGATGTGGATGTGAGGTTAGATGATGGTTCGAGATGGCACATGTTTAGAAGTAGGATGAACTTGTTTAATTTTCTTTGGATATTGTATATCCCCAAGGAGAATCCATTTTCTAGCAAGGATTTGAATAGAAGTGTGGAGGGCTTTACATTCCTTGATAGCGTGTCCTAAAGTATGATGATACTTACAAAACGCTTCAAAGTTGTACCAAGATGGTTTCCACCCTTGAGAGCCAAATGGCTTGGGAGGAGGTAACATTATGATGGACAATTGGATGAGTCTATCAAGGTTATAACATAGTACCCTATCGAAGTTGAGGTTGAGGGATTTATGTTTCGTTTGATATTTTGGGAGTTGGGGGTGATGAAGTAATTTTTGTGAGACACATTTAGGTGCTGGCTGAGGAACGATCTTGGATTCAGTGATAGTGACTGTGAATTTGGATGAAGGATGAGGCCTTAAGATGAAAGGAAAGGGTTTTGTATTTTTGGTGAGGTTATTTGATGATCTTGTGATAGAGTTTGTGTTTTCTTGGATAAACTTGGTTAGTGGGTCGTGCGGTGTATTTTTCAAGGGTGTACATGTGATGTTGGGTGACATGATCATCGAAAGAACTTTTTGTGATTTACATAATGTTTTTTTTTCTGATTCAAAGAGGTCACGGGAAGGTTTGAAGAGGATGTGGTAGATGTGGAAGGGTTTGAGGTCTTGTCGATAACAAGACTAGAGGAGTTGAATGATTCGAGTTGGTGCCTTCGTAGTATATGCGCTAGGTATTGGAGGCATGGGTGAGAGATATTTAATAGTGTTAATGGTGTGATGAGAGTTGATTACATTAGACTTGACTAGTGGATGGGGCATGATTTGGAAAGTTTGTTTAAATACGTCTAAGTTTTGATATGGAGGTGCATTTGGATTGTCAAGTTGTAAATCACCTCAATTGATAATATCTTGGAGGTCATTTCCAAATGAATGAAACCTTTTAATGTAATTGCCTCTGGAATCGATGGTATATAAAATATTCATTTTATAGATACCATGAGGGTTTTGAAATGTTTGTGTCAATGGGATGAATAAGAGGAAGCGTGATCATATATACGCGGCGGGGAGTTTTTTGAATACCGTGATATAGGATTCACTGATGGGTGTATAGTTGTGTTAGGGATGGGTGTGTTAGGAATCCAAACAACCTTTAGATGTGGATTTTATGATGACTGTGTTTGTTGAGCCTTTGGGCTTTTCATTACTAGAAGAAGGTTTGAATGAGGGTCTTGGGGTTAGGCTTATTTGAGAAAAGTTTGACTTTACCATCTTCGAGGGCATGAAGTTATAATTTTTAGGCCATGGTAAAGGCTTCATCAAATGTTTGGAAATATTCTATCTCATGTGTTGATGATATGTGTTTAACACACTATCACGAAAATAACTCGATCAGTTCGGTTTGGGAGTGAGAAAGATAATTGATTGGTGATACCCTGCTAGTAGGTGATGAAGTATGCAACATATTCATTTTAAAATTATTTGATAGTCTTAATGTCTATGATGGAAACCTTACAGATGATATTGATGGAAAAGTGTTCTAATAATAGTTGTGTGAACTTTGCAAAGGAAAAGCGAGAATATTGTGGGATACTATTGTACCAATTCATTGTGGGCCCTGTTAAGGACATAGGAAATTTCCTTAACATAAGGTCTTGGTCATGTGGAATAAGGTAGCATATGTGGTGAAAATATTAGATGTGTTGTTGTGGGTCCTCATTGTAAAATTTAATAAAATTTTATAGTTCCCAATAAGGGGGATAGGTCTTGGGAGGTACTAATGGATGAATGGGTTCATTGTAGATCTGTTCATATGAAAAAGTGCTTTTAGGGCCCATGGAGGAAAAATCAAGACTATAAATCCTATTCATCAACAATTGTAAAGGATAATTTTGTGAGGATTGTTGGGGTTGAATGATGACGAGCTAGGTTGATTATGGACATGTGGGTTCTATTGGAACATGATTATCGTTAGACCAAAATCTGCGGCGTTAATCTCTCGATACAATCACCGAGTTAAGATCCATGAGAGGTGGTTAGTCCATGTCATGAAAATCATGGGGAGTGTTGGACACACATCCCAAAAATCCCCTAGAATTACTGGATGAGTTTCAAACTTGATACCTATCATTACGATACCATTTTTTTGAACACGATTGTTGTTAGAGCAAAACCCACAAGTGTTAATCTCTGCTATAATCATGAAAGTTATGATCCATGAGAGGTGGTTATTCCATATCAAAAAACTCACAGGAGTCTTTGGATGCACATGAAAACAAGTTTGGTTGTTGGTATAGATGATAGGGTAGCAAGACACTATGGTGAAGAGGGATGCTCGTGGGGATATTGTAGAAAGAGTTTCAAAATTAAAGGTTGTGATGGTTAGATGTACTTGATAGGGGATAGGGATGGACATGTTGATAAGCGGTGAGATGGTAGTGGTATATATTGAGAGGGATAGAAGTGTGGATGAGAAGTTGGGATGGTTAGGGTATATAGTGAGAGTGGATTTGTGAGATAGAGGCAATCGATGTACATTATGAAGAAGGGTGATTGCTAGAAACATAACTAGTGTTAATGAGAGGTATAGATATGGGGATGGACATGAATAAAATTTAGATGAAGGATGTGGGTTTTGTGAGGGGATAAGAGGGGTTGTGTTGAGAATAATAAAAAATATTACTAGAGGTGTTTGGGAAGCACTAGAGGCTACGAGACTAGATGTGAAAGGAGATGTGTTAGTATTGATTTGTGAAGATGACGAGTTTGACGAAGGATCTGATGATGAGGATGGATGTTTATTAGACATGTTTTGTGATGAGACAAAATTACAATCAAAACCAATTACATGTATGGATGAATTGGTGATTGATGTTCTCGTTTTATCAAGAGTGGAACATGGATGAAGTCGTTGGATGATTGGATCATGATTAGGGTCAATAAGTTGGGATGTATCAAAGGTGACAATAGTGATAGGATGTTGTTGTTTAGGTGTGGGTTGTTAGAGGAAAACACCTCGAGAAGTAAGATAGGTGTTAAGGGACACTTTGGGATAGAATCCAAATGTTTCATGAAGACTAGATCACCACTATTAAAAAAGCATAGGATAGATAGATTTAAGATTTCTGATGTAGTTGATTTGGTGGTAGGAGAATGTGGGGCACTCTTTATTGGCTGTGGAAGGTGACTCGGAGTTATTCAATTACACCTAGAATCCCTTGAAGGTGAGATTGGATATTATTCAGGGATTTCTAGAGACGACCGGTCATATTATCAAAGTTTTGTAGATGGGATTATATTTTGGTTAGAATTGTGAAATAAACAAACAATAAATGAAAAATAACAAAAAAGTGATTGGTTATAACAATTGCAAACAAGTCACTAATTTTTTTATCTTGATTAATTTACAAAAGGTGTGAAATGTGAAAAATGGCAAAAAGTTACTAATAAGAGGATGTCTAAGGTTGGTTTCAGGTAAGTTAAAGGATGGAGTCCTTGATATACCCAGAGGTACATGAGGCCCGAATATATATTGGTGTCGACGAGGCGTGGTATTGGGGCCTAACCCCTCACTTCAAGGTCCCTCAAAAATAAGAGGGTTGGGTACTTAGATGATATACCGACCACTAAATATTTTATACTCGGCGAGAACATTGAGTGGGATTATCCTCTTAGTGATGAAATCTAAGTAGGTCCACCTGAGAAAGAGTGTTTAGATGAAAATTAAGTTTAATGTAGTTTGGTTGTGTGCGAAGGAGTTTTTCATGAATGCAATTCCTTAAACTCCTAATTAAGATATGTGAGAAAAAAATAATGAATGTTCTTTTTAAAATCCAAAGGAAATAGTTAATTCGATGAGAATAAACATACAAGATGCAATGTAAAAATAAAATGATGGAAGAAAAGAAGAGCATACCTGTAACCACTTTTCCTTTTTAATTTAAATGTTTTTTAAGAAATAACAAGGTTCTCCAAGTTGAAAGGTCAGTTGAAATTGATAACAAAATAAATGAAATATATGAAATCTAAAATAAAAAGGGACAGAGGGGTCCCATGGGCATTCAGGATGTTTATGGTGTTTTTCGGTTAGGTGCTATAAATGTTGAAAATACCAAAAAATCAAATAGGCAAGGTTTACCGATACCTACAATGACAATCACAATGTCGGGATGATGGAATACAAATAAATTGAAAAGCTCCTCCTTTTTCCAAGTGAGAGAACATGCATACAAAATAACTAGACAAAGAGATATTAGATAAAGATGATAACGACTTTCTCGGTTAATGCCGATCCTAGGAATCCAAAGTAATTCCTTGAAGGGTGTTAACTCATTTTACACAATTACATAATTTTATAAATGATAAAAATGATAAATTTATAATTCAAGGGGATGGAAAGATTCTTTTCAACATCATAAGTGGCCTAGAATAGAGGCAAGAACAAGCTCAAAATCCTCGAAGTAGTCATATCAGAACTCTTTAATGACTTCTCGCCCTTCTTGAATGACTTCTAGCTGATCTTTGATATCTTCAATTTTTGGTGTGAGTGTAATGGAACATATAATGAGCTTGTGGAAAATTTCGAATTGTTCCCACATGAATGACTCTTGGATGATTTAGAGATTGTATATGTTAGTGTTTGGGTGTGAGGGACCTAGAACAATAATCTAAAGAACATACATATTGTAAACAATTGATTATATAAAGATATAATTGATGGAAAAGTTGATTATTATCATAACTTATATAATTTTAAATTTGATATCGATCATCGGTGATCCGTGCGGATCATGGGTAATGAAATAGATCATGAGTGATTTTTGTGAAAAGTTGATATCTTGATAAAAGAGATACTTTGATAGAAACAAAGACTTGGGATGGTTGATTTGGATTATATCGATATGTAAATGAAATGAAGACAGATAAAAATGATGATTTACTTACCTTGGATGCAAGAATGGAGTGAAGAGATTTGCAAGTTCTTATAGGAGATTTGTGTGGTGTTTAGTGACTTGAAATGAGTGTTAAGGACATCGAAGGATGGTGACAAGGTCATATTTTTATTTGACATGACAGAGATTTGTTATAACGGTTATGGATCTTTTAACAAGATATTTTAAGTCCTATTTATAATCGTTGACAATCTGTTAGGATCACTAGTGATCCATAAATTTCGGGGAAAAAAGCTTGGGAATGGTTTTAATCACTTCCAAGTTAGTTTTTCTTGGGTGGGTATATGAGGTAATTTGGTTAAGTGTGATAATAGGTTGGGATAAGGGATAAACATGGGTTTAGATTGGTTGGTAAAAGGTTAGGAGGTTTTAAAGAGGTTAAGGTACGCTTACGAGGGGTAAAAACATGATTTTACGGGGTGAGGGTTAGTGACTTAGGCTAGATTTTAAGAATTTTATGTGTATGTGGGCTGTAAGAGGGTTACTTAGGGTGCCAAAAACTCGGTGTCTATATTCTTATAAATTCCAGGATGTTATTGGTTGAGTGACAAGATGAAAATGGAGGAAACAATCAATGTAAGAAATAAAAGAATACAACTTGTTAGAGAGAGAAAAAACTAATAGTTTGGAATGGAGATAACATCCCAATGTATAACCAAAATAAGCGACTCTTCAACTTAAAGTGAAATCGAGTGAATAAATAGAAACTTTAAATGACTTATGTCACTTTTACAAAATTTATTTCTCAACAAAGACATTGAATGTTAGCGTGAGAAAAGAAGAGAGAAAAGGTGTGATCAGAAAAGATGATCCATGATGAAGTTTTTCTTCCCTCATTATGGAGATTAATGTCACAATTTAATATCATCTTCTTTAGCTACTTATTTTACCAAAACTTATATTTTCTTGGGATTAGAAATGATTCTCCACCACTTATCTAGAATGGTCATCTTTTCTATGCCCTAAAAATATCTCTTTTGACTTTTCATCTCTATGAGCAATGATAGACTACACAGCTCAACTCTCTATCATGAACATGATATCTTGTATCCCAAATGAGAAAATACTAATCTTGCAATCATTTGGAAGCTTCCACTCACATCACTCATGTCCTAGAGTTAGTAAGAAAAATCACACCACAAGCCCTCTTGGATTTGATGATATTAGAGATTCTCGAGCACTTTAAAAGGAAAGATAATAATCCTATGAATGGAAACAATTCATATTTATGATATGGAATCAAACACTAACTGAATGAACAATGTATTCTTGAAAAAATGAGCACTTCTTGTTATATCTCCTAAATAGAGGATAGTAAGGAGATTGAGAATACATTAGAACCACGGTTCGTGTTGTCACTAAAATTTGCACCCTTTCAAAATTGGGCACAACATTTCAATGAAATGTTGTTAGAACATGGATTTGTGATTCACCCATGGTCTTTCTCTAGATGAAAGGGCTAGTTCCTTCACCTTAGTTCACTGTAACTAATCCGATACCAAATTCCTACTCTAAACTATCTAACCTAATATAATAAATCCAAGGAAAAAGTTAGAAGGAATTCAAATATGGAAATTAAAAGGGGAGGTGATGCACCAAAATCAAATGTGGAGCTTCTCTAGTTATAAAAGACACAATCGCAAGTTTGTAGATGAAGATCATGCTAAATTCACACTAACTCCAATGCAATAAAATGGAAAGGATGAAAAATACACAAGAGGGTAGAGATATTCAAACCAAACACATGATTTTTGAAGGAAATAAATAAGCCATAATTATATTAATTGATTCTTGATCCAAGGAAAGACAACCTCCATTCATAAGTTACAGAGGTCAAAAGCATGAAATTTTTAGTTCGTGAGAGTGAAGCTCCAAAATATGCGAAGGAGGAAGCATGATAAGAACCCCTAGAATGTGCGTGAGAACTTACATTTATAGAATTCATGGGGGAATAGAGACAAAGAGAAGAGGAAAGGAAGGATCACCATGCAAGAGTACTAACCCATGAAAGTTTTTGAACAGGCATGGATGCCATGATTTCTTACGAGTGTTGAATCGTAGTACAAATATAGTTCCATTTGAAAATATCCAACTACTATAACACGGCATGTTGATATAATCATATGCCATCATAGTACATAAGACAATGGCCTAATTAAATTCTAGTGGGTGAGGTGGTTGGTTTTCTAGTTTAGAAAATGGTGTGGCATTCACTTGTGCCTCACAAACTTATTTTGATCTATGGTTTCCGTGGCCTCCCATATTACTCAAGTGATGAGTGGATTTTCCTTTGTCTTGGGGTGCTTGATTTTTTTAACCTTTAGAAATTTAATTCTCCTTCATTTCCATGAAGGTCTTTCCTTTTTCTATTGCATGACACTTTACCCGCGACTATGTCCATTCGTTCTGAGACCTTGAGAACTTACGAAACTA
Source organism: Taxus wallichiana var. yunnanensis (assembly GCA_018340775.1). NCBI lineage: Eukaryota > Viridiplantae > Streptophyta > Pinopsida > Cupressales > Taxaceae > Taxus > Taxus wallichiana. Next base: position 23,572,500 of record CM031240.1, read on the forward strand.
TGATTTGGAAAACCCGTGGTAAACTAAGTTAGTGTCTCACTTTTTCCAACCTTAGTCACTTTCCAAATTTATTCCCTTTTTCCATGTGGAACTTTGTAACACATTTTCCTTTGTGTTGTGGTGTTTCCTAGAGGACTATTACTTTATTTATGTGGAATTGACAACTCCGCAGAATTATATTTCTTCTAAGTTCATGTAACACCATTTTTCTCCATACCGCAAAGCACTAAGATTATTATTCCTTTTCTCACTTTACGGATCCTATCCTTAGCTTATTTTCTAACCTTTTCAAAGGCATGAAACCTCACAATTTTCTGACTTGCCTTTGATCCTTGAGAGATTGATTTGGTGCCTGTGGAAGATTAAATTCCTTAGTGCTACGAAATTCTACACATATATGTGAAACACCATATCCATAAAAATCCTCTTAAGTCCCTATTCAATACTCCCTTGTTCGTGGATTAGGACAACACACATAACACTATCGACTACACCCCGTGGAATCCTAACTTGGTCTTGTACAAATTTGCTTTGCATAAAATGACTAAGTCCATTTTTGATGAGTTGTTCAAAATTGGAAATGGGGTTTAATTATAGAGAACAATTCAGTGATCTCTAGGGGACATCTTCCTGCTAGATGATGAATGCTAGTAGCCTTGAATCATCCATTCAAGATGGAGTCAATCATACACCTTGAAGAAAGATGATCCTAACCTTGAAAAATTGTCTCTCGAATCTGCATAAACTTAAAACTACACTAAAATTGACATGTGGAGATTTGAATGAAACATGAAAACTACACCAACTATCTAATTACACCATGAAACCTGCTCTAAAAGCTGAAATTTCCAACAACAAGGGGCCACAAAACTATGTACAAAAGGGGAAGAACATACATGTTTTAAATGAAACATATAGAGAGCGCACACAAACTTATTATAAATAAAGGTGACCACCAAGAGGCCGAGGAAAATATGCTCAACCAATGATCAACATACAACAAAAGGGCACATCCAAAACATAACACAAAACACACAAGAATTTACAAGATGTAATATACAAACTTAATGGAAATGTTTGAGATGAATCCTATTGATTGGGATTTGCATTGCTTCTCCATCAAGGTTAGGCAACTCTAAAGAGTTGGCCTCTTTGTAGGCACTAATGATGTATGAACCACTCCAAAGTGCATAAAACTTAGAGTGCTACCTTGGTTTGGCTCTATCTCGCATCCCATTTTAGGATCAAGTCACCTTCCTTAAAAGCTCAAGCTTTGGATTTCTTGTCACACCATTGTTTGGTTGACCTATGATGCTCTTCTAACCTGATCATGGTAGATTGCCTTAGTTATTCAAGTTCAACCAAATCCACCATTCTTATTTTTCTTTGATCTTCATCCTCAAATTATAATTTCTAGGATAGATCTAATGAAGGGAACTCCAGAGATAAAGGAATCTTGGCTTCTCTAATGAAGGGAAATCTAGAGATAAAGGAAGATCAACTTCTTTACCATATACAAGTTTGGAAGGAGAATTTATAATTTCCCTTTTTGATGTGATTATATCAGCACAAAGATCATTTCTCACCTTTGTGTGCCAAACCATTAACCTTAGGGTAGTAATTGGAAGAAGTATTCAAGTATTTTCAAAATCTAAGAGCCTAATCAGAAATCTTAGATCCTATGAAGGCTTTGCACTATCAAAAATGATGGTTTGGGAACCCTACACCTTGTCACAATGTTCTTTAGAAAATTAAGGATGACTAAATCAATAGCTTCCTTGAGTGGTATGGCTTTGATCCACCTAGTAAAATAATATGTTGTTGTTAAAACCCATTTATGACGTGTAATTAATGGAGGATTAATCATACCTCTAAAATCAAGTCCCCATTGAGAAAAGGGTTCAACCGTTTAAATAAGATGAAGTGGGAGATTCATCATCCTATTTTTACCAAAGTGATGAAGGCACATCCTTGAATTTTTTTGACCCGTTTATGTGCATCAACAAACAATGTGGGCTAGAAGTATCCTGCCTTCATGATTTTCATCAATGCGGCCTTGGTAGAGAAGTGTATGCCAGATAAACCATTGTGAAACTCTCTCAATACTTTGTTCACATGTTCTCCCTCAATGCACCTCAATAACACTCCATCGAGGTTTATTTTGAAAATAATCCTACCAATCAATGCATAAGGAACTGATTGTAGCCTTAAATGTCTTTTTTATTTACTCAAATTAAGAGGGTGGCCATTAGTTGTGAAGAATTTTTCCACGACGTTGATCCAAATTCCATGACTAAATTAGTTTCCTATGCCTTACCTTAAATTATTTGTTGCGTGGGTTTACATTTTGAGGAACCTCTAATTTTTGCAGATGTTATGCAATATATTCTTGTTATTCTTCTATGAATAAGGAGGCGTCTTGATTATCCTAAGAATTTAAGGAAATATGTTCACAAATTTCTCTCCCTCTTACCAATTTCATGGCCTTGATGGTCACATCATACTCCATAATCTTGGTCACCCATCCAAATATCTTTTCATTGATTTCCACTCCCATGATGAAGTCTCTCACATTAGGATGTGAGACTAAAAATTTGATGTAGATAGCGGTAAACATGCTCTTAAATTTCTTGAGATCTCTCATAAAGGAAAATACCTACTTCTCAATGTGATTGTATTTTATCTCATAATCCTTCAAAATTTTATTGAAGAATGCTATTGATTGTTCTAATCCTTGATTATTTGTCTGTGTTAGAAATGTGAAGATGTTGCTATCAACCCCATATACATAAAGTATGAAATTATTTGAATAGTTAAGGTTCATAAGTGTGGGAGCCTGATAAATAACAATTTTTATTTTGGTGAAGCCCTATTTTCCTTCCGTGGTCCATTTAAAATCCATGTCCTTCCTTAGCATCAAGGTGATGGACCCGAATAATCTTGTAAAGTGAGGAATGAACTTCTTAACAAAAATTATCTTTCTTAGGAAAGACTGCAATGCCTTCTTGTGAGTTGGAAATGATAGAGAAAAGATGGTGGATATTCTTTCAAGGTTAATGGAAATACCATATTTTGAAACAACATGACCCAAAATCTTGTCTTGTAGAACTGTAATAATGCACTTATTAGGGTTAATAGATACCCCAAACTCTCTGTATATTTAAAATATTTTCTCAAGAATACTGATATGATCCTTGTTTTCCTTTGATAAAATAGTGATATCATCCAAATAGATGAGGATGAAATCATTTATGTATCCTTTAAAAGTAATATCCATTGCTCTTTAAAATGTGGCACCCACATTTGACATACCAAAGGGCATCTTTTCATATGCATATGTTCCCCACTTGGTTGTGAATGCATTCTTATATTGACCCTCTTCTCTAACATTGATTTAATTGAAACCTAAGTAGCCATAAATCATAGAGAATATTTCAGATCTTGCTATTTTTTGCAAGATTTGTTCCATGGAGGGTAGAGGATAATGATGTTTCAAGGAGGCCTTGTTCAAGTCCCTAAAATTCACACAAATCCTGATTTCTCTATTTTCTTCCTAACAGGGACCAAATTATCCACTATAGAGGAATACTTGGTGGGAAATATGTTTCTTGCCTCAATGAGATTTATTATCTCCTTTCTCATGAGGGGCTCAATATTGGGGTTTACTAGTCTCTATTTTCATCTTATTGGCTTGGCCAATGGATTAATATTAATAACATGTTTAAACAAGGTCAAAACCCTAAGGTATTAATAATTCCATGAGAATACATCATTATATTTCTAACATTAGGAGATAAAAGATAACTTTTTAACTTCATCACATACCTTTTAAAGTAATAACTCCTTTTCTTGTGCGATGGTGAGTGGTTTACAATCCTCTCTTCCCATAGATATAATTTTTCCCCTTTGATCTCATAATTAGGATTGAAGATGTCCTCAAGAGTCACCAACCCTTTAGGTAACTTGTTAGTTCATAGCTGGATGATTTGATCACCATAAATTTCTTGCAAACTAGGTTGTAAGCTAGAAGATAATTCAACCTTATTTTGGATGAATATAACCATCTATTCATCATTCTCAAACATTCTCCAATTGAATTAATTATCTAGAATGGATGGTCTTACAACCATCTTCACATGTTGTTATATTGGACAAGGTGTTTAGCAGGGAAAATTGTGCACCAATTATTGTAAGCTAAAACACTAGAGGTGAATTAGAGTCCTATAAAGAATTCAAGAATTTTAACTTTAAACATTCACCATTCATCACGCATTTAAGAATCAAAGAAAACAAAAGCAAGAAATATTACATCAACACATGGACACAAGATAAGTGGGAAACCCTCAAGGGGAAGAAAAACACCGAACCACCTTTGCATATATTACTCAACATAAAGGAATCCTATGTATATTACAGAACACAGTAGATTTCTTTAGTGAAACACCTACTTCATAAAGAGCACCAACCCCTATAACTTTAGTGAGCCATTAGTCCCAAAAGAAGTACCAAACTCTAGTTTAGTAGAACACGAACCATACAAGGAGGAACCAACCCCTAGATGAATCAACACCAAAAAAATCCATCTAAAATGAATTCCATCTTTGAAATTTTTCTCACACAATTGATGATGACTCTATGAAGCTCACTCTTCTCTCTATCTTCCTCAAAACACCTCTCTAGCCTCCATGCCCAAAATCTCTTCCTTCAAGCTGATTTCCACATATGCCCTAGCTCGCCATCACCTGATATATCTCAATAACAAAATAAAAACATTGCTTAACTCTAAAAAAGGTGACAATGACCTTCTTCACCTCCTTTAAACAACCCTCTAGTTCACACTTTTCTTCCTCTTTCTCAACTAGCTCAAATGAGATTTCTAACTTGCCTTTATACCCTTCTCATGATTATAATACATGTAGGTCAAATTTCATATAGCAAAAAAATTTAATCATCATTAGAAAATCCTAGAAAAATCATCCATAATACCATGTAGGTTGCCACCATCACCTAGAACCATACAGGCCCCCATTAGGACTCAATAATCCCTAAAGTACTAAATTAAGCAACTCACCATACATGGAATGTTCTAGAAAAAAAAACTTCACCAAAGCATGCAACATACTTGTAAATGTTGTATAAGCCTTCAAAAACGTCCAGAAACCATGAAATACAATGGAACAACATCTCACACCATGAAACCCTCATAAGACCATGTATAACCAAACACCCCGAAAATTATCCTTCAAAGAACACGCCATAAATTCCTTAAAACTCATAAAACATCTAGTATCATAAACCATTGGAAATATATTTATCTCAAGATAATAATCAAACTCAAACCAAGCCAAAAAATCTAGCGTAGAACTTCCAAAAATGCTATACACCTAGACTCCTCCAAATTTTCCAACACTACCCAAACACCGAGTCTTCAATGATAGGGCACACTTGACCTAATAAAGTATAAAAATGATGTAAAACCATAATGGACATGAAAAAAACTCCCATGATTCTATAAATTCTAAGTTAGTCATCAGGACCAATGGAGAACTTTGCCACAAACTAAATTTTTCTAGAAACTATACTTTTAAAGTGGGGCCCAAATCCATAACCTTTAAATTACATATATAGAAATATGGAAGAGTCATATAGAATATTAAATCATAAAATTTGAAAAAGTAATTAACTATGGACCACTACAAGAAATTTCTCCCAAGTCACTACCAAGCTAGGGTTTTGAGAGGGTTTAAAAGTTGTTTACCTTCTTAACAATTTTTTCATAAAAATGTGACAATAAAACAACCTCATTCCACTTGGAAAATATTAATAATTTACCTATTAAACTATCCCCAAGATCTTGGGTCCCCAAGAAAAGTATACACTCTTCAACGAACATCAGAAAGTCAAAATTTAGCTCGGGAATCTCACCTTTGGGAACACGGTATGTGCAAAAACCACATAACACGCTTAATATTACATTCCAGGACTTGAAATGTGGACCAGACCATAATATAATCATGATAAACCTTATTAAATTCTCACCTTTCCATTTCCATGCTCAAAATAGTCCAACTCACTTCACTAGGGCATGCTTTCTCAAGGATTAGGTCTAGTGTAGACCTAGAAACCATGACTTCTCCTCATATATGAACTCTTATACAATTTTTATTGTCTCTAAAACTCATCCATATGATTCCCATTCTCTCATCATGAACATATAGAGGCTACATACTTCACTTCAACATTCCATGCCTCATACTGCTCTCTAGGCCTCACAAACAAACACCTAAAACATGTTTGTTTCACCAAATTTGACCTCCTCATTACCTTGGATACATTTAATACCTAAAATTACCTTCATCACACTCCCTAACATGTAATAAACATCCTACATGCCTTTTCAAGCCATCATCACACTCCAACAAGTCACTATACAACTCAAGAACCCATGTACCATCATGCAATCTCAACAAAACACTCTACACTACCAATCAACCTTCATGTTCCACATACTTTTTGACATCAATGAAACTCAATGGAAATAATAAGAAAATATCTCTTTGACATCAATGATAACACTATGCCAACAATCTCGCCCTTTTGACATTAATGAAAAAGGACTATTCCTATAACATCTTCTTCTAACAACAAAAAGAATCACCACTTGGTTGGAAACATCAACCAGACAAGACAAGACACACTCTTCAATTAAAAATCTGAATTAAATACCTTGGGTATAAATCCCCCTTGGAAAATGCATGACTTCAACAACCCGACTTTGACCTTGACCTTAAACATGCTCTTCTCTACATACAACATATGCCAAACTAGACAACTAACACACTTGGGATCATACCTTACTTGAATAGGAAAAATGAATTCTTTATGTACTTTATGTGTGTTGAATTCCATCATTATTCTACTTCTACCTAGCTCCCCCTAGAGTCCTATACTCCTTATGATGCCAATAACACTTCTCAAAACATGCTTCAACAAATAGTGATGTGTAAAAATAGGAATACTACTTTTCTTACCTTTCAAAGTTCAAAAAAAAACTACTAGGTTTGTCAACATTCTCAACAGGTCTACATGACCATCATGACTTTGATCTTCATTCAATTCTTCAACTTGTTTTCTATGATGCAATCCTGATTGACTCCCCCTGAGTCATATAACCTTCTTGATCCTTAATTTGTCCATGGATCTCATAGATACCTTTTCACAACTCCCCTTGAGATCAAGACCTCTTCCATGATATCTTGAATGATAACAAACTCTTTCCTTGAATGTTATTGACATCAAATTTCTCAAAGTAGTGCAAGAGGACTCTAAGAATTTCTTTAATTGTACACATAGACCTTGAACTAAGAATAATGAATTAAGAACATCTTACCTCATCCTTAAATTGACTCACTTCTTCAAAGTCACAAATGTTCCCCCTAAATACCTACTTTATTATGCCCATCAATCCCATCATGTCTGAACCTTCTTGATGCTTGTCTACTACGCTATAGCTTCACACTACCTTCTTGATGTCCTTGGATCAACAATGTTCTTATTACATGATAAATATGTCACAGTCCTAAAAATACCTTCAATACTTGAATCTAAACTCAAATCTCTCTTTATCTTCTTTATTGTCAAACACAAAATCTAATAGAATTCAACATGCCTTCATACCTTACAATATACAACCATACAATCCTATTACATATCTCCTTACCGGTGTTAACAATATTGATGCAAGACCATCACGCATAGTTTTTAAATAGGGTTGGTAACATCAATTATGGCCTTCCCAATGTGTTGATAGTTTTAGAGGGTCATCTAGGCTCTTCTAGGTGTGTTAGTTTTGTGTAAGACATTCAGAAATTTGAATTAGACAATTTCCCTCCAAAACTAGCAATTTGAATCTTGAAGGTAATTTTGGCTTGTAATTGGATTTTAAGTGTAATATTGGAGCCTAAAATCATGTAATGAGGTTGGGAGAAGCCATAATGAGTTCTAGGTTTCCTAATAATGTCAAGGTTGTGACCTAGTGCTTAGGTCCTAGGACACTAGACTAAGCTAGTTCTTCTAATGTTATAATAAAAAGGACAAATATGTAATATGAAGGGCCTTAAGGGGCCAAGATTTAGTTAGGAAGGCTTGAGAAGAAATATTTAAGTCTCATTATAACTGATTTGAGCCATCATTCGAATGATCAAGGAATATAATGAATTGGAGCTCCAAGAATATTGAGAGACAATCTTGTTGTTCAAAGCATTAACAATCATTTAGTTTTTTGTATTTAATTAGAAGAGTACATGCATGAAAAATTTAAGGACATTTACTTCGTTTTGTTTCTTTAAAAGGTATATTTCTCAATCTTGAGAACTTATTGGTTGTGATAGTTAGGAACATTTTTAGTCTAACCATGAAATTTGTATGATCAATACAAGCTACATACCTTGAAGGATAAAATGAACTAGAGAAATGGGAGATTACATTTGGAAAGAGGTTATTGTCTATGTTTAATTGGTTGATGAATTTTACACTATCTTGTATGATGTTATTTGGCTTGAACAATTTTATTAAACTTGTGACAGAGGGTTCTTGAATGTAGACGAGTTCATGCAAACAAATTGGGATGAGTTTGGGGTATAAACATAAGGTTAGTGAATTGTGAGATGTCTCATAGGGTAACTAGACCTGATAAAATCTTCTAGAATCTATATAGAGAAATAAAGAACCTTATTTTGGTTAGAAATCCTAAGAACCATGAAAATCATTGTTTAGAGGGAAGAACAAGGTGTTTATATATCTTACATGTAATTCGTTGAAGGGAAGAGTCTTAGTCTTGAGGTTGGTTCATGCAAGAAGGGTAAAAAAATTCTAGAAATTTTTTCAACTTGTGAAAGTAAAGTTTAGTATTTTTATGGAAAGATATATCTATTCGGGTACTATGTGGAAATCCACCTAGGGTTTAACCAAGAAAGAAGTTTTGAGACCCAAAACATTAATTCAAGGCACTAAAATTTGTGAGTAAAGGTTACGAGATCTTTCACCTACCTATTCATGTAGAGTAGAGCCTAACCAACCCTCAAGACCTTGTTTTTCACGACTGAATTCTTTAGCAAATTATAGTAAACATAGTAGGAAAGGGGTAAAGGAGATTTTTGAAGGTTGAGAGATTTCAAATGAGAGTTGAGTATTGAAATCTTGTACTTAATATTTGAGAAGTGTTTAGGAACCATTGAAGGAGGGTAAGAGTATTGATGAGGTAGGAAAGTAAAATTATGCATGACAATCATGATTACTAGTGCTTCTATAGTCTAGAGACCTAATTAATATTTTGTAAAAAGGTTTTTAGAGTAATTTTATGAAAGAATACCCTTTGAAACTTTTAACAGAGATGAAAGCCCCAAATGGGTATCTCAGAAAGGAATCGGTTTGTTAAATGACCTATTGAGTCAAAATTTATAACAAGAAAAGAGGTTAGGCAAGGTTAGAAGGAAACAAGGTAAGGTAAGAAGGAGAGAGAGTGAAAAGGTTATCTAGCAAGGGATTTGGAGGATAAAATTTTGCACACACATCAAGGTGGATAAAGGGTAATTTTTGATATTGTGATTAGTTTGTTTTGGGTGTGCCTAGGTTGCTCCAACAATGGAATCACTAAGTGTATTTGTTCAAGAATCCTAGAAAGTAAGTTTTATAAAAAGGTAAGACAATTAATATATTTAATTTATTTGAATAAATTTGAAGGTTGAAATAACATTGAATGGGAGCTAGGAACAATTTACAAGCATTGGATAAGTACAAAAAGGTTAAAAATAAAAAAATTACATGATTAATAGGGTTTGTGAACTTGAGAAGAAAGCTAGTTTTGAAGGTATAAAGGACTATTTTGAGTTTTGTGAATATTCTAACATTGGGAGTTGATTGAAGGTGTTATAGGCTCTACATAATTTGATATCATAACGTTATATAGATTCTTGAAAAGAGGAAATTATTGTTTTGAGAAGTTATTACGGGAAGATAAGTAAGGTTGTACGGGTAAGGGAAGAGAGAAAGACATCTTAGGAAGAGAAGATGGAAAAGATGATGGAGGTTGTGTTGAGAAGGTTAGAAAGTATGGAGGAAAATTATAGAAGAATGAGAGCTAAGATGAGTTTTATGTAGAGGAATGGGAGAAGTAACAAAGCACACTTTACATGTAAGTGTTATACATGTTAGAGATATGTAGGACACAAGGCATATGAGTGTTATGAGATGGATGTAGGGATGAGAGAGGTTGACAAAGATACCGACCAGGTTCTTTAAAATAGAGGTAATTATATTTTATGTAAAATATTTCTTTTGGAGCCAAGTAAGGTGGTGAATGATGTAACTCAAAGAAGATATTTGTTCAGAACTATATGTAAAACCAAGTGTAAATGTTGTAATATGATTATTGATAGTGGGAGCACTTGAAAATTTGGTTTCTTTTGAGATGGTAGAAAATCTAGGACTGAAAACTAAAATGCACCCTAACCCATATCAAGTATCTTGGATGAAGAAAGGATATCATGTCTTGGTTAGGGAACAATGTCAGGTAGAATTTTAGATTGGGAGATATAAGGACAAAATATGTATGATTCGGTACCTATGGATATTTTTCATGTGTTATGGGGAAGACCATGGCAATATGATCGACAAGCAAGACACGATGGGAAGAATAACACCTACACTATTGTAGCACATGGAGAGAGGAATACTATTTTTCCCATTAAAGGTGAGCAATAACCACAAGCATGGTTGGTTATGATGATGGAAGCCAAGAAATTTTCAGTAAAAACTAAAGAAGCATGCATAAAGACACTATTTAGGGATGTTAAGCCTCATAAGACTAATTTGACTACTGGATTTGGTGATGATAAATGTCAGATATGTGGAGAGATTGATATGGTTTGAAGACAAGAGGAAGAAAAATAGGACAAGAGGAAGATAAATAGGATGAAGATGGTGAAGTGAAACAAGAAAGGGATGATAGAAAGAGAAGAGAAGCACATGCTAAAGTTCTTCTAGACCAATAGGAAGGTATAGTGGAAGAAGAATCAGTTGATGAAGTGAATAGAGGTTATGAGGAAAACAAGAGAGAGGAAGATAGAGTGTAAATTTTGTGTGAAGAAGTCAAGAGTGAAGATATGCAAAACAAGGTCAAGAAGAGGATAGACAAGGCATGAAATTCTCCTATATTTAAATCTAACATTGTTTTGAGATTTAATTCTATAGGTAAAAATGGAATGAATGAGAGTGTGGATTAGTGGACAAGAGACAAAGAAGTTAGAATGGAAATGGAAAAATGGAGACAACTTGCAAGAGGAAATGAGAAAGAAATGTGTTGCACCCCTAAAATATACTAAGTATGAGATACATGAGAGTTTTGGATGCGTGGAAGGTAGGCACAAAGGTACACATAGAAGTAGATTAGGCAACGCGTAGAGGATCATGCACAGGAAGAATCCTTTGAGACTTAGTCACATTTTTAGGCACATGATAAAAATAGATGATGAAAAATTGAAGTGGCGTTCAAACAACGATTTGGGATTGGACTGAGGCATGAAGACTTGGAGGTGAAGAAAAGTATATTTTTGGAAAGATCACATGTGGCAAGAATATTGATGGTCATGCAAAGATTCAAACTAATAATAGGGTGTAGATCTAGTGTTAAGTATAGAGATGATATATTATTAGGCGAAGCTTGCATGCTTCTTTGTGTATATTTGTAGTGGCACATGGCTATTCTTAGCATGCAGCCTATTTTTAGAGTGTATGGGTGGTGAAGGAAAATTTCCCACCCCTATATATATGTATTGATTTGCACTATTTTGGAGATATTGAAACCTAGATCTGGATTGTAAAAGAGTCATGTTGGTGGTATGATTTTGAGCGCATGACTTATGTATGGATTTAACTACTAGTTTGTCATGATTTAATACAATAGACCATTATGGTTGGATATTGATTGTTGATGTTTATTCTCATGGTTGTTATAGGGTGAATCTGGTATTAATCTTTATGTGATCTATATGTTCTTTATTATGTGTGTTTCAAATTAAGTTCATGGATCTGATTGTTAGAATGGGATATATGCTTTTAGATCTAGTTATTATGAATATACATGTTAACACCCTAGTGAGAAAATAACAAAGGGGAACTGGTAACTTTATGCACTTTGGTTGAGCACTTAGATCTATCTCTCGAGTGATGTGCCAACACGTCTAGGATTGTTGAGTGAGAAAATAAGACTAAATTTTGGTTAAGTTGTCAGGACATCTTTTCAAAACTGTTTATCATGATGTTGCATGATAATGGCGTATCGGTTGAATCTTGCGTCTATTGAAGATTGGGTGATTGGTGGATAAGATTAGTTTACATGAAGATATGGTTCTGGACCTGATTTCAATGCATGCATGTGGGTTGAAGAAAATATTTATCATGAGATTTACGAGTTGTTCTTTTGATTCTTTCCAATAGAGTTTTGCGAGTGGTTGACTGCATATGCATCTCGAAGAAAAGATGCTATTACAAACCAAGGAATTGGATGCGGGAAGAATATCAAGCAATGTTTGATGCATATGAACCTTCGATGTGTGTTTTAGATCATTGGTGGTCCAGTGTTGTGCAGTTATACTTTGGAGTACATCATGTCTACATATTATTATCTAGTTGCTTTGAGTTTGAATTCTTGCACAAAATCGAGAGGATATTACCTTTGCATGATTCCTCTATCCATTAAGATCTTGATGGTGGTGATGAGTTTAGAGCACCTCTCTATGGCTAGCTAAACATCTCACCATGTGTAGGGGTAGGATCAGGTGTGGAGAAATATGGTGGACCTTGCAAGAGAGAGATAGAGAGAAGAAATGTGGCTTGAGTACAATGAAGCACGGGAGAGGGAATTGGAAAAGAAGCGCGATATTGAGGAGTCTGTGGAGTTGCGAGGATGATGTCTCATGAAGTATTTGAATCTCACATAGAAGACATGAAGTCGAAGCATTAGAATCTCCCCACTTAGGAAATCACAGGTAGAGAATACCCTTTGGCTTATGATGAAGAGAGACTAAGGACTGCAAGAACGCATCTAATCCCATCGGGGATCTAGCCCTTGCGATTGGTGTTTGAGTTCGAGAAGAACCTATTGATAAACATGCAAGTGTAGGTAGCTAAGCGTACGCACCAAAAATTACATGTGCTACATTATCAGAAAATGGTTACAAAAGTCCCCAATGATGATTCAAGTTCTTTCAAGAAGGTGTTTGTGCTCCAAAACCCACTCAAAATGTATATTTGTAGCCTATACTTCTTTACTTAACCTTCCTGCACCTTTTTCCACTTTCTACTTCTTTCGCACATGTTTTTTCCTTTAGTGCTAAGATCGCTGCCTTGCACAGGCGGAAAGGCGACTGATTTTCTAGATTCTGTCATGTGTGTTTTTAACATGCGATGATTCACTTAACTTCACTTTTAGCATGCATCCATGGGCCAAATTGTCTAAAAATAGTTTTGATTGATTGGTTCTACTTCCCTCTTCTATTTTTCCATGTGCTTTAGCTAGTTAGAACTACCTCTTCTTTTCTTGTGCATGAAATCACCTCCCAACCATAATTCTTATATATTCCATGCTTGTATTCAAGCAAAAGGCTGATAATTTTTATGTATCTTGCATTTTATTGTTGCCACAATCTTGCTAGGAATTGCATTGCCAATCTCAGATATCTTATGTTATCTCTCTTCTACTTACATTGCATCTAGACTGACTTCAAGTTGCCATTACTCAAGTGCCATCTTCTTGCCACTGTTCTTGCATTCCCAATCCCTTGGAATCATATGAACACTCAGAGAAATAAAGGAAAAAACTAAGGAGATAGATATAGATACAACCAGATTTGCTAAAGCTCTTGCTTATCTAGGTTAGAATTATGTTTTGTTTTCTTTATTTGTTAAATTGTCAAATTCAAATCACTAATTTCAATTACATATCAAATAGAGTAGTAAAATTGTTCATTTCCATAGTTTAGGCCATCACAAGTAGATCAAATCATTAGAAATTTTGCCCTTTAACATTACCAAGGAAGTTGTGGGGAACAATAGCCCTTTAAGAGTCATGATTTGTTCTTCACCTCGAGGTAGGGTTTGAAGGGTTTTGATTGGATTAGGTTATTTTTTTATATTAGATTCACATGTTTTAATGAAATTACTTGTATAATTCAGATTAAGAGCAACAATAGAGCACCAAATAACACAATATTTCATAATAATGATCTCAATATGTAATTAGAGTAGCTTCGCCACTTCGAGGGACAACCTCGAAACCATATAACAAGACTCCAATGCTCAAATGATAATGAAATACTACCTATAATCCCCTATATATACTATTCATATGCTATGGCCATCACCAAGGCTGACATTAAGCATAAGAAAGTATAAATGATATAATAAAATGATATGGTAAGCCATAAGTCAGCTACTCATATCTTAATACAAGCAATAGGTTAAGGGCGTAGCATGCCCTTCCCCTTCAAACCAATGTTGTCCTCAATGTTGAATAATCCTAGATGTTTCTGTAGAAAACCTTCATCCTCCTAGGTGGCGTCTTCTATGCTTAGATTCTTCCACTTGATCAGATATTCCTTAATGTCTCTAGTTCTCAACCTCTTAGTACGTGTTTACAGAATCTTCTCTGGATCCAAAATGATTCTTCCTTCCTCGTCAAGTTTTGGTAACTCTATCTCGGCTTCAAATTTTTTTCCAATAACCTTCTTCAGGCATGAAACATGGAATACTGGGTGTATGTGTGAAGATGGAGGCAACTCTAGTTTATAAGCAACACTACCAATTTTCTGTAGAACCTGATAAGGGCCATAATATTTAGGAGAAAGTTTGTTTTCCTTTTTCTGTTGCTTTAGGGACATCTGTTTGTAAGGCTGGAGACATACAAAAACCCAGTCACCAATTTCAAAATGTCTTTCACTACGGTGTTGATCTGCTTGTTGTTTCATCCTGTTTTGTGCTAATGCTAAATTCTCCTTCAAACTAGCCAAAACCTGTTGTTGATGTTGAATGTGTTCCTCAACATCTCTGACCTTAGTTTGCACCCTCAAGGAGGAAGTGATAGAAGGTGGATGGTAACCATATAATGCTAAAAATGGGGTCATTTGAGAAGAGGTATGAAAAGATGTGTTATACCACCATTCTGCTAGTGGTAGCCATTTAATCCACCTTTCTTGCTTATCTGATACAAAACAACGTAAATACCCCTCTAAGAATCTATTGACCACTTCTATTTTCCCATCAGTTTGAGGATGATAAGATGAACTATGAGCTAGTTGAGTACCCAAACATGAAAATAATTCCGTCTAAAAATTACTTGTGAAAATAGGATCACAATCACTCACAATTATCTTTGTGGTTCTATGTAGCCTTTGAAGCTGTCTCCAAAAAATAGTTGTAGATTTGTCTTGGCTGAAAATGAATGTGATAGGGCACAAAAATGGGCATATTTTGTGAGCCTATCCACAATCATGAAAATAACATTCTTACCCTCTGAACAAGGCAATCCAGTAATGAAATCCATGGAGACCTCCTCCCATCTCTAGCTAGGAATTGGTAAGGGTTGCAATAGACCTGGTGTCTTAATTGTTTCCCCTTTATTCTGTTGGCACACTAAACACTCTGATACAAAATTTTTACATCCCCCTTGAGTCCTTCCCAAAAGAATTCTCTTTTTATTCTATGATATGTCTTCAAAAACCTAGAGTGTCCTCCAACATGTGAGGCATGTAGCTCTGCAAGAATCTTATGCTTCAACTTAGAATCTTTACTCAAGTATAACCTATCCTTGTACCATAGGGCATTACCTTTCCACTCAAATTTGTTAGATGTCATAGATCCTTGCTTGATATTCTATATTAGAGATTGTGTATCCTTATCTTGATTCCATTCCAATCTTGCTTCCTCCACCCAATCGGCCGTCAACATGGACATTCCACATAGTAAGGCATCTGCGGATGTATCCCTTCTAGACAACACATCAGCTACTACATTTTCTTTACCCTTTTTGTATATGATTTCAAAATCATAACCCAACATTTTTGTTACCCACTTTTGTTGTTCCTCAGATGATAACCTTTGCTCCAAAAAGTATTTGAGACTATCGTGATCAGTTTTTACCTTGAAGTGTCTACCCATGAGATAGGGCCTCCATTGCTTGACTGCATGAAGAATAACCATCATTTCTTTCTCATAGATAGGTTTGAGCAGATCTTTTCCTTTGAATTGATGACTCTCAAATGCAATTGGTCTTCCTTCCTGCATTAGAACTGCTCCCAATCCTGATCCTGAAGCGTCACATTCAACAATGAAGGTTTTTGAGAAGTTGGGAGTAGCCAAAACTGGGGTGCTGCACATGGCTTCCTTCATCTGCTCAAAGGATTTAGTGGCTACGTCTATCCAATGGAATGCATTCTTCTTTAGCAATGCAGTGAGTGGGGTTTCTATTCTACCATATCCCTGCACAAATCTTCTGTAGTACCCTATTAGTCCTAGGAACCCACGCAAATTTTTGAGATTTTTGGGCCTTGGCTATTCCACCATAGCTTTGATCTTCTGAGGATCAATTGTGACACCTTCATGGGATACAATATGACCCAAATACTCTACCTCTTGTACACCAAAAGAAAATTTGGATGGCTTTGCATACGAGTATGTTTCTCCAAAACTTCAACACATTATTTACATGTTGTAAGTGTTCTTCCCATGTCTTCTTGTAAATCAATATGTCATAAAAAAAAAAACTAATACAAATTTCCTTTAAAAAGGCCTAAAAATAGTATTCATCAAGCTTTGAAAGGTTGAGGGCACATTTGTAAGACCAAAAGGCATTACCAAAAACTCATAATGGCCCTCATGAGTCCTAAAAGCCATTTTATGAACATCTTCATCTTTTATCCTAATTTGATGGTATCCCGAACGAAGATCTAATTTTGTGAAATAAACAGCACCATACAATTCATCAAGTAAATCATCAATTACTGGAATAGGAAACTTATCTTTGATGGTGTAATTGTTAAGTTCTCGGTAATCTGGACACATCCTCCATGTTTCATCCTTTTTATGTACCATGACCACTGGTGAAGAATATGCACTCTGGCTATGCCTGATGATACCTGGCTTCAACATTTCCTCCACCATTTTCTCTATCTCACTTTTATGGGAATATGGGTATTTGTATGGTCTGATGTTAGGTTTTTGGCTCCCTGGAATCAACTGAATGGCATGATCATGATCCCTAACTGGTGGTAGTCCCTTTGGAATTGCATCAAAAACAAATGAGTGAGCATCCACAATCTTTTGAAGATCGGGTGGCATTGAAGACTTTGTATTTTGTAATTCTATGGAAAATAACTTTGCTATAAAGCCATCCACTCCTTTTCTGAGAACCTTCTGCATTTGATGAGAGCTAATAATTTGTGGAGACTTAGCTACCATCCCATTCAATTGTATTGTCCTTCCATCTAAATGAAATCACATGAACAATTATTGGAAATTCAACTCAATAGTACATAAGGTTGTGAGCCATTGGACCCCCAAAACAATATCTGCCCCTCCCATAGAAATAGAAAACATAGGTGAGTCTAACATGTAGTCTCCCATGGAAAGCTTGATACTATGGCACTTTCCTGTGCACTTGACTATCCCACCATCCGCAATCATAACTTGCATTTATGGAGCTGGGTAAATAAAACAATTGAGGCGGGCAGCTAACTTACTATTTATGAAGTTATGAGTACTCCCGAGTCAATCAACACTATCACCTTCTGTTTTTTGAGATAGCCAATAACCTTGAGTGTTTGAGGAGTACTAATACCTGAAAATGCATGGCAATAAATTGTAGGTTGGTGATCCTCTACTTCATCTTCTACTGGTTCCTCAACCTCTCCTATAATTTCAGCTTCCTCATCATCCTCATTACCTCCGTCAATATAGAACAACTTCTTCTCAGCACATTTATGTCCCGGTCCATATTTGCTATCACAGTTAAAACATAATCCTTTTGCTCTCTTTTCTTCCATTTGTTGAGGAGTCAGTCTAATTGGCCTAGCAAATGAAGGGGAATAGATACTACGGTCTCTGGTGTTAATGAAAGGTGGCCTCTACTACAAAGAATTTTTTCCTCTATATGACGTGCCATGATAATAGAATCAGACAACTTGATTGGATTAAACATCCGTACCTCATGCTCGATGTGGTCCTTAAGACCCCCAAGAAACAAGTCATTCAAATTCTCTTCTGGAATATTCTCCACCCTTAAGGATAGGTTTTGGAATTGATGCACATAATCTTTGACTGATCTTGTTTTCCGTAACTTTGCTAATTGACTAAAGTAGTTCTCTGAAACACTGGAACTATAGTGCAATTGCAACTCCTTAGTAAAAACTGTCCAAGTGACACCTAGACCATTCTTCTGCCTCTGAGCACATAACCAACGATACCAAACAAATTGGTCGGGTTCAAGATATAGGGATGCCATTGTCACCTTTTGTCTCACGATGGTGTTTGATGTAACTCAAAGAAGTTCTCCATTTGATTTATCTAATTGGGGAATCCTTACCATCAAATTTGCACATATCCACTTTTGGCATCATGTTCCGTGGTTGCGGATAAGTTTGATTTTGATGGGACTGGAAAAGTGATCCAATATGGTTAGTTTGTCCATGATTTTGAATTGAAGGTCCTCCTTGGTTGATATGGGCTAGATTTGGGCCATACTAGTTACCCTTTACATGTTGCATGATATCATCCAACCGATGATTTATTTGGGCTATGTCTCCTTTAGAGGCCATCTTAGATTGTGTAATTCGCAACTCATACTCAAGTTGGAAAACCTTATGATCAACTGAGGTAAACCCTAGTGCTAAAGAATATGTATTTAACCCTTCTGACTCCATTTCTTCAATCACTACCCCATCTTTATCTGGGGTTTTACCCGGAGTAACCGGATTCTTTTTTGCTCTTGTGGAAGGCCCTGCCATGATGTCAAATCTTAGGGTTTAGGGTTTCGATAGAATTTCGGCCGAACAGGAAAAAACACAGAGAAGGTACTAATACTATTTTTTTGAGAGATTTTATGAAAAAAACTAAATTTGTAATAACTTTTGAAAAATAAATCAAAAAAGTTTGAAATTTTCAGGAACCTTATTTGAAATGTTTCAAAACTCTGGTAAAAATATCTCACACCAATTCGATTTGGTTTGCAATATGTGGTGGAAACAAAAATTAGGGTTTTTACCTAATTTCGGCCTAGATCGCAGCTATTAATACCACTTGTAATGAAATTACTTATATAATTCAGATTAAGAGAAACAATAGATAACCAAATAACACAATATTTCAGAATAATTATCTCAATATGCAATTATAATAGCTTCGCCACTTTGAGGGGCAACCTCAAACCATATAACAATACTCTCAATGCTCAAATGATAATGAAATACTACATATAATCCCCTTTATATACTATTCATATGTATGGCTATCAAAGGCTGACCTATTAAGCATGAGAAAGTATAAATGATATAATAAAATGATATGGTAAGCCCAAGTTAGCTACTCATATCTTAATACAAGCAATAGGTTTAGCACATATTCACACACGTAACCACCTACATTCATGTTCGATTACTTGTCTTTAGTTTATTTATTAGATTATAATTCATTGCTTAAAAACTAGAAAAGATCAAAAATATTTCCCTTGATAGATTAGTTTACTTTTACCCTTGTCCGATATATTGTGAAAACTCCAAAAACATAAATTAGAATTCCTTTAGTAATTAGTTTGCTTATTAAATACATTTCATTTCATTATATGACCATCAACAAAGTTGTGATCCCTTAGTGCTATAACCTTACATGTCGAATTGATAAGCGACATTGATAGTTTACATTTGACAAGAGTCTTACACACACACGCAATTTTTCTGCAACTTTTTGAGAAAATAGAACAACTGAATATGCTAAACATCATTGCTAATCAAGCCTACGATTATTGGAATACTCCTAGCAATAGGGTTTGATTATGCACATGACCATACAAGGGCCATAACCTCCACGAGTCTTTGGTTGTGATCCTCAGGTCCCACAACCCAATGGGCCTGCTAACCAGTTAGACATTGAAACTAGTTTACATACATTAGTATTCAGATCTTCACCACTTCCACCAGACATTATTACACAACTTTCCTTACTGAACATAACAGTCGATCAGGCTAAGACTTTCTAGACTAGACCAAAAATCACCCATAAATCCCTGTGGCTCCACCATGTCTCTCATTCTTACTTCCATGACCTTGTCTGGAAATCCATACATGAGGTGCCCGCAGGTCATTTTCTGTGTGTTCAAAAACCAAAAATAGAATCTTGATAGAGGTGATATTGATTGGAGTCTCAAGAAGCTATTATATTAGATTGAGCCATCACACCACTTCAAGTTAGGAGAGCATTCTTTTCCTTAGACTCAAGATCTCGATATTGCGTGTTGAAGATATAAGATTTCCCAATTAGCTTGATCCCCATCACCACACTCACATTCACATTCATTCTACACCGGTTGTCTCAGCATGACCTCGAGAGGTCGGGTGTGAAGAAGGTCACATGTTGATTTTTTGTCATATAAATTGGTGAACCCAACGTGAAGAGCTAGTCTCTAAACGTTTCCACTTTCTTCATCCATCCTTTATTCTGTGGGTATTCTTATACCCCCAAATATGTCGGGATACGATGAGTATGGTCGACCCATCCAGGTTTTGACATGTACAACTACCAAAAAAGTATACCACAACAATCACCTTCACTTTCAACGTGGGTGGACAACCGCTCAATTGCTCAAAACCCTCTTCTTCAGGGAACCAATGTTGGTTCCTCTATACGTATTGAGGAACTTGACCAAATCACACAGACCTATCCTCATGAACAATCAAGTTCAAACAACATGACTTTCACTGGGAAGAAAGTTCATCTCCTCAGGTATTGTTTCGATAGCCCATTAGCATGCAATCAGACCAACTCCCACATCTAGATGAGGAATATTTAGCACGATATGCTAGGAGTGAACAACACTTCTAGAACATGAACCGAGATTTTGATAGGTTACAAGGACAAGGTGATGTTCTACTCCAAAATAATAATGCTACCCCTCCACCAACTGAAAATACTACTAATGAGGGGTGGCAACATAGTGAACAATTCATAGTAGGATACCATACTCCTCAACAACCTCCGAGGGTTCAACAAAAATCACCTAAGAAAAGCACCACCCCATCAATGGGTGATGTCATCTTGGCATTGGTAGACAAATTCAAGGAGCTAGAGCTTTCCCAAAATGCTCAAAATTCATACGCAAGGAAAGCATGAACTTCTCCCTATCCGCAAAATTATGGACAAATACCTACTGCATAGAATCCTCTAGTTTATATGGGTACTCCAAACCCTAGAGATCTACTTATGGGGATGGGCACCTTGGGTATGCCCCTCATGCCACATATGGATATCTACAACAGGCACCGGCCTGGAAGTGTGTTCTCAAATGCCATACCAGCCAGAAATGCAATGTTCCCTAGCTTTGTGCCTTCGATTCCATATCAAGGTAATCAACCCCCTATGTACACATGTATTCTAAATCTCCATAGGGGATATGTACACCTACCCAAGTCCATATGGACAACCACAAGGGATGCCATATGCCCCAAAAATGTCTATGTTGTCCCATTTCAACAACCGATGCAACCTCCACCTCCCCAACAAGGATCTTCAATGGTGGAAACATACGCAATGGGGACCTATTCTGAATATCTTAAGGAGCCTCTAGAATTCTCCATTTGGATATTCATGCTCCCGAGACCCTTTCCCGATCTTCCAAAATTCAAAGGGGAGGGTGATCCTAATGCCCACATCAAAGCTTACAATGGCCATTCGAGAGTTTCTCCCATGGGACACATTGTTATTGTGAAGATTTTCCCTAAGATGCTAGAAGGTATTTCTCTCGATTGGTACTATAGGATACTAGAGGCTTCAATACACTCATTCAAGCAACTTGTATCAGAATTTATTAAATATTTTGATATGAACAAAACTTTTGAGAATAGAATCAGGGAATTCCTTCATATCAAGCAAGAGCACAATGAGTCTACAACCCACTTCATTCAAAGGTGGCAAAAAGTTCTCTACTCCTCTGTAAGCACTCCAAATATGGATTAGATGGAGCTTTGTGATTTGTTCCTCCACTCTCTCAATAGGGAGACAAAGGAAGAGGTTCAAAAGTTCCACTAAGGAGCTATGAAGAGGTGCTAGAGG
Source organism: Taxus wallichiana var. yunnanensis (assembly GCA_018340775.1). Taxonomy (NCBI): domain Eukaryota; kingdom Viridiplantae; phylum Streptophyta; class Pinopsida; order Cupressales; family Taxaceae; genus Taxus; species Taxus wallichiana. The sequence continues at coordinate 23,594,871 of CM031240.1, forward strand.
GTGCTCTTTGAATTGACCAAGCAGCCATTGACAAGTGGTCATAAGACTTATGGAGCTAATGGAAGGTTAGTCACCCCTAATCAAAATAACCCCAGTTACTCCAACAACATGAATAGTAACCAAGGACCAAAAATCCTCAATAAGAATCATGGAGTCATGATGGATGGGGTGATGGACCAACCTAAGAAACCTAATGTTGTTAATGCTCCCAATACAAGCACTTCAAACAACAACAATAACAATGACAAAACAATCAAAGAAACAATAACTTCTCACCCTCAATCAATGTTGTAGATTTTAACCATCAACAACAACAAAAAACAACAACAACCTCAACAATCAAGACAAACATAGACCCAAGGCCCTAACCAATACCCAAGTGGGTATCAAACCAATTTCAAAACCAAGGGCAAGGGTTCCCAAATTTTAACCATAACAATCAACAACTGAACAATAACCATAATTTTGGACCACAAAAAGGTGCAAACCAAAGGCCTCGAGATTACGATCTTGATTTATATTGTGGTTTCCATAGGGTTCATGGGCATGACGTACAAGAACATGTGCCATGATTGTAACAAGTTTTTACAACATTTTCCAGAGGATCAAAGATAGTTATTTGTTGACATGTTTTTGGAAAACCCGACAACGCCCACTCAAAACACCTACATGGGACCAATATCTCCATAAAACACACCACTTGGAATCTTTAATGATCCTCTCCCCACATCCAAAGGATGGTAGAATAGATCCCAATGGTTCAAACAAAGGTATTGTAATAGGGACCCATGATCATGAAGCCTCAACTTCATCAAACCCACAAGTGGCACCTCCTTTGGATGGTCACCAAAAAACAAAAATTGTGGGGTTGGTGGAGTTGGACATTGAACCTCAAATTAACATTGCCACTAGAACCAAGGATTATTCTTCACAGCCTATCCCGATCTACCCAACCACATCAGATGACATTCATGATATGCTAAGCAAAGCCAGTAGGAGCTTATGATTTGATCAATGACTTAACTAAGACCTTCTCTCACATTTCCTTCTTGGATCTGTTAAAGAATTCCCCTACTCATAGGGCCACTCTACTAGAAGTGTTGGGTCTTGGTCATTTAACTAATGTCACCCCTCCTCTAGAAGCACAAATAAACCACATGGACTTTGATGTCTATCCTCCAAGGCATCCTAAAAGAGATGTTGGATTTGTATTCGACATCAACAAGATGCCCACGATGCTAAAATAGCTCGTAGAGGTGATCCGACATTGTTTTTACAAGTCTGGATTTACAACAACTATGTAAAGTGTGTGATGATTGATGATGGGGAATAAGTGGTCAACATAGTCCCCTTCTCTTTCCTTCAAAATCTAGGGTATGGAGAGACCAATTTCTCTTCGACATGAAAAATATGCTGAGAGGCTACGACAACCTCAAAGCAACGTCAATCAAGAACTATAGTGTTTTGGTCACCCTTGGACCTAAGATGGTACTAACCAAGTTTTATATTATAGATCGGGAAACCAACTATAATATGATCCTTGGTCATCCTTGGATTCATCATGAAGGTGATTCCCTCCACTTTGTTTTAGGAAGTTAGGTTCCTACATTTAGGGAAGGTCTTTGTGGTGTAGGGTGATCCAAAACCCTTCGACATACACCTAGCTAACTTGAAAAAGAGGCCAGGATCCACTGAGTTTGAGCTTCCTAAAATCAGTTAAATAAACCTGCAAGCTCAAGTACTAGAGGAAAATTTGGTTCCTACAATGGAATTAGAAGTCACGGGTTTGATCGAAGGCATTCCAAAGCAATCAAAGATGAAACCATCATCATAGAGACAATATATCGTTGGGAACTATGGAAAATATTTTCAAGCTATTGGAGAAAGGATTTACCCATTCTCCTTCCTTTTGATTCTATGGGCATGGGACATACCTGGGACTCGGTTCTCTTCCAGAAAATGAGGTTTGTATGGTTGAGGTAACTAAAGTAAAGGAGAAAGATTCAAAAGATGATCCAACGTCCATTTTTCCAAGTAACTATTGGACTCTCCATTTTGATGGAGCCAAATGTCATTTTGGTGCTTGGGGTAGGTGTGATTCTTACCTCTCCTGAGGGAAGGATTCTACCTTTTTCCTTCAAATTAAACTTTGAGTGCACAAATAATGGGGCTGAATATGAAGCCCTTCTACTTGGTCTCATCATAGCTGAAAGAATGGGTGCTCTTAATATTAGGGTGTTGGGTGATTCACAACTTGTTGTAAATCAGGATATCCAAAGTATATGAGACTAGAGCTGAGCATTTACAACTCTAAAAAAACAACAATGTTGAATTTAACAAAGAGATTTGACTTCATATCAATCAAAGCAATTCCATGAGAGAAGAATCTCCTCGCAGACTGATAGCAAAACTTCCACTTCTTCGCTTTACTCCAAGCAGTGAGTTGGAAGATTCAAACTTCATGGTCTCGGTTCATGTAGAACCTTTGGTTTGTAAGACACTGATAACTCCAATGTTGACATACATAGAGACTGAGAGTGAGTCTATCATTACAGATCACATTGACATTGACAAAGAAACTCTAGGATATCTAAATGCTCTCAATTACATCTTACACATCATGAGGTTAATCTTTCTCTAATTCCACACTCTTCTTCCTATTTTGGAAATCCCATGATAGAATCTTCCCCTGGGAGGGAACTCAAAATTTTGTGAGGTAGGAGAAGAGGGGATTTAGAGTTGCCTCAGCCCCACCTGAGTTTGAGGAAGGAAACACCTCCTTAATCGAGGGAACAATCGATATAAATATCGGGACCGAGGAAGAACCAAATATTTTGAAGCTAGGGTCCTCTTTAACTCCTGAGGAGGTTGAAATACATACCCACATTCTCAAGGAGCATCAAAAATCATTCATGTTTAACTACAAAGAAATGATGGGAATTACATCACACATTGCAGTGCACAATCTCATCACCAAACCTAGATGCTAAGCCAATTAAGAAAAATTCAAGGCCCATGAAGCCAAAGGTGGCCCTCATGGTGAAGGAAGAAGTGATGAAACTCCTCTAGGTGGGATTCATCAAGCTAGTTGACTACTCACAATGGGTGTCTAACATAGTCCCGTTCTCAAGAAAATGGAAAGATCCACATCTGCATAGACTTTTTGGGATATAAATAAGGCTTGTCCCAAAGATGATTTCCCATTACCATCCATCGATGTTATTATTGACATGACAACAATATGGTTTTGAGTTTTTGTCTCTCATGGATGGATTCTCTGGGTACAATCAGATCAGAATCTTGAAGAAGATCAAGCCAAAACTACGTTTATAACTCCTTGGGGAACCTATTGTTATGTTGTCATGTCATTCGGGCTTAAGAACGTTGGTGCTACGTACCAATGAGTGATGACTTATATATTCCATGATCTTATACATAAGATTGTGGAATCCTACATGGATGACCTTTGCTAAGGCTAAGAAAAGCACTATGCGATCACCCAGAGGTGCTTCGTATCATCCTTTCTCGCTTAATCGAATACGACATGTCACATTGAATCTAAAAAAATGTGTGTTGGTGTAACAGAGGCAAGATTTTGGGGTACATCATATCTTCATGAGGAATTGATGTGGACCAACCAAAAATCAAGTTGTATTGGAAATGATTCCACCAATGGATGAGTCTGGCATCAGATCTTTTCTTGGAAAACTTGGGGCAATCCAAAGATTTATCCCTGACTTGACCTTTGTTATTCACCCAATCAACAATTTTTGAAAAAGGATTTACATTGATTGATTGGAACAGATGAATGTGATGAGGCATTTGATTAGTTAAATGATTCTTATTTTCCCCCCTCCCACGCTCATCATACCACCTAGATCAGATCCCTTTGATCTTATATTCATGAGCTATGGATGTTTCGCTAGCCTACATGTTGGCTCAAGAAGATGATGATAAATGAGAATGTGCATGTAGTCTATTTTATTAGTCAAACATTGCTTGATTATGAGACATGTTACACCCATAGAAAAATAATGCCTTGCCATAGTCTTTGTGACAAAGCATTTGAGACATTATATGTTGAATCAAGAAATGAGGGTTATTGTTTAAGTTCAGATCACTTGGACATTCCTCACACAAGGATCCTTATCTAAGAAAGTTGGGTGCTTCATAACTCTGATGGGTGAATTTGAGTTAACATTTGTTAATCAAAAATCCATCAAAGGAAAAATCATTGCGGACTGGTTGGTTGATAATCCATTAGATGGAGGTGATCTAGTAGATCTAGACTTCCCGATGAGTGTGTATACTTTCATCGAGACTAGGCCCCCATTTTTGTGTGTCCATGGTATACTGACATCATTAATTTTATAGTGGACCATACGTATCAGAAGGGGAAACATCACAACAAAGAAGGTGGTTACGTGTCATTTCCACTAAGTATGTTATTTTGGAGCAAGTTCTCTATCATGTAGAGCCTTGATGGAATGTTGTTAAGATGTGTTGACATAGAAGAATCAAAAATATTCTTTATGAATCACATAGCGGAGTATGTGGAGGTCACTTTGGTGGCCACATGCCACTACTCGAAAGATACATCAGATGGGCTATTTTTGGCCCACTCTAGAGCATGATGTAGTAGAATTTTGTGTGCAGATGCCACAAATGTCAAGAGTTCTCCCATGAGATCCACATACCAAGCACAAGCTCTTCAACCAATTGCAACCCCATGGCCCTTTTCCATGTGGGGCCTAGATTTGATAGGGAAATTCTCTCCCTCATCAACAGATGGCCATAACTTCATAATCATGGCCACATAGTACTTTACTAAGTGGGTAGAAGCCATGCCTCTTACCATTGTACCCGGGTCTGTGATCGCTAAGTTCATCTTGAACTAGATCATTTGTAGGTGGGGTCCCACAAGTCATTATCTCGATAATGGACACATCTTTCAAAAATGATGAAGTACGTGAATTGTGTGCAAAGTTCAAGATAAGTCATCACATGGATTCTCTTTATTATCCTCAAAGCCAATGGATAGGTTGAGGCTATGAATAAGACATTAAAGTCCATCCTCCTTAAGACCTATTAAGGAGAACAAATGAGATTGGCATTTAAAGATTTTTCAGCCTTGTGGGCCTATCGGACATCAGTTAGAACACCAATAGGGGAAACCCCTTTTCTTTGGTATTTGGTGTGGAAGCAGTTTTACCACTCGAGGTTGAAATACCGAGTCTCTATATTTTCTACAAGGAATCTTGGGAGAAGAAGGCTATCGAGAAGTGTGACTCTCTCAGTTAGAAAGTCTTGATGAGGTTAGACTCAATGTTGAAAACAACACAACATTTTATGTTGACCGGATGGCTCAAAATACAACAAGAAGGTTTATGAGCATGAAATATATGAGGGAGATTTGGTCTTAAGACTTGACATCCGGATAGACAAAAAGACCGGTGAAGGAAGAAAATTCAGACCCAGGTGGTTGGGTCCATATCGAGTAGTAGAAGACTACAAAAATGGGGCATTTCACCTGTGTACACTAGAGGGTGAGGAGTTTAATGAATATGTGAACTCTCTTCACCTAAAGAGGTATTACGCATGATCCATTAGCATTTTCATATGTACATTACTGCATCTGCATTGCACTTTCATTTTCCAGTTCATTCTGTAAAATTTGTGATCAAGGGACTTATTCTATAAAGAACTCCTAAAAACTTCTGAAAACAATGGCAAAACATTCAAATCATATCTCTTCAAATTTTCATGGTATCATCAATTGTTTTTCAAATCATTTCATCAATTCAAATAGGATAAGACAAAGTTTTGACCGTAACCATACCAAGGCCTGCATACTTGGTTCTGCTTATAGTCTCTTTCTAGATTAGGTGTCTTTGCCTATAGTTCTGTTCTAGAAGCTTCATGGTGTCACATCTATCCCATAAATATCTCTTTGGAAATAAGAACATACTAAACATTTTTCCTAGATGAGTAAGTCAAATGCAAATCCATAGAAAATTTTTATTTTACACATTTCTTTTCCCTACCAACCTTCGGTGTTGAGCCTGCATCTCTTACTGGTGATGTAGGGTTGGGAAAGGAGAGAAATGCCCTTACTCACCTATTCCTTGTCCATGGTGATGAGCCCATGCTTCCTACTAGTAGCATGGGGCAAGGTGTAGGGGGTCTCTTTGATAAACTTGAAAGTTAGAAACAATCCATTCAAATATTGTGAAATCATAAGTCAAAAACAAAGTGAGTTAGATGTCCAAAATTCCAAAAGAGTTTAAAACCTCAAAACCAGATTTTGTCAACCAAGTAGCCATCTACGGATCTAAGTCTAGATAAACTAGAAAGTAAATCACATTCTAAACTATGAAGTAACTTGAGTAGGGTGAGGTTGTAGTGTCTCAATTTGGTCTTGTCAAACCATTGTCTTTCCCTCATCATTACCATTCAACAATTTTTCATAACTTGTGCCCTTTTCGGCTCTTGGTGTTGAGCCCTCGCATCCTACTAGTTGTGTGGAGTTGGGAGTGGGGAAAGTACATTTACTTATCATATCATTGTATCACCACATTTTTCCAAGACAATATGAAGTATCAAATATTGCTTAAAGAAACTAAAGTTCAACATCACATTGTGTTCGCATTATCATATATCAACATTATAAAATACAAAAAGAAATCATTTTGTTATCATTTCACATCCACTGCATGCATTCTGAAAAGCATAGAAAAATGGAAATTCTAAATGTCTAGAGTACACATGAGAAATAAACCAAAAGAAAGTCAACTCAGATACAATGGATTACCGAACCAAAAATAAAAGTTTGTATATATCATGGTGAGTCAAGTTTGTATACAATGCCATCACATGCACTAAGGCATGGTCAAAACACTCGCAATGAGCCCGAAATATACAAAAAAATCATATAGTGCTGAAAAAATGGAAAAAAAGAAATAAATGGCCCAATGGCCTGTCAATCCCTATGGGATCCTCGAAGATGGTGCATGGCCATGTCCAGGGCTCCTACTACTCTGCTACGATGTTGGGAATGAACCGAATGGTGTGAATGCTCGTGGTGGTGGCCTGGCACTCTGGCTGTGGTCTCACCGTGAATGGCTCCACCTCATCAAATGCTCGGTGGCCTCATATCAGCCACCTGGGTATGAAGGGAGGTCACCACCTCACTATCCTCCAAATAGGAGAAAACACATCAGTGTGTCTCTCCAGATAGCTAGTGGCTGACCCGAATCCTCAGTCAGCTCACTGGCTCAGTCTTCCCAAGGGAATCAAGTAGGGTGTCCACACACACCCATCGATAAGCTCTCTCCACTCCTGTGTAGTCACTGCAAGAAAAAAAAGAAGAAGAAATAGATAAGTTAGAAAACCACAAAACACAAATAAAAAGAAAGTACCAAACTAATGCTTTCAAGTAACAAAGAGAGAAAGAGTATTAAACATACTCGGATCTCTGGCATCTAGGTAGGGTAGTGGTTATTATGCTACTATGCTGATGCTATGGTGGTGGTATGGGGCCTCCCAAAGCTAGAGGCCAAATGTTGTCCCATCATGGACTCATCATCCCCTCCCCATCTAGAGGAAATGGCTCCTCTGAGACCAAGGTCTCTCTCTCTCACACTAGCCTCCTCGTGTGCTTGCTCTCAACATATCCTGAGTGTCATGCCACTCAGGATCACTCTCCTCCTCCTCCATATGGGCTGCCCCTCACTAGCCTCACATAACCCCTCATCCTCTCCTCCTCATCTCCCCCAACCAACTCCTCCTCGGTCTCATCTCATGTATGCTCCTCAGAATCAAGAAGTACATCAATGGGCTCATCCTCCTCTCCACTATGAGTAAGAGCGGCCACAATCTAGAGTAAAGGTGCTCGAGGGGCACCAAGCTTCCCATCGAGCATGGACCACATGCCTAACTATGATAGGCACACTAGGGTAACCATTATCCTAGCCGGGATCTCCTCTAGGCCCTTTTGGGCCTCTGAATGGTCCTATAGACCGATACCACTGGGGAGGAAGTATGTCAACATATGGGAGGCCAAACTACTGAGGAACCCGATCAAATGGATGAGTCTCGACTCTCCGACCCTATCAACTAACTACCATGGTGGTAGAGCAAGCTACCACCATGGTCACCTCCTATCCCCATAACCCTGCCATGTCCCTAGTAGGGAGTGAAACCATGTCTCTCCATGGTCGAGAGAAGCCAGCCATGGCTGATGAGGTGTCCTAAGAACTGACATAGCTGTCCACCTCACTACCCAGACAACCCCTGGATCAATACCTATACTCCCCTTCCATAGGGGGTGATGTGCTCATATACCCAACTCATAACAAGAGTGGGGTGGCTCAGTGATTCCCCTAAATCAGACTACCCTGTATAAGTCATGGTAGGTAGTCCCTAGGATGTATTCTCCCTAGGCATATGTATATGGCCATGTCCCTCAATCTGTGTAATAATAGGAGCCCAACAATAGAGAAGGGTGTCACCCCTTGTCCCCGATCAATCGTGAGGACAAGATACCCATAATGGCTCTCCATGAATGATAGGAATAGAGAGAAGTGGAAATGGACCGGACTTTCATCCCTTCTTTGAAACAAAGATGAGACAATGATGTCTCCCATATACGTGGCCCACTATGTCATCATCAGCCATGGATCTTGTTGTCTCCAAAGTCAGTCTCCTCCCAAGAATCGGGAGCCCAAGGATGTGGTATACATCCTCCAAGAGTAATGGTCCACTCCCTAACACCTGGAAAAACTGGAAAGTGTTCCGATACTGCATGTCCCAGTAGGAAAATAAGTCACACAATATGTGACTAGCAGGGAAACATGGGGGCACATGTGCAATCCTCCAGATGCCCCCCTCCTGAGAGGTGTCCTCTCATCCCGAGTCACTGATCCAAAATCCCAGGAGCCAATCACACTCCCTCTCTCGACTCAATGATGATGTACTCCTCTTCTGCATTCACCAAAACATGGAAAAAGAGCAAGTTAGTAATGTATATACAAGAAGATAAGCTCACCAAAAACATGAAAAACATGAAAAATCCAAAAAAATCAAGTTAATGCATGTTTTGGTCATTTTGAACTGAACCACCGAGGCGCAAGGTAGGGTGGGTGGTTTAGAGACCCCACCCAATAGGGTGGTGGTCCCATGACCACCACCCTACTTTGGGTGGTGGTCCTGAGCCTGATTTTCAAAATATGCCCTTAACCCTAAAAATGCTCAAAAATGCAAAAAAAGACCATTTTTGACAAAATAAAAGAATGCCCTATGGGTGCCCCCCTAGAGACTCATTTAAGAAATTTTTTGAAAATAATCCCCCTAGGTAAACTTTTCAACATTTTTACATTTTAGGTATGAAAAGAAAAAGTGAAAAAACCAACCTTAGACCATGCGTTGGTCGATCTCCCACATGTGGAGGCATGATCACTATCTCACAATGGTCATTTCAGTTGTACTCTCATCAGAAATGGTCACCGTGGATCCAGAGCTCCAAATTCACCAAATCAAAATGCACAAATGAATTGAAAAATGAGTTTTTTTATATATATATATATGTTTTGACCTTGTTTTGAGTGTATGTGTTTTACAAGGTAGAGCGTTGGCGCAGGTATATCTCTATATCCCCACACAAATGGTAAGTCCTTTTTCATTTTGGTTTAGTGTTTATTTTTTGATATTTTTTCTATCTACACTTGAGTCTTTTTCTCTTATAGGTAGGGAGTTTGGATGGTGACATTTTGACACATGGGTGTGTCAGGTATAACTTCTAACTCCCCTTTTGGGAATGCCATACTTGGACTCTATGTTTTATGCCTTTTCATGGCTAAGATGCTTCTTCGAGGGGGAAATATGTATGCACCCAAAATTACATGTGCTACATTGTCGGAAAATGGTTACAAAAGTCCCCAATGATGATTCAAGTCCTTTCAAGAAGGTGTTCGAGCTCCAAAACCCATTCACAGTGTATATTTGTTGCCTAGACATCTTTACTTAGCCTTCCCACACTTTTTTCCAGCTTTTCTGCTTCTTTTGTGCATGTTTTGGCCTTTTAGTGCTAGGACCACCCCCCCCTAGGTGGTGGTTTAAAACCACCCACCTAAAAAGGTGGTGGTCTGGTTTTCCAAGATTTTTCAGATTCATCATGCATGTTTTTAACATGTGATGATTCACTTAACTTCACTTTTAGCATGCATCCATGGGCCAAATTGTCTAAAAATAGTTTTGATTGCTTGGTTCTCCTTCCCTCTTCTATTTTTGCATGTGCTTTAGTTAGTTGGAACTGCCTCTTCTTGCCTTGTGCATGAAGGCACATCCCAACCCCAATTCTTATATATTCCATGCTTGTATTCAAGAAAAAGGCCTGAGATTTTTTTGTGTATCTTGCATTGTATTGCTGCCACAATCTTGCTAGGAATTGCATAGCCAAGCTCAGATCTCTTGTGTTATCTCTCTTCTACTTGCATTGCATGCATCCAGATTGCCTTCAAGTTGCTACCATTGCTCAAGTGCCATCCTCCTACCATTGTTCTTGCATTCCCAATCCCTTGGACTCATATGAACACTCAGAGAAAGAAAGGAACAAACTGAGGGGATAGATATAAATATAACCAGATTTTCCAAAGCTCTTGCTTATCCAGTTGGAATTGTGTGTTTGTTTGCTTTATTTGTTAAATTGTCAATTTCAAATCACTAGTTTCAATTACATATCAAATAGAGTAGTAAAATTGTTCATTTCAATAGGTTAGGAAATCACAAGTAGATCAAATCATTAGAAAGTTTTCTCTTTAACATTACTAGGAAGTTGTGGGGAACAATAGCCCTTTCAGGGTCATGATTTGTTCTTCACCTCTGAGGTAGGGTTTGAAGGGTTTTGATTGGATTAGGTTATTTGTTTTAGATTAGATTCACATATTCACACAAGTAACCAGCTACATCCGGATTGATTACTTGTCTTTAGTTTATTTATTAGATTAGAATGCATTGCTTAAAAATTAGAAAAGATAAAAAAATATTTCTTTGATAGATTAGTTTACTTTTTTATTACTTTTTTTTTATGATATATTGTGAAAACTCCAAAAACATAGATTAGATTTCCTTCAGTAATTAGTTTTCTTATAAAAAATCATTTCATTTCATTATGTATGACCATCATCAATGGTCCACAACAAGAAAAGACGTACAGTTGTGATCCCTTGGTCCCACAACCCAACGGGCCAGAATTGATAACTGACATTGATACAAGTTTACATTTGATAGTCTTACACACACCTGTAACTTTTTTGAGAAAATAGAACAACTAAATACGCTAAACATCACTTGCTAATCAAGCCTATGATTATTGGACTGCTCCTAGCGAAATAGGTTTGATTACACGCATGACCATACAAGGGCCATAACCTCCATGAGTCTTTGGTTGTGATCCTCAGGTCCCACAACCCAATGGGCCTACTAACCAGTTAGACATTGACACTAGTTTGCATACATTAGTATTCAGATCTTCACCACTTCCACTAGACATTATTGCACAACTTTCCTTATTGAACATAACATCCGATCAAGCTAAGACTTTCTAGACTAGACTAGAAAATCACCCATAAATCCTGTGGCTCCACCACGTCTCTCATTCTTACTTCCATGACCTTGTCTAGAAATCCATACGAGGCACCCACAAGTCATTTTCATGTGTTCAACAACCAACAAAAATAGAATCTGGCAGAGCTTGATATTGATTGGAGTCTCCGAGAAGCTATTATATCAGATCGAGCCATCACACCACTTCAAGTTAGGAGAGCATTCTTTGCCTTAGACTCATAGATCCCGATATTGCATGTTGAAGATATAATATTTCCTAATTAGCTTGATCCCCATCACTACACTCACATTCACATTAGTACCCATTGCAGGAGGTGGTTCGGGTAGATCAGGAGGCTTGAGATCAAGTGGATCAGTGTCGTGGAGGAAATATTGGTGGTAGTTTTGGTTTTGGATCGGAGGACAACACCCACATCCCTAACAACCCCCACATCAACTCGAGAACTTTTAGTATGATATGTCCCTCCAATTGATACAATATAGAGGTATTGAAGATGCTATAGAGCATGTGCACAAGTGTGAGCTGTTATGGCATGCTAAAGGAATAACTACTTTAGATAGTAAGGCAAGTCATTTTACTACTAATCTTCAAGGGCATGTGAATAACTAGTATAGAAAGTATGACCCACACCAGATTGTGGTAGATTATGATGCCTTTCACTCTATGTTTTTATCCAAGTTCCATATCCTTGATTTTGAATATAAGAGTATCAACACACTTAAGGACATTAAGCAAGACTTATCAAAAATTGTTTTTAAAACTTTGTTGTCAAAGTTGTATTATGACATTAACCCTAGTTTCAAAGCATGCACAATAATTTGTTGGATGAATGATAACTCCTTTTATAAGGACACTATCTCATAAGAATTTTGTTGATCTACGTGATGCTTTGGAAGAAACTTTACACACCGAGCTAATTTGGAGTGTGGAAACTAGAGTAAGACCATTTCCTGAAGCATAGATTGTAGCTATGGTAAAACAACTAGAAAATATCTCTACTAATTCAACTCATGAGACACGTAGTGGGATATGGTTTATAGATTTCAAGGTTGAACGAAATACTAAGGATAGTTGTCCTTGTAAATTGGTACGAGCCATCTTTGTTAGATTGCAAGATTTGTCATCTAGACCATGATGTGAGTAGATGTCCTCTTTTACAATGCACATTCCAGAATAATGTATCTATGTATTGTAAATTTTTGAAACTCATACTCATGATACTATTAATTGCAGATTTATTGATCATATTCATGAATCCATTGAAACTTGTGTGCACCAGACTAGTGTAGCAGGTGGATCTAAAGAACAAGGAGAACAACATAATTAAGGGTGCAGTAATGGGGATAAAAGGAATAGAGGCCAAGGTTGTGGCGGTGGAAGAGGAGGATTTCCTAGAGGAACTTGTTTTACTTGTGGATCCCCAGATCATTATCAACACGAGTGCCCTCATAATTTGGTTTTCTCATGGTGTAGAAAACAACGTAATTCTGAAGAATTCCTTGACTTGTATGAACATATGAGCAAGCAACACAAGTAAGATAAGGGAACATATATGATTAAGATATAACATTTGGATGGAGATCAATGGATGCCAAATTTTGGACTGAATTTTGAATTGCAACCAATGTTAGTTACCACATGCGCTAAGGACAAGGCTGCGTGCGCTTGTGAAACTCCGAAGTATAAGCTAACTATAACAAAGCAAGAAGTGATCAATGCAAAGTACCATGATGTTGAACATCAGAAAGAAGTTTACCTAGAGACTATGAATGTTATCAGGAATCTACAAGGAGAAATTCAGAGTTTGAAGTACCGGGCGCATGTGATGGAACAAGTAAAGAAGGTTAAAATCCCATAGAAGGATGTAGATGATTTAAATGAAGTATGCAAAATGTTGTCAGGAGAACATAATCACCTTGTTAGGAGAGTGGTTGAGAGAGAAAGTAACACATGCAGGTAATGAGTGTGAGAAGAAGATACTTCATATAAATTTTCCTCCCATAATCACGAGTATAATAAAGATATTACATTGAATGCATTCATTGATGGGTGGTTTCTGAGAATTTTTGATAGATACAGGTGTAGAAGTTAATGTACTCATGTTGGATGCTTGGAATCAGATGGACATACCACCATTGCAGCCTTCCTTGAATGTGCCCTATATGGAAAACAAAACTAGGGATAATCCTATTAGGGTATTAAAAGATGCTACTCTTATGATTCAAGGAGCCAAGTTTACTGGGGAATTTGAAGTATTGGAACTTGCAGAGGTATATAGTTTCCCAACGTGACTTGAACACCCCGATATTATGTGAATAATGCAAATGTATGCTTCAAAAAGGGGTACATTAGCTTTGAAAACAAGGAAGAGGGTGTCATTATACCTTTTACTGATGAAAGGCTGCCTCGTATGTTGAGCCTTTGAGCGATAAGGATTTAAACAAGATATACATGTGTATAATAAGAGATCTTGAGGTAGTATGATCCAGAGGATCCTCACAGAGAAACACTGATCTAAGATCTTATCATAATAAGTTGTAGTCATTTTTAAAGCATGGAGAAAAATTATATGATTCCATCGATATCTTGTTTGCAGGAAACGGAGCTTGTTTGCAAAAGTTATAGCCCGCTGAAATTTTTGGGCAACTGGAAAATTTGGAGTTTTGTGCAGTTTGACACACTTGATTATGGAGGGGTGTCTTGGCCTCCTTCTCATATTATCATTATACCAACTTGTGTATATATATGCCTCTAATTGCATTTTTGCTATGCATGTGGGACTAATTGATATGCCATTTAAACTATGCAATTAAATAACCTCCATATTCCACGCATTTTACTTGCTAAACCATATTCCACACATTTTATTTGCTAAACCTCCATAATAATTATTGAATAAGGTACCTAAAACAATGCCAACACATACCCAAGCACCCTTTTTGGCACCCAAATAGGTTTGAATGGTCAATAGATCATATAGCCACTTACTAACTCACCCTCCAGCTTCAAATGTGGGATAAATCCCATGATATGTGCCTAAGGAGATGGAGATAAGGGGATTTGAACCTTGATCTCCGTGGTAAAAGATATGGGTCTTGACCGCCATGCCACTACTTGGGAAACATTATAAAAGGAGCTATTTTGTACATGTACAGGCATTCGGGTTTGTGTAATTTATTGAAATGCTCATAACTTGAGCTAGGGAGGGAATTTTGAGATGAAGTAAAAAGTGACTCCTATTATTTTTGGTAGAGGAACATGATGAGAAGATCAGATTATTTTATAAATCTTTGTAAAGATTTATTTTCAATATTTTAATAGATCGGTCCCATTCAACCGGACCCAGAGACGTAGGCCACAAGTGCCGAACTCCGTTATCAATTCCTGTGTCAAATTGCTGGTGATTCATCTCTTTATTTTCTGTTTTTACATAGTACTTTCAGTTTTAATTATTTTATTAAAAATACAAAAGGATATAATGCTCAATTTTTACATCGAAAATCAATACAAAGCAAAGTTTTGTGTGTGCACAATTGCTAGTTAAAATTAATTTTCAGATCATTGGTATCAGAGCTGGTTTTGACTGATTTTTGGTTAGATTAACGTGTTTTGGATTGCAAGTTGTGTGTTAGATGTTAACAAGGTCTCGATGTAAGAAGGGTGAAGGAGAGTTAGTTGAAGGAGATCCCAAAATTGGTACTAGACAATCTCGAAGTCCTACAATGGCGGATCAAGAGGAAGAAAACTTTCGTCAATCATTCCTACAGATGAAGGAAATGGTGGAAGAAATGTACCAAGATAGATAACCCTAAGAAATTTTTGAGCTGGTTTTCTAAAAATTACCTTTCAGAGAGATAATCGGGTTTTCGGGTTTCACAAGCAAGACAACATGTGTTTTGGGTGCTTCATGTCGTGTGTTCCCGAAACCCGAAACCCGCATCAAGTAAGGTAAGTCGGGTTTGTGGACCTTCCGAGCATCGGAACATGCCTTCGTCAAAACATGCTCCATGTCGCATGTCTTCCGATCCCCAAAGCCCGATTTACTCCTTTGTTTCGGGTTTCCGGGGCCATCAAGCATCATGCTTCATGTCAATTGTTTCCCACAACCCGAAACCCGAATTACTCTAAAAACCTTTGTTTCGGGTTTCCGGATATCCCAAGCATGCTAACATGGCATTAATGCCGAGTTGTCGAGGTGGTTGGCACGTGTCAACTGAAGTGTATTAAATGCAAATTTTCTTATATATATTTCGGATTTCCACGTCATTTTTACCAGACGTACTTTTTACCTCGTGGATTTTCACGCATGCATCTTCGACCCGAAACCCGAAACTCACCTCTGTGCCCGATTGCATTGCTCATTTTTTATCATTCCTTGTCCTGGTTGAAGGTATTTTTCTTCATTCTTTGTTTGTGGTTTTTGTGGATTAATTGTGTGAGGAATTCTTCCAAGTTTCTTATCAGGGTTGTTTTGGGGTTTTTATCTTTTCCATTTTAGGGGTTGTTTTCTAAATCAGGTTTATGTTTTAGGGTTTACCCCTTTGGAATTATCACTTTGTTTTATTCCCCGGAATGTTGTTATAATTAAAATATGTTTGGGATATAAATGGTGAAGGAAACCCACATGTTTCAACTCAACAATTACCCTATTCCCTCTTCTCGGGTTTTGCAGGGTGCTTTGTAGTGTTCAAAACCACAGTATATCGAAAAATCTCAAAGTGACGGGTTTTCCGAACTCTCCGGCATCCTCTTCAGTGTGTCGGGTTTTCCGAATTCTCCAAAGCATCCTTTTCAGAGTGTCGGGTTTTCCAAACTCCCCAACATCCTCCTCAGTGTGTCGGGTTTTCCGAACTCCCGACATCCTCCTCAGTGTGTCGGGTTTTTCCACCTTTCCGGCATCTCCAGTGTGTCGGGTTTTTGCAGTGTTCAACATCTTCTGATCTCTGACACTCTCCTCCTTCAAAATTCCTCATGTCGGACCCTGGTCCATCACAAGATAAGACTGAAAAGTCAGGGAGGATGAAATACAAATTCAGGAAGGTGGAGTCTCCTCCTACATTGACTGTAATTTTGACATCCGAGATACAGAGCTCGGAAACGTGGATATGGAGGATTTTTGGAATAGGGTCAAGAGCTCTTCTCAAACTCCATGGATGAAATCAATAGTCGGTAGTGGCCTACCTCTTGCAGCAAGCTTCCCTATGTCCGCTCAGTGCCCCGAGTTCATCTTGGCCTGTGCTTCAAATTATGACTCTGCTTCTCGTTCTATGAAAAACCAGGAGGGAGAAGTTGTAATCAAATTGGATGGAGGTTACTTTGATGACCTTCTCAAGCTACCTAATTTTGAGGAATATGGAGATGTGGATCTCAAGTCAGCCCAAAAATCTTGGGACAATGATCAGGAGGATTGCATCAAGCACATGAATAAGAAGTTTCTAATCAAAGCCAAACCGGCTCATTTGTTTCTGTGTTCCCAAGACTTGTTCCCAGAAGTGATTTCATTCAGGAAATCAATGATATCATTACTCTGTTGAGTTGGGTTTTTGGTTTCCCGAATCAAATGTTTTCCAAGGATGGATGTACCAGTTCATGATCACTATTAAGAAGAATCAACAGGGAATTGATTGGGGTACTCTTATCAAGAATACGAAGATAGATTCTCAAATGACAAACAAATCTGTTTCTATGGGAAAGTTTTATATGTCCTCGTATGTCACCTATGCAACGGCGTCGGCATGAGGAACTATCCCGGTTGGACACCAAGGGGAACAAGACAAGTGGAACATGTTTATCAGTATTTCCCTCAGCTGACAAGAAAAGGGTCTGAAGACCAATTCAGAAGGGTAAACGATGCCTTCTTTTATGAGAACATCTGCAGGTTAAGTCCCGAACTGAGGAAAATGAGAGTATCTGATGAAGCATGGGCTGAAGTTTCAAAATGGGGTTGTGTCTTCTTGCAATTTAAGAAGTTCACATATCTTCGAGTAGTCATGTACCTGGGGATCCTTTCTATTTTCCTAGATATCTAGGGGACAAACTAATCTTGATGGAGTTGGTCAGGCAATTGTTGGATTTTCACAAGTTCCAACAGAGTAAACACAAGGCCACTGTATCTTTCCCAATTTCTATTGGAAGGTATACTTGTTCAATGGTGGTGAAAGCCAAGAACGTTGTCCATGAGCTTCAAGATAAATTGAAGAAGCACATGAAGCCCCGAGATGGGTTTGATATTCGAGGAGTCCTCAGGGCGTATGGAACTCTCTACCCGCATGTGCCAAGCGTAGAAGACATTTGGATTGATTTACGTGATGAGGTTGTTGTCCGAAGAAAAGATCATAGTAGATTGACACTTGCTGAGATTCAAACACTTGAGCTCGCTAACTTACCAGAAGGTACTAGCGATAATGAAAGTGTTTTGGACCCTTCCTATGATGGATTGAATGAAGATCAATATGTTTTCCCACCTATTGATTGGTCTATCAGTGAAAAAGCCTCCATTACAGATAGGTCAGCCTTGATTCTTGCACGCACCAAAGCATGGCTCGCCTCTTGGGGAATGAGTTTTAAAGATGATAATTTTTCAAAGTTGGTTGCTTCAGAGGTGGGGCCCTCCAAAAAGGGAAAAGACAAAAGATCTTCTAAGGGGCCTATAAAGGTCAAGTTTGTCAAGAAGAGAAGAGAACGAGAAATCTCTTCAATTGTTTCTCCAGTTGAAATGGTGAATGTGCCAGAATCACCAACACCACCAGAAATAGGAGAAATTTCTTTGGAAGGAGAAGGAAGCCAGCCTCTGGTTTCACCATTTGTTGACTGCCCAACTGAAGAGACCTTATCTCTTGCATCCTAGGCCTTGGAGTCTGGATCTGCGCTTCCTCCCTCACAACCACTTCTACCTCCTCATTCCCCATCGACTTCTTCAATCATGGCCAGCATTTTTTCTGGACTCTCACCTCTCTCTGGTACCAAAGTAATCACCAACACGCCCCCCTCGTGCCTCTTTTTATTGAATTTGCTGCCACATTGGTAATATGTCCCCACTTCGCCATTAGATCCCTCTCCTCCTGAAAGTATGATACCAACTTCTACAATAGTGGAAACTCCCTCTGACACGCCTCAATGGCTACTCGAGAAAACTCGAGGAAGAGGAAGGTGATTGTACCCATACCAGCCTTTGATTTTAGCTCACTCAAGGCTTCTACTGCTAAATCAGCCAAGAAACCCAAAATAGTTTCAAGGGTTTTGGTGGATGCTTTGGGCATAAGTTTGCAGAGATCGCCACTCCTGCGACTGACAAAACCAAAGAGGACATAACAGCCTCTGACTATCAGATAACCAGGGTGGCTCTAGGAGAGGTGACAATAGAAGGAGCACAACAGATGCACGGGATGCCACAAATGTGTTGTGCTAGAAATTGAAGGAAACAAAAGACAAGCAGAGATGAGCTTAAAAGAAAGGTGGAGTAGTTGACTGAGGTATTGCTTAAGCTCTCAAAACCCCTTGAATCCATACCATCTTCCTCTGTCCCTGTCGGATTCGATTTCTCATCAGTGCCTATAATTGAGAAGATTAATAAAAAAGGAAGGGTGGTCGATGAATGGATCCAAAGGCTGCTCCAATAGGGGAAGGAAGTGATTCAAGACGTCGTGGAAGTCTATCAATCTTTGGGGAATATTCAGAGTGATGGAGAAAAGATGGACGATGATTTCTCCCAAGAAATTGGACATCTTGATTTGACTTTCGAAGCTCTCCAGTGTTAAAGCAAATGCCATCACCTCTTGGTAGAAGAAGGCATCATCCCACATGCGGATAAGCATTTCCAGCTGACCAAAGCCATCAAATTTAAGGTAAAGATTCTCAATGAAGCCTGTGGTAAATTGAGAGAATCAAGGGATCAATTGATTGATGGCAAAAGTGACCTGGAAGAAGAATTGCTGAAAATTTGTGCAAAAGTGTCAGTTGGAAATTCGGGCATCCTATCAGCTGACGATCTTTTCAAACAAGTCCAAGAGTCTGTTCAGCATGAACCAACTCACGGATTTGGTATTGAAATCATTGATAGGTTTGTAAAGATTGAACATTCTTTGGAGGCCTTGAGAAGACTCAGCAAAAGATTGAGGAAACTTCCCGGTAGTGCCAGTGACACTCATGAAACCTGTGAAGTTTTGAGTGATCATTCCACTGCACCTGACGAAAATGAAATGCAAGGCATAATCCGAAAGTTCCAAGAATTTTGGAACAAACAGGCTCAGTTGGAGGAAGGGAAAGATGAGGAAGAAAAAGATGACGATTCAGACTAAGTCTTGATGTTTCATGTCATTTCAATCTTGAAATTGACATGTCTTTTTCATTTCTGTTTCGTCACATAGGAAGCAAATTTTGACTTGGTCTCCTGCGTGAGAGTCAAGCAAAATAGGACTCTCGTTAAAAGACTATTTTCTAGGATTCATCCTATTTTCTCTCTACTCTTTTCTATTATAAATTAGGGATGTGTGTACATTCCAAAGGTTGAGATTTTTGGAACATTGGGAGCTATTGTGAAGAAGAAAAATTTTGTGTTTTCTTTTAATCATTTCGAGGAATAGGAGTTGATACTATTTTGCAAACTTTGTGTTGTGAGATATATCTTTCTTAAGATATTGTTCTTATGTTCATGATCTTAGGCTATTCTTTGTTTAGCATCTTGATGATCCTAATCATTTCAAACATTATATTTGTGATCTAAAGCTCGTATGATTATTTCGTGCTCTGTGTTTACTCGAAAGAAAATACATTTCTCTCATTTCCTTTCCATTGTGTTTCTTCCATTATAATAATTTGACCCTGTCCATTTAGAAAAATGACATCTTCCCAACGTGTGGATATGGATTTCGGGATTCTATCCCAACCCCAATGGTTAGATTAGTGTGAATACTGTATATATTATTTCTGTTGTGTTTTAGATTAGTAATAAATAGGCAGCCTCACCTGTCTTTGAGGAGGGATTTAATCCCATGTACTGTGGTTGAACCTCATATTTTGGATTGACAAAATATCCAACCAACAAGTTTTTGGTGACTCCACTGGGAATATGGATTTATAGTGTAAAGCTTATCCTCTTGGTGTTTGGCGACTCCGTATTTGCCTTATTTTCAACAAAATCTCTTTCCCGGTTCAAGCTGGCCGAAAGATCTTCACTCGGTCCCGCCGAGCCCGGGTGAAATTGATCCACTTTTTGAGTTACTACAAAGGCACAATTTCAGTCTTTCCCCCAACAACGTTATTTCCAACCGAACCAGAAGTTCTTCACTTGTTCGGAGAAATCGGATCCCCAGTAGAACGAGACGTGTCTGCAACTTGTCACGTTATTCTTGTCCGACACTCGGATCCCCATATGCACTCTTGTCAGAAGGATGGCAACACAACCTGTGCCTTGGGGCGCAGCTATTGGTCCTCTTTCTTTAACTCCACCATTGCACGAGTTACCACATGGATCACGTAAAAACATTCCCAAGTTCAATGGGGATGGGAAGCAACATCCTGATGAACACATTGCATCTTTCTTTGTAGCGTGCGGCATCCTTGGAGTAGCTCACGAAGATGTCTCTGTTCGAATTTTCATTGAAACATTGCACGGTGCAGCAGCCGAATGGTTTTACCACCTTCTAAATGCATGCATCACAAATTGGGCTACCATGAGGACCAGATTCGAAGCACGTTTCAAACCAGCCAAAGATTCTCATGCTTTGTTAGCACAACTTACCCATATGAAGAAGGAATCGCATGAACCCATGTGGGACTTCGTGGAAAAGTTTAACAAGCTGATCCGAAAGATTCCGAAATAGTCAGTACTACTCTACCGAAAATCAGAAATGCTTCTTCATTAATGCTCAGCCTCCCGATGTGAGATTTTTATTAAGAAGGTCGGCTATCCTAGATTTGGCTATCGCTCAGTCAACAACTATTGAAATAGAGGATGATCTCATTTTGGCCGGAAGGATCGTAAAAGATGTACCCAAACCTAAAAATCTAGGTTCTTCCCAAGGTAATACGATCCTATGATTCAAAAAATGGCTAATGATTTGATTGCTTTAAAAAGAAAATGTCTCTAGCAGGTGAGCAATGTTCCGTATCGGGATATCCCTAGACGAAATTTCAATAACAACAATGGTGCGCCTGCAAGAGATAGGCCGGTTAACTCCTGCTCAACCGAGGCTAGCAATCAAAGCTCCTCCTATTAACACGGCAGTAGAAATAGTTGAAGAAGAGGAAGAACCAGAAGAACAAGATTCCCCAAGGCTTTTGAAGCTTCAGGATATGCTGATGAGTCTTATGATGATTCGGCTGACGACTCCAAGATTGGGTATTTGGAATACGAAGAAGATGAATGTGCACCGGATGGTCAGTCATTTGTCTGTCTTCACTCGATCCCAATCTCAGAACCCAAGAAAACCTCTTGAAAACCCCAAGGAGAAGAACAAGGAACCTCCCATAGCCATAGTTAAGAGAGGTACTCCTATTTCAGCACAAACTGAAAGAGAAGTCACCAAAAAGGAAACTTCTCCTCATTCTCTTTCTCCTAAGGTCAGTGCCCCAACTCAAGCTCATGTGATTAGAACTGAGCCTACCATCACCCCTTCTTATACTACTTTTGACATTATCGATCATGCAAAAAGAACCAAAATCCAAATGTCGGAAGCAGAATACCTTCAGTCAAATCCTGAACAGTTCGAAAAACTTGCCAAATTCATTAGAAGTAAAGCCGTTGTTCCCCCATCTTCAAAAGGTCTCCTTCCAAATCCTACTCAACCCCCACCTTAGAACAATCTGACCTCTGCTTCTTCTTCAGGAAAGATTGAACCATTTTATTTGTCTTTGCTTATAAATGGGTTTAAACTCAGCAATTGCATCATCGACTCAGGGGCCTCCGACAATGTTATGCCCGCAAAAGTAGCCCATGCCCTTGGGCTTACTCTGACTAAGTCATATGGATGGTGTTACTCCATGGAAACCAAACAAGTTCCCTTGATTGGTCAAATCAAAGATGCACAGTTTGCATTCGTTGCCTTCCCAGAAAAGAGAGTGAAAATGACCATTCTAGTTGTTGACATCCCGCAGCTTACGGTATCCTCTTGGGTAGAGGTTTTTGTAAAGACATCGGAGGAGAGATTAATATGGATTGGACTAAGGCTAGGATTCCAGTCAATGGGGTTTATCATGTTCTCCATCCCGAACCTCAGGTGAGGTATTTGGTAACTAAATCAGATGACCCTAAAGCTCAAATTCTTTTCGAAGATACTAGCTTCAAAAATTATTTCATGACTTCAGAGATACTAGCTGTGGATGTCAAGGAAGAAGATCCTAATGCTATATGGACCCTCAAATTGATGGTAGCTACTCAACTACCGGATCGGGCACTGGTGTAGTTCTTATATCTCCTAATTCCGAGATTTTCCCATCTGCTTACAAATTGCAGTTTGATAATACTAATAACACGGATGAATATGAAGCTCTGTTACTAGGATTAGAAATGGCCAGACAGAAGGGAATTGAAATCTCAAAGTTCAAGGGGATGCGGAGCTGATTGTCAACCAGGTCAAGGGAATCTATCAAGTAAAAAATGATCGCTTGAGACATTACAGGAACAAAGTTTGGGATAATATAGAATGCTTTGATGCATTCTCCATTAAGGCAGTTTTGAGAGATTATAATGACAAGGCTGATTCTTTGGCCATGTCTGCATCCCTCCTTCTCCCTCATCCCCAGTTCAAACAAGATACGTACACCATTGAGATTGTGTACCATCCCAGTATCCCAGATAATGCGACTCACTGGCAAGTGTTCAATGACGATCAACAGGTGTTGGCTTTTCTAGAAAAGGCTGACAATTTCAGTGAGCTGTACTTTGAAGGTTCGGAATCAGCTTTCCGTGAATCTATCTTAGATCCATATCAAGAGGTTGATGGTGAGTTTATTCAGCTTAAAGGAAACAAGATACCCAAAGGTCTGGTTTCTCTGGAGGGTTTGTTTGACAAGCATGATTGTTTTATTCAAAACAAGAGACAAGTTGAAGGAGCTTCTTCTTCGGAAGTAGATCAAGTCAATCTAGGTTCGTCTGATCAACCTCGGATGGTGAATATTGGGAAATGTTGTTCCCCTGAGGAGAAAGAAAAATTCACTTCACTCCTGAAGAGATACATGGATGTGTTAGCTTGGTCTTATGCAGATTTAAAATCCTTCAAGCCCAAAGATGTACAACACAGTATCCCTTTGAAATCTGATGTGAAACCATACAAGCAGAAGCAAAGACATTACAACCCCAAGATCTCAAGGACTATCCTTGCGGAAATCCAGAAAATGTTAGATGCTAGAATTATTTTTCCAATCCATCACTCCACCTGGATTGCTAACATCATCCCTGTCAGGAAGAAGAATGGGAAATCCAAATTTGTGTTGACTTCCAGAACCTGAATCAGTCTTCGTTGAAGGACAACTATCCCTTGCCTATCATGGATCAGGTGTTACAAACCACTGATTGGATCGAAATGCTATCCATGCTCGATGGATTTTCAGGATATAATCAAGTTGAGGTAACTACGGAGGATCAACACAAGATGGCCTTCACAACCCCATGGGGTACCTTTGCTTACAGGAGGATGCCTTTCGGCTTGATCAACACCGGAGCCACTTTTCAGAGAGCTATGGACTTGGCATTCAGAGACCTGATGGGAAAAGTCATAGTAGTATATTTGGATGACTTGACCATTTTCTCCAAAAAATGGAGTGATCATTATGATCATTTAGAGCAAGTACTTTTGAGATGCAGGCATCACGGGATTTCATTAAATCCCAAGAAGTCCATGTTCGGAGTGACCGAAGGAAAGTTGTTGGGTCATATCATGACTAGAGAAGGAACCAAAATTGACCCAGAGAGGGTAAAGGCCATTCAGAGCCTTACCCTACCCACAAGTAAAACTGGAGTTCATTCCTTCTTCGGAAAGGTCAATTTCCTAAGAAGGTTTGTACCTGATTTTGTTGATAAAACCAAGGATATCCTTGGGATGATGAAAGGAAAAATTCCATTTCGATGGAGTACTGAAGGGAAGCTTGCATTTGATGAAATCAAAAGGGTAGTTGCTTGCGCTCCTATCCTAGTATGTCCAGACTTCAAAAAAGATTTCATCATGTATGATTACGCCTCTCGCTCACACAAAGGTCGCCATCCCGATGATGCAGGAGAACGGGGAGGGCATTGAAGCTCCCATCACGTTTATGAGCTGTCCATTGAAGGAACATGAGTTAAAGATGTCACAAATTGAAAAGCATGCTTATGCAGTGGTACGAGTGGTGAAACATTTCAGGTACTATGTGCTGAACTCCCATACCCTCGTTCTCATTCCCGACACTACCGTTAAATCCATTTTGACTCAACAAGAGCTGGGTAGTCAACGAGGTAACTGGATAGCTAAAGTTCAGGAGTATGACTTGGACATTAGACCTACCAAGTTGGTACGAGGAAGGGGCCTGTGCCAATTGATCATGGAAAACCATGTGGAAGCAGAATGTGAAAAGACCAAAGACACCTCTTCTAAGTTGCCCATGGTGCTTTTCGTGAGTACAACTGATGAATGGTACATGGATATTGCTTTCTTTCTAACTTATGGTGAATGCCCCCGCATTTAAGCCAAAAGGAGAAGAGGATGGTCAAGTTAAGATCTGTGAGATACCTCCTGTGGGATAATGGGATATATAAGAAAGGTATTGATGGTGTATTCCTGCACTGTGTTGATAAATCACAACAGTTAAAGTTGTTAGAATCCTTCCATAGCCTAGCATGCGGAGGACATTTCTCATCCTCTGTAATAACTTATAAGATCCTGCGGGCTAGGTACTATTGGCCTACTCTTTTCTGGGATTCAGCCGAGTGGGTGTCCAAGTGTGAAGCTTGTCAACATTTCGTTGGTCGTCCCAAGCTAGCAGCTCTTCCTCAAGCCCGTAGTGATTGAAGAACCTTTTCACCAGTGGGGAATTGACTTCATTGGAACGTTGAATCCTGCCTCCAGTGCCGGACACAATTACATGCTGACTGCTACAGACTATTTTACCAAGTGGGTGGAAGCCGCGCCAATCAAGCAAGCAACCTCAGAAGCCATGTGCAAGTTCCTTAAAGAAAATATAATTGTCAGATTCGGTGTGCCTCACAAGATTGTGGCTGATAATGCCTCCAATTTCTCATCGCATGAGTTGACAGAATTTTTCTATGGATTCGGCATCACTCTGGCTCACTCATCTGATTATTATCCCCAAGGCAATGGGCAAGCTGAATCCAAGCAACAAGAATCTGGTTACCATAATTAGAAAGCTAGTAGATGAAAACCAGAGGACATGGCACAAAGCATTGTATGATGCATTGTGGGCTGATCGGATTACCCCAAAGCGAGCTATAGGAATGTCTCCTTTCCAAGTGTTGTATGGGATTGATGCTGAGATTCCTATCTCAGTAGAATTTCCAGCCTTACAGTTGGCCAAAGCAGTCGAAGATGTGACTTTTCAAAATTCTATCGAGAAAAGGGTTATGTACCTAGCTAGGCTAGAGGAGGAATGGAGCAAGGTGGTTGATCACATTGCAGACCATCAAAGAAAAGTAAAGAAAATTTTTGACAAGAAATCAAGGAAACGTCATTTCCAAATTGGAGACCTGGTGTTGCTTTGGGATAAGAGGAGAGAGCAGAAAGGAATGCACGGAAAGTTTGACTCTTTGTGGAAAGGACCTTTTAAGATTCATCAGCTGAGTGGTGAAAATAGTTTCCATCTATCATACCTTGATGGAGAGTTACTCCCTTTTCCTTTCAGTGGTCAACATCTGAAGTTGTTCCATCATTAATGCAAGACGCTCTTTTGCATTGTACATACTTTATTTTATGTCGTGTGTTTGCTTTTAGTCTTCTTTCTTTCCTTGTTTTGTTTTTCGGTTTTCTTCTTTTCTGACTCCGTAGCCCAATGGATAAAGCTAGAGATTCTGAGTTCTCTTCCTTTGATATCACAAAGAAAGTCCCCAACTAGAGCCAGTTGTTATCTCATTTTTGAGTTTACGCCAAAAAATAGATAACCCTAAGAAATTTTTGAGCTGGTTTTCTAAAAATTACCTTTCAGAGAGATAATCGGGTTTTCGGGTTTCACAAGCAAGACAACATGTGTTTTGGGTGCTTCATGTCGTGTGTTCCCGAAACCCGAAACCCACATCAAGTAAGGTAAGTCGGGTTTGGACCTTCCGAGCATCGGAACATGCCTTTGTCAAAACATGCTCCATGTCGCATGTCTTCCGATCCCGAAGCCCGATTTACTCCTTTGTTTTGGGTTTCGGGGCCATCAAGCATCATGCTTCATGTCGATTGTTTCCCGCAACCCGAAACCCGAATTACTCTAAAAACCTTTGTTTTGGGTTTCGGATATCCCGAGCATGCTGACATGGCATTAATGCCGAGTTGTCGGGTGGTTGGCACGTGTCAACTGAAGTGTATTAAATGCAAATTTTCTTATATATATTTGGATTTCCATGTCATTTTTACTAGACGTACTTTTTACCTCGTGGATTTTCACGCATGCATCTTCGACCCCGAAACCCGAAACTCACCTCTGTGCCCGATTGCATTGCTCATTTTTTATCATTCCTTGTCCTGGTTGAAGGTATTTTTCTTCATTCTTTGTTTGTGGTTTTTGTGGATTAATTGTGTGAGGAATTCTTCCAAGTTTCTTATCAGGGTTGTTTTGGGGTTTTATCTTTTCCATTTTAGGGGTTGTTTTCTAAATCAGGTTTATGTTTTAGGGTTTACCCCTTTGGAATTATCACTTTGTTTTATTCCCCAGAATGTTGTTATAATTAAAAATATGTTTGGGATATAAATGGTGAAGGAAACCCACATGTTTCAACTCAACAATTACCCTATTCCCTCTTCTCGGGTTTCACAGGGTGCTTTGCAGTGTTCAAAACCAAGTATATCGGAAAAGCTCAAAGTGAAGGGTTTTCTAAACTCTCCGGCATCCTCTTCAGTGTGTCGGGTTTTCTGAATTCTCCGGCATCCTTTTTAGTGTGTTGGGTTTTCCGAACTCCCGACATCCTCCTCAGTGTGTCGGGTTTTCCGAACTCCTCGACATCCTCCTCAAGTGTGTCGGGTTTTCCACCTTTCCAGCATCTCCAAAGTGTGTGGGTTTTTGCAATGATCAACATCTCTTGATCTCGACACTCTCCTCCTTCAAAATTCCTCATGTCGGACCCTGGTCCATCACAAGATAAGACTGAAAAGTTAGGGAGGATGAAATACAAATTCAGGAAGGTGGAGTCTCCCTCCTACATTGACTGTAATTTTGACATCCGAGATACAGAGCTCAGAAACGTGGATATGGAGGATTTCTGGAATAGGGTCAAGAGCCCTTCTCAAACTCCATGGATGAAATCAATAGTCGGCAGTGGCCTACCTCTTGCAGCAGGCTTCCCTATGTCCACTCAGTGCCCCGAGTTCATCTTGGCCTGTGCTTCAAATTATGACTCTGCTTCTCGCCTGTGAAAAACCAAAGGTGGGAGAAGTTGTAATCAAATTGGATGGAGGTTACTTTGATGACCTTCTCAAGCTGCCTAATTTTGAGGAATATGGAGATGTGGATCTCAAGTCAGCCCAAAAATCTGGGATAATGATCAGGAGGATTGCATCAAGCACGTGAATAAGAAGTTCCTAATCAAAGCCAAACCGGTTGTTTCCGTGTTCCCAAGACTTGTTCCCTAAGTGATTTCATTCAGAAATCAATGATATCATTACTCGTTGAGTCGGGTTTTTGGTTTCCCCGAATCAAATGTTTTCCAAGGATGGATGTACCAGTTCATGATCACTATTAAGAAGAATCAACAGGGAATTGATTGGGGTACTCTTATCAGTAACGAGATAGATTCTCAAATGACAATACAGTCCTGTCTACGGGAAAGTTTTATATGTCCTCGTATGTCACCTATGTGGCGGCCGCATGAGGAACTATCCCGGGTTGGACACCAAGGGGAACAAGACAAGTGGAACATGTTTATCAGTATTTCCCTCAGCTAACAAGAAAAGGGTTTGAAGACCAATTCAGAAGGGTAAACGATGCCTTCTTTTATGAGAACATCTGCAAGTTAAGTCCCAAACTGAGGAAAATGAGAGTATCTGATGAAGCATGGGCTGAAGTTTCAAAATGGGGTTGTGTCTTCTTACAATTTAAGAAGTTCACATATCTTCGAGTAGTCATGTACCCAAGGGATCCTTTCCATTTTCCCAGATATCCAGGGGACAAACTAATCTTGATGGAGTTGGTCAGGCAATTGTTGGATTTTCACAAGTTCCAACAGAGTAAACACAAGGCCGTTGTATCTTTCCCAATTTCTATTGGAAGGTATACTTGTTCAACGGTGGTGAAAGCCAAGAATGTTGTCCATGAGCTTCAAGATAAATTGAAGAAGCACATGAAGCCCCGAGATGGGTTTGATATTTGAGGAGTCCTCAGGGCGTATGGAACTCTCTACCCACATGTGCCAAGCATAGAAGACGTTTGGATTGATTTACGTGATGAGGTTGTTTGTCAAGAAAAGATCATAGTAGATTGACACTTGTTGAGATTCAAACACTTGAGCTCGCTAACTTACCAGAAGGTACTAGCGATAATGAAAGTGTTCTGGACCCTTCCTATGATGGACTGAATGAAGATCAATATGTTTTCCCACCTATTGATTGGTCTATCAGTGAAAAAGCCTCCATTACAGATAGGTCAGCCCTGATTCTTGCACGCACCAAAGCATGGCTCACCTCTTGGGGAATGAGTTTTAAAGATGATAATTTTTCAAAGTTGGTTGCTTGCAGGTGGGGCCCTCCAAAAAGGGAAAAGACAAAAGATCTTCTAAGGGGCCTATAAAGGTCAAGTTTGTCAAGAAGAGAAGAGAACGAGAAATCTCTTCAATTGTTTCTCCAGTTGAAATGGTGAATGTGCCAGAATCACCAACACCACCAGAAATAGGAGAAATTTCTTTGGAAGGAGAAGGAAGCCAGCCTCTGGTTTCACCATTTGTTGACTGCCCAACTGAAGAGACCTTATCTCTTACATCCCAGGCCTTGGAGTTTGGATCTGCGCTTCCTCCCTCACAACCACTTCTACCTCCTCATTCCCCATCGACTTCTTCAATCATGGCCAGCATTTTCTTTGGACTCTCACCCCTCTCTGCTGGTACCAAAGTAATCACCAACACCCCCTCCCCGTGCCTCTTTTTATTGAATCTCATCGCCACATTGGTAACTGTCCCCACTTCGCCATTGGATCCCTCTCCTCCTGAAAGTATGATACCAACTTCTACAATAGTGGAAACTCCCTCTGACATGCCTCAATGGCTACTCGAGAAAACTCGAGGAAGAGGAAGGTGATTGTACCCATACCAGCCTTTGATTTTAGCTCACTCAAGGCTTCTACTGCTAAATCAGCCAAGAAACCCAAAATAGTTTCAAGGGTTTTGGTGGATGCTTCAGGCATAAGTTTGCAGAGATCGCCACTCCTGCGACTGACAAAACCAAAGAGGACATAACAGCCTCTGACTATCAGATAACTAGGGTGGCTCTAGGAGAGGTGACAATGGAAGGAGCACAACAGGATGCACGGGATGCCACAAACGTGTTGTGCCAGAAATTGAAGGAAACAAAAGACAACAGAGATGAGCTTAAAAGAAAGGTGGAGCAGTTGACTGAGGTATTGCTTAAGCTCTCAAAACCCCTTGAATCCATATCATCTTCCTCTGTCCCTGTCGGATTCGATTTCTCATCAGTGCCTACAATTGAGAAGATTAATAAAAAAGGAAGGGTGGTCGATGAATGGATCCAAAGGCTGCTCCAACAGGGGAAGGAAGTGATTCAAGACGTCGTGGAAGTCTATCAATCTTTGGGGAATATTCAGAGTGATGGAGAAAAGATGGACGATGATTTCTCCCAAGAAATTAGACATCTTGATTTGACTTTCGAAGCTCTCCAGGTGTTAAAGCAAATGCCATCACGCCTCTTGGTAGAAGAAGGCATCATCCCACATGCGCAGATAAGCATTTCCAGCTGACCAAAGCCATCAGGTTCAGGGTAAAGATTCTCAACGAAGCCTGTGGTAAATTGAGAGAATCAAGGGATCAATTGATTGATGGAAAAAGTGACCTGGAAGAAGAATTGCTGAAAATTTGTGCAAAAGTGTCAGTTGGAAATTCGGGCATCCTATCAGCTGATGATCTTTTCAAACAAGTCCAAGAGTCTGTTCAACATGAACCAACTCACGGATTTGGTATTGAAATCATCGACAGGTTTGTAAAGATTGAACATTCTTTGGAGGCCTTGAGAAGACTCAGCAAAAGATTGAGGAAACTTCCCGGTAGTGCCAGTGACACTCATGAAACCTGTGAAGTTTTGAGTGATCATTCCACTGCACTGATGAAAATGAAATGCAAGGCATAATCCAAAGTTCCAAGAATTTCGGAACAAACAAGCTCAGTTGGAGGAAGGGAAAGATGAGGAAGAAAAAGATGACGATTCAGACTAAGTCTTGATGTTTCATGTCATTTCAATCTTGAAATTGACATGTCTTTTTCATTTCTGTTTCGTCACATAGGAAGCAAATTTTGACTTGGTCTCCTGCGTGAGAGTCAAGCAAAATAGGACTCTCGTTAAAAGACTATTTTCTAGGATTCATCCTATTTTCTCTCTACTCTTTTCTATTATAAATTAGGGATGTGTGTACATTCCAAAAGGTTGAGATTTTTGGAACATTGGGAGCTATTGTGAAAAAGGAAAATTTTGTGTTTTCTTTTAATCGTTCGAGGAATAGAAGTTGATACTATTTTCGCAAACTTTGTGTTGTGAGATGTGTTTTTCTTAAGATATTGTTCTTATGTTCATGATCTTAGGCTATTCTTTGTTTAGCATCTTGACGATCCTAATAATTTCAAACATTATATTTGTGATCTAAAGCTCGTATGATTATTTCGTGCTCTGTGTTTACTCGAAAGAAAATACGTTTCTCTCATTTCCTTTCCATTGTGTTTCTTCCATTATAATAATTCTTGACCCTGTCCATTTAGAAAAATGACATCTTCCCAACGTGTGGATATGGATTTCGGGATTCTATCCCAACCCCAATGGTTAGATTAGTGTGAATACTGTATATATTGTTTCTGCTGTGTTTTAGATTAGTAATAGATAGGCAGCCTCACTGTCTTTGAGGAGGATTTAATCCCATTCTCTAAACATAGAAGAAACACTACTCAAATATATTGGTGGATTGCATAGTTATCTAAGGCATATGATACTTGTTTTAGGTCCTACTAATCTTGATGTAGTATGTGTTCAAGCAACCCATTTGGAAGCACGAGGGAAAATGACAAAGGAGTCCTCTTTCTCTTCTTTTAATCAAAAGAACAAGCAATCTGAAGGAAAAGGTTCGAAAGAACAAGGAAAAGGAAAGGGTAAGCATAAAACAAACTCTACTATTAAGAAGGAAGATGAAAAACCATTTTGTAATCATTGTAAAAAAACCATGATGAGTCTAAATGTTGGAAATTACATCCCGAAAAGAATCCTAAATGGATGGTTAAGAAAGGAAAAGAAAAAAAAAAAAACTGTAGTGCATGATCTTGGTTCTGATTCAGGTGATGAAACCAAAATCACAGCTATGAGTTTTCAAGGTAAATCAACTCTTTCAATTTCCAACAATAGTACTACAAATGTTGCATCTTCTTCTAGTAAACAAACTATACATGATGATAAGAAAAGGAATGAGCTTTTCCACATTAGAGTAATTTCAAAGCATACGAAAATTGATACTCTTTTTGATAGTGGATCTCAAGCTAATCTAATTTCTGAGGAGGTTGTTAAGAAATTAGGACTCAAAACTAAACCACATCCTAAGCCTTATCCTTTGGGCTGGGTTTGTGATGATGCAAAACTGTAGGTAACTAAAACTTGTACTTTCAGATTTTCCATTACAAACAAGTTTATAGATGAGGTTGAATTGGATGTAGTTCCTTTGGATATTTGTGGGGTGGTTTTGGGAAGTCCTTATTTGTATGATCGTAAAGCAATCTTCTATAGGGAAGAAAATAAATATTTGTCTTGTAAAGGATGGAATTGAGTTTATTGTTAGAGCTCACCTGTGAAAAGAATAATCTATCCTTGGTAATTGTAGGTCAAATGAAAAGGCTTGTAAACTCAAGCAAAATTTTTGTACTCATGGTGGTCAAAGCCAAAGAAAAAGAACATGAGATGGCTTTTGAGACTTGTGATCTAAAACATAAGGATGAATTGGTAAAAATTGTTTCTCATTTTGATGATGTTTTTTAGGATCCACAAGGTCTACCTCCCAAAAGAGAGGTTCAACATGAGATACGATTGCTTGGGATGCACCTCTTCCCAATATCGAATGTACATATTTTCAGTGTGAGAGAATGAGGAAATCAAGAGACAGGTAATGGAACTTTTGGCTCAAGGTATAATTCGTCCAAGTACATCCCCATGTGGTTTGCCAATTATATTGGTTCCTAAGAAGGATGGCACTTGGTGAATGTGTGTTGATTTCCATGCTTTAAACAAGATTACCATAAAGAATCATTACCCTCTTCCTAGAATAGATGATTTACTGGATCAATTAAAGAATGCAATTTATTTCACTAAGTTAGACTTAAGAAGTGGTTATCACCAAGTAAGAATTGCAGAAGGTGATGTTTGGAAAACTACTTTTAAAATGAAACAAGGATTGTTTGAATGGTTAGTGATGCCTTTTGGTTTGTGCAATGCACCAACAACATTCATGAGAGTTATGAATGAAATCTTTAGACCATTCATTGATAATTTTGTTATTGTCTACTTAGATGATATTCTTATTTTCAGTAAGTCATGGGATGAACATGTTAAACACATCTAGAAAGTCTTAGATGCACTAAGGAAAGAGAAATTGTATTTGAAGATGTCAAAATGTGAATTTGGAAAAACATCTTTAATTTACTTGGGTTATATTGTAGGAAATGGAGAATTGAGAATTGATCCTGCAAAAATAGAGGTTATTGTGAAATGGCCTAGACCCACTAATGTGACAAAAGTTAGGAGTTTTCTAGGTGTAGTTCAGTACTGGAGAAAATTTATTGCTAACTTCTCATATATTGCATCTCCTTTGCATGCTTTGACAAGTATTAAACAAGGTCTTTAAGTGGGGAGGAAAACAATGAAATCCTTTGATACACTGAAAGAGAAGATAAGTACCACTCCGATCTTGGCACTTCCAGATTTACAACATTCATTTGAGATTGAGACATATGCTAGTGACTATGCAATGGGGGCAATTTTGATGCAGAACAAACAACCGTGTGTTACCATTTAGAAACCTTTACAAGTGTGGTAAGAAACTATCCAACTTATGATAAAGAGTTGTATGCTTTGGTTCAAAGTGTTAAAAAGTGGAAGCATTATTTAATGGGAAAATAAACAATTATACATACTGACCATCAACCGCTTCAGTACTTATAAACACAAACCAAATTGCAGTAGTCTAGACATTTCAGGTGGATGGGATTTTTGCAACAATTTCATCTTGTAATTAGGTATAAAAAAGGTATTTAAGACAAGGTTACCGACATGTTATCTAGACCACCAATGGTAGTAACATCTATTCTTTTGCAGCATAGTTCTTTGGCTCATGTTAGTTACAAGGAACAATATGTAAATGATGTTGATTTTAGAGAAGTGTATGAGGATCTAGTAAGTGGGAAACAAGTAGGAGAAAAAGATTATCATTTGCATGAAGGATTGTTATATCATTCTGGTAAACTTTGTATTCTAGAAAATGAACGTGTGCATATGATTAGGGAAGCACATACTTCTCTTATTTCAGGGCATTTTGGTGTTAGTAAGATAGTTGCACATTTACAAAAATATTGTTATTGGCCTAGAATGCATGAACATGTAAACATGTATATTAAGGGATGTGTTCTTTGTGCCACAAGCAAGCCAAGTAACAAGAAATTAGGACTTTACACTCCTCTTCCTGTTCCAACAAGGCCTTGGGAAAGTGTTTCCATGGACTTTGTAGGAGGCTTTCCCATGACACGGAAGAAACATGATTACTTATATGTGGTAGTGGACAGATTTAGCAAAATGTGTGTGTTGGTTCCATGTACTAAACAAATAACTGGTGAGGGAACTGCACATTTATTTTTTCAGTTTGTTTGGGTTCATTTTGGTTTACCTACTTCAATTATATATGATCGGGATTCTAGATTTCTTGGGGAATTTTGGTCAACATTGTGGGGGTTAATGGACACAAAACTGAAAAGAGCACTTGCTTTTCATCCACAAACCGATGGTCAAATAGAGGTTGTAAACTACACAAAGTAGTACATTTGCTTAGGGGATATTGTGGAAAACATCCTAAGTTATGGGATGAACATCTATATTATGTGCAACATGCTTATAATCATGCCTTACATTCTTCTACTTTGAAGTCTCCATTTGAGACTTGTTATGGATATCTGCCTAATTCTCCTTTAGATGTATATTATGGACATGAAACTGTTGTTAATGGTTCAAGTGATTCTGACAAGGCTAAAATATTTGTGCAGAGAATACAACAGGTTCATCAGTATGTCCATGAACAATTGGAGAAAAGTTAGGCTAAGTACAAAGCTAGGCATGATAAACATAGAACTGATCACAAGTTCAAAGTTGGTGATTTAGTTTGGCTTCACATCAACAAGGAAAGATGACATGTGAAGGTAAAAAATTGAAACCTATATGGTATGGTCCGTTCCAAATATTGGAAAAAATTGGTAACAACACTTTCAGATGGATTTACCTCCATATATGCAAATCTAATTAGTTGTAAATGTTGAGAATTTAAGATTGTATGAACCACCTATGATTGTTGATCATGATGATGCTAACATAATGCCTTCCATTGATGATTTTGCTCCTGAGTATCTTGATGAGTTGCAGGAAGACATCATTTTGGACAAGAAAGTAAGAACTTTACGAAGGGGTGATATTGAGTATCTTTGTGTTGGGTTCAAAGGAATGCATCCGAACAAGGCTAAATGGATGGAAACCGGAAAGGTGAGGGAGAAATACCCTCACCTATTCACCAATTAAGTTGACTTTTGGGGTCCAAAAGTTTCTCAATGGGGAGGAATGATCTAGAGGATCCTCATAGAGAAACATCGATCTAAGATCTTCTCAAAATAAGTTGCAGTCATTTTTAAAGTGTGGAGAAAAATTATACGATTTCGTTGATATCTTGTTTGCAGGAAATGAGCTCGTTTGCAAAAGTTATAGCCCGCTGAAATTTTCGGGCAATTGGCAAAATTTGGAGTTTTGTGCAGGCTCGACACACTTGATTATGGAGGGGTGTCTTGGCCTCCTTCTCATATTATCATTATACCAACTTGTGTATATATGCCTCTAATTGCATTTTTCTATGCATGTGGGACTAATTGATATGCCATTTAAACTATGCAATTAAATAACCTCCATATTCCACGCATTTTACTTGCTAAACCATATTCCATGCATTTTATTTGCTAAACCTCCATAAGAATTATTGAATAAGGCACCTAAAACAATGCCAACACATACCCAAGTGCCCTTTTTGGCGCCCAAACAGGTTTGAATGGTCAATGGCTCATATAGCCACCTACATGCGTGGGAAATAAGCCTTATAAAGTGCCTAACTCACCCTCCAGCTTCAAATGTGGGATAAATCCCATGATATGCACCTAAGGAGATGGAGATAAGGGGATTTGAACCTTGATCTCCATGGTAAAAGATATGGGTCTTGACCGTCGTGCCACTACTTGGGAAACATTATAAAAGGAGCTATTTTGTACATGTACAGGCATTCGGGTCTGTGTAATTTATTGAAATGCTCATAACTTGAGCTAGGGAGGGAATTTTGAGATGAAGTAAAAAGTGACTCCTATTATTTTTGGTAGAGGAACATGATGAGAAGATCATATTATTTTAGAAATATTTTTAAAGATTTATTTTCAATATTTTAATAGATCAGTCCCATTCAACTGAACCCAGAGACGTAGGCCACAAGTGCCGAACTCCGTTATCAATTCCTGTGTCAAATTGCTGGTGATTCATCTCTTTATTTTCTATTTTTACATAGTACTTTCAGTTTTAATTCTTTTATTAAAAATGTAAAAGGATATAATGCTCAATTTTACATCGAAAATCAATACAAAGCAAATGCTCATTTTTAGTGATACTTATTGTTTGTGATAACTAGTGTATCGTAAGAGATGAAGAATTTTTCTGCGATTTGAGTTGGTGCCTGGAAATATGAGGGTGAAATAAGAAAATTTGTCGTTTTGCTTGCACGAGACAATAGTGTGTTGGTGGGTGCTCATTTTCTACTTTTAATACCTTCATAGATATAAGAATTCCATGGTGTTGTCTCCCTCAAAATCTCCCCTTTCACTTGAGAAATTTTCTTTGAAGTCTTGCTTGGTTTTGAAGTACTTTTTTATTTCGTAGTTTGAAGTATTTTCTATTTCCCCATCTGGATGCTTGAAAATATTTTCCTTCATTCAAATGTTGTTTCAATCCTTCTCTTTGGTTGTGGATCACATCGAGCCTGGTATTGTTTGTAGTTTCTCATTCCATGGAGAACAATTTGAAATTCGGGCAAAATGGTGGGGTTTTCCCTTTCATTTTTATTTTTCCACAGTCATGAATGATGGGTGTCAAATTTTGTCCCAACATCCATGGATACGTGGACATCTCTGATTGGATGCGGCGTGGTGGGTTTATCTTTTAAACTTGTCACTTTTGTTATTTTTGCAAAAGTGTCAAATTGGCCCATGGCCTAAAGGATCTTGATTGGTTGAAACAAGCGGTGGCGGAAAGGTCGGGCCCTTTTTGTGTTTTGATGCTTTGAAAGGTAAAGGTGGAAAGGTGGGCCTTTTTGTGTTTTGGCATTTTGAAGGCTTTAAAAAAATTCAAGGCATGAGGGACACGGATTTTTAAGTCAAAAGTCGGAGGCAATTTGAAATTTTAGCTTTGTTTGAAAAAGTAAAGTTAAAAGTATAGAGTAAAGTCGTGACTCTGTGAAGTTGAAAATTCAAAGTCACGAAAGGAAGGTGGATCAGAGAATTTGGGAATTTTGGTTTTATTTCCAAAAAGAGAGTTAAAAGTTATAAAATGATCCATGACTCCACTGGGGTCTTGAGCCTACATTGAAAAGTCAAAGTGGAGAGGCGGGTTAGAGAACTTTGTTTTTGAGCTTTTCTTTGAAAAGAGTTAAAATTGTAAAAGTGAGCCGCGACTCCATCCCCACTCAAGTAAAGCCATGTGTCAAGCCCATATCAAAAGTGGATGGGTGGGCCAAAATGTAAAAAAATGCAAAATCTCTACAAAGTCACAAAATACAAAAGGCACCCTCAGGCCCGCTTTCAGTTTAGATCTTTTCCACGTGGATGACTCATATTTGAAGTTACAAAATAGGTTTAATGGCTGCATTACAGAGCATCATTTTTTTTCCA
Organism: Taxus wallichiana var. yunnanensis; assembly: GCA_018340775.1. Taxonomy (NCBI): domain Eukaryota; kingdom Viridiplantae; phylum Streptophyta; class Pinopsida; order Cupressales; family Taxaceae; genus Taxus; species Taxus wallichiana. The sequence continues at coordinate 23,633,042 of CM031240.1, forward strand.
TTAACTTCTGCAAGAACCAAGAAACCAAATGTAACCATTTTTAGGATTATTTAATGGCTTCTCCATGTCATTATGTGGGTTGGATCCTGGTACTCTGTAGATGTAATAGATTGAAAGTAATCAATATAGAAAATTTTTCCCTTTCTTCCTCTGTTATTCCTTCTTTCCTTGTTGAATTTGTGAATCATCCATCTTTGCATGATAAGAAACTTTGTGTTCTTGTTAATATGATTTTGGGAACTTTGTGTCTATGAAATTATATCTATTATAAATGTGAATGATTCCATTATGCATCTCCTTTGATCAATACGTATAAGGTTATACTCTGCTATCTATATTTCTGAAAGTATTGTTATGTTCTTCCTCTCTCATCTCCTTAGTTCTTCCATTCTTTCGTATTGATGATCTTTGGGCATAAAACATTTCAAAGTATCAGGAATCCACACTTTGAAAGTTGTACATTTGTATATAAGTTTTTTTGCTTGCTTTCAATAAGGGAACCTCTCCCATTAAAGAGGAGGGACTTGTTGTCCCCTGACTATGGTTTGTTAAAGTACCATTTTAAAACCCAATAGTTTTTGGTGACTCACGTTGGGGATTTCATTTCAAACGTATCCCTTTCTAAAATAACAACTTCAAGATCATTTTTGATCTGGTGACTCTAAGATATACTTGTGGTAAAAAGGCTCTCTGGAATAGAAGATTCCCATTTTCAACTTTTGGAGCAACAAAACTTCTCTCTTCTTCAGCAAGAAGGAACAGAAGAACTCATTCTACAAGCACACCTCTATTAAAGACAAAAATTCCAAGAATAGCATTCCTCAAGAACAACTCAGTCCTAATCTTCATGCTTTGATACTTTTTGGTGTTTTCAGTTCCCCTTCAGTCAATTTTTCCAAAGATGGCAGCCCCTTTTCCTTGGGGACAACAAGTTGGGCCTCTTGCTCTTCCTCAGCCATTGCATGAGTTACCTAGGGGTAACAGGAAAATTTTTTCCCAAATTTCGGGGTGATGGGAAGGTTCATCCAGATGAACACATTGCAGCCTTCATTGTTGCATGTGGGATTCTTGGGGTTGAACATGAAGATGTCTCTGTCAAGATTTTTGTGGAGACATTGTAGGACAATCTTTGCTGATTGGTTTTATCATCTTCTGTTGGGTCGATCACTAATTGGAACACCATGACAACTCAGTTTGAGAAATGTTTCAAACCTGTTGAAGATGTGCATGCTCTGTTAGCTCAAATATCTCATATCAAGAAGGAACCATTTGAGCCCATGAGAGAATTTTGTGCCAAATTCAACAAGCTAATTCATAAAATTCCACAGAACACTCGTCCAGTGGATCAAATCCAAAAGTGCTTCTTCCTCAATGCCCAGTTACCTGAAGTGAGTTATGCACTAAGGAGAGCTAACCTTGTAACTCTGGAGGTTGATCAATGGTTAGCTATCAGTGTTGAGGATGACCTGATCATGTTTGGTAAATTGAAAAGAGAACCTTCCAAGTCTAAAGCATCTTCTTCTCCCTCTCCTGGAGCCAATATTCGATCAATTAGTGTAGAAGTTGGAAAATGATCTCATTGCTATCAAAAAATAATTGGCTCAACATACTCCTTACCAAGACATCCCAAGGAAGAATTTTCAGCCTAGGAACCATTTACCTCCTTCTCAGACTAGATTGGCTATTGAAGGCCCACCCATCAAGGTTCCAGTCAATGTAACTTGTGAAGTTCAAGAACCTGATGATGAGGAGTTTAATGAACTCTATGAAGAACCAGAAGAAGAGGTTGATGAAGAACTGGAGGAGCTTGGTGGATCTCAAGTTCATTTCCTTACCACTGAAGGTATGGATGATGAAGATGAATATGATGAAAGAGTGGTAGAGATGAATAGTGAGTCATATGTTGTTATGACTCGGAGAAAATGAAAAAAAAAAAAAAAAGTGTGCAGCTTGCTAAGAAATCCAAGGAGTTTCCTATAACTATTCAGTGGTTGTAAGAAGAGGAGCTCTATTCCCACTACCTCCACACAAAAGGTGAGTAATGTTAATCCTCCTTCTTCTACTTCTATTTCCAAAACTTCTTGTCCTTCAAATCCTAAAGTTGATAAATCAAAAGTTTCTCTCAAGTTCCTAGTAATGATTCCCCATCCACCTCTGGATCTTTTGATATCATTGATCACCTCAAAAAGACCAAAATCCAAATTTTAGAGGCAAAGTTTTACCAAACCCATCCAAAAGCCTTTTGCTAAAATGGTAAAATTTGTCAATTCCAAATCAAAGCTTCATCAATACTTCTAAAGGTATTTTTCCCACTCCCTCTTCCTCACCTCAACCAAGCCTTGTGGCTGCAGTCACTTCCCCTAATGAGAAAATTGAACCATTCTATGTGACTCTTCTCATAGCTGGCCATAAACTCAGTAATTGTGTTATAGACTCAGGAGCATCAGACAATGTAATGCCTACAAAAGTAGCTCATGCTTTGGGCTTGACTCTAACACGTGCCTTTGGTTCCTGCTATTCCATGGAGAGTAGAGAAGTGCCTTTGGTTGGAAGAATTAAAGATGCACAAGTAGCTTTTTTTTGCTTTCTAGAGAAAAGGGTCTTAGCCACTATTTTGGTTGTTGATATTCCTCCCTCATATGGGATGTTGCTGAGTAGAAATTTTGTAAGGAGGTAGGAGGTGAAATTTAGATGGATTGGTCACATGCTTTGATCTGGTCAATGGAAAAATGAAGAAGCTTGCTACCTGAGAAACAAATTGAATACATTGTGCAAAATACTGATGATCCAAAAGCACAAATACTCTATGAAGATATAGGGCATGGTAACTACTATGATCATGTCACAAGATGAGGAAAAACTTCCTAAGGGAGTGATTCATGATCCCAATGGCATTTGGACTTTGGAATTTGATGGAAGTTGTCTCTTGATTGGTTTGGGGCTGGTGTGGTGCTAACCTCTCCAGAAGGGAAGATTCATCCTTTTTCATTCAAGCTTTGTTTTGAAAATACAAACAATACAACTGAATATGAGGCACTCATACTTGGATTGAACATGGCAAAAGAAATGGGAGTGAAGAATCTTTGTGCTCATGGAGATGTAGAGTTGATTGTGAAACAAGTCAAGGGATATTTTTCAAGTGAAGAATAGGAGATTGAAACATTATAGAAATCTTGTTCTGGGATTCCATTGAGTTTCTTGATGCTTTCTCCATTGAAGTTGTGCCAAGAGAGAAGAATACTAGAGCTGATTCTCTAGTTGTCTCAGGATCTTTGTTGATTCCTCACCCAGATTTCTCTCAAGAGAAATTTACCATTGAAATGATTCATAGGCCTAGTGTACCAGATAATGCAAAGCAATGGTGGAAGGTTTTCAATGATGATCAACATTTTCTCTCTTTCTTAGAGCTTAAGGATAATTTTGATCAATTGTATTTTGAAGGAAGTGAAGACTTTTCCTAGAGAGTGTGTATGCCCTCTAATGAAGGAGATATCAAGGAAGAGATGGATCAAGATGGCTGCATCAAATTGAAAGGTAACAAGATCCCTAAAGGGATGGTGAGTTTGGAAGATCTATTTGATAAGCATGATAGGTACATTAAGTCTAAAGCTTCCCAAGGAGCTCGAATCTGTTGAATGTGAAAAGGTTAATATTGGAAGTCATGAGGAACCCAAGATGGTGAACATTGGAAAATGTTGCACTCAAGAAGAGAAGAAGAAAGTAGTAAATCTATTAAAAAAGTATGTTGATGTTCTTTCCTATTCATATGATGATCTCAAGGCTTTTCAACCAAAGGAAATGCAACACTTTATCCCTCTGAAACCTGGGATCAAACCTTTCAAGAAGAAACAAAGGAAATACAATCCTAAGGTTGTTGGCACTATTTTTCAAGAGATCCAGAAGTTACTAAAGGAAAAGATTATTTTCCTATACATCATTCAACATGGATTGCCAACATTGTGCTATCAGGAAGAAGAATGGTGAGATTCACATCTATGTGGATTTTAGGAATTTGAATCAGGCCTCTAAAAGACAACTATCCTCTCCCCATGATGGATCAAGTTTTGCAAGTTGTCATAGGCTCTGAGATGTTGTCTATGCTTGATGGATTCTCTGGATACAATCAAGTGGAAGTTAGTACCCCAGATCAACACAAAACTACTTTTACTACTCCTTGGGGCACCTTTCCTACAAGAGAATGCCTTTTGGTCTTATCAATGTTGGTGCCACCTTTCAGAGGGAAATGGACTTGGATTTTGGTAGTCTTAAAGGGAAAGTGTATTATTTTGTACCTTGATGATTTGATTATTTTCTCCAAAACAAGGGTAGATCACTTTCAACATCTTGAAGTAGTCCTCAGAAATGTAGAGAACATGGAGTTTCTCTCAATCCTAAGAAGTTTGTCTTTTGTGTTACTAAAGGAAAGTTTTGGGGCATATTGTCTCCAAAGAAGGAATCAAGATAGATCTAGAAAGAGTTCAAGCAATCCAATAGATTCCTCTTCCCACAAGCAAAAAGGGTGTTCACTCTTTCTTTGGTAAGATAAACTTCCTGAGGAGATTCATTCCTGATTTTGTAGAACTGACTATGAGCATTTCTCACATGATGAAAGGAAAGAAAAACTTTGGTTGGACTTCCAAAGGTAAAGAAGCATTTGAAGGTATCAAGAAATCCATTGCTAAGACTCCCATCTTAGCATGTCCTGATTTCAGCAAGGATTTTATCATCTATTGCTATGCTATGAGTACCTTGGTTGTTGTGCTAACTCAAAGAAATTTTGAGGATCATGAACTTCCAATTGCATTCATGAGCTATGTTCTGAAAGCTCATGAATTGAAATATACTATGATGGAGAAACATGCTTTTGTAGTGGTCAAAGCTGTCAAGTAGTTTCATTTTTATATTCTTAATTCTCACTCTGTTGTGCTTGTACCTGATACAACCATCAAGTCTATTCTTACACAACAGGAGTTTGGAACTAAGAGAGGAAATTGGGTAGAAAAATTCCAAGAATATGACCTTGATATCAAGCCAACTAAGCTAGTCTGGGGTAAAGGCTTATGTGAGCTTATTATTGAAGGAGCTGATGTAAAATTGTCCAAAGAAGTAGTTGATGTTCTGTTGTCCTCTTCCTCAGTTCAACAGATGAATGGTATGTTGGTATTGCACATTTTCTTACTTATGGAGAGTTCCATCCCACTTGAGTGCAAGGAAAAGAGAGCTATTAAGCTAAGGTGCACAAGTATGTATTATGGGAAAATGCTTTATTCAAGTGAGGCATAGATGGAAGATTCCTTAAATGTGTGGACAAAGAGCAAAAAAAGAAGTTGTTTTCAGCTTTTCATGATCAGGATTTGTGGAGGGAATTTCTCTTTTGCTGTCACTACCCATAAGATCCTTTGTGTAGGGTACTATTGGCCTACATTGTTTAGAGATGCATCAAAATGGGTAGGTAAGTGTGAAGCTATCAAAATTTTGTTGGGAGACCTAAGTTGGCTGCTTTACCACTAAAACCAGTAGTGATTGATGAGCCTTTTCAACAGTGGGGATTGGATTTCATTGGAACTCTTAATCCACCTTCTAGTGTTGGGCATACTCACGTGCTAACTACTATAGATTACTTCACAAAGTGGGTAGAGGCTATTCCAGTCAAAAGCACTACTTCTGAGGTGGTGTGTAATTTCATCAAAGAGAACATCTTGATAAGGTTTGGGGTACCAAACAAGATTGTGATTGATAATGCTTCAAATTTTTCTTCTTTTGAGATGATGGATTTTTCTATGGTTATGGAATTCCCTTGCTCATTCTTCAGACTACTACCCCCAAGGGAATGGACAAGTAGAATCAACAAATAAGAATTTGGTAACCATCGTTTGGAAGCTTGTCAATGACTCTCAAAGGAATTGGCACAAGAAAGCTCTATGATGCTCTCTGGGAAGATAGAATTACACCCAAAAGAGCAATTGGGATGTCTCCATTTCAAGTGGTGTATGGTGTTGAAGCTCAGCTTCCAGTAATAGTGGAATTACCAGCCTTGCACTTAATGAAGGCTATTGAAGATTCAAGCTTTATCAGTTCCTTAGACAAGAGGATCATGTATCTCTAGAAGCTAGATGAAGACAGGTTGCAAGTTTTTGATAGAATCTCAGCTCATCAACTGAAGGTGAAAGCTTTGTTTGATAAGAAAGCTAGACCCAAGATATTTTCAAGTGGGAGACATTGTTTCTTATGGGAAAAAGACATGAACCTCGAGGAAGCCATGGTAAGTTTGATTCTCTTTGGCTTGGTCCTTTCAAAATCAGGCACTTTGTTGGAGAAAATTCTTTCTATTTGGATTATATGGATGGATCTCTCTCCCACTTCCTTATAGTGGGCAATATTTGAAGTTGTTCAAGTCCTAGGTGATTAGGCAGTCCTTCTGTATATTATGTATAATGTTTTGTTTTCATTCTTTTGTGTTTTGTTTTTGGTCTTTCCTTTTTGGTTTGTTTCTTTTCCGTTGTGTGTGTTGTTTTGTTTTGTTTTTCCTTTGACTCTATTTTCCCAATGGATAAGGCATTGGTCTTCTTTCCCAGAGTTTTTCTATGGTTCTTGATCTTGCCTTGTTTCTTTGTTCCAAGTCAAGTCATCCCTAGAAAGAGCCAGTTGTTGTCACCCTCAAAATCCCCCTCTTTTTGAAGTCAAGTTTTGTGAATTTTGAGTTGGTGCCTTGGAGAAATTCATGCTTTGAAGTCATGGGTGCTTGGTTTTAATCTCGCCCTTTCACTTGAAAATTATTCAGTCTTCGTAGTTTGAAGTATTTTCTATTTCCCCATCTAGATGCTTGAAAATATTTTCCTTCATTCGAATGTTGTTGTCAATCCTTCTCTTTGGTTGTGGATCGTCGAGCCTGGTATTGTTTGTAGTTTCTCATTCCATGGAGAACAATTTGAAATTGCAAGTGCAAATGGTGGGGTTTTCCCTTTCATTTTTATTTTTCCACAAATCATGAATGATGGGTGTCAAATTCTATCCCGACATCCATGGATACGTGGACATCTCTGATTGGATGCGGGTGTGGGGTTTATCTTTTAAACTTGTCACTTTTGTTATTTTTTACAAAAGTGTCAAATTGGCCCCGTGGCCCGAAGGATCTAATTGGCTAAAACAAGTGGTGGTGGAAAGGTGGGCCCTTTTTGTGTTTTGATGCTTTGAAAGGTCAAAGGTGGAAAGGCGGGCCCTTTTTGTGTTTTGATGCTTTAAAAAAATTCAAAGTGCAAAGGAACGTGGCCATTTTTAATCAAAAGTGGAAGAGAAATTGAAATTTTGAATTTTACTTTGTTTGAAAAAAAAAGTTAAAAGTGAAAAAAATAGATAAAGTGAACGTGTTGATGCTTGTTGAAAAGTCAAAGTGTGAAGGTGGCCATCGGAGCGATTTGGGAATTTTGGTTTTATTTCCAAAAAGAGAGTTAAAAGTTATAAAATGATCCATGACTCCATTGGGGTCTTGAGCCCGTGTTGAAAAGTCAAAGCGGAGAGGCGGGTCGGCGGAGAACTTTGAGTTTTTGAGCTTTTCTTTGAAAAGAGTTAAAATTGTAAAAGTGAGCCGCGACTCCATCCCCACTCAAGTAAAGCCATGTGTCAAGCCCATATCAAAAGTGGATGGGTGGGCCAAAATGTAAAAAAATGCAAAATCTCTACAAAGTCACAAAATACAAAAAGGCACCCTTAGGCCCACTTTAGTTTAGATATTTTCCACGTGGATGGCTCATATTTGAAGTTACAAAATAGGTTTAATGACTGCATTATAGAGCATCATTTTTTTCCGCCATTAACACTTCTGCAAGAACCAAGAAACCGAATGTAACCATTTTTAGGATTATTTAATGGCTTCTCCATGTCATTGTGGGTTGGATCTGGTACTCTGTAGATGTAATAGATTCAAAAGTAATCAATACATAATTTTTTCCCTTTCTTCCTCTTGCTATTCCTTCTTTCCTTGTTCAAATTTGTGAATCATCCATCTTTGCATGATAAGAAACTTTGTGTTCTTGTTAATATGATTTCGGGAACTTTGTGTCTGTGAAATTATATCTATTATAAATGTGAATGATTCCATTCTACATCTCCTTTGATCAATATGTATAAGGTTATACTCTGCTATCTATATTTCTGAAAGTATTGTTATGTTCTTCCTCTCTCATCTCCTTAGTTCTTCCATTCTTGGAGGCGGGAGGCCTTACCACCACCACTCTAGGTACATAAGTTTGACGTAACCCTAAGAAATTGCACACATGTGTGATATGTCCATATAGAATTGACATGAGAAACATTTAATTGGTAAGAGATGACCTTAGGTATAATCCATAATTTTTCTATTTTTCTAATAAACTTTCGGTCAATGAAGAACTGCAGATTATAAAGTGCCTTACTTTGGGAGATAACACGAAGGTTAAGGGACTTACATTAGACATGTTTAGTGATATGGATTTAGAGGTGTGCCTTTACCTTGAAGAGACTGAAGAATAAGAAATGGTTTGTTCCTGGGAAGAAAAGGAAAGGGGTAAACTGGTATACACAATAGATGATGATGATGATGAGGAAAATAACCTAGATGTTAACCACACAGAAGGTATGTGTGAGGTGATGGAAACAATATATGAGAAGGCACACACGTATCATGAGCCTATGAAAACAAATAAGGTTAACATTGGGATAGATCTAAGCCTAAAGAAGCAATTATTGATGATTGCGATCGTAGCAATAAGTTGCTAAGAATATTGAGCTCCGACCTGCCTTTAAGGACTTATTTTTTAGGGGTTATCATGAGTTAAAAGGAGTGCACCCTTCTTTAGGTGTTGTGAGGATCAAAATTAAAGAAGGCACGTGCACGATTAGGAAGATACCTTATAAGATAAATCCTAATTTGTGTGTTAAGGTAAAGGAAGAAATTGATAAGATGTTGAAATCTAGAATAATTGAGCCCATTGAGGAATCTGAGTGGGTGAGTCCCATGGTCATTAGTATTAAAAAGGATGGGAGGATAAGGATCTATGTGGACTATAGAGAATTAAATGCTTCATGTGTTATTCTTACTTTTCCTACCCTAATTCTTGAGAAGATCCGGAAGGAGTTACAGGCGCAGGATCTACTCTTTTACTCATGTATTTTCAGGATATCATAAAGTGTGCATATCAAAGAAATATTAGGAAAATACAACTTTCACCACTGAGTGGGGAATTATTGCATACAAAATTATGCCCTTTAGACTGAAGAATGTGCATGCAGTCTTTTCACGCATTGTTGTGCAAGAATTTCAAGACTTTATTCATAAGTTTCTATAGGTGTATCTCAATGATTATACCATGTATGGTTTACTTAAGGATCATTGTGACAATTTTTAGCTTATGTTTAAGAGGCACGAGATAATTGAGTATATATCTCGAATATTAAGAAATGTATCTTTACGACACCTTTTGGCACTTTGCTTGGGCATATTATTTATAAGGAAGGCTTGTTGGTAGATCCAGCCAAGGTCACCGTGATCTTATTCTGGAACAACCTAACAATCAAATTGAAGTGTGTGGATTTATTGGACATACATGGTATTATAGGAAATTCATTAAGGGCTATGCAAATATTATTGTACCCCTAGAGGAACTTTTGAAGGCTAAGGGAAAATTCTATTAGGGCGAGGCACAACAACAAGAGTTTGAAACAATGAAGGAAAGGATGACCATTGCACCTATTTTACACTTTCCTTCATGGGACAAACCATTTCATGTTCATGTCGATGATTCTGGGATGGTGATTGGAAGCTGTGTTAGAAAAACCATGTGAAGGAATTGTAGATCATCCAATTTATTTTGGAAGCATAAAGTTGACATCATATGAACAAAACTATACAACTAATGAGCGAAGCTTTTTCCATGATTTATGCATTGCAAAAGTTCAAAAATTACTCGACTAGATACACTATTTATCTTCTTTAAAGATCATATGGAACTTAAGTATTAGGTTAATAAACTTGTTTTACAAGGGTGCATTTATAAGTGGATACTACTCTTTCGGGAGTTTAAGTTTATAGTGATTGTGAAACAAGGTAAAAGCAACTTAGGGTCCGATCATTTATCTAGGATCTGTTAGTGCTCAATTTGACCTTGCCCTTTTTATCCTAAGTGTGCCTTCAAAAATTTCCCTTAACTAGTTTGTCAATATTAAAACACGCGTGCTTAAAAGATGAAATCATGTTTAATGCAAATGAAAATCCTGTGTTTAGGTTGTGAATCCTCTTTTTAGTCAAGGAATGTGATAATCATGTCATCCCTGAAAATCCTTTTTAAAAAATTGATTATTGATCGTGTTTAACCTTGAAAATCTTCCCGTATATCGTCCTTTGGACCTTCATTGCAAATTTCATATTTTATTCCGCCACCCGAGGATACGTGGCGTGTTTCCATTGGTTGCGTTATAATGGGATTGGTTTACAAAATTACACTATTCACATAATAACTACAAAGTGAAAACCTAGCCCCAAAGCCCGATGAATATTCCCATGAATATTTGAGTCAAAGGATGTAAAAGGAGAAATTGACCCCACTCCCAAAAAGGAATACATGTCAAAATGAGATTGGAGTGGGGAATTGGGCCAATAATGTATTTTTACAATAATGAGCCAATGGAGTGCAAAGTGCAATGAAGCCTCCGAGGCTTGCCTAGGACACATGTCGTGTTCTTAAAAAAATTCAAAGAGGTAGGGTTTTGGGTAAACTCGGTATTTTTGCACCCAGTCGGGAAAACAAACAATTGTGAAAAGAAGTCCTTCGATCCCGCTCCTAAGATCTGGAAATGTTTCATAATCTCAGTAAAACTCAAGAAGCGGGTACTTAGGTCAAATGTGTGAATTTGTATGTGTTTGAAAGATAGTGCAAAAGTGCAAAAATACTCCATGATCCCGTAAAGCATCAAATTGACCCACGTGGATGGTCCACATTAAAATGGAAAAAGTAGGATAGACGGTTAGGATGTAATGCATTTATGACTACCGCCATTAATGCATTTTTACATGAATCAAAGAAAAATTATTTGAAGTGTTCGAAACTTTGAGTCTTTACTATTGCATATGAATATTTGGTGCCCTAGCTACTAGAATTCACAAAGGAGAAAGGAAAAATCAATTGGGAGGTGTCGATATTGAGCTAGAGAATTTGGAATCAAAGAAGCAGGGGAGAATTGCATAACATTTTCATGAAAAATGGGTAAGACATGGTATGCATTCGCATTTTCATTGTTTGACTTACAATTTGCAAGAGATTAAAGGGAGAAGTTAGGGTATAGAAAATGAAGCCACTACAATTGGGTTTTCACGTCACATCTAGTATCACCAGTGACTTGGATAAAATCACAAACATGAACTTGGTAAATTCTGATTTGAATGATTTCTTGCAAAGGCTCAATAATCCAGATAAAAGTAAATTCATGAGGGAAATTGAGGCCAACAATATTTCCCTAGTAGCTGATATTCCTCTCTTAGTGCATTTTCCTAAGTTAGTGAGGATTTGTGCTATGAATTATGACCCGGAAAAAGAGAGGTTTTAGATGGAAGTGGTGAAGGGGTTTTGACTCTAACACCCAAAGATTTTAGGGTAATGCTAAGGTTACCAAAAATCACAACACCAGTAACCATAAGCATTGAATAAAATCTTAAGGATTTCAAGACTAAAAAGAAGGACTATGCTAGGGTCATAAATACTGAATGGTTGTTAATGGATAAAAATGTCACCACTAGAATCCCTAAAAAATTGGTTAGGTCACAGTTTGTGGAGGAAGTAGAAGACTTAATTATGTTACTAAGTAGAATGGATGGCTTAGAATTGGATAATGAATTCAAGGAGTGGATGTGCCCATACATCTAGGTTATTTTAGAAAAGAAGGGAAGTATTTGTTGGGAAACACTTATAGTTGATTCAATTCATACACAACTTTTAACATTGGCCACAAAAATTAACATGGGTGTTACTGAGGATCTTGAATTTTATATGATGTCATACCTGATATACAATATTACAGGTCATAAGCGTTTTCCTAGCCTCCCACCACAGACATGTTTCAAAGAGTGTAAGTTCATGAGATTTATCCCCAATTACAATTGAGTAATTGGAAAAGAAATGTGAGATTAGTAAATGATGCATTTTTTGCACCTGTGATATGTTTATTCAAACCTGAATGGGAACAATATAAAATGTATGAGGAGGCTAGGAGTGCAATATTAGAATATGTTTGTTTCTTTATCCAGTATAGATTCTTCACTTATATTAGAGCTAGTGGGTTTGATGGTGACAATCATGCAAACTGCCTAGATATCTAGATGATAAGATGGACTTGTGTGATATTTCAAGGAAAGCATAAAACAAATATCAAATTAATTACGGGAAAGCATAAAACAAATATCAAATTCCCTATTAAAATTGGAAGATACTCATGCCCCTCCATTACAAAGGCTAGATTAATGGAGGAGGAGATGGAAAGGTTTGGCATGGATAAATTTGAGTCAAGATCTAATTATGATATCAGATGCGTTGTGTTATCCAATTTTACCCCCAAAGTGAAATTGGACCACAAGGAGCTTACACTAAAGAAGTTGCAATAGGGCCCACCGAGAGGAGAGAATGGATATTTTGACAACTCACCCAAAAACACCTCTACACTCTACATAGCTCCCGATGTGCACAGGGTAATCGGAGTATCGACAATATTAAGAAAAGGTTAGGATAATTCTTTTTAAAAAAATTGGGTGTTTGAAGAGTTGGTGAGCTCATTTAAAATGTATATTGGGTTAATTAGGAAAGGGTGAGTTGGTATAAGCACCACCAAGCAATTTTTAAGTGCATTGAGTGGTCGAACTCTATGTCAAATCCAAACCACTTTGTAGACTAGACAAGTTATTAACATTACCCACCAAGTTCTATTTGAGCCTTGTAGATCTTGGAGAATGTGGCAAGTTCTAAGACATGCTCGAGATGTTTCTTCACAAGTTTGATCTTGTTAGAGTAAAACCGAGTTGCATACTCTAGAAGAATGAGTTGGGCATTGTCATGATGGGTCGAATCATTCAAGGATCCATTGTGAGTTTCTCCACACAACCAAACTGAGTCGTTTCTTTGTTCACTTGGTAAGTCTGAGATTGCGAGGCCCCTAATGATTGATCTTAAGATCCAAACCACATCAAAGGAACAATCGAGATATTTCACCAAATGGGCAAACTCCATTTAGCAGATTGGAGTGAGTTGTTATCCTAGTAAGGAATCAGGTTGCATTGATAATATGAGTGGACAAGCCCAATGTTAAAAAGGAATCTAGGCCACTTCAACATTAAATGCCTCACAGGATACCAAGTTCCAAATTAAGGTGGAATCAAGCTCAATATGAGTTTTTAAAGGGTAATTCGGGCCTTGCACAATCAAGTTATTCAAATATCCATTGCGAGTTGTTCCATATGTGACACTTTGAGCTCCTAAAGAATGCACTAAGCGTTTAAGTCAAAAGTGGGATAGTCTAGACTATTTCAAGCTCTGCATATCATTCAAAGAGGCACCAAGTTGGGTTTAGAAGTTGTTAGATCTAGTTGTCAGAATCGAGTCCATAAATGGCAAATTGAGCAATGAAGAACTCGTTTCATTGAGCTAAAACACTAGTCGGATGAGAAAATGGAGTGATCAAGTACATGGGATGAGTCTCGCTCGGGCTCATCACGGTTCCAATGACGGTCAATTGAAGGAAACCAAGTCATCCTAGTTTTATTGAATTTGAGCCCAAGTCGAGTCGTGGAGAGAAGGCATGTTGCGGAGAATTCAGGAGTTGGTGGTCCATATGACATAACAGTGAGTCGAGTCGGGAGTACACGTAGAGTCTATTTTTTCCACACCGAGCTAAGAGGGTGGAGTGGAGGTCAACGGACTTTATGGTCCAGTCATACGGAGGTTAGGAGCCCGAGTTGCGGGTGATTCTGAAGGAGTCCCAAGTGGCCTATGGGACCTAGGTGTGGCCTAAACACGAAATCACCGAAATACCCACGAGTGAGTTGTGCAGGAAAGTCGGTGGTTAATGGTCCATGCAGCCTGGTAAATGAGGATGATGGAAGCTCGATGCAGGTGAGGCAAATTTTGATGACACTAGCGACACAAGACATGAGAATAAAATTTATACGTGAGGTGACATGACCCACACGGTGTAGCGGGTTGTATTGACTAGATCGAGAGGACATGCATTGGGAGCTGCATGAAATTTAAAAGCCGTCGAGGCATATTGCATGCGAGGAGTTCGGTATGGGTACCAAATGGTGAGGTGGTTCTAGACACTGGGATCGGGAAAGCCATAGTCTTTGAGGTATTCGAAATAGATGTTTTTACACCAAGAGATAAGGAGAGTCGGTGTGGGTACACCACATCCCAATGAAATACATGTGGCTCGATGAGATAGTGGTGGAATCATAACTCCATGGCTAATACAATGAAAAATCTACGAGTCATGTTAAATTTTGAGGTGGAATGTGAGGGAGGGTTGGTGTACAACAAGTGGAGCTTTCTATTCCAAGTTATAGGCCTAGTAATGTGGATAAGAAGAGCTTGGAACATGGGTAGAAGCAATCAATGATGAGAGGAAGGAGCTAGCTCGGTAGAGCTAATTTGAGTTAACACTAATACACTATTTTTAAACAACACCTCTTCCCTTTTAATGCAAGAAAATAAAAATAGAATGGTGGAGCCCAACACTAAAATACAACTCATTTCAAAATATATGCAAAGAAATTTAAAGGAAGGAGGGAAATTTTTTAAAATATCGTTTCAACCAGAAATTTAATTGCCATTCTATGTGATGAAGTGAGCTTTTGTAACTCAAAGTAGATGCAATCAAACATAGAGCCATAACTAGAGAAATTCTCAACATATTTTCATAAAATTGTTCTTTTTGGAACCGTGGCTCTAAGCCTAATGCACAACAATTAAGAAGGGTTGAATTAGATGAAGTTTTGGTAGAGAGTTTTAAGGAAAATGAACCCAGTTCTATTTGGTGGTTGGAAGGTGGTTGAGGAGCATTCAATAAGCATGGGAAAACATGCTTCACTACTGCAAGTTGTGATACACCTTGGGATTACTTCTACAGGTCAAAAATCACCAACCACATTCATTTTTCATAAATTGTAATTGGTTGAAAAGTAGATTTCGGGATTTACATCTATCTCTCTCTCTCTCTCTCTTCCAAAACTCTATAAATTGAAATGTTGGGCTCATTGAAAAGGAGGGTTGTTTGAGTAGCAAAACTATATCATTTTGGTTTTGTGAAGCCAATGTACTATAGGCCTTTGTAGTGGACTCCTTGCATGGTGATCCAGGCCTTTCCTTTGTAATAGTTTAGATTGTGCATATTAATGAAGCAATATATTCAAGTTTGTGGATGTATCTTCCTTTCTTTGAGTTTGTTGCATTACGCTTGCCTCTCCAATCTTATTGCGAGATGTTTGTGTCTATTATGTACTCTTACAGGAACCTATTATTATTGTGTATGCATAGAAATGTGTTTTGAATGCTATTATTAGACGTGGAGAACTGTCATCACCCTCTTTGATATGCATTTTGCTTCCATTTTCACACATTGGAAATTGTTCTCATTCCCTTATTTTGGTGCATCACCTCTATAGTGTATTTTTCCTTCATTTGCATGTTATTAAATATATTTCATAGCTTCATTTTAGTAGAGTTAGTTTGCATTAGGATTAGGAAGAAGAACCAATTTTCTCTGGAGGTCTGTCTCAAGTAGCAAGTCCCATAACTTGGAGATAGTACCCATGTTACCCAATCACACCGTGAGCTCAAGTATACACACTTATGCAAAGGAGGGTGCGGTAATTCGATGATAATAGGTTATCAACAATGTCTTGGGAAGTTCTTTTGAACATGAACCTCACTTTGAGGATTATTGGATGAATTGTAGAGATGAAGAGGAGGTTAGGCTCAGGAATTCTCAAGAATGAATCTCAGGAAAATTATTGATTTTAAAATTGTTGTGGTACCTCAAGGGATTATGGATGACCAATCAGATAGTGATTCAATACTATATTGACCACAAGGTTGAGGCACAATGGACCAATGGATGGGATGGAAGAGTCGAGAAAATCCATATGAAAGAATTACCAATGTAATGAGAAGGACTTTGACTTGGTTGAAAGGAAAAGGTATGGATTTATCCATACAAAACACAAAGGTACTTAATGAGTTCAAGGATTTGGGAGTTTTGAAGGAATATTCCCCTTTTGAGAGAAAGAGATGATAAGATAGATCCTTTGGGAGGAAAGGATCCTTAGTTGCCCATGAAAATACCTATGTCAAATATCATTGATGAATTGAATACTACTGCCAGTGAAACTGGGACTTCTATGTCTACTTTGAAGCAGAAGATAGAAGAAATGATTTTGAAGTCCATGTAAAATGCCCCCATCACTTTTGCAGTACCAATACAGGATAAATAAATTGGTATGACTAAACCAAGAAACCACCACAATAATATTCACAGGGGCATCCAGTTTAACCAAGAAAATGAGGGGATCTATATTAGGTGTGGACCCAACATCTCTAGTACAAGGTGCAAAAGGAAGGGAGGCCCTGAAATCAAATGTTTTGAGAGAACTGCAAAGAGAGCCAAAGTAGTAGTTCCTTTGGAGAGAGATATGGGTAGCCACCATGAAAGGAAGCACAAGATAAGAGAGCCTGAGGTGATTGATCCTCCTTCTCTGATTGAGGAATAAAAGAGAGTAGTTACTTCCTTAGCTCATCAAGTAACACCACCACAAGATCAAAGGATACCCTAGGTTGATCCAATTGTACAACCAATGTCTTCAACTTCAATCTTGTTTCCAGGAGGAATAATGGCTGAATTAATCCAAGAATAGGTAACTCAAGGTACTCTCCTATCTAACTTGTCAGGAAGTTATGTGATGAGAACATGGGTTAGAAAAATATGATGTAACATCATTTGAAAGTATAAATTTACCTCACTCTAATCAACCACATGAACAATAAGGAGTCTAGTTGAAATGATGGACACAAATGTAGTAGGAGATGTTCCTATACCTGAACCCTTTGACGTATTGGTTGAGACATATATGGTAGAAGGTGCAGGTGTTCCTCAATTGGATGAAAGAATGAAGGAATCTACCTAGTTGCCAACTATTGAAACAAAATTCAATAGAAGAGATCTCTATTAAAAGCCCAATAGTTTCAGGAGTAGATGGATCAAAGATTAAAAAATTACAAGTGAAACACTTATGGACACTATTTCACTAACCAAAGAATATCCTAAAAAATAAGTAGAAGTCAGTAAAATCAATGAGCCACCTCAGAATGTAGACTCTGTTGAAGAAGTGGTGGTGGAAACCACAAAAGAGGCCATTGTAAAAGTGGAAACCAATGATAGTCAAAATGTGCAAAATATTGATAAGGGTGAAGAACCATTATTGGATCTTAGCACATAAGCAAATAGAAGGAAGATCTGATAGAAAAAGGTTGTTGATATACCAGCTCAAGAAAATGTTTCTACTGAACATCAACCTCTAAAGGAGGCAGATAGTGCAATAGGAGAGGAATTGCCCAAGGTAGCAATACCAGTCAAGAAACTCCAAAAAGACCATAGAAGTGATTACTACCCCAACTAAAGATACAAACAAGGAAAATGCACCAGTTGACAGTATGACCCAAGAAGCAATTAACCAATCCCAAACTCAAGGTCAGGGAAAGGAGCAACTAGAGGTAATAGTAGTGCAGGATAAATCCAAAGAGTTAGTATTGGGAGTGGACAAGACACAAAACAAGAAATGCCATTGGTACAAGATATCCAAGAAAATCTAAACAATTGGTGGTTTTCTCTGAGAAATCCCAACCTACATTACAAGAGGCAATATGGGGACTACTCTCACAACTGGTTGGTTGGGAGGATTGATTTTAGAAGAGGAAGAGGAAGTTATACCAGAAAAATTTCATAGATATTACAACTCTAGCTTTCCCAAAGCCCAAGAAGACTTCAAAAAAGGAAAGAGTTATCACTAAGACTCATGTGGATCCATATGGGTCTAGAACCCTAGAGATTGCAACCCCACACCAAGGCAAGTCAAGGGATGACATTACAACAAGTGATTATGACATCAAACACATCCCATTGGGGAAACCCTCCAGGGAAACATTAAAGTAGGAAGTTATAGTGGAAGTCAAAGGTTTGTTACAAAAAGTTGATGAGGACAAGATATCAAAAAAGTAATTAAAAGACCAGGTCAAATATTTGAATTCATGCTTACAACAGTTAGTGGGCCCATCAAGTGAAGATCAAGAAGATGTCTCTGCCATCACTCTTGAAGTTGTTGGAAGCATTGAAAAGGTTGTTAAGAAGGTTAAGGATGTTGATAATTGGGTTGAAAAGTTAATTAAAAAAGGGAAGAAGATCTTTGAGAAAGCAAGAAAGAGGTATGAAGAACTTAAGACCAAGCTCAGTGAAATTAATGATTTGATTGAACAATGTGACAATGAGCTTTTCTATTTTGAAGGAATCCTTCCCAAGCTAAACCTTATCAACCAAATTGATGAAGATCTAGTTGAAAAGGAAGGAATTATGCCACTAGATAAAATGGGAACCCAATATGTAATAGAAGATTTTTCTAAAATCAGGATTGAAGTTTTGAATCAGGTTAGAGAAAAGATGGAGATAGAAAAGAAATGGGTTGAAAAAAGCATTGATACCATAGATATGAAATTGGAAGACATGGTGTTAGATAAATGCAAAAAGAGTTATGGTGACTTGGAAATTGAATTTTTAATCAATTCCTTTGAGAAATACATCCGAGATGAAAATTTTTCCTATGAGGTTATCAAGAGGCTAATGGCTATGGAGAACAAAATTGCAGAATTGAAAGGAAAGTCATGGGAATATAAGAAAAGAATGGACCAATGTGTGGAGGCATTGAACAAGAAGATTATGATATTCCAACATCACACAAGTCCAGATGAAGATGACATAAGGAAATTATTCCAAAGGTATGATGCTTATAGAGAAAGATAACCAATGAGGAAGAAGATGACAAAGATGAAGATGTAACTATGATTGACTAGTGAGCAAGCTTAGGCTTGTCTTTCCTAACACTTCTCATATTTTCATTATTGATACTTTTGTTTTATGTTGATTAAACACTACTTTGAAATGTTAATTTCAAGCATGTATGTAACTTGATACAATACAATAGAATTTTATATTGCTTTGATAGAATTATAAATCTATTATGAAGCATGTGTATTAATGTAACAATTTGAGTTTTCTACATTGTTGAAAAAAGAAAAATAGGGGTTCTATAGGGCCCCAACCCATGAAAAATTTCACATATATTCTTGATATTACATCAATATAAATCAAGATAAAATACCTAATCTTCTACTGAGTTAAAATCCTCTCTGCAAAGAGGAAGTTTCTTCACAAGCCTATTCTTTCTAGGAACAAATTCTTTTGTTCCAATCGCCATTTGAACAAACACAATATCCCTTGCTAAATTACAAGACATACCCAAATACATAATCTCATCAATGCTTTCCATAAGACCATCCAAAAAACTAATCAATTTTGATCTCCTCTCATAGAGGAAACCCATTCAATAATGTCTAGACCACCTTTAGGAAAGGCCTTCTTCCTGTTGCTTTGAAAGTGGAGGATGGATTGGTAGTCCATGCAAAATATGGAAATAAAATTAGAACTGGTTATAGAGTAGATGAAGAAGGAAGTTTGGAACTAGACTCACCCCTGCACTTCTTCATGAAGATTGGTGGTGCCTCAGAAGGCTGCGAAGACATATTCCTTGATGGTTTATTTTCCAAAATTGAAACACGTTTCTCTAATTCATTCATCTTGCAAAAGAGAGTAGGAACGGTACCTAATGAAATCCCTTCATCAAGTACATAATATTCTAAGGGGATATATTTCAATAAATCTATCATCACAGATGAAAGGGCATGTGTTGTTAGATGCACCTTGCACAGTAGGCCTGCTATTAAGCCAAAAAAATTTCAAAACTTTAGGAGTTTTCTAGTGCTCTAACCTAAAGAGATGAAAATACATCATCGAAAGGTAGAAAACATGGGACTGATCTTGATCAATCTTTGTATCAACGTAACTCGAAATTCTTGAGTCATGTCAATGGCCCCTAGTGTAGTCTTAGAGATCCACAATTTCAAATAGCATTCTCACGAATGCTTTCGTCGGGTTTGATAGATAAAAAATTGAGTGCAAGTCTTCAAAAGATATGTATTTTAAGCTAGATGTTAATGGTGTTCCCACCATATTGTAGATAAAATCTCACTAATCCTTTTTGCACTCAGAAGAAAATATGTATGTAGTAGAAACAATGTGAATTTATAGGAAGGAAAGGTTGATTTGAGTTGAACAATGAAAATTCATGGTGAGATGACTCCAAATATTTGTTTGTGATACCCACATGAAGGAAATAAACTTGAAAGAGATTGACATCATTAAAAATGGAGTGATTGGCTTGATGTGACTTGATCCATGTGGAAACACTCAGCTCAGAAAGATATGTTAATGAGTGTGTGTGTCTCGAGGAAGATTCCCAAAAGAGGGAATGATTAGCATCAAATCAACTGATTTTGGGGACACTCAAAAATTTAATAGAGAAATGATTAAACAAATAATATCAAAAGGGTGACATGGCATCCTATCATTCTAAGAGAATGAAAATTGTAAATCATTTGTAATTCCTCCACCTGGAAACACAAAAGAGAAATATTTTCAAAAGGAATAATAAGTAGATCAGATATCGTGTGCCAAAGGAAGAATATTCTCTAAAAGAATTCAATTTTTGGGGGAAAAAATCAAAGGCGAGAGAAAGTGAGTTGTATACATATGAGAGGAATGTTCTCGTATGAAGGGGGGTTAAATTTTTCTAAGCTTTTAGAGAAATAGAGCAAAACCAACTATACCTTTCTTAAGACACCTGAATCAAATGAAAAAAAGTAATTTGTTTTATTTGGTCTAAATATTCTCATGCCAAGATGATTGCAAGTGTACAATCATTGGAAAGCATTGAGGCCATAGGCTTTATGGTCCCTTGCTGAGAAATTTGAATTTCTTGAAATTAACTATGTGTTATCTCTTGAGCAATGTTATCTTTGTTCTTTAGATAGAATACTTTGAATCAGCTACTTGTTTGTCCCTGTTGCAATCTTAGGTTGATAGTCTCTTTCAATTACACTAGATCTTGTCTGGATTTGTGGCATTTTGGTAACTACAATTGCACTACAAATAGAGCTTTCTTTTATGTAGTATGATAAACAATTTTAAATTCATGTTGCTTCCATTCATTTGAGAAGATTTTAGTAATATTTTGAGTGTATCTTGAGCGTAATTGAATAGGATCTGTTAATATTTTGTTGAAAATTTAGCATGAGATTTTGTGTTTAAATTCTCAAAGGTTGTGTGAAATATTGTACTCTTGGGCTTCCATGAGTGCATACCTTCTGGTTAAAGGGATGCCATTAGTTGTGTGATGTGTTTTTATTTCCTTGAGGCAATTACAAACATTTGTAAGGTTTTCTTGAGAAATATGTATAATCAACTTTATCTTGCTTTAATCTCCCACTCATACTCAAAAATTATGACCTATAACCATTAAATCCATCTGAATTACCCATGTTTCCTTGCTTATAAACATTTGTCAAGGGAATTTGCTATTTTATCCTCCCTTTTTATAAATATGCAGAAGCAAGCAAGGATCCACATTGTCTAGAGTAACCGAGGTCCAATTTTGAAAGACATCTGCATTATCTAGTGTGACAACTCATGAGAGTTAAATAATGCATGCATTGACCATGTCTTTTCAAGACTATCCTTTATATTTCCAAGAAAGATCTTAGAAACAACAATATTATCCACTTCTTCACAATAACAGGTTACAAAATGGGTCCTCTCACCCTAGTTAAAGGCAGAACCTAAAGTAGTAGGGAAGGTCATCCCCTTTGTGAGTGCAGCCCAATATTTTCCAAGTCAAGTCTCAAAGAATTTATCGAGATATATCCCTGGCTACAAAACGACTATAGCTTTTTTTTGAATCTCTCTAAGCATTTGCTTGATCTGTAAATGCTACTTGGATCTCAAGGTGGTACAAATTTGGGTACCAACAAGATAAATTATGGCGAGGATGTGTAGAGCATTAAGGACACAATGTCAGATGCAAATTTTTTAGATTAAATCACACTCCCACCAAGTTGGAAGATATTGTAGTATTTTTGCACATTGGATAGATGCCGGAGGGAATGAAGACATTAGAGAAGAAGCAACTTGCAATATGCACGACACCTTACTAGTTGATTGGTGGATATTTGTATAAGTTAGGCCATGATGAAGTTTTGTGTCGATGTGTATGCTGGAGTATGAGCACGAAGAAATAATGGAAGAATCTCATGGTGGAATTGCAGGAGGTCATTACGCCGAGATATACCACCGCGCACAAGATTCTGATGGATGGCCTTTAGTGGGAACCTTTATACAAGGATAGTAAAGAATATGTCAAGGCATGTAATCATTGTTAGTACCTTCGGAAGCATATATCTAGAGATGAGAGGCATCTAAAGCCTATTGCAAGTGTTGAACCATTTGAGAAATGGGTGATTGAATTTATTGGTCCTATTTCCCCATCATTGCATGGTATTGGCGTGCACTATATCATAACCTGTATAAACTATTTGATAAGGTGGGTAGAAGCTGCACCTAGAAAGGATTACATGACAACTACAACAACAAGATTTCTATGGGAAAACATTATTAGCAAGTATGGATGTCCGTTGATCTTGACAAGTGATAGGGGAACTCATTTTATTAATGAGACTATCGAATATTATTGTTTGAGTTTATGGTGGCATACAACAAGATAACCCCTATAATCCATATACCAATGGGACTGCTGAGGTTTTCAACAAGATATTGGGACATACACTGACAAATATTTGTGACGTTGGAAGAAAGGAATGGGATGATAAAGTATCTGTTGTACTTTGGGCATACATGACTACTCATAAAATATTGAATAAAGCCACACCATTTCAGTTGGTGTTTGGCATGAAGGTTGTATTTCCTATGGAATTCATGTTTTCATCCTTACGTATTGCATGCACATGAGTATTAGATGTTGAACAAGCTATTAAAGAGCACATAGAAAAATTGATGTAGTTGGATGAGCGACACGCTATTGCTCGGTGGAGCTAGAAGACATAAAAATGAAAGACATAAGGCATGACATGATAAACATATTTGGAATAAGAAATTTGAGGTTAGAACGATTGTTCTTCTGTACAATTCAAATTTTTGCGCCACCCCAGGAATTTGAAAGTTAATTAGTTAGGACCCTTTATTGTAATAAAGATATTGGAATCAGTGCTTATTAGTTATAGGCCTTTGGATGGAACTATTTCTTGGTTACTTGAATGGGAGTAAGTGAAGCCCTACTATAAATAAATCTTATTGGTGTGTAATAATGCAGTATTTCCATTT
The DNA here is from genome assembly GCA_018340775.1 of Taxus wallichiana var. yunnanensis. Classification (NCBI taxonomy): domain Eukaryota; kingdom Viridiplantae; phylum Streptophyta; class Pinopsida; order Cupressales; family Taxaceae; genus Taxus; species Taxus wallichiana. Next base: position 23,656,610 of record CM031240.1, read on the forward strand.
AGATTATGTTTCCCTTTAATACATTTTCTTTCTATGTGTTTCCTTTCATCGTTGTTATGCTTTCTCAATTTAGTTCAGTGTTTTTTTGTAATAAGCGCGATTGCGTGCTAGTAGCTGATTACTACTATTGGATTCATGCGCAGAGGACCACACATAATTTTAGTGTGGGGTGGATCGAATCTAGAAATGAGAATTTTCAGATTCCATATGAATTCAGGTTGGCTCGGTTGAAGGCATCTCTTAGAAAGCTAGCACAAAAGAGAAATATGTGTTACGGGTGTTATGCATAAGGTTCTTAGAAGGAAGATTACTTTGGTTAAAGACCACTTTGGAAATATGATCATGCGATGTAATGTGAGGTAGAAAAAAACATGTGGAGGTACTTGGAATATGGTGCATAGGTTATGTAATTTTTTCGGAGAAGGCGCCTGAGAGGAGGTCTTTAGATGAGGAGTAGTACAACGTGCCAAAAGGTTACAACTACAACGTGTGAAAGGAAGTCAAAAAAGTGAACAAAGATAGAAAAAGTACTTTATTGAAAAATTAACTTAAAATCATGGGTCGAAAGGACATTTGGGTCATTGGAAAAGTATAAATAGGGGTGAGGGGTAGTCATTTTGCTACCTTTCCTTTGAAGAAAACTTGAGCAAAGAAGCTATCGAGCATTTGAGTGTGAAGAAGATCTAAGTGAAGAAGTGAAAGTGTGAACCAAAAGTGCATGGTGACTACATGTAGATCCTTGTGGAAGGGAAAGTTGGAACCAGCAACAGAGCATGGGAAAAGAGGGGTTGTGTATGATTTAAGTAGTTGAGGATAAAAGAGCTCTAGTAGGAGAAACGTTTGGGTCATAGAGTACCTAGGGCACGCATTTGTAGAAATATGGCCATGAAAGGACAAAAACCTAGAACAAAAAGGGTTGAGGAAGTGGTAGAAGAATCCCTATAGGGAATCTATTCAGAAATGCAATATCCCCCTGGTGTGCATAGGGTGGAAATATGGAAGTCAAAACTCTCTAGGTGCAAAATAAGTGAATATAACCACATGACGAAGGAAAATGAGAAGAAGATGAATGCAGATCTGGAGAAGGTGCTCCTAGAGATGGATGAAGAAGGAAACCACTTTATCGATGACTCGTGAGAAGGAAACTAGAAAATACTAAAGTTTTGTAGCTATACAAGATTCCTTTATTCGCAAAGCCAACACATATTTTCCAATGGTTGATGTCACGGGTACACGAGGATTTCTTCTAGTTTTCTAGAAGGAGAATATGGATTTCCACTTACTTGATTGAGAGTGTCACAGGTATTTGGAGTACGACGGAAGACATGGGATTAGATATTTTTGTACGAATATGAAGATTGAGGAGATGGCCATGAAATTGTGTTATGAAAAGGGTGGCAAGGCAATGACCATTGCAAATTTGGATGATCCTGTAGCTAGGGTTGCCTCTAGACTGGTAAGTTATAAATTGGGTGCTTCTGAATGTTGGATAGATGTAAATAAAAGGTTTTTGTATGTAGCACACATAATAACACATAGGGCACACTACAATATCACGTAGTTTATTGTGAACGATATCATATAAAGCGCGGTTAAAAATGAAGAAGGTGCCAAGATTACATGGGGGTTGATATTGCTACTTATTATGTTTTGGGAGATTGGATTACTAGATGGACTGAGGATAATATGTGGGTTTACCCACCAGTGCATCCATCCTGTAATTCAATTTGTAGGATACACTTGTGATGGGATCATCACAAGCACATACAAAGCATGAATAAACAAATGGTATGACAAACTAAGAGGGGAATTCGAGAATGAATGGTGCATTTTACGTGAAATACCCACTATGGTTGGGGAATAAGTAAAATTCGTAGTAATGTAGCACTTTAGTCTTACATGCTTTAGGATGGTGAAAGGGGAGATGGGACCTTAGTGCAAGCTACCGTTTTCCTTTACTGTGTGATACCTAAAATATTCGATAAATAGAATCAAGGATGTGTAGAAGTTGACTTTTAATGTGGATAAAGTTGACTCAGATTTGCATACATTACATGTGACATACATGTATGACTCTACGCATGTATACTTGAAGGTATTGGAGCCAACCACGCTGGAATTGCACCCCAACTTAATGTCATCATTAGAGGCATGATTTTCACATTTTTAATACAATTTATACCAAATACATAGGGAAGAGTCAAAATATATGTAAATATTATACCTTGCCATAACCCAAAATAATAGTTGTGCCACCTTTGAAGAGGGTGCGTGAAGAAGAGGACCCTGAAGAATAAGAAGGAGATGAAGAGGAAGGAAATTTGGACCACTCGAGGAAGAAAATGTATTATTCTCAAGAGAAGTGGTGGTGTAGGAACCTCGCAGTAGGGAAGCACAAAACAAGAAAAGAAAAAGAATCGAGAGAGAAATTCAAAATTGTCACCGGTTCAAGTGAAAATTTTGATTTGGAAAAGGTGGGTGCCTCTTTAAGAGATGAATTAGAGAAATGATTTGAAGAATAGATGAAAAGGGAGAAAGAAAAAGTAGTTGAGAAATCTTAGGAAAAATAGAAGGCACCCATACATGGGGAAGAAGGAAGTAAGATCCCGGTCAAGGACAACACACCGATCCAAATGGAAGGACATGAGGGAAAAGAAATTGATGACACTTTTTTCATCAAGGAAGATAATGGTTTAGGGACAGGCACACATACACCCAATGCTAAGAAACGGAGAACAAAAAAGAAGGTGCTAAAGAGGCGGTGGACACCAAGGTCAAACCACATGGACTATGTACATGACCCCACGAAGGTATTATGGGAACGATTTTAAATTACAGTACCAACGAGAATAGTTGCATGATTGGGAGTTGTTGGGTCAAGATGGAGGGGTGTTCAGGACAAGGAAAATGTTGAGATGGAATTTACATAATCATTCGGAGGAACTTGAATTTGAGGTAAGCGAAAATTCGATTGAAATGATGATATTGAAAATAAGCCCAAGAAAGAAGTATAAGGAAATAGATCCAAATCATTTAAATGATGAGAAGGCGTGAAACACCTTGCATAAGATGTCTTTTGAAGTGGTAAGGATAAACTTCAATGCTAACACTATTATTCACACCTTGGTTGTAGAGAAGAAGGAAAAGGAGCGTGAAGTGGAAAGATTAAGGAAGGGTATAAAGGGAGAGAAGAGAAGAACGAAGGAAGCATATGATAAAGCCGATGCACTCATGAAGCAATTTTGGAGCAATGCCCTTCATTAGTTAGCCCTTCCTTAGAAATGAGAATATGAGGACGAGATGGAATACTTAGAGAATCTGGTCAGGATGCTCCTTGTCAATATTATACGTGGTATAGGGCCTATAGAGGAATAGATCACGAAGGAGAAAGATAACAATATAATTTTTATTGAAGCAAGGATCACTGAGCTAGAGGACTTGTTATCCAAGCTCAAGGAAATAAGCGAAAAAGCCGATATAGGATTCAACATGTGCCAAAAGTGTGAGCCTTTATTGATGTTAGATTGGTGGAAGAGGAAGTAGTACTTAAGATGATTCAAGAAAAGACCCAAACTAACAAGGCTTAGTGCGCATAAGTGATTGCATAGACCACCACGTAGAAAGAAAAAAAAAGTGGGAGAAGCTAGAGCTATGTATAGGCGAGTTCCATAATTCCATACTAGAACATATGGATGAGATTGATGGCACATGCGTGGAACTAATGGTGGTCATTAAGGAGTGAAGGGTAGAGTTGAAGAGATCACTCGATCAAGTGTCGGGGATTGTGGAGGCTGCATCTGGAAAAAAAATAAAGGAACTAGAAGAATGGAAGAACGTGATGGAATAGATAGATGTAGAGTTTCCATTGATCTTCCATCCACCCGTGCCTTAGAAAATTGTTGGGTACGATGTTTATTTTTAGACACTTTGAAATTTTTCTATATCCTTCAACAATTGTTTTTTTGTGTGATTGAAGAATTTATGGGGACGACAATCCAGCTAGTGTGGGTTAATGTTGCACCCTTGAAATACGCTAAGTATGAGTGGCGCAAGAGTTTTGATGCGTGGAAGGTAGGCACGAAGGTATGTAAAGAATTAGATTAGGCAACACATGGAGCCTCGCACACAGGCATAATACCTTTAGGACTTAGTCACATTTTTGAGCCATGGGATAAAAATAGACGATGAACGATTAGAGTGGCATTCAAGAAATGTTTTGGGATTGCACTAAGGCATGGAAAATTAGAGGTGAAGAAAAATCTATTTTGGGAAAGATCGCATGCGAAAAAAGATTAGCGGTCATGCAAAGATTCAAACTAATAATAGGGTGTAGATCTAGTGTTAAATATAGAGATGATTTATTATTAGGCAAACCTTGAATGCTTCTTTGTGTATCTTTTTAGTGGTGCATAAAAATTATTATCATGAAACCTATTTTGATAGTGCATGGGTGGTGAAGGGAAAGTCCCCATCCCCTATATATATATGTATTGATTTGCATGGTTTTGGAGAGACTGAAACCTAGATATGGATTGTAAAAAGAGTCATGTTGCTAGTATGATTTTGCGCATATGAATTATGATGGTATTATGTATGGATTCAACTATTGGTTTGTCATTATTTAATACAATGGATCATTATAGTTGCATATTAACTGTTGATGTTTCTTCTCATTGTTATTATATGGAGAGTTTGGTACTAATGCTTATGTGATATGTATGTTACTTATTATGTGTGTTTCCAAATTGAGTTCATGGATCTGATTATTAGAATGTGATATGCACTTTGATATCTAGTTAGTATGAATATGCATGCTAACACCTTGAGACAAGAACAAAGAAGGACCGATACCTTCACATGCTTGAGTGAGTTCTCGAGATCTATCCGAGTGATGTGCAAGCGTGTCTAGGGTTGTTTAGTGAGAGAATAAGACTACATACTACAAAAGGAAAGAGAATATTGTAGATATCAAGGGAGATTAAGACTAAGAAGAGGTCATATGAGCACAAGAGGTGGATAAACACAAGAAAAATTCAAAGTGTGACAAATACATGTAAAAATCAGACCTTGAGAATAAGGAAGATAGTTATGGAATATGTGGAAAAATAGTCCTAGAAGACATGATATGCAAATCTAATAGAAATCTAAGACAAATAAGTTGAGATAGGTAAACAAGGCATGGAAAGGATGGTTGAGAAAAATAATGAGGCCCAATTTTATCAATGTAATCCTTTCTTGAATGATGTATATATAGATGTAACAACTAATATGAGGAAAGAATAATCAAAGGAAGGTGATCCTTGCCAAAAGAAAGCTAGTATTTTCTAATCTTGAGAAGGAGATGATTCAAGAAAGACTAAAGAGAGATGAAATGTATAGTTTCACAGTCAAAATTTATGAATATGAAACACATATGAACCTAAATTAGGTATACATACTCAAGTATAAGATGAAAAATGGAACATATAAGCTTAGGAACATTGTCTTTTTAAGAACTTGAAAATTTCAAAGATAAAATAGTTGGAAGAAGATAAATAACACCTGATAAGGATGAAGTATGAATGGTATTTAGTCAAGAGATACTTTCAAAGGATCATCTTCAATTGGAAACAAAGAAAGAAAGGAGAAGAACAAGAAGGCTAACACAAAGTATGGGAAAACTTTTCTTTTCCTTGAGAATATTATGCAAGAGCATCACTCCTATTTTGTAAATAGGGTTGGTAACATCAATTTTGGAATTCTAAATGGTTGATAGGTTTAGAGGTTCATATAGGGTCTTCTAGGTGTGTTAGTTCTATGCAAGACCTTCACAAATTTGAATTGAACAATTTCCCTCCAAAACTGACAATTTGAATCTTGAAGGCAATTTTGGCTTGTAATTGGTGTTTAAGTGTAATCTTGGAGCCTAAAATTATGTAACGAGGTTAGGAGAAGACATAATGAGGTCTAGGAGTCCTAATAAGGTCAAGGTTGTGACCTAGTGCTTAGGTCCTTGGGACACTAGACTAAGCTAATTTTTCTAATGTTATAATATAAAGGACAAATATGTAATATGAAGCATCTTAAGGGGAAAATATCCAGTTAGGAAGGATTGAGAAGGCATATTTAAGCCTCATTGTAACTGATTTGAGCCATCATTCTAATGATCAAGGAATATAGTGGATTGGAGCTCCAAGAATATTGACGGAAAATCTTGTTGTTCACTGATAATTGATAGCTTTCCATTTACATTAAGCATTGACAATAATTTAATTTGTTGTATTTCATTAGAAGAGTACATGCATGACATATTTGAGGACATTTAATTCATTTTGTTTGTTGAAAAAGTATATTTATCAATCTTGAGAACTTATTGGTTGTGTTAGTTAGGAAAATTTTGAGCTTAAGCTGTGAAATTTATATGATCAATGCAAGCTCCATACCTTGAAGGATAAAATGAACTAGAGAAATTAGAGATTGAGTTTGGGAAGATTTTATTGTCTCTATTTCATTAGTTGAGGAAGTTTATACTATCTTGTATGAGGTTATTTGGCTTGAACAATTTGATTAAACCTGTGTGAGAGGGTTCTTGAATGTAGATAGTTCATACAAACAAATTGGGACGATTTTGGGGTATAAACACAAGGTTAGTGAATTGTGTGAGGTATGATAGGGTAACTAGACCTGATAAAATATTCTCTAATCTATATAGTGAAATAAAAACCTTCTTTTGGTTAGAAACCCTAAAAACTATGCAAATCACTTGTTTAGAGGACATAGGAGGGTGTTTATGTATCTTACATGTAATTAGTTGAAGGGAAGAGTTTCAATGCTAAGGTTTATTCATGCAAGAAGGGTAAAAGACTTCTAGAAAAGGTTTCAACTTGTGAAAGTGAATTTTAGACTTTTATGGAAAAATCTCTCTATTCGGTACTATGTGGAAAACCACCTAGGGTTTGAATAAGGAAGAAGTTTTTGAGACCCATACCATTAATTCAAGGCACTAAAATTTGTGAATAAAGGTTATGAAATATTTCACCTTCCTATTCATGTAGAGTTAGAGCCTAACCAAGCCCCAAGACCTTGTTTTGCATGACTAAATTCTTTACTAAACTGTAGTAAACATAGTAGTAAAGGGGTAAAAGAGAGTTTTGAAGGTTGAGAAATTTCAAATGAGAGTTGAGTCTTGAAATATTGTACTTAGTATCCGAGAAATGTTTAGGAACTGGTGAAGGAGGTTAGGAGCATTAATGAGGGGAAAGTAAAATTATTCATGACAGTCATGATTACTAGTGCTTCTACATTCTAGAGACCTAATTAGCAATCAGTAGCAAAGGTTTTGAGAGTAATTTTTGAAATAAGACCATTTTAAACTTTTCATGGAGATGAAATCCCCAAATGGGTATCTCAAAAGGGCATTAGTTTGTTAAATGACCTATTGAGTAAAAATTTATAACAAGAAAAGAGGTTAGGTAGGGCTAGAAGGAAGCAAGGTAAGCTAAGAAGGAGAGAGAGTGAAAAGATTGTCTAGCAAGGAGTTAGATGATTAAATTTTTCACTCACATTAAGGTGGATAAAGGGTACTGAAAGTGTGATCAGTTTGTTTTGGTGTGCATAGGTTGCTCCAACCATTGAATCACCAAGTGCATTTGCTAAAGAAGCCTAGAAAGAAAATTTTACAAAAAGGAAAGATAATTGATTTTTTTAATTGCTTTGAATCTATTTGAAGGTTGAAATATCATTTCATGAGACCTAGAACAATGCAAAAGCATTGGATAAGTACAACATGGTTAAAAATCATGAATTTGCATCATCAATGGGGTTTGTGAACTTGAGAACAAAGCTAGTTTTGAAAGGCCTAAAGGACTATTTAGAGTTTTGTGAATATTATAACATTGGGATTTGATTGAAGGTGTTATAGGTTCTACATCAAATACTATTTATCAATCATGTTATAGCTCTAGATAAGGTCATATAACAAAAATCCAACCCGACTCATGCATCACTCACCACTTCAAGACTTGTTAAGCCCTCGCAACCTTTCATACTCTAATCAAGACACAATAGTGTTTTAACCATACATTTGACTATTATCTTAAATTTTGAACTAAATATCAACATTTGAAGACCCAACATTAGTTCCAAACACATCCTTTTACACCCTTAGAAGTATTTTCCACCTAATAATGACCTCGGGAACACTTTTTATGTATATGGAAGGCTCAACACCTCAAGTAGCTATCTAATATCTTCATAATACTAAAACCACAAGTTTATATTGATCGTACTTATGACAATCTTAAAATTCATTTCCTAGTTAAGAAAACCTCAACATCAAATATATCATTATAGCCATAAAAACCTTCATAAAGATTTTAGTTGTCGATCCGAGCATAACACACACAATAATCTTACCTTATCATGTGAAAAACAAGACCAATCTAGTACTGAATTCAAAAACCCAATTTTGACCCAACTCGACACAAATGAATCACACTTCAAGATGTCATCATGCCTCCAACAAGCCTCACTTCCTATTGTACCTTTGTAAATTTCATTCATAAGGCTATTAAATACCTAATAAGGTCACACACAACCATGTCAAACCATAAATCAACACTTTTAACTTTACTTTTGTGTCACATACCTTGTAAACATCTTCGATACAACATATGATTAACATGACTCTATGATAATCCTCCAACATAAATCCATACTTAACGTTATGTATTGGGAATAACTTAGTAGCACAAACACACCTATTCATGCTCCCCCGAGACCTACAATATCTCTTGAAGCTCAAAACACAACTATATTGCTCCAAATAAAACTTGTTACCTTCTACAACTTGAAATTATGTAGATTTCATCTTTTCTTCTTCAAGTGAAAAATAAAAATTAACCTCCTTCATGACAATGCTCAACTCAATCATCTTTCTTTGTTATGACTTGCTTCTTCAACCTTGAATTTCGACTCTCAAAGTCAACAAAGAATACTCTAATTTTACCTTCAAAAATATCTATCATCACTTAACAAACCTATATCAAGACTTTAACACCTTCCCAAGGATTATACTTTTGTAATATTTTTATCCTTCAAAACATATCATCATATACCCAACTATCCGATCATGACTATTATGACACCATATTTACAATAGAATTTTTTTCTATGGGAAAACATAGTTGACCATGCTCTTAACACAACACATATAGCTTCCTTGAGGTTCTCATCAAACTTGTAACATCCTAATAGACCTCTATGAGACCTCGATCATGCTGAAAAACCTAACAATGACCGAGAAAATTTTCAAGAAAACAACTTACTACTATTAAGAATTCTACACTTACAAGCACAACACCTTACCCTAATATACCTTCTAATGGAGTCCTATTTAGCTCCTCATACCTGGTCATCATTGTTATGACTACTAAATACTAAATACTTATAGTTAAACCATGATGAGGACTACGAAAGACCATATTCTCACTTTTTCTTGGGATCCTAATGCATAAAATCAAACCTTTCTTGAACCAACAACTTTGGACCAACAAAATCTTCACTCTCTCATGCATTTGACTTTCTAAGACTCTTGATGATTCAAAATCAAGAACATACTCTCATTGTTTCTTAACTACCTCAAATATTTTTATCTCAACAACAAAACATATCCAAGCTTCTCCTCTTAGTCTTATTATGCTTGATAATCACTCCATTCTCCTTAACTTCCTTTATATATAGGATTCCTGTCAAACACACATGATTTTCTTGTATTACTGGTTTTGTTTCAGCCTTCTCGACCTCATTTGCATAACCAAGCTTATTAGCATCTTTGATTAAAGTTGATTTTTCTTTGACTATCCTTTTCCTCAATACTTCCTTAACTTTTGGAACTTCAAACTTCTTGACCTTATTTAATGCTTCATAACAATAAAACCTTGCAATATGACCCTTGTGGTGACAAGCATGACAAACAACATCATGTATACCTCTTGATTGATGAAAATTGTGATCTCATTCATTTCTCCATGGATACAAACTACTGAAAAAACTCCTACAATCCCTTAATCTATGAAAAAAACCGTGGCAAGCATACAAATAACCATTAAAATAACTTGCATACCTCATGACACTAGGATGTCTTAATGAGTTTGACTTCTTGATATTGACCTTGTTTGTACTTGCATCCTTCTTTTGATCTTCATTTGAACTATTACCAGATTCACGACTTAGTATATTAGGATTCTCATCTAGGGCCATAGTGATCCTCTCCAACTTCTCATAAGACTTCACCTTGTTGGATGCCTGCTCCAATTCTTCATTCAAATACCTCAATTATGATTCATATCTGATGCAATCACCCTCTTTATCCTTTAGGGTTTCCATCTCCTTCATGAGCTTGAAACATTCTTCTTCCTTGGTCTTGAGATCAACTGAAAATCCTTCAACTTGAGATTCCATTTCCTTGATGCTTTACTTAAATTTGAGATTCAAAAATATTTGATGCACCAATTTAACATACAAATCTACTGCATAATCTTCATTACCAAGATCATCATAAGAACTTCTATAACTATCTTTTGAGGGACATAATTTGAAATTCAACTAGTTGTACTCATCTTCATTTGAAATCAAACTTGTTCTTACAACTATAACTGAATACTGAGATCCTTGATGATTTATCCATCCTTTTTGATATTTGATCTTAAAGCTTAACACTCTCTGCTCAACTACTTATCTATCTTATGCTTCAAAGGGTCACCTCAAGCTTGTTAATATTGCTATAAAGGTGTTACTCTGATACCAATTGTTGGAAGCACAAAAATTGAGAGGGGTGTGGGATGAATAAATGTGAAATAACACATTCAATCATTTCAAATTTAACCATTCATCATATTAACCATTCACCCTTCATCATGCATGTAAGAATCAAAACAAAACATGGGAAAGAAAGAATACATAAACACATGGACACAAGATATAAGTGGGAAACACTCAAGGGGAAGAAAACCTAATGAACCTCTACATATATTACTCAACACAAATTACTCCTATGTATATTACACAACACAAGATATTTCTTTAGTGAAGCACCCACTTCACAAAGAGCACCAACCCCAACAACTTTAGTGAGGCACCAATCCCTAGTTTAGTAGAGCACAAAACCTACAAGGAGGAACCAACCCCCTAAATGGATCAACACAAAAATCCATCTAAAATGAATTCCATATTTGAAATGTTTCTCACACAACTAATGATGACTCTATGAAGCTCACTCTTCTCTCTATCTTCCTCAAAACACCTCTCTAGCCTCCATGCCCAAAAACTTCTTCCTTCAAGCTGATTTCCACATCTTCCCTATTTCTCCATCACCTGATATATCTATATAACAACATAATAAGATCATTTACCTCTTAGAAATGTCACAAGTAAGTTCTTCACCTTCTTCAAACAACCCTCTAGGTCATACTTTTCCTCTTCTTGCTCAACCACTCAAATGATCTTTATAACTTGCATTTATACCCTTATCATGATCATAATACATGTAGATTAGACGCATATATAATTTTTTAAAAAAATCAGTATTATATCCTATAAAAATCATCCATAAGACCATGTAGGTAGGTCGTCAACATCACCTAGAACCATCTAGGCCTCCATTAGGACTCAAGAAGCCCTAAAGCACCAAATAGAGCAACTCGACACACATGGAATGCTATAGAGAAAAAAAAACTTCAAAAAATAATGGAAAATAATTATAAATGTTGTTTGAGCCTTCAAAACCTCCAGTAACTATGAAACATACTAGATCAACATCTCACACCATGAAACCCTCATGAAACCATGCACAACCAAACACCCTCAAAATTAGCCTTCATAGAACAGGCCATAACTTCCTCAAAAATCATAAAAAAATTAAGTATGATATACCATTTGAAATATATTTATATCAAGATAATCATAAAACTCAAACCAAGCAATAAGTCCAATTGTAACACCTCTAAAACTACTTTACATCTAGATTTGCTCCAAACCTGTCCAAAAGCGCCAAAAACATAGTCTTTAAAGATAGGGAATAATTGGAATCCTAAAGTCTCAACCATGATTTGAAACCATCATGGACATGAATAAAAACTACCATGCTTCCATAAATGATAAATTAGTCATTAGGTATAATAGAGAACTTTTCCAAAAATTAAAATTTTCTAGAAACTATATTTTTAAAGTGGGGCCCACTTACTATCACAACCTCTAAGTTACATCAACATAAATATGGAAGAGTCATATAAAAAATAAAATAATAAAATTTAAAAAGGAACTAATTTTGTACCTCTACAAGTAATTTATCCCAAGTCGCTACCAAGCTAGAGTTGTGAGAGGGTTTAAAAGTTGTTTACCTTCTTAACTATTTTTCATAAAAATGTGACAATTAAACAACCTAATTCCACTTATAACATATTAATAAATTTCCTATACAACTATTCCTAGAATATTGAGTCCCCATGAAAAGTATACACTCTCCAAAAAGCATTCGAAAGTCAAACTTTAGCTCAAAATATCACCTTTGGGAACTCGGTATAGGCAAAAATCACATAAGTTGCTTAATATTACATTCCGGGACTTAAAACTTGGACCACGACTAATATAAACCTGATCCACTTTTTCAATGCTCAAATTTCCATTTCCATGATTAAAATAGTCTACCTCACTTCACTAGGGCATGTTTTATCAAGGATTAGATCTAGTGTAGACCTAGAAATCATGATTTCTCATATCTACAATTACCTTCATCACACTCCATGAAACCTAAGAAACATCCTCAATGAATTTTAAATCCATCATCACAATCCAACAAGTCACTATAAAACTTAAGAACCCATGTACCACCATGTTATCTTAACAAAACACTCTACACTACCAATCAACCTTCATGTTCCAAATACCTTTTGAACTCAATGAAATTCAATGAAAAAGTGAAAACATCTCTCTTTGACATCAATAGAAACACTATGCCAACACCGATGAGCTCCATTTGACCTACTTCCTTGTTATGCTTTCGCGGCACCACTTGAAGGTTGAAAACATCAAAACTTTCCAAAAGGTCACAAAATCGGTGCCTTTAATCTTTTAAGAGATTTTTCTTGGCCACACACTTTGTTCGACTTGATGGATAACTAATTCAAGTATCCCCAAATATCTGCAAGGCCTTGATTTTTCTCCTTTATGTAATGATTAGACCATGAACCAATTCTTCATATTGTAGACACCCTAAAAATACATACCTATTTCTAGTCATTCCTAATTATCCCTATCCTTTGCATAATATTCTAAATCAGCTCTATAATGCATTCTAGATCATTACCCTTTCATATTCCATTAGAAGTCACCCACATCCCTTTATAATTAATTTAATTAATTCTATCATGCTTAAACCATACACTTATATCCCTTGGATAATTTAATTATCTATTTAAATAAATAAATAACTAATTATCCACTCACCCTCCACTTATCTCCACTTCACCATCCAACTCACTCAAGTTGAACTAGCTCACTCCACTCAAGTTCTAGAACCCTATAAAGGTGGAAGTAGAAATATTCACATATAACCACCTTCTCGAATAAAATAAAAATCCAACTAAATATTCATTGCCCCTTAAATGAATATTCAAACCATCAACTGCATAAACCAAATAAACTTGTTAATTCAGGAAAATGCATTCATTTCCCTACAACTCATTCAAACCTTGATCCATAATCCATGGCCTCTCCTTCATTATAAATATGAGGCTCAATCCTTCACAAATGATCCTCGAAGCTTTAAGCATTTAGAACAACACTATGTTCATTTTCTATTTGAATTCACATACCGAAAGGTTGTCCACGTGATCACTCATTTGCTCATAGCATTCCTCTTCCATTTAGAGACAATATTGGAGCATCCACAATCAAACTATCCAAAGATATCCAACAAGTGTAGTAACACTTCAAATATCTCATATGAGGTTGCAAGAAGACTCAAAGGAAGGTTTACATCTATTTATTTTGTTATTTCTTCATTGCTTTTAGTTTTCCTTGTCTACATTTTGGCATGTCCAAAGTGGTAATCCCACATAATTTTATCCTTTGTAGATAATTTTTTTCTAAACTAACTTCATTCTCTTGATATTTTATTTCAAACTTATCACAAAATTTCAGAGTGTTTGGTGGAGTGAACTAAGAGAAAAAATAAAAAAACATAGTCAATTCGCCATTTTTTCATATTTTTTAGCACCTATAGGATCCCTGCACTAGTGTATCATTGCATGTGCCAACATCACTCATGAAGTGTGCTAGTCTAGTACTGCATGTACTAGCGTAACATTACACACGCTAACATTAAACCATCATTCTTCTTCATATCTCTACACGCGCTAGCATTCAAACATTGTTCTTCTCTGTCTCTTTGCACACACTACCATAACACTACATTCTCTAGCGTAGCACTGCACACGCTAGAGTTCAAATCCTCCCTACACGTGATAGCATATCACTACACGCACTAGCGTTACACTATATTTCCTCTCTTTCTTCCAAAGCATGTGCTTCTATAAACCATCCTAAACTTGCAAAAATATTTGTTACACAAACACGTTTACTTGCATATGCTAATTGAGTATGAGCAATTTTCACAACAAAAAGATAGTCTTCATATTAATCCGTTCTGCTATTAAACTTAACTATTACAATGGTTATTAAATAGCCATGGAGGTAGGGAAACTACCTCCTACAAACTAGGAGGTTATAACCCATTTATAATAATACGGGTATAACCAAATAACCAAAATATATTTTACTAACAAATTAAATTACTAACATTTACTAATTACCAACTAGTAAATAATATTTTACCATACAAAAAAATATTAATACATGTAAATAAGAATTTACTAGTTTACATTCACAATAATAATAATTACATAAGTAATTATTATTCACTCTAATGGAGCACTTGAATATATTCCTAACATCCCCCCCCCCCCCCCCCCCTTCTCCTAACCACACTTCCTTCGCATCTTTCCGCCCGTGCGTGCTTATGATCTATATGGTTTTCGAAAATCCAACAACCTCAACAAGGATGCTTTTCCAAGGACAACCAACAACCTGTAAAGATGATTTTACATGACAAAAACAACCCAAAACATACAAATGGTTTTACAGGACAACCAACAACCCAAATATCATTATGCTACTTTTCCTTGTGCTTTTATCTTTTCCACTATATTTACACATCAGGGAATTATGTACAAAATTAATTCTTACCGAATACAAATCTAAAAATTGAAGAAAATGAAAGGGAAAATTGAGAACATGTTCCCCCCTTCAATGTGAACTTTGCACTTATTCACGCAAATTAGGAACTTTGAAATCATACTACACACAATCGAACCGGAAATCGAAAAAGAAGCACAGTGGAAATCAAATAATGAAAGAAAACTCAAAAAACACACTGTCACCTCAACTTGGTGCAGCCCCATCCTTGGTCTCTGACGAGAGGTCACTAATTGACCTCCACCCTATGATGCCTCTGTCCTCTAGTGTATGTGTTGGTAACTCAACATGACACATTTGTTTCCACATTAAGCTTATTATTTTCTTCCCTCCACAATGTAAAATATTTTATTTTCCGGATGTCTGGGAACACCAAAAATGTGTCCATGAGGCAATTTTTTTATAGTTTACATAATTTTTACAATGACATGACTTTTGACAAAAACTCATAAATTTAACAACGACACTTTAGGTTGGACAAGAGGACTTGACTAGAAATTTAAAAATTAATAAAATGAGATTACTTTTTAAATGAAAATGAATTTTACTATGACACATTGACTTACATATATTTGCTATTAATAACTAAACTACGAACTACAACATATAATAATGACAACTCAAAAAAATTGTATATGACTAGAAAAATAAAAAGTAATTTATGATTACTTTTTAATACATAATAACACTAAACGATTTAGAATTTTATTGACTAAACTAAACACCTTATGACATCCAACTACTTCTTATGACATCCAACTAAAAGTAATTTATGATTACTTTTTAATACATAATAACACTAAACGATTCTGTTAAGAAGTAGTTGGATGTCATAAATTGGTGTTTGATGCAAAGCATAAGCTGTGAGATATTTTAACTGATCAAGAGAAGATAGGTTTCCAAAGGGGTGCAAGAAGAGACGTTATGTCAACAATACATCATCTCCCAACAAATAGCCATGTATTTCTCTTCATAAACAATGCTCAAACTTATCTTTATGGACGTTGACAACTCCTTACAGGCATATGTGCAGAGTCCACACAGAAACTTATAGTAGATGCGTACAGAGGATTGTGTTGGATAAAAATTCTAAAAATGTCGATTGGAATTTGACTACTGTGTAAAATAAAAAGGCGTGGAAGGCTGAACAACATAGGAGGTAGCGTGAATAAAGCATAAGGATCCTATTCAACTTGGTATAATGCTCAGAAAGAACTACCATGCTTCCACTTTGGATTCACTACCACAACATGCTCTGATACCAAATATCAAGTATGAGCAATTTGCACACCAAAAGATAGTCTTCGTATTAATCTGCTGATGTTAAACTTAACTATTAAATAGCCATGGAGGTAGGAAAACTACCTCCTACAATTTAGGAGGTTATAACCTTTTATAATAATACAAGTATAGCCAAATAACCAAAATATATTTTACTAACAAATTAAATGATTAACATTTACTAATTACTAACCAGTAAATAATATTTTACTATACAGAAAAATATTAATATATGTAAATACTAATTACTAGTTTACATCCACAATAATAATAATTACACACGTAATTATTATTCACTCTAATGGAGCACTAAATATATTTCCTAACAATGTTACCGTACCTTGTCACTCTAGCGTACCTAATTGCACGCGCTACCTTACCCTGTCATGCTAATGTACCTATTTGCATGCTCTAGAATTTTGTGTCTATCTTTTTATTGTTTTCTTCATTTTCCACCATGTTAAATTTTTTCTAATCTCTATTTTAGCATTATTTTTAGCCCATTTTCTATAGGTTTTCATATATAACAGATCTAACTTTTTAATTTTCCTTTAATTTTTGTTTAATATAATCTATTTAAATCAACCACGTATGCTCTTTTCTCACACTCTCTTGGGTGACCTTAAAAATCAGAAACGATGAAGTTTTCCTTATTTTTTTATATCGTGATTTCGTTGCAGGAAAACTACTAATTTTTTGATTGTAGGACTACACCTTATGAATTTTACCTTAAAATTAAAGCAAACTTCTAGTGGAGGTTTATTTGATCGAGAAAACCAAACAAACTTTTATTTTATTAAATTTTATAAACATGTATTACAAGTTTGGGTAAGGGTTTATTCTCATCTGCTTTAACTATAGGAAGTACGTGGATAGGGTCCATAAATCTATTATGAGTACCACATGAACCCCAAAGTAGTTGGCACCTTGAGGGAACTAGCCAAAAAAATGGGAACCCCCACATACTTGACTAGTACACATATGATATTTAGATCCAATGTTATCCATAGTGATGGCCCCTGTTTGATTGATCAAGTGAAGTAAAATCTAGCATTTTTAATCAAGGAGTAAAGTAAATCCAACGACTATAAATTTTTGGTGTACCACACTTGTTCAAATAAACACTTGGTATTTAGAGAGAGATCCATATCTAGGAAGCTTGACTAACCGAACCAAGTTACTTGACAATCCTCCCTACCATTGTTATTCTCATCCAAATTACTTAAGTCAAATTAATTTGTGTTTCACATTCTTCTCTTAAACCACATCTTATTCCTTTTTCATCAAAATCAAACTCTCTTCAAAATTTATAAACTCTTTTTTTTTGGATACCCATTCCAAATTAAATTAAATAAAGTATAAGCCTTACTTTTGGATTCAATTTCCAAAAATAAGCACATCGTTCAGTCTAAATCAAAGTCAAAGTCTTAAATTTTAGATACCTATGTCGTAATTTAAGCAATCACTATCAATTCCAAGCCTTACTCTTTGGATTCACTTTCTAAGTTTAAGCACATTATTCAATCCATATCAAGTCCAAGCCTTACTCTTTGGATTCAATTTCCAAGTTTAAGCACATCATTCAATCTATATCAAGTCTAAGCCTTACTCTTTGGATTCACTTATCAAGTTTAAGCACACTGTTCAATCCAATATCAACTCTAAGCCTTGCTCTTTGGATTCACTTTCCAAGTTTAAGCACTTTGATCAATCCAAATCAAGTTTAAGTCTTACACTCCAATATTCACCTCATCAAGTCAAATATATCAATCAAAATTCAATCATAAGTATTTGTTTTGGGTATTCACTTTATCCAATCTAAGCACATTTGTAAGTCAAGTGTCAAAGTCTTAAATTTTGGATACCCATATCTGAATTTAAGAAATCAATTCCATCTCTAAGTATTATACTTTGATATTCACTTTATCAAGTTTAAGAAAAGTCATTCTCAACATCTACGTCTTCTATTTTGACATTCACTTTGTCAAAAGTCTAAGCACAATCATTCTCAACTTCTAAGCCTTATATTTAAATATACAAATTATCAAATATAAGCAAAATCATTTCCAATCAAATATTTCATATGCCGAATATTCACTTTATTAATGTATTTAATCATATCCAATCAAATATAATCAAACATCATATATATTGAGTATTCACTTTATTTGATTATAAGCTTATCATACACAATTGAGTCAAAGAGTCCTATCTAAGTCGTATACATTGAATATTCACGTTATTCACGTATTAATAAAATCAACCCAACATCTAAAATTTATACATTAAACATTCACTTTGTTCACATATCAAGTCAAACCCAATTCAATTCAATCAAAACAAATTTCAATCTCAAACTTACGTTTTGATGATCTCCAATAAAGTTGAAAACAATCATTCTTGTCCATCTTTTAGTTCAAACTTTGTCACAACTTCTACAAAATCTCAAAAACACTATTCACTTAGGTATTTACCTATAACACAATGGTGTTTACATGTAGTAAAAGTACTCATATCCCTGATGATTATGAAATATTCAACCCTTTTGGTCATGGTCCTTTTGAAGACGAAGAAATTAGAGAACAACCTGAACTATCAATAGGTGAGAAGGAAGCTATTGATCATGTCATCATGCAAAATAAAAATCAATATCTACTTTTCCTTTTTGAAATGGGGGAAAGATACCCTCTCGAATTCGGGCACGACATTTAAAATATTTAATTAACAAACCCAAGTCTAGTAGAAAAATACTAAATCAACCACCACATCTGATTCCTCAAAAGAAGAGTTGGCCAAAATCAAAGAGTTATAATGCCAACTTAAAAACAAAAATACTAAAATAGGGGAAGAACATAAATAAATACATGGCATTGATGTCACCATGGGATTTCCTCAAGCCAAATCTCCATTTGCATAAAAATGGAAGAGTATGAAAGAAAATCTAATGGGACTCCAAAAGCGCACAAAGAAAATTCAATTTTGATGAGTTATGTCCTTATCCATTCGATACGGACATGTTAAATATACCTTTCCCAAAATCCTTTGAAATGCCCAAATTTGATAAATACAAGGGAAAATATAATCCACAAGAACATATCAAAGAATTTTTCATGGCATGTCAAAAAGTGACATGTAATGATATCTTTCTATTGTGCATCTTCCCTAAAAGTTTAAGATGACAAGCTTTGGATTGGTTCTTACACCTTCTAAAGGGATCGATCACCACATTTGTAGACATCTTGGAGAAATTTGTCAAACATTTCTCATTTAATCTTGATTCCAAGATTACAATGATGGACCTTTGTAACACCAAACAAAGGAAAAATGAAAATGTCGGCCAATTTCTTCAATGATGGTGAGGAATCGTGAGTCAATTCCCATGCTCTATTCCAAAAAAAATTGATTACTATCTTCATTACTAACCTCAATAATGAAATATCCTTTCAAATACAGATGCATTGTCTTACTAATTTTGAGGAATTCATTGAGAAGGGGACTCAAATTGAAAAGGCTCTCATCGCAAAAGGGATAATAAAAAATCCTTCCAAGGACCAAACAAACAACAAAAATCATTCTCAGGAAAAATCCAAGTATATCAATAAAAACCGTAATATTGTTAACAATGAGGTCACTAAAAAATCATAATGTACATATTCTTCAAAACAATGAAACAAAAACATATAAATCAAAACAAGCAATTATTGTTCTAAGAAAAGAAAATCCTCCTCAAGATTATAAAAGATGTCAATTCACACCATTGGGAGAAAGTATTTTGAGTGTCCTACATTACTTGGTATGTCCAACATGATTACACACCCAATCACAAGACCTTTTAAAGAAGGGTATACAAAAATGTCTCGGTATAAAGCAAACAAATATTGTATTATCATTGCATTGATGACCATCATAGATATCGTTGTATGATAATCTACCATTATATCCAAGATCTCATCGATAGTGGAGACATTAAAATTGAAGATCCATCACCTAAAAAATGTCAAACGATAACTTAAAGGTGTTTTAAAACCCTTTTCCAAAGCATGGTACAAATGGTAAAACTCATGATATTTAGGCCAGTGCTCAAATCATGTTGATTTTAATTCAATCATTTCATTTATCAAAGAAATACCTAACTCAATTTCCACAATCAAGTTTCATGCTCCTAATAATGCACTAGCCATTCAGAAGAAAAAGGTTTGGGTGCATGAAACTAAACAACCATCTCTGTATCAACCACACCTCAAGTGTCAAATATTACACCTACAAACAATCCAAAACTAACATATAACACAAACCATTCCTCATCTAGTGCTTATGACCTTGACAAAAACTATATATGATGTCTATGCATATCTCCCTCATGGAGTTACTTAAAACATTTCCCACATTTCAAGATATCCTTACTCATGCTCTTCATGAAGCACATGTTCCTAAGGATATCAACACGCAACATTTCAAGCACTCATTGCCAATCTTTCACCTAACAATCCTATATTGTCATTTGGTCCTTAAGACCTCTTAAACCCTAACCTTCAAAATAACAACTCATTGTACATTGAAGCTTATATCACCAATCATAAAATTAAAAGAGTTCTTATTGACAATGGAGCTGCCTTAAATATTTTCTCTATGAAGTTGTTGAGATTCCTTGGTCATACCAAAGAGAGTTTGGGAGATAATGTTATAACTATCTGTGGTTATGATAACAATGAACACCAATATTCTAGAATAATTACCTTATCTATACAAGTTGGCCCACGAATGCTAGACACCCTTTTTCATGTTGTCAATGTTGAGACCTCATACAATATCCTTCTAGGTCAGCCATGGATACATGTCATGCAAGCCATGGCTTTCACATTTCACTAATGTATAAAATTACCTCATAATGAAAAATAGTTCACCTTACTTGCAGATGCCAAACCATTTGAATATTGCAAACTATTGTCCTTCGCGCAAATAGATCTTCCGCACCTCATGTCATACCCATTAATGTTGATAACCATATAGATCCTAACACACTCTTCCAATCTCAACCTTCTACATCCAATCTACCACCTGAACTAAAAATATATCATAAAGGTATTGGTGAATATGATCTTGAAAATTCTTTTCATGGTTGTAAGCTTCCATGATCTCCATGAAATTACAAAAGACATAACACTCTCCATCTAAAAGAATATACTATTTACCATCTTGGTAATACTCTATTGAAAAAATATGGATATTTAGAAGATGAACACATTCATGGATCTTCAGGCTCTTGGTTATACGATGATTAGATGGCTAGTTTCTATGAATCCTTTAACTATAGTAAGGATCATAAAATGATGAAGAACATGCAATGGAAAGGTAGAGGACATAGTACTTAGAAACAACGTCATTTCAAACCCGCATTGTATGAATAATATCTATATATTCATGGTATAGGTTTTGAATTTTCTAAAAGAATCTACTAATATTTGATATAACAACTAGTGAGGAGAATTATGACTCCGATGTTGAGAAAAGTTCCAAAAATATCCTCTTCAAATTCCTAGCTGAAACCAATATGTTCATTGAAAACCTTTCCATTCAAAATCTTGAATTTGGCATCGTATATCCTAGCTTCATCCATCCAGACCAGATAAATCACATATCCATGGACATCTTTCAGAACAATGAGGCCATCGAAGAGTTTCTTGGGATTTGGGACCCTATCCCCCTATTGGATCAAAGAAGGGATTCAATATAAACCTTGACACTTCAACTCATTTTTATAAATAACTTGAGTACTCCAGTCCACCAAAGCAAAAAAATAGACACAAGAAAAATAAAAAAATAATTTCTCATAGTGAAAACCTCGCCGAGGCACTATTTGAGAAGAAAAAGAAAAGAAAAGGATGCATCTCCTAATGAAAATCTTTCGAGGAGCTACAAAGAGGAGACTCAATTCTGAATCAAATAGTTTTCCTACATCATCCTACAACATCCTTTTAGGAAACAAATACATCTAAAATTCTAGTAGAAGAGGTTTTCGTAATTAACATTGGTACAAGTGAGAATCTTAAAGTGTTACAACTTGGTGCGTTTTATCAAAAAGAGAGATATAAGTATTCATGACACTACTTTTTGAGTTTTAGGATGTTTTTGCATGGTCATAAAAATACATGATAGATTTATATCATTCCTTCTAGTGCACAATCTTATGGTTCTCTAATATGTGAAACCATTTAAGAAAAAACTCAAGAAAATGCACCTTCAAGTGGCATTTTTGGTTAAATAGGGACTTTAAAATTGTTAGAATCCATAGTCATCGATCAATAGACTAGTTAGAATGGATATCTAATATGGTACTGTAAGTACCCAAAATTGTAGGGTACTTCACCGCTAGAACAATGTTACACATACCCCAATGATGATATAGGTCTCCTTGCAAGGTGTTCGGAATCTAGAAAAAATCGCTAGGTATACATTTATATCGGGCATGCCCCACTTGGCCTCCACATGCTTTGTTTTTCCCTCTGCCCCCCTTTTTTCTTGCATTTTTGTCTTGATGATTCGAAACCACCGCCCGATTGGGCGGCGGTCATGTGTGCATTTTCCAGATTCTTCTGACGACCGTGTCAAACATAAATCTTCAATTTCACCCGCTTTCTTCAACCAATTTGGCTTACATTAATGTTTTTGGTTCCCTGGTAATAGTGTTTTTCCTTTGTTTATAGTAAAAGAGTTCAATTGGGAGTTACCCTTTGGTAATTGCATTTGCTATAAATAGCCAGCTTGTTTTCAAACAAATGGCCCCTCACCTTCTCAATTCTATTATTCAGTCTTTGAATTTCTTGCTTAGAATTCTATCAGTTTCATGTTTTTCCTCCATTGTTGGTCTTTTAGAGGTCATTCAATCTTCTTGTTTTAGTCTTGCTTCATTGTTGTGCCATGCAAGTCAGCTTAGCATAGAATAGTTTCATTTCTAGATTAGAATCCATTAAAGTTGCAGGTTTTGTTTTGTCACAAGGATAGATTCTAAAACTCTCGGTACATTTGCATTGTATTCCCGCAATAAATCCCGCTAGGAATTGCATAGTCAGGCTCTGTTCACTTGCGTTATCCCTCTCCTACTCGCATTGTATTTGGTCTATATCCAAAGCTGCCATTGTTTGAATACCATCTTCTGTTGATACTATCATATACACACTTTTCTAGATTCACAAGAACATGAAGGAACGAGGAGATCACACTGAGGGGATGAAATCACACACAACTAGATTTACCACTATTCTGTAAATGCCAGGTTTGAGTTATCAAAGTTCTAGTTACAACATATCAAATAGAGTAGTGAATTATTTTATTTTAGTCAAAAGCTTGCTCTCGATATCGTCAGGGAAGCTATGGGGATTGATAGTTTCTAAGAAACTGTGATTAATTCCTCACTTCTGAGGTAGTATTGAGAGTCTTTCAATTTAAAATAATTAGTTACTTAGTTATTTAGGATAAAATCACAATCGCATTGAGGAAAATATCCATACCAGATACTTTGTTTGTTTTAAATTTGTTGCTAGATTAGTTGTTTGTTTTTCTAAATATACTAGAATAACTTGCTCTTTAATTTTGTTAAAATACGTCATCGAAAATACAAAAATAGAAGAATGCTTGCATAGTGTAAATACATCTTTCGTAATCAGTTTATTAATTTTAGTTAAAAGTTGAATCATTTTGCATGACAATCACAGGACCTAGAGAGCCTAGAGAATATATATTTGAACCAATAGTGCCTCAACCAAACCTACCCACAAAATTAGCTGATATAGATCAAGACCTTAGGATACAGGTCTTTCGAGCAATGGAAAACCTACAAGCAATTAGTGAACAACTGAGGGGGTTAAATATTGAAGACGACAAGGCATACACATTTTGGTCAAACCATCCTAACTATAGACTGCCTTGATAAAATATCCAAATTATTGTACAAGGATTCAAAAGAGAACAAGCATTTGGTTGTGATCCTTTAGTTCCACAACCTGACGCAGGAGACCTCCTCATTGACATAGATACTAGCTTATGCATTCAAGTTTCAGAACACCTGTTAGGTACTCTGAGAAAATTATACAACTTCTAGTTCTAAACATAGAGGCTGAAAAGGTGTATGATTACTAGATAGTCGGAAGAAGGGATTGATTCTTCACATGACCATAACAGGTCCACAACAACCACGAACTCATGGTTGTGATCCCCAAGTCCCACAACCCAATGGGCCTGCAAATCAGTTAAGCATTGACACCGGTTTACGAATGCTGGTATTTAGATCCTCACCACTCCCACCAGATATCATCACGTAATTATCCGTATTAAATATAGAAGCCAATCAATCTCATATTTTTTGGGCTAGACCAGAAAACCACCCATAGTTCACTATAAATCCACTCACCTCCCCGCCACCATTTTCATGACCTTGTTTAGAGATATATACGAAGCTCCCACAGGTCACTTCCCATGTATCCAACAACCAAGAAACAGGATCTCGGCAGAGCTCGACATTGATTGGAGCCTCCGAACAGCTATTATATCTGAACGATCCATTACACTAATTCAAGTTAGGAGGGCCTTCTTTTCCTTAGATTTGTAGATTCCATTATTGCGTATTGAGGATATAATATTACCCGATTAGCTTATCTGTATCCATTCATATTCAACATTCACCGGTTGTCTCGGCATGACCTCGGGAGGTCAGGTACGAGGAAGAGGTAATTGTAGATTCACATGCTCGCATGTCACTTTTCCATTGTACAGATAAGTACCCATCGTAAATAAGACACCAGGAATCTAGATATGTACAAACTTATATGACATCAACATGGATTTTTTGAAGGATGATTTTCCCTTTCCCAACATTGACATGATCGTAGATTCTACAACTAGCCATGAAATGTTATCTCTAATGGATGGATTTTTGGGTTATAATCATATTCAAATTTCCAGAATACCAACATAAAATAGCATTTACAACACCATAGAGAATTTTTTGTTATAAGGTCATGCCTTTTGGCCTTAAAAACGTAGGAGCAACCTATCAATGCATAATGATTGTCATCTTCCATGATTTACTTCATGACATCATGGAATACTATGTAGATGAAATCCTTGCTAAATAAAAAACTAGAGTAGATCATCCAACCATTTTGTGATGCATATTTGAGCGATTATGGGAGTATAAGGTATGCCTTAACCCTAAGAAATGTGTATTCAGTGTTACTTCAGATAGGAAGGACCCACATGCGGAAGGCAAGTTCAGATTTTAGGACTTAGCTGATTTTGAGCTGAAGATCTATATTTAGGAGATGGCGTGTGGAACACACCAACAAAGTAGGGACACGCGCGCCATGCATTATCTATATTTGGAGAAGTGGTTCAAAGCATATGCATGAAGACAAGCTAGGAATAGAATGAACACTTCAGTTATCTATAAGAAAACTATAGATAGTGCACTTGCATGTGTGGCTATAATTGTAAATGGTGTGTGGCTATTAATAGCATGTGACCTATTTCTAGAGTAGTTAAGCGGTGAAGGGAAAGTCCCCACCCTATATATATGATGATTAGGTGCATAGTAAGAGAGAGATCTGTATGTGTGATTTTGAATACATGTATCAGATCCATATGCACTTAGATGAATTGATAGTACTATAAGGAGCTTTTATACTTATTAATAGATGGAAGATATTGGCTGAATCTAAGTGTTATTTGTGTAATTGTGTAGTGCATGTTAGTATTTCAATCATGGTTACCATTCAAGCTTATACTTTCATAAATATGTGAGTAGCATGCACTATAGAATGATGGATTAGTTGTGAATCTATATGTTTCCATCTTCATCATGCTAACATCTATTACAACAACCCTAAAGAGGAATCTGGTACCTTTGCATGCTTTGGGTGAGCGCTCAGTCTAGGCTGAGTGATAGGCCAGCGTGACTAGGATGTTATCTTACAAATTCTAGGCTGCATCATTGGTTCCATTGCTGGGACCTCTTTTTCAGTTTTTTTTAGGATGGTTCATGATGAAGATGTACCGACTAACTCTAGCAAGTATTGAGGAATGGATACATGATCTGGAGGAAGAGTATGCACGTCGGTTCAACACTGGATCTGAGTTTAACACATGAACTTGGGTAGAACAGAACCTGTATGATAGTTTATATGAGAGCTTTTTCACTATCTTTCTAGTAGAACTATACGAGTGGCTTACGGCTTATGCATCCCAATGGAATTGGAGATATCGTGCACTTGTTTGGACACAAGAAGAATTTTAGGCCCTTTATGATGTTGATCTGATCTGGACTCGTGCGGTGGATACGTGGTTCCGTGGTGTTCTAAATAGTTATATTCTGGAATATTCAATTTTGACGTACTCTTGCCCAGAGGTAGCTGAATTCCAGTTTTTGAGGTATCCAAGAGGGACATACTTACATGGTATTCCATTGGCGATCAAGATCTTAATGGTAACTTTGAACCTCGAAAGTAAGTCGATGGCTAGCTAAATTTCACCACACGCGAAGGTAGGAATAGGTTTGGTATTAAGATGGCAGACCTAGTGGGAAAAAAAGTAGAGAGAGGAAAGGTGGCTTAAGTATAATGAGGCGTGTGAGAGGGAAATAGAGAAGCAAGCATTCCATTGTAGAAAGTATGGCATTGAGGAGAGAGCTGGCTCATGAAGGATTTATGGCTCACGTGGAAGACGTGGAGCCAGAAGTAGGAACTCCCCCATCTTGGAAAGCATGATAGAGATCCCTTCTCGGCCTCGCATGGAAGTATGCCAACAGAGACTACTTGGGCCAGCAGTGCACATCTTAATCCACCTAGTGACCTAGCTTTTGTGCTTGGTTTTCTAGTATCTAGTATGACAAGTAATCAACAAGCTAATTTGGGAAGTAGGAGGACAGGAGTAAGTCAGGGATCGAGTACATCAATGGTAGGATAGATGGCTTCAATGTTATTTGGAGGAACCTTTTTAGGCACATCATCTACATAGAATGTGAGCACATGCATAGAATGTTGGATTCACCTCTGGAAGTGGGACTTCCTCACAGACTATAGGGGTTCTATATAGTACTACTATTGGAGCACATGGGAGTACATCCACATGCCCTATTCCAACTATAGGTGGTGGAACAGAGGTATAGGTGGTTCTAGTTCTGGTGGATCTGGTGGTTTTGGAGGTAGAGGGAACACAGGAGGTTTTGGGTCAGGTGGTCAAGGTCCACAACAACCACATAATATCTATATGGAGATGTCTCTTCATCTTCCAGAATATAGAGGTATAGAGGATGTTTTCGATCATGTGCATATGTGTGAAATTTTGTGGTGCGCTAAAGGGATTACAACTACTGAGTGAAAGGCAAGTCAATTCGCTACTACATTATAGGGTGCACACAATTGGTATAGGAAGTTTGACCCTGATCAAACTTGCGTGGATTATGCAACACTGAAAGATGTGTTCTTAAAAGAGTTCCATATCCCTGAGTTTGAGTAGAAGAGTATAAGTGTGCTCAAGGATATCAAGCAAGGCACTACTGAGAGTGTACGTGAGTATGATGCTCATTTTAAGACACTTTTATCTAAGTTGTCTTATGATATCCACGCTAGCCGCATGCACAATGGTTTGTTGGAGGATTGATTACACCTTTTAGGAGGGCGTTGTCACATAAGACCTACATGGACCCACGTGAAGCACTGGAAGTAGCTTTGCACATTGAGGTAGTTGGGAGCATTGACACTGGGGTCAGTCCATTCCTAGAGGTGCAGATCGCAGCTATGGCTAAGCAGTTAGAAAAGCTATCAGCAAATTCAGCCCATGAAACACACTCAGAATTTGGTGTATGATTGTGAAGTGGAAGGTCACACCAAGGATAGTTCCCTCACAGATCTGTACGCTCATTACTGTTGGACTGTGAAATTTTCCATTTGAATCATGATGCTAGCCACTGTCCTTTGTTACAGCATGCGATAAGGAAGAATGTATCCTACTTTTGCAAGATTTGTAGGTCCACGACCCATGATACTGAGGATTTCGGTTGATTGGTCAGATCCAGGATGCCATAGACATTGGAGTATGATAGACATGTATAACAGATAATTCCAAGGGTAGGAATGAGCACCAGGATCGGGATCATACTCAAAACTATGCTATGAAAGGAATGAGGGGCATCTTGAAGGGGGTCGTGGAAGGGGACGTGGATATCGTGGTGGATATGGAGGATGTGGCCATGGTGGAGGAAGAGGGGAGTTTCCTCATGGAACATGTTATACGTGTGGATCTCCTGACCACTACAGGTGTGAATGTCCTCAGAATCATGCATGTTCTTTCTACGGGAAGAACCATAGCTATGAAGAGTGCCCGGACCTATATGAGCATTTGAGAAAGCAACATAAGCAAGAAAACAAAGGGCAAATGGAATGGTTAGAATCCAACGTGTGGTAGGAGACCAATGGATGCCCAAGATAAAAGGACCTGAGGCATTAATAGTAAAGATCACTACATGTGCTGAAGCAACATGCGCATGAGAGGCATTGCATCAGAAGCCTACGATTACCAAGGAGGAAGTTTTGCATGTGAGGTACCTAGATCCTGCTCATCAGAAGGAAGTTTACCAGGATACCATGGAAGTGCTAAGGAATCTTTAGGGAGAGATACAATACCTAAAGGAATAGAAGAGAGCCTCGGAGATAGTTCAAACTGATATTGATGATCTGCGGGAGGTATGCAAGATGTTGCACCAGGAGAACATTATTCCACTATTGGGGAGTTGGCTGAAAGGGAACACTCCATGCGCAAGTCTTGAGACCGGAAGGTAGATTCTTCATGCCAATCTTCCCCCTGATAGCATTGATTATGACAAAGAAATTACCTTGAATGTTGTTGTGGATGGGTGGTTGTTGAGAAATATATTGATTGATATAAAGGTGGAAGTAAATGTGTTGACATTAGATGCTTGGGTACAAATGGGGAGGCCCCCATTGCAGCCATCATCTAATGTGTTGTTTATGGAAAACTGGACTAAGGCCACTCCCATAGGAGTGTTGAAGAATGCATCTATAACTATACAAGGAGCCAAGTTTACTAGGGATTTTGAGGTGTTAGCACTTGCAGAGGTAGATAATTTTCCAGCCTTGCTTGGATGCCCTTGGTGTTATGTGAATAATGTTGACTTGAGATTCAATAAGGGATACATCAGCTTTGAAAACAAGGAGGAAAGGGTTGTGATACCCTTGATAGATGGGAAGTCTACGCCCTATGTAGAGCCTCTAAGTGAGGAGGATTTGAATAGAGTCTATGTATGCTATTCAGGATCCAGAGGTCAATGAGCCATCAAAAGAAGGCATTCTATAGTGGGAAGATTCTCATTCTATTAGTGATACTATGAGTATTGCTTGTGACAATTGGGCTCATGGTACATATGAACTGGTAGGGCATGAGGTGAAAAGCGTGGTTATGCATGTGAATAGATCTCACTCAATTTGATGGATCGGTGGCACAATATCTTGGTATATAGGGACAAAAGATCTTTCTACCTTTTTGAAGGCTATGGAAACACAGTGGGAAGATCCAGTTAAACAGAGGGATATGTTAGTGTATATATGTGGACAACAGTGCGCGTTGGTGGGTAGTCCACAGAGATAATCTTATAAACTGGGAAGAGATTGGAATAGCTTTATCTACTAGGTTTATAAGGCACAATGCACCTACGCAAATATGTACTTATCATGGTAATCAACCTATTCAACATCACATTCAAGCCAGTGTGAGAGACTCTGGACAACAGGATAGGAAGCATTACCACCATCACTCTAGGTACATAAATTATATTCCACACTCCAAGGATGTGCACGTGCTTGGTATGTATATGTAGAACTACATAGAGAAACCAGGAACTGGAAAATTTTGACTGCAAGTATGACCCAGACCTTTGATTATTTCTCATCTCAACCTCCGTAGTAGAGAGGCATTAAAATTTTCAAGTGCTTAACTATGGGAGATAGTGCAAAAGTAGAAGGGCATATTCAGGAATTGTTTGGTGAGGTCGAATTCGGAGCATGTTTTGCAAAAGAAGAAGAAATAGACTCCTTACTACTTGAGTGTGCTTGCCTTGAGAAAGAGAAAGGGAAGATGGTCTACCTTGTGGATGATGAGGAGGTTGAGAACCTAGATATTGAACATTCACATGGGGTGCGTGAGGTCTTGGATAAGTGAGACAAGGATACGTGTGCCTACCATGAACCCATGAAGACAAAGAAGGTGAATATAGGTTCAGAGGCTGAGCTTAAGGAGGCCATCATTGGAGACTACTGGTCAGACTCGGAGGTAGCAAAGATCATCGAGTTACTCTGGGATTATCAGGACTTATTCCCTAGAGGATATCATGAACTAAAAGGTGTGCATAAATCACTTGGGGAAATGAAGATCAAACTTAAGGATGGTGTGTGGGCCAAGTTAGAAGAGGCCTTATAGGATGAATCCTAATTTGTGTGAAAAGGTAAAGGAAGAAATTGATAAAATGTTGAAATATGGAATTATCAAGCCCCTTGATGAGTCAGAATGGGTGAGCCCAATGGTGATCAGTATCAAGAAGGATGGTGGATTAGGATATGTGTGGACTACAGGGAGCTGAATGTTGCATGCATTTATAGATCCTTTCCCTACACCATTCACTAAGGAAATACTAGAAGGAGTTACAGGGCGTGAAATCTATTCTTTCACAGATGGATTTTCTAGGTATCATCAAGTTAGGATCGCATGGGAGGATCAAGAAAAGACAACATTTACAACTGAATGGGGTAGTTTTTCCTATACTGTGATGCCCTTGGATTGAAAAATGCACCTCTGTATTCTCACGCATAGTTGTTCAGTGCATTCAAGGATTTTATTCATAACTTCTTATAGGTATATCTAGATGATTGGACAATATATGGGCTTGTGAAAGATCATTGTGACAATCTGCGCTTAATGTTTGAATGATGCAGAAAATTGAGTATCTCTTTGAATATTAAGAAGTGCATATTTGCTATGCCATTCGGGATACTGTTAGGGCATATAATCTGCAAGGAAGGTTTGTTAGTTGATCCAGCCAAGGTTGCGGTCATATTAGGCCTGGAAGTGCCTACCAGTCAAAGTGAGGTGTGCACATTTTTGGGTCATACAAGATATTATAGAAAGTTTATAAAAGGATATGCCAGAATTGCAGCACCCTTGGAAGAATTGCTGAAAGGAAAAGGTACATTTTATTGGGGAGAACCACACATCACACGTTTGAGGTATTAAAAGAGAGACTTACTACCGCCCATTTTTGCTTTCCCTCATGGGATAAACCATTTCATGTGCATGTGGATGCTTCTGGTATGGCCATTGGCATTGTGCTAGCTCAACCTGGTGAAGGTATTGTTGATCATCAATTTTTTTGCTAGTAGGAAGTTGACTCCTGCTGAAAGGAATTATACAACTATAGAGTGCGAAGCTTTGTCAATGATTTATGCACTATACAAGTTTTGACAGTACCTGTTAGCAACACCATTTATGTTTTATACAGATCACATGGCCTTGAAGTACTTGGTAAATAAGCCTATTTTTACAAGGGCGCATATGTAGGTGGGTGCTCCTATTTCAAGAATTTGATTTCAGTTGTGGTGAAACTAGGGAAAAGCAACTCTGGACTAGACCATTTATCTAGGATCAATACAGGAGAGGAGGCACAGACAATTGAAGAGACATTGCCGGATGCACAGCTATACAGGTTACAATGCATGCCCATGGAACTAGAAGACATTGTTGTCTTTCTACGAACAGGTATGGCCCCAGAGGGAATGACATCATTGGAAAAAAAGTAGCTTGCTATACGCGCAGCCCCATTTATGTTGATCAGTGGTGACCTTTACAAGTTAGGAAGAGATGAGGTATTATGCCGTTGTGTGTTGGAGCATGAGCGCAAGGATATCATGGAAGAAGCTCATGGTGGTATTGTAGGAGGCCATTATGCAGGTGATGTGACTGCCCGGAAGATCTTAATTGTTGGATTATGGTGGGAGACACTATATAAAGAATGTAAAGACTATTGTAAGGCATGTGACCATTGTTAGTGCCTGGGAAAACTAGGGAAAAGAGATGAGATGCCTTTGAGACCAATTACTAGTGCCGAACCATTTGAGAAATGGGCCATTGACTTTGTAGGACCTATTTTCACCAGCCGCGCAGGACTGGATCGCATCTATATCATTACTTACACAGATTATCTCACACGGTGGGCAGAAGCAGCCCCTACCAAAGACTGTACGACAGCTACAACAACTAGGTTTCTATGGGAGAATGTTCTTACATGATATGGATGTCCTCTAAGCTTGACAAGTGATAGAGGTACACATTTTTTGAATGAGACCATCAAGATCCTATTGGATGAGTTTATGGTTGCACACCACAAAACTACACCTTACCATCCTCAGGAAAATGGGACTACGTTGAGGCCTTCAACAAGATTTTGAGCCAAACTTTGACCAAAATATGTGATGTTGGGAGAAAGGATTGGGATGACAAGGTATCAACTGTGCTTTGGGCATATAGAACAACTTACAAGAGATTGAACAAAGCCACACCTTTTAGTTAGTCTTTGGCGCGGAAGTTGTTCTTCCTATAGAATTTATGTTACCTTCTTTGCATTGCATGTCACGCTGGAGGTCTAGGCTGATGAACAAGCTTTAGAAGAATGGATTGAAAAGATGATTCAACTGGATGAGCCGAGCCATAGCATGGTGGAGTCAGAAGTAGGAAAAGGCTAGGTAGAAAGCATGGCATGATAGAAACATAAGAGATAAGAAGTTTGACATTGGACAAATGGTTCTTCTTTATGACTCAAAGTTCTTGCGCCATCCAGGCAAGCTCAAAGTACATTGGTTGGGGCCGTATGTTATAACTTCTATACTTGACTCAGGTGCATGCCAATTAGATGCACTTGATGGAACATGGCTACCAGTTACTTTAATGGGAGTAGGTTGAAGCCCTACTATAAATAAGTCTTCTTGGTGTTTGTAATAAGGCAGTGTTGCCATTTAGTCTAGGTTTTCAATTTGGTATTTCCTTAATGTATTTCTTTCATTGTCGCTATGCTTTGTCAATTTCATTGTTGTTTGGGTAATAAGTGCGCTTGTTGCATGAAGCTAATTACTGTATGAAGAATGTTTATGCACAGAGGACTGCACATACTTTTAGTGTGGGGTGGTTGTCGTTATTCAAGAAAAGGACTGAGGGACTTGGAAGGTAAAAGAAATAAGCTGCTACAGGTGTGCTTTAAAGAGGATTGTGTATCAAAAGGTGACCAAGGATGAAGATGGATGAAGGAACAATATAACGAGGTAAGTGTAGGCCATGTTAGCTACCAGGAGAAGGTGCAGTGATGAGGTACTCAGGTGCGTAGGAGTGCATGTTGAAGAGAAGTCTATGACCAGAAGGTAGGAAGGTGCGCTAGAAGGTTATAGCTGGGCACGAAGATGTACCATGGAATGAGTGGATTTGGTCAAATAATGAAGGGATATTTGGTAGGTGAGGAGTAATAAATGCATCAAAATTTGAAAAATTTATATAAGGAAGGGATGTGGATTCATTTTTACCATTGCAACTAAGAGTATTCATGAGAAGAGCCAAGTACGAAGAGCCGAGTGATCGATTTAAGGTGTGAAGGGTGTGAAGTCGAGTGTGGTAACCAGATCTATGCTTTAAGAAGCTTGTGTCCCCAGTGGTGAAGGGTTTGAGTGAAGCAGGGAGACTAAAAGAGAGTTAGGTTACAAGGTTTCCACCTAGGGCAGAGTTGGATCAAGCTAGGGTTTGATTCGCAGAGTTACAGGGTTGAAGAAGAAATATTTGCAAGGTAAAAATGGCACCAAAGAAGGCATCTAGCAGCAAGTAAAAGGAAAGAAAAAGGTAGTTGTTGAGGAAGAAGAAATGGCACCTGAAAGCCATTTCTTAGAAATGCAATACCTAGAAGGGGTTATTGTGGACAAGAATGGGATTCACCCATTAGAAAAAGCAAAGTGAGTGAATACAACCACAGGACGTCGGAAAACAAGAAGGAGCTTGATTCTTTACTGATGACTAGAACAAACAAGCACATGGTAGATGACATGCCAGTATATGATGATGCGGGTGAGAAACTTTTGAAGAGAATTGGGGTATATCAGTTGTATGAGCTGCCATATTTTGGGAAGTATGAACCCTTGTACTAGTGGCTTATGAGCAGGGTACACGAAGACTTCTTCTACTTTGCAGGATGCAGAGTTAGAGTTTCATCTGCACTCGTTTCATCAGTAACAGGTCTGAAGGCCACGGAGAAGATATAAAAAGTGACCTTGCTAGATAAAGCCATGATTTTGAAGACCAAACAGGAGTTGGGATACCTGAAGGGTCACGTGGAATGGACATAGATAAGTTGAAGAACTACCCAGTTGTACAAGTTGTGCAGCACACTTGGTTACCAAGTTGAATGATCAGGAGCGGTGGTCACAGGTAAACACTATGTGGCTACACGTGGTGTGAAGGATGTTCAGAAGGGATGATCTACAACATTACAAGCTATATTACAGAGAGAAGATAGTCAAAGAAGCGCACTAGAGGAAAGATCAGCTTTGGGGTATATCTTTTATGTCATTGGTCTTCATGGAAATTGGAGTACCAGATGGACCAAAAGAGAAGATATGGGAATACCCCATGGACAATAAGTCCCAAAGCTGAAAGGTTCAACAAGTACTTATGTAGGGGGCCATGACAGATGAAGTAAGACAAAGGGTGGAGAAGTGGTATGATAGGCTCCGTGTGGCATTTGGGGAGGAATGGCACATTCCAAAGGACCTACCAGTAGTGGTAGGAAAACAAGTTCAGTTTGTTGTATACCAACACTTCTACATCATGCATGCTTTCCAATGAAAGATGGAGCCTGGAGCCCTTGGTGCAAGTTGTACGCATTCACCGTGAGGTATTTTCAAGCTTCCGTGCATAGGTTTATAGACACGCGAAGACTAAATTTCAATGTAGACAAGGTAGATTGTGACTACCATACATTGCAAAAGAAGTATGTGTATCCTGGTAGAAGCACCTACACAAAAAGAATTATTTTGGAGGTGTTGAACATCAAGCCAATAAGCTTGGTTGTGGCAGATGTGGGGGTAGTGTTAGTATATCTCTAGTTGAAGCCCAAGATGGAAAAAAAATACGTGGAAGGTGAGTTTGCACTTCCCACACCACCTAAGGGGAAGCATACAATGGAGAATGTCCCAACAGTGCCCAAGCCTACAGAGAAAATCGAGATACAAGATGAGGAGGAAGAGCACGAAGATAGTGGTGGTTTGGACCATCGGGGTAGGAGACATCCTACAAGTCAGAAAGATGTTGAGCATGTTGTTACACCACCTCAGCCACAAGAAGGGGATGAAGAGGACTTGAGTATAGTCCAAGGGGAGCACAAATTTAAAAGGGTATTTAGGAGAACAAGGACCCAAGGTGCTACCCCCTGACTACTGTGTGTAAATCACCCCTAGCTCTCCCCGCAGAAGGAAGCAACCACGCAGAGAAGGAGGAAGCTGAAGTTGAGTGAGGAGGTGGAAGAATATGAGGAGAGATGCACTACATCTCCTACACCCCCAAGAGCACACAGAAGAAAAGGGTGAGGCATCAAAGGAGAAGGATGGAGAAGAGAGAAGGCCAGAGGAAACAACTGTAGGAGAAACATAGGACATGGAGACGCAAGCTCCAAATTTGGAGGCTAGGGTTCCTAAGCAAGAGAGGTCTAGAAGGGTGAGTGGAGAGCACATTCCACCAGCCATGGGGTATGCAGAAGACACAGGAAAGATTTTCTGCACCCACTTCCAGAGCACAATCATGTAGGAGGATCTATTTGGCTGGGAGTTGATGGATGAAGATATGATGACCATGTGAACATGAAAGCAACTATCCTGGTCAATGCACACCCACATGGATGAGCTTGATTTTGATGTATGTGAAGAATCATGCATGTCAAGGTGATTGAAGAAGGCACCTCAGGCTAGACACATGATAGTAAAGCCTACTGTCATGTCAGATGAGCAGGTTAGCAATGCACTAGTAAAAATTTCTACTGAAGTGGCTAGAAGGAACATGGATAAAGCCGCCACAATTAGAGCGCTGCATGAAGAGGTAAAGAAAAAAGATGAGGAGATAGCATGCTTAACCTAGAAAAGGACTTCACACAAGAGGAAGAATGACATCTTTATAAGCATCACAGAGGAGATTGGGGACACTGTAATCAAAGCAAGGCCACACTTAGAACCCAAGGTACCACAGACATTTCCTTCAGTGATACACTATGTGGGAAAGTTGGTGGACTTGGTGCTCGAAGATGAAACTCTACGTATGCAAGCAAGTGCCAGAACAATCAGAGAAGGATGCAGAGTGGGAGAAAGCATCTGTGATGTGGAAAATTGCATCCTATGAGGGGTTGTTACAGGCATTACAAGAAGTCTTGAAAAAGGTGGATCAAGCTTTGAATATATGCACAGCTCAGAGGTGCTCATCAACACTAAGACCTTGGAAGAGAATAATGAGGTCTAGAAGGCCATGAAGGATGAGACATTGGGCCGTGTAGAAAGGTTGGCAATAGTTAAACAAAAGTGCGAGGCCCTAATAGCAAGCACAAGAGCTGCATAAGACTAGGCTGGAAGAGCTTGGAAAGCTGATTGCGTAGAAGATGGACCTTTTGGAAGGAAGGATGACATCTATGTCTAGTGTTGTGTTGGTTTTGCAAAATGAGAAAGGGGAAATTGAGCGGGATGAGTTGGAATCCATTGTTGTGGACATTCCGAGAGAAAGTAGAAGAGGCACTCACTGAATGGTAGGATTTAGAGGCAACAATAAAAGAGGAGTATCAGAGCTGATGCTGACAACTGATAGAGGAGGTTGCTTGAATAACC
Source organism: Taxus wallichiana var. yunnanensis (assembly GCA_018340775.1). Classification (NCBI taxonomy): domain Eukaryota; kingdom Viridiplantae; phylum Streptophyta; class Pinopsida; order Cupressales; family Taxaceae; genus Taxus; species Taxus wallichiana. The sequence goes on from CM031240.1 coordinate 23,694,136, forward strand.
TCATATAAATTCTTTATTCTTCCACATTCTTCATTCTTATTCTTTCATTGATATTCTTTACTTCAAATTTTTGGAAATTTCCATTGTCGGGACGACAATGAGACTAGTGTGGGGTAATGTTGATCAAAGAATACTTGGAAAAGATCACACAAGGAGTCCATGGGATAGAAGGCCAGGATCGAAGGCATGGAAAGATAGGAAGGACCCATGCATGGAAGGCAAGTTCAGATTTAGGACTTAGCTGATTTTGAGTGAAGATCTATATTTAGGAGATGGCATGCGGAACACACCAACGAAGTAGGGACACACGCGCACCATGCATTATCTATATTTGGAGAAGCGGTTCAAAGCATCTATGCATGAAGACAAGCTAGGAATAGAATGAACACTTTAGTTATCTGTAAGAAAACTATAGATAGTGCACTTGCATGTGTGGCTATAATTGTAAATGGTGTGTGGCTATTAATAGCATGTGACCTATTTCTGGAGTAGTTAAGTGGTGAAGGGAAAGTCCCCACCATATATATATGATGATTAGGTGCATAGAAAGAGAGAGATTTGTACGTGTGATTCTGAATACGTGTATCAGATCCATATGCGCTTAGATGAATTGATAGTACTGTAAGGAGCTTTTATACTTATTAATAGATGGAAGATATTGGCTGAATCTAAGTGTTATTCTATGTAATTGTGTAGTGCATGTTAGTATTTCAATCATGGTTACCATTCAAGCTTATACTTTCATAAATTTGTGAGTAGCATGCACTATAGAATGATGGATTAGTTATGAATCTATATGTTTCCATCTTCATTGTTATAAAAATTTTCAATAAAAAAGAAATCAAAGGGAAATCTCTCACGAGATCAACATGCTGCAATACCATTTTCAGATTCGAGAACAAGTTCATTTTGAATTCTTAGGCGAAGAACTATTGTATGTTGATGTATTTCCTTCACGGACCTTGTTTTTGATGGCTCTTGTAATATTAGTGGGTCGGGAGATGGTATTCTATTACACACACCAGATGACAATGTCATCCCAAAGTCTTATCACATTGGTTTCACTTGCATAAACAACATAGCTAAGTATGAAGCCCTTATAACAAGTTTAAAATTTGATATATCTTGGCGGCTCAAAGAATTAATATTTATGGGGATTATCTTTTGATCATTAAGTAAATGAAGTACTAGGTTAAGGATGACAGATGTGTTCCCTATAAGTGCATGGTTGATAGTCTTAAAGGTTGCTTTCAGCTCATCACCTTTGAACAATTTCCTCATTTTTATAACAAATCAACAAATGACATGGATACTATTTCATCCCTAATTGGATTAGATATTAATTAAATACAAAATAAGTTTCTATTTGAACATCTTCGGTGCCCACATACAATTTTATAGAGTCAACCATGGTATGTGAGATAGTTGGTCTATGAAAATCCTTGGTACCATGACATATACACCTTTATCTGAGATAAAACCTACCCTAAAAATATGAATTCCCACAACAAAATATCCTTAGCACAATGTGCTTCACACTACACCATCCTTATTGAAACCCTATATAAAAGAGGCTATGATGGGACTCTCTTAAGATGTCTTAATTAGGATGAAGCTAACCAAACACTAGTTGAAGTACATGCGGTATTTGCGATGCACACACAAGTGATATGATATTAGAAAATAAAATATTATACATGTGTTATTACTATCCCACTACGGAATATGATGCAAGAAACTTTGTCAAGAAGTGCTAAACATACTAGAGGCACAATAATCTTATTTATATGCCTTCACAAGCCCTTTAACCTATCACCTCACCGTGACCTTTTTCCTAATGGGGGATAGAATTAGTAGGAAAAATAAATCTCACATATTCTGATGGTCATACCTTCATAATCACTGCAACTAAATATTTTACCAGGTGTATAGAGGTCATTCCTTTAACCTATATCACTGGTCAAATATATACAAGTTTATCTTTAACCATATCATATGCTGCTTTGGTATCCCCACCTCCCTTGTCATAGACAATGGTACATATTTAAAATATAAAAATGTTGAAGAGTTATCCAAACGGTTTCATATCCAACTCAAGTGGGAAAATCCATACTATTCATAGTGTAATGGACAATATGAAGCATCTAATAAAATGATTAATCAATATTAGAAAATATTTTTGATAAACATGGTCAAAATTGGTATACACAACTATATCCCACTCTCTAGGCCTATCAAAATTCATATCATACTCCAATTGGAGCCAATCCCTTCTCCCTTGTATATGGATTTGAAGTTGTATTACCCATAAAAGTTGAGATTCCATCCCTTTGAAAATAATTATAACACCTAGTTCATGAAGATGATGTAACGCCCAAAAAATAAACACACAAAATAACTAAGCTTAGAGGTTAAAGTTATGGAATATATATATTTTTATTAGAAAGAATTGATGGGAAGAGTCACAATTCTACATTATCCAAATCTTGTTGCATTATTGTGTGAATGACAACTTACCTCACTTGACATGACACATGACGTGATTACATTAAAGCGATATATAGTTAAATTAGAGAAGCTAATAACCATGTGAATGCACAAGTCTCGAGAAGGAAAACTATAAATGGTTTCAAAGGAGTTACTACATGATAATTTCTATATATCGTAATAATAAATAATCATGTTTTTTACTTACAAAGTAATTATTTTAGGTCTCATTGAAGTACATATGACCCCTAGTAATCGGTCCATTATCTATCAATAATTTAGTTGCTTATAACGACTCTATGATTTATCCGAATAACATATCTACCCATATATTTTTCCCATTATTCAAATAATTCTAAGGGTCTTAAATGGTTTACTAAGTTTAAAGGGGATATTTATCCTTCATGGCTCTCCCTACTAAGATGTTATACAATAAGATAAGGTAACCCAAACTAAAGTTTTGTTGGCTAGAAAATTTGTCTATGCGGTCAAATTTATGCATTTTAGGCCAACGCTATGGGAATCTAAGTCCCTCTACATTTGAATGGTGCAACTCCCATTGTTTAGCATGTAAAACCGAAGGATTTTAATGGTGGTTTTTCAACCAGAGATCCATATGGGTACTCCACTGACCCTATGACAAAGCCTGCAATTTCTTGCTAGGGCCGAAACTAATCTAAGTATAGGAAAGGGAGTGGGAAAGAAGGCAAGAAGGTCAATGATACATGTAGAATATCAGATGCCTATATGCATTGATTAGAAAGTTCATAACATGCATTAACTAATAGAAGAAAGAAAAATTTGCAATTTCTGAGCACAAGACAGAATAAAACACGTTGGTCACAAAGCACCAATCGATTTTTCCATCGGGGGACATAAAATTCCTTCCTTTTTATTGATCTCAAATTTGAAACTTGTACACAAGTGGGAATAGAATAAAAAAGCAAAGGAGGAGAATAGAAGAAGGCGAATGTTGTTTTTATCCATCTATTCATAAAAATGTGCTTCTAGTTTTTAAATTTGATTGCCAACCCCGTAAATTACATTGAAGGGTCATTATATTCCCAAATTCAAATGGTTACAAACCTACAAATTATCCATGCCTCTTCGAATTCCATCCTTGTGAAGAAAAATGCCCATGTCGTGTCAAAAACCAAACCTTGTGAGCAAATGTTACACCCGATTTTCCAGTTTGAATATAAGATGTTAGATTTGCTCCATGCGTTTGGATCTTGGGCCATTGCAAACAAATTTGATCATTTCCCCTCTTCCAAATTCCTCTGTAGCAAAGAAAATGCTTCTGACAAGCCAAAAATGAGCTTCTGTGTGTAAAAATGTGTTTCATATTTCAATTTTCTAATTTTCATATGAACCATTCGATCCTTTTCCCTAATTGCTTTGAAATCGGGCCATCCACGTGGCAGGAGAACATTGGAGTGAAGTCGGGAGGAACTTTTTTATTTTTTTTGCATGCCAGAGATGTTTTCTCAATTTTCTCCCACAAAAATCCATCAAAATTTAAAATTGAAGTGTCCATCATGTAGATAATTTCAACATCTTTCCATTGATACCAAAAATATGAAAAACCAAGCTTTGGTTTGAAAGATATGGCCCTATGAAGATTTAGGGAAAAAAAAGGCAAAAATACAGAGTCAAAATTAGGGTTAGTGGGGTCAAACTTTAAATTTTGACCTTTTGGAAATTTTTTCCAAAAAAATCCATGGGCCCATAGCTCCAACCTGGAAAGGACACGTGGCATGATTTGACTAGATATGGGGTCGCCGTGTAATTCTGAACATTCTGACCATTTTTGGAAAATGGCTCGAAATCTTGATTTCTCCCACCGGCCCACTACTTTGGTCTGGCGAGGACATGTGGCATGATCTGATTGACTGCAGGGTCACGACTCACCTTCAAACATTATGACCTATTTTTCCAAAAATCTCAAAGTCTAACTTTCCTCCGCCGACCCATTACTCTGAGGACACATGGCGCCTTGTGATTCATTCGCGGGCCGAAGACCATTTATTTTCCTTTCTCCTTTGCGGGCTTGTAGGCCAGAATTTACCTTTGAGCCTTTTAACCCCAAAAGGGCTAAGTGCAAAATTTATCTCCCACCTCTGCCAATGCATTTCCTTCCCCTCCGTAGGCCCGCGATCTCGCTTTGTAACTTTTGCACCTTTTAGCCAAAAGGGCTAAGTGTCAAAATTTCCTCCTCGGGCCCACCTAGGGAAAATTTCCCCTCCAAACTCCGTCGAGCCATAACTTGCAAAATACAAGGAGTTAGGAGGAGTTCCATACCTTTCTAGAAAGGGGAAAGAATTCTCTATCTAATGGAGGTGTTTCTAAGAATCCTTGATCCCTTGGGAAGTGCTAGATTTCAAAAACTCAGACTGGACCATTTTCAAAGGGTGACAACTCAAAAAATTTCTAAGTCCAGACTTGGGAAAAAGAAGGAAAATTTTGAGGGGACAACAGTGGCTCTAGCTTGGGGACATGGAATGGATTGAACAAGGAGAAAACATGGCATGAGGATCTAGAATCTCAAGTTTTAAAACATATAACTTTGACCAGTGTCTTATCCATCAGGCCTTACAGAGTCATGTACAATTCCGAGGAAAGAGAGAAGGAAGGAAGGAAACACACCAACCAAAACCCCACAAAAATAGAAAAGGGAAAACAAAACACACAACAGAAGAGGGGAAACAACAAAAAATATGGTACAGGGTGAGGGAAAACTCACTTTCACTGATGATAAAGTATCAAATATTTCCCACTCCTAGGCAATCCTAATGGAGTTCCATCCAAGTATGATAAGATAAAGGCATTCTCACCACAAGCTTCCTAAATTTGAAATGGACCCAACCAAAAAGAACTAAACTTACCATGACTTCCCTTTGACTCTCTCCTCTTTTCCTAAAGTAGGACCAAATCTCCTCTCCGAACTCCCTTGCTTTGGCTCTTCTATCAAAGGGATTCTTCACTTTGAGATGATGTTCTTTGATTCTCGTCCACTACCCGGGATCCGATCTCTTCTAGCTTCTCAAGGAAAAGGATCCTCTTGTCAATTAAATCTTTGTATTGGCTATCTTCCACTGTTTAAAGTAGCTTGAGAGCTGGCATTTCATTTGTAATAGGAATCTCTGCTTCAACTCCATATAGCAACTGAAAAGGTGACATGCCTATTTCCTTCTTAGGAGTGATCCCATCAGCCCACAATGCATCATATAATTTTTTGTGCCAATTCTTCTGATTCTCATCAACAAGCTTGCAGATAATGGTCACAATATTTTTGTTGATTGACTCAGCTTAACCATTCCCTTGAGGATAGTAGTTAGAAGAATGAGCAAGAGAAATCCCGAAGCCATAACAAAATTCTATCAATTCCTTTGAAGAGAAATAAGTAGCGTTGTCTACTACAATCTTATGAGGAACTCCAAAATGAACAATGATATTCTCTTTTATGAAATTGCAGACAACTTCAGAGCTGGCCTGTTTGGCTGGAATGGCTTCTACCCATTTGGTGAAGTAGTCCATGGCAATGAGCACATAGGTGTGCCCAACACTTGAATGGGGATTCAACACACCAATGAAGTCCAACCCCATTGTTGAAATGGTTATTCAATAATCACAGGCCTGAGAGGCAATGCAGCTAACTGTGGTTTTCCAACAAATTACTAACATACTTTACATTTAGAAACCCATCTTTGAGTATCGGCAAAAAGAGAAGGCCAATAATATCTACCTCTGAGAATTTTGTGGGCAGTCACCATGGCTGAAAAGTGTCCACCATAAGCTTGATCATGATAGGCTTTGAGGAGTTTTTCTTGTTGTTCCTTGTCAACACACTTGAGAAAACAACCATCTATCCCTTTCTTGTAGAGTGCATGATTCCAAATCACATATTTGGCTACTTTCAGCCTAAGGGTTATTCGCTTCTTGTAATCTAAATGAGGAGGGCGGTCCCCATAGGTAAGAAAGAAAACAGGGTCTACATACCATTCCTCTATAGTGTTCACAAAGATAACTTGTGGGCAATATTCGAGCAGAGTTGGGCAAGTGTCATCTCTTTCTCCAAGATGAACTTTGAGAGATTCATCTTCATCAATCAACTTGCAAAAACCATTTACTCTAACTAGATTAGCGGGCTTAATCTCCATGTTATACTCTTGGATCCTTGCATTCTAATTTCCTCTTTTGGCTCTGGGATCGTGTTGTGTCAAAATGGACTTGATTGTACTTCAGGGACCATCACCACGGTGTGAGAGTTGAGTATGTAAAATCTGAAATTATTCACGGCCTTGACCACTCGCGTATGCATGCTTCTTCAATTGATCTGTAATTTAGTTCATACTTCTTCAAAGGGAAGATCATGAAAGCAATAGGTGCTTCCAATCCTTCATCATTCTTCCGAACTAAGACAATAGAAAGAGTGTTCTCTCGAGGCATAACAAGACGTGATGAATTCCTTGCTGAAATCGGAGATACCAACGTTGGAGCTTTGGCAATGGCCTTCTTGATTTCTTCAAATGCTGATTTTCCTTCACTACTCCATTTGAAACCCATTTGAGGCTTCATCATAGAGGTGATATGATTTGTTAGTTCAGCAAATTTGGGGACAAACTAGTGAAGAAAATTTACCTTCCCAAAGAATGAGTGCACTCCTTTCTTACTGGTGGGAAGAAATAGTGCTTGAATAGCACTTATCCTCTCAGGGTCAATATGTGCTCCATTTTTATTCATGATGTGTCCCAATAGCTTGCCTTCTGTGACTCCAAAGATACACTTCTTGGGATTTAGAGAAATTCCATGTTGTCTACATCTTACAAGAATTTCCTCTAAGTGGAAGATATGCTCACTTCTCTTATTTGAAAACATAGCTAAGTCATCAAGGTATATGAAAATGAAATGTTTGAGAACTTTGAAAGAAGTGTCCATGAATCTTTGGAAGGTGGCTCCTGCATTGATCATGCCAAAAGGCATCCTACTGTAAGCAAAAGTGCCCCAAGGAGTTGTGAAATCTGTCTTGCTACAATCTTCTTCAGCCACTTTAATTCGATTATACCCTGAGAATCCATCAAGAAAAGAGAGCATCTCAAATCTAGTAACTACTTGTAGGATATGATCCATGATCGGAAGAGGGTAATTGTCCTTGAGAGATGCTTGATTCAGATTTATGAAATCTACACATATTTTGATCTCCCCATTTTTCTTTCTAACTGGTACAATGTTGGCCACCCATGTTGAGTGGTGAATGGGGAAAATGATTTTGGCATTCAACATCTTGTTCACTTCTTCCTTGATAACATCAACAATCTTTGGATTATAGGGTCTTTGCTTATGCATAAAGGGCTTAGCATCCTGCTTTAGAGGAATGGAATGATGCATTTCCTTTGGTTGAAAAGATTTTAGCTTGTCGTAAGAGTAGGCCAGAACATCAGAGTACTTTTTAAGTAAAGCAACAAACTTCCTTTTCTCTTCAAGTGAGCAGCATTTGCCAATGTTGGCCATCCTTGGATTTTGAAGTCCCAATGTTTTCCTTGTCAAAATTAGATGGATAGGAGAAGATAGCTTTTTCTTTTCATGAATGAATCTGTCATGCTTGTCAAATAGGTCCTCGAGAGAGACTAGACCTTTGGGGATCTTGTTACCTTCAATCTGATCATGCCTTCATCATCCACTCTTTCAATTTCATCTGATGCATATTCAGCCACAACTTCTCTATGTGGATTAACACTTCCCTCAAAGAAAATATTATTGAAGTTATCTCTTTGCTCCAAGAAGGCTAAAATCTGATTGTCATCATTGAAAACTTTCCAGTGATCTGCGTTATTAGGTACACTTGGTCTGAAGACCATCTCAATGGTTATTTTTTCCTTGCCAAAAGAGGGATGAGGAGTCAATAGGGATGCTGATACTACAAGAGAATAAACTCTTTCATTTTGCTGTCTTGGGATGGCTTTAATAGAGAATGCATCAAAGAATTCAATGCAATCCCACACTCTATTCCTGTAATGCCCGAGCCTTGGGTTCTTCACCAGTATTACTCGGCAGATTTTCTTTACTATCACTTCGAATCACCAAGGCATTTGAGCTTTTTGATTCCCGTGTCTTCCGCTACACTTATGCCCAAGAGAAGATCTTCATATTATATTTTATTGTTGGTGTTGTCAAATTGCATTTTGTATGCAAAAGGATTCATCACATTGGAAGGAGAGTACAAAAAAACACCAGCCCCGAGCCTACTTTGGAATGGATTCCATCAAACTCCATAGTCCAAACCTGATCTTTCTCTAATTCCGAGGAAAGTGGCAAGTCTTCTTCTCATTGTGAAGTAAGGAAATAGTTTCCTAATCCACAATCTTAAAAGAGGATATTAGCTCTTGGGTCACTGGAACTTCTTCTTTGTAAACTTCATTTTTCTTACCGGAAGCAACCTCTTCATCTCACCCTTTACCGGAATAGTTGTAGAGGTCCAATCCATCTTTATCTCTCCACCAAGGTCTCTACAAAAACTCCTACTCAAGAGAATGCCAAAATATGTTGGAATGTCTACCAATAAGATGGTTAGAAGTACTTTCTTATCGGGATATTCAACAAAAGCCACTTGTGCATCTTTTATCCTTGCTACTAGTGGTACTTGCTTAGATTCCATTGAGTAACAAGCTCCGTTAACTCTGGTTAGTGTCAGGCCAAGAGCATTGGAAAATTTGAGTGGCATTACGTTATCAGAAGCTCTAGAGTCAGTGATGCAATTGTTGAGCTCAAAACCATTCAAGAGAAGAGATAAGTAGAAGGGTTCCACCTTATCTATTTTGGAAGCACTTTAGGGGCAACATGTTTTTGGGGGTGGTGTAGATGGTGTAGGGAGTAGACCTTTATAATTTTAACTTGAAGGTATAGACTCGCTGCTCAAACAACATTGATTAGTCTATCAAACCGAGTAGGGTGTATTTACAAGTATTCAATTTCGAGAGCTGCACTTTGGTCTTACTTGCATGTTCCAAAAAATCAAATGGGACAATGTTGGATGAGGGGAAGTTCTGGAGTGAGGGAAGGTTTACATGGTAAGGGTCTTTGATGAAATTTGGTTGACTTAGGATATCATTCATTGGAGGGAGGATTGTTTTTAATAACTTGTGAGCTATAAGAAGGAAAAGGTGACTTACTAGATATAATGTACCCGATCTCTAGTAGCCATTTGGCTCGGTTTCATTTATTTGAATCCATCGAGTGTGGTAATGGTGAGCCTCTCGATGATCTTATTTTGTGTGGTTCTTTGGAGTGGGATATTCTTTAGTTTCCTTTTCCTCTTGAGCCACAGAGGGTAGAGCATCTTTCTTGGATTGAGATCAAGTGAAGATAGTACATGAGAAGTTTGGGGCTTCTTCTTCTTCTTCCCCATCATTCACAAACTTGAGCAAGCCAATGTGCATATCAACTTCTTCAATTTCGAGGTAGCCTTTGTAATCCTCTATTATTTCTCCTTCAAGTTCATCAATTTCAGCATCCTCTCTTGATTCTCTAGTGTCATAGATAACATTGACAGGAGGTGCTTCAAGGGCAAGTTGGCGAGGAGGTGGTGTAATTCTTTGTCTATTAGGGAAGTTTGGCCTCCTTGGAGCATTTCTCATTGTCATTTGGGACAATTGTTTCTTCAAGGCAACCAGATCATTTTCCATTTTCTGGAACATAGGATCTATAGTTACTAAAGCCAAACTTTGACCCTTCTACTTCCCATTTGGACCTTTCACCTTTCCAGAGAGGATTAAGTCATCATCGGTTTCAATGGAAAAGTTTTGAGCTTTCCTCGGTGTGTTTGGTTGGACTTTTCGAGGAAGAAACCAAATTCGATGGTAAGGAACCGATGAAGAATCTTCTTAGGTGGTTCTCGGAGGTAGCACATCTTGAGGACTCTTCTTGTCATCTATAAAACCTTGCTATAAAGTCCCTCATGGATTCGTAGATTTCTTTCTTTATTTGGACTAATTGCACTAAGCAGACTCTTGACCATCTTCAGTGCTCCTAAATCTATTTTCAAATGATTTTCTAATATCTTCCCAACTAGTAATAGATCTTGTAGGAAGCATGTAAAACCATTCAACAACTTTATCTTGGAGTGACTCCACAAAAATTCTAACTAACACATCTTCATCTTCAACACCTAACACACCACGAGCAGTGATGAAGGATGCTACATGTTCTTCAGGGAGTTGGGAGCCATCTCCTTTGAATTTGGGAAAATTATTTCTTGAACCTCTTAGCAGATCATGGAGTATTCACGGGAGAGCAATTGGACAAAGTATTTCTTCCCCATGATACATTGGGTTTATGTGCTTAACGTTCATTATCACCATTCTATTTCTATTTCTCGGCTTCTTCAAAGCGAGCTAGGTCTACTTCTATTTCCTCTATTATAACTGCTAGTCTTGAAATTTCTTCAAGTTGAGCTATAATTTCTTCCTCTCTATCAAACTGAGCTATAACCTCTACTTATTCTCTCTCCAACTCCTCAAAAGTAGGGTCAATCACTCCTCCTTACCTCAGCTGGTAAGTATACCTTCTATTAGCTAGCTTGAAGGCTTATTGTCTTTTCCGAGGTGCTAGAATCTATTTTTTCTCTTCTAAATCAAAAGGAGTTCTTCTTCCGAGTCTAAAATCTTGTAGCAACAGCAGTAACGCTTGTTTTACACTCTACCTACTATGTCAAATAGCCTCCTTCAGTGTTGAAATGATATCTTCTTTGATATGAAAGAATGAAGAAGGTCTCAGGGAGGATTTACAAGTATAGTCATACTCGTATTCATGTGGATCAAAAGGAACTTCAGACTTTAAAAATTAAACAAATACTTTAAAACCTTGTGGTCATTTTAGGGTGCAAATGCTACAAACTCGCCCACGATGGGTGCCAAAAGCTGTTGGCTAGAAAATTTTCTTATGGACAAATTTATGGAATTTAGGCCAACGCTATGGGAATCTAAGTCCCTCTACATTTGAATGGTGCAGCTCCAATTGTTTAGCATGTAAAATCGAAGGATTTTAATGGTGGTTTTTCAACCAGAGATCCATAGGGGCACTCCATTGACCCTATGGCAAAGCCTATAATTTCTTGCTAGGGCAAAAATTAATCTAAGTATGGGAAAGGGAGTGGGAAAGAAGGCAAGAAGGTCAATGATACAAGTAGAATATCATATGCCTATATGTATTGATTAGAAAGTTCATAACATGCATTAACTAATAGAAGAAATAAAAATTTACAATTTCGAGCACAAGATGGAATAAAACATGTTGGTCACAAACCCGCTCACTAATCAATTTTTCCATCGGGGGACATAAAATTCCTTCCTTTGTTATTGATCTCAACGTTGAAACTTGTACACAAGTGGGAATAGAAGAAAAATGTAGAGGAGAATAAAAGAAGACTGACTATCATTTTTTTCCATCATGTTCGCAAAAATGTGCTTCCGGTTTTTAAATTTGATTTCAAATTCCGCTAATGACATTGAAGGGTCATTATATTCCCCAAATTCAAATGGTTACAAACTTGCAAATTATCCATACCTCTTTGAATTCCATCCTTGCGAAGAAAAACACCCATGTCGTGTCAAAAACTAAACCCTGCGAGGAAACGTTACACCTGATTTTCCAGTTTGAATATAAGACGTTAGATTTTCTCCATGCATTTGGATCTTGGGCCATTGTAAAAAAATTTGATCATTTCCCCTCTTCCGATTCCTCTGCAGCAAAGAAAATGCTTCTGACGAGCCAAAAATGAGCTTCTTGTTTTCAATTTTCCAGTTTTCATATGAACCGTTCGATCCTTTACCCTAATTGATTTGAAATCGGGCCATCCATGTGGCAGGAGAACATTAGAGTGAAGTTCGGAGGAACCTTTTTTGGTTTTTATTTCATGCTAGAGACATTTTCTTGATTTTCTCCCACCAAAATCCATCAAAATTTAAAATTGAAGTGTCCATCGTGTAGATAATTTCAACAGATTTCCATTGATATAAAAAATGTGAAAAACTAAGATCTAGTTCGAAAGATATGGCCTCTGAAGATTTAGGACAAAAAGGCAAAATACAAAGTCAAAATTAGGGTTGGCGGGGTCAAACTTTAAATTTTGACCTTTTGGAAAAATTTCCCAAAAACTCCATGGGCCCGTAGCTTCGATCTGGCAAGGACACGTGGCAAGCTTTGACTGGATACGGGGGTCGCCAGATAATTCGAACGTTCTGACCATTTTTGGAAAATGGCTCGAAATCTTGATTTCTCCCATCGCCCGTTGTCTGGCCCGGAGAGGACATTTGGCGTGATCTAATTGACTACGGGGTCGTGGCTCACATTCGAACATTGTGACCTCTTTTTCCAAAAGGCTCAAAGTCTAACTTTCCTCTCATGGCCCATTGCTCCGAGGACACGCGGCACCTTATGATTCATCTGCGGGCCAAAGACCATTTATTTTCCTTTCGCTTTTGCGGGCTTGCGGGCCAGAATTTGCCTTTGAGCCTTTTAACCCCAAAAGGGCTAAGTGCAAAATTTATCTCCCACATCCACCAATGCATTTCCTTCCCCTCTGGAGGCCCGTGGGCTGCTTTGTAACTTTTGTACTGTTATCCAATTTTGCACACATGGCAAGATTGGACAATGGGGTCCTATCACGTTCAAAATGAAAAAAATAGTCCCAGGAACCCACCTTCGGTTATTATCGAGATGCAATAATTAAAAATAATTCTTAAATTGCATATGAGAGATCACCTAGTATCAAAAGGCACCCAGTTGATCTCAACTCAGTAAAGAGTTCGGGGTCGAGTTGATAGAGAACCCGGTGTCAAATTGATAGTCATCTCAGTAGAGACTCTCAGTTGTAAGAGCTCGATGAGGTCTTGTTAATGCAAAATATAGCTCGTTGAAAATTGACGAATGAAGGGAACTCTATAAGGATCTCGGTAGAGATCGATGCAGGCGGAAGTTAAAGCCGAGTCAGGGAGAGTCAAAGTTCGAGCTATCAATAAAGTCTCAATGAATTGGAAAGTTTCAAGCACAGGCGGAAGCGAAGGCAGAGATAAGGAGTTCGACTCATCTTCGTGACTCGTTCATTTTGGAGATCATGTGGTGAGCTTCTTTAGGACAAATTTGTAGATCTAGGGTGATTCAAATGCAAGCCAAGGCATCAAGAGTGCCATAAAATGAATGGAGATTGTTGCGTAAACAGAGATATGTGATGGAGCCCTATCAATGAGACTCATCAAGCATGATGGATAATTCAAGGCAACTCGTTTCATGTGGATGCATTAAAGATGGTTTCTAGGATACAATTCTGTGGCTCATTGATTAATGCAAACCGGGAGGCCTACTCAAATAATTTTACAATGGTAAGCTCGCAAAGGCAAAGCAAGAATGCGGGCTGTGGTATTAGTGAATACAAAAGTATATATATTTTTGCCGACGTTGTTCGAGACCTTCCTCGGCCGAGCATTTGGTGAACAGAAGTTGAAATGTTGTCAAAGATAGTAGAAGCCTTTTGAGCGCTTCCAACAAGAGACTTGATGAAATTTATTACAAAGATTCTCTATCGAGACCTTACTTGTTTTACGATGCAACTCATGGAAGCGAATCTCATAGAGGTGGAACTGTTTCATATCAGAATATTCATGAGGCACAATTTGCTTTGCAATTATATGAGCATCTTCAACGAGTCACTAGGTTGGCAAGCATAAAGGTTTCTATTGAAATTATCACACCTTACAAGCTACAGCTGAAATGTTTGCACTGAGAGTTTAATGTTATCCTCAAATCTGATGAAGGAAAACTCACAGGAGAAAAAATCGGGAGCACGATCATGGCAGACCGAGTAGGTAATCCCGCGCATGGGAAATATTTTACTATCTTGCCAAGGTTGCATGGTGAAGCTGAGGCCGGGGCCCGTGGATTAATTTGGCCGAGCCGTTATGCGGGGATTCGGAGCTAGAATGCCAAGTGGGTTTTCGTGGATGGCAAGCCAAAGAAGAAATTCCACGTGGGGAGATTCAGGCAAGCACCGCCAAGTGGAAATATTGGTTTGGTAAACCATGATCAAACTTCCGTGAATGGGAGAAATCAGATCAAACTGCCAAGCGTGGGAAATATTACGATGGATATCCGTCATGAGAATTCCGCGTAGCCTGGAGTGGTCCGAGTCATTGTGTGAGTCACCAGGAGAATTAAAGTGGCAGTTGCAAATTGGGCGAGTAATCCTCCAAGCGATAAGGGAGGATGATGGCGAGATGGTTGAAGATGGGTCGACGTTGGAAAAATTATGTTTCAGGCTCACAAGAAAGAGACGCCTTCTCATGGAATACCATAATTGCAGCTTACAGAAGACACGGGTTTCCTCACGAGGCGTTGATATTGTTTCACCGAATGCAACAAACAGATGTCCGACCTGATCAGTTCGCCTTTGCCAGCATACTTCTAGCCTGTGCCACAATAAGAGCTTTGGAACAGGGTATGAACATACATCGAGGAGCCGTGAAGCGAATGAGTCTGTAGACGTTCGGGCTCTGATGGTTCGGTGGTCGCGAGACAAACTCCCATGCAACAGGCGCAAAGCAGCATGTCAGTAAAGACAAAAGGCTTTTTTGAGCACTTCCGAAGTGTGTCAAGTTGACCAACTATGTTGTTATCTGTTCAGTATCGAATGGCAGCTGCAGGAAACAAATATTCACTACCGTGTACGATGGATTGGAGTCACGCTATTCAAGGCTTCATAAAATTTTCCTGAATCAGGAGATGAAGGTTTAAAACGGTGCAGAATGAAACGATTCATATTGCTCAGCATTTTTTCTCCTTGAAATGAATTGAATGTGAAGGTCAACTCTGAAATACCTGGTTGGCCGTTTTGTATGCTACATCCTTGTTACTTGTAAATGGTCTCTTTGAGAAAATATGAGGGCAATAGGCAATATTTATACCCTTCCATTATGTGTGTCCAATCAAACAATAAAAGTATTCCTTTACCAGGTTCAGAGAAACTTGTTTTTAACAAATGGACGATTATACTGTAGTTTCAAGCTAATTTTATCTAGCTTTATTTCTATTAGCTTTGATCCACGACTAAGGAAGAATTCATATGGTTGTTACCTATACATTTTTCCAAGGTCCTCTTGGTTGCCCCAGTTGTTCAATGTATTTTTTGAAGGGCTTATTTTATGTGTTGCAGATTGTAACATAAAGGATCTTTTTAGTTTCTGGAAAAATGAGTATATTGTGTAGCTCACAGCTACCCATTCCATACTAAGATCCCAATAGTGGCATAATTGTTGGTTGGAGCCTAGATTGCAGAGTGCACTACCAAAATACCGAAGGGCTCTTTGTCCAAGAATCAGTCTTAAGGGTGTCTATCGACATGTTATGGGCATGAACCTGGGTCATCATCATGGCAGCATTAGGTCTTTATTGGTAATGGCATTTTCTCATCGTTTGGAAGGTACAAATTGTGCTTATTATGGAAAAGCCAAAACATTCTTACTACAAGTGTTATATGATAAGGAAGAACCATGAGCATTGTGGTAAAACCATTCTTTTTAGAAATATTGGGTTAAGCTCGGTATTCAAGTGAGTTTGAGCCCAGGAAAGGTAAGATCATTTGCTTTGGATGAAGAACTCGGTGACTTCTGCAAGGAGCTCGTGGTGATTTTTCATGAAGTTTGAATGTGGTATGCATAAATGGCCTCAAGTTAACAGAGGAAAATGATAAGAATCGAGTTTGATAGCTCACCATTCGAAGGACTCAATGCAAAAGAGCCCGATTACCAAAGCAAGGAAAGAGTTAATGTGGGGTTCAAAATCGATTGCAACACCGAGTTAGAGGATTCGAAGCTCACCGAGTTGAGATTTGTGCAGACTCTATCCACATGGACCCCCCTCCTCTTCAAGTCAAACGGGTCAACGGGGGGGTCCCAACATTATGTTAATTAAATTAATATTTTTATTTAAATATTTTAATAATAATATTTATTATTATTATTTAAATATTTTATTTAAATATTCTTTTAATTAATTGAGAAGACTAGGTCATCAGGCAATTAATGACCCATGATGGAACCTTCTCAGGTGGTTCAACTAACTGCAATAAATACATCATGGGCCTTCAATTTAGGAATGTAATTATGACCTTTCCTCTTCTTTCTCACATATTCTTCTATAAATGTAAGTTGGAAGCTCATTTCAAAGGGTTCCAATAGTTCAGACAAGTTGGACAGTTAGATATCTCAGGCAAGTGTATACTTTTCAAGAATCCTCTCTTCTCGTAAGTTGTTCTTGTGTGTTGAGAGAACTTGTGTTGAGAGAACTTTCAAGCCTCCTCTTCAAGACCGTAATGGCAACTATTGCTTGCCTCTTCGAATGTATGATGCATTGTGCATGTTATTGAAGCAATAAAAGTGTGTGTTTTGTGACTAATCTCGGTCCTTTCATCCTTCTGTGCTTCTTTGTGCCTTTCTCATACTTGTAGGTACACTGTGCAAGTTTAAGTTCTATTGTAGGTTTTTGGAGTTCTATGCTTATCGAGTGGTGAAGTATTGCATGCAATTGAGTTGTGGTGTTTGTTCACCCTTCTTGAGTTCATCCTTCTTCACTGGGAAACTGGTATATTTCTCGGTCTGATAAAGTTTAACAAAGGGAATGCGTGTCTCTTAGTTTGTGGTATCCTGTACCCTCTCTAAGTTGCAGTAGGTGAAGTTGACCTATGGTGCACACACCCTCTTCAAATTAACCCTTCCTGAGTCTGAAGACACCCTTCATTTGGTGCATCACCATCCCTAGTATAGTTTCATTTCTGTAAATCTCTTTCCCTAAAACCCCATGAAAATGTTAGCATAGGACTAGATAATCATTTTTGTTACACTAGGAGTAGTACAACACTTAGTTTAGGAAGAGGAAGCCGACCTTCTCCGGAGGTTCACCTCGAGCCCAAGTCCCACAGCTTGAGAGGTGATCCCATGTGTCCCAATCACACCGAACGTCCTATTCACATCCTGGCCATTCGGAGGGTGCAGTGATTTGGCGACAACAAGTGCCTTTTAGCCAAAAGGGCTAAGTGTCAAAATTTCCTCCTCGGGCCCGCCTAGGGAAAATTTTCCCCTCCAAACTCCGTTGAGCCATACCTTGCAAAATACAAGGAGTTAGGAGGAGTTCCATACCTTTCTAGAAAGGGGAAAGAATTATCTATCTAATGGATGTGTTTCTAAGAATCCCCGATCCTTGGGAAGTGCTAGATTTCAAAAAAATCATACTTGACCATTTTCAAAGGGTGACAACTCAAAAAATTTCTAAGTCCAGACTTGGGAAAAAGAAGGAAAATTTTGAGGGGACAACAAGTTTAAACACTGGAGATACAATTTAATTAATTCATAGTTGAACCATTAATTATCAACAATATAGTTGTTAAAATCACCTTAAATTTTAATTCAATTGGAGGATGCCTCTTATTTCTGCATTAGTTGAATAAATTCCCTAAGGATTAAAAATATTTAATAAGTCCCAATATGCTAAATAATCTACAAGGCTCTCGAGACTTTGACATTACCTTAAAAATATATTAGGTTAACCCACTTCATAATTTAGACACTAGGTCTCTAATTATAAACCACCCTATGTTATAAAGATAATACCACTTATATTATGTAAGAATCACTCTATTTCAAAAATCAAGTTCACTAAAACAATCAAAATCATTATAATAAGTCATGGTTAGGACCTATAAATTTTGTAAAATTGACCCCAAGTGGAGAAAAGGATGCAATATGAGCCCTTAGATTGGGAAAACATTCTCCCTTTGATCTAGGGCATATAAGAACCCTTAACTATCTATAAAAATCCTTTTAACTTATCTTGTTTCAAATTTCATTCTCTCTTCACTTTTGTTTTTTTGTTGCAGTCTAATAGAAGAGTTTCAAGAAAAGGGCGGTTGTGTATATATCCACATATAATAGGGTATATGTATTTAAATATACCATATATGTACACATATATTTATATATAGATATAATATGTTATATATAAGAAATTGATCAACAAACCACTGTAGACAATGAAGGATGTCTAATCCCATTTGGACAAGCCATGAAAAACCACCATGCATTCTTGACCAATCATGCATATGATGAGAACTTGAAACAATTTCCTGCATAATGCAACTATGATGATTCTTCCACCTCGAGGACATTGATGACCAAAATTAGGAACCAAGAGGGCTCCCCTTCCACATGAGTCACAATTCATCTTTCACTCCTTCACAAGATTGAATTTATCCTTACTATCCCCATGAGGATAGCTTCAGAGATGGTCACCACTTAGTGATAGGTGGATGTTTGCAAATGCTTCCAAAATTGACATTTTCACTTTGTAATACTTTATGCTCACCACATTCGGGAAGGTGGGGATTTTCTTATGAATTGAAGATTTGACCTCCATGAAATCTTGAATCAACAAGGCATAAAGAGGAGGAATATATGTGATAATCTTGATCATTTACTATTTTTAGCATGTTTGACATGGGTATCCATTCTTAGTAATTTTTCGTTCTTGAATGTTTTTCACTTTGAAGGAATGTCTTGAAGTATCGGAAACCATATTTTCCTCAAAATTACTATTTTTAGTAAGATATGTGGTAGAGACTTACTAAAAATAGAAATTGGTCTTTTGGGTGTCGGATCGAATGAAACCAATTGCAGAAGTTTCTATTTTTCATTTCAAGGCTTTGCTCCAATTTTTGAGAGATTATAATTACCTAGTTTTTGTAGATCTGAGAACGTGTATGAAGGGTGAAAACGTGCACCTAAGAGAGAGAAGGGGGCATTACAACTTAAAACACTTGATTTTTCCATAAAGAGCACTTTTAAGCCAATCACCTTATGTTTTTTCACTGGGAAAGAAGCCAATGAGAGAAAGGAAACAAAATTGGGTTAAAATGAGCCTTAAAATTGCACCAAGGGTGCAAGGTAATGCAAACAATGTGTATAAGCACTTAAATGTTGCATCCGAGCATTATTTACACTCAAAACTTGCCTGTCGAAATGTTTTATTTCGCCCGAGTCAAAAATCAATAAATTTTTTCCAACCAATATATGAATATTTATGGAAAAATTCAAATGAAGCCAATGAGACTATTTAGAATCCTTGAAAATGAAGTATTCAAAAATGTTACCCACACCTTCAATTTTTCCTCAAGCTATGTGCTAGTGAGTTGAGTGGAAAAAATAGTTTTTGATAAAATAGAGCCAAAAATATATGTATAATGGAGATAATTACCATAATTTGAGATTTTATTAGGATACCAAAACTTCCTGGAGTGTCTGGAACCTTTTAATCAAGTTTCACCTTGTAATAGGATTCTGAGCCGCACTACCGTAAAATTTTCCACATTTTAAAGTTCTCAGAATATTTCCTCAATCATTTCACCATGAAGTAGGCTCTTCCAGATTTCGATGAGTATCCGATTTTGTTATAAATTCTTCCGAGGCTCTCGATACATTCAAAACAAGCCAAGTAGCTTTCTTACCACTTTCATTTCCTTATATCATGCTACAAATAGCCTTGTATTACATAACTTGTTCCTAAACCTGATTTTTCTTCCATAAATTTCCTAAATCACTTCAATGTATATTTTATCTCCTCTAAAAAACTCCCAGGTGGGTTGTTCCTCAATAGTAATCTTCCAAGGGTGTCCATCAATGTGAAAAATCCTGAAAATAGGCCTTTTCGGGAATCCGAGAACAATTCCTTATGAATGGTCTTGAATGAATCCATGAATCATCTCCCTGCACATGAAACACACTTGAAAATAACATTAGCACATTCCTCCTAGCCATTATGAGGGTAACATAGTGACTGAGTTGGCTGGAGGACAAGTTCACATTGACTAAGAGAGGGATTTTCAAATGAGGTATAGGTTGTCATGACATTTTTTTAATTTTTCATGCTAGACATTCTGCATGACAACACGGCCAAGAAAGGAGGGTATCGATTGGCCATTTGGTGATGGAGAGGACAAAAACTAGTACATATTGGGGTCTCGTGGTAGGATGGCCATGGGGAGGTGACATGTGGAGGTCACAGAAAGGGGGATGGCTTATTTGCCGCCCATGGGAGTATGGGGAGAGGTGTGGGGAATGGATTCGGCCATCTCCACAACCAAAAGAAGTGTGAAAGGGGGGGAGGTTCACGACATGTGCAAGACGTGGCCCCTCCCAACCTTTTTTAATTTGTATAAAGAAAACATTGGGATGGGTAGGGTTGAGCCTCCCATCCCTCCCAATTTTTTTTTTTGTTTTTCTTAAATAAAATTTAACTTTAATTGTATTTAGTTCATATAATTTTCTCTTCTTCTCTCTCTCTCTCTCTCTCTATATATATATATATATATATATATATATATATATAGTTCTTGTATATTTTATTCAATAATTTTTTTTTTTATTATATATATATATATATATTTATATGGGTTTAATTTTTTTATATAAGTATATTTATATATAGCATTATATGATATATATGTGTTAGGTTATAATGTTATCTTAGTTAGTGTAGATATGTTATGGATGTAATCTAGTTTATAACAAATGTTTTATATATACTTTTATAATGGTTTTGTTAGGAAATAAGAGATAAAATATGCGGAATAATCCCTTACAGAATCGCAACAGTAGAAACTAATATGTAGAAAATATTACAGATCTCAAATAAAAGTGCAGAATAAATAACACAACACATAGAGACAAGATTTAACGTGGTTCACCCAATTTGGGCTACGTCCACCAAGAATCACTTGCTTAGATTTTATTACAAGCCTCCACTCTCTCAATACAATACCCAGATCCGTTTGGAGCTATGCTCAACAAACTCTACAGAATTCACACCCGAATTCAAAACACATATGCAATACATTTACTTGTACATCTATCATATGCATAAGACCATATAAATAGACAACTACTTAAGCAGTTTGATACAAAACCATGGGTATCAAAACCAAGGAAAAAAACCATGGGTATCAAAACAATGGGCAAAAGACCGAAAAAACCATGGGCCCAAAAACAGCCCATAACAGTTACCCATTACCCATGGGTTAATAAACCACCCATGAAAATTTGCTTCGGGGCTTCGCCCCCGAACCCCCCTGACCCGCTCACCGGCGAGCGGGACTGCCATAAAAATACCCGAGTGTAACACATAGAAGGTGTACCACATTCTAACATGCAAATAGGCTCCACAAACATAACAGTTTCACAAAAAAATGACTCATATTTTAATTTATAAGAAATTGGGCTCACGATAAAATTGTATGAATATATACATGGCATTATTAACTCAATAAATGGCCAACAACCCAATGATTCTATTTTATGAAAAGGTGGATGATAATCATTATAGCCATGATTAACAAAAAAATTCAAACCAAAAATCATTATTTCCTTTAAACTCAACAAATTTATTGTGGAAACTAGATACATATAATTTTCTTACCCAAAATATTTTGCATGGTTCAATTTAGCTAAATGAGAGAAATGCAAATTTGAACCACACTTCCAAAGGAAACTCCATTGAACAATACCAAAATGAATTCCATCATTTATTACATAGAAAAATCTGCAATATAAACAATTAGAGAGAGAGAGAGAGAGAGTGAGTGTGAGAGAGGGATAGAAGACAATTTCATTTCACCTCATTATCCATTTGCAAATATAGCTTTACACCATTTTACTTGCATATACTTGAAAAATGCAACATCCAACACAAATTTTCTACATACATTACAATGCTTCAAAATTCACAAGAACATGACATGTACAATACTTTACATTGTTCCCAAATGGCAAGAAGGTATAAGTTACTCAAACCCCATTATTAAATATTCCATTCATCAAATTCCTTTAGCTTCATACAATTGATGAAGTCACTCCCATGTCAACAAAATAGAGGAATCCAACAACACTTACTGCCCAACCATGCAATGGGTGAATGATTTCATCCAAATTTTCTCATAAGTTCCCTAACTCACACATGGCTCAAGAACTAACAACCAAGTCACATAATGAGTACAAAAGCCATGCCACACACAACTATGCAAAAACATTTCTCATTAAACAACTAGAAATAAGGGGGAAAACAATAAGGTGTTCCAGCCATGCAAAATAAAGTAACACAAATGATTAAACCAACTATAGTTTGAAGAGGGGAAGGAAATACCACTCCAACCACTTATCTCTCCACTAGAAGAGGCTAGCTAGTCTTTTGTTCCTCCGCAAGAAGTAAATAAATTTTGGATCCACTCTTATATCTCCCATTCCCACAACCACTTATCACTCCAATAAGACTAGTTTCCCCTCCCCTTGGTTCCTCCAAAACAATACCTAAAAAAGGGAACATATCCTTCTCTTTTAATTCTACTTATCCCTCCAGTGATAAGCCACATTCCTCAGCACACAACACCACTTACATGCCGTCAATGGAATTATACAAACTTATTCAAAACACTAAGTCAAAATAGTACATACCCAAGTGGGTAACCAAAAACACAGTTTCAAAATTTGGCCAAGAGATAGAATGAAAATTACATATAAGAAAGAAAATTGGGTAAGGCATACCTATTGGGTATTTGTCCCAAAAATATTTCAAGCATGTACTCCAAGCAATCCAATAACTCCTTCTAGAAATATTCAAACCAACAACATATTCCTAAAACCAAGATAATGCCACCAAATCAAAGGTTAAAAATCATATATATAGGAAAAAAATCTACATGGATAATCCCTTATGATCATACCATGTGGCATTCTCCATCCCCATAACAAATTCAAATCCCCAAGTATGAAAATGTTACACATTGTGTAATTGTTATTGTTAGTGAATTCAAGTAACATTTATGTCAAAAGAAGTATTGAGTACATAGGTGTCTATATGAGGTGTCATCCATCAAGAAGAGTGAAGGTTTATTGGTAGTGTGGTGAAGAGTCGTGGTGTTTAGGTGTGAGTGTATGTTTGTGAGGCATGATTCAAGCAAACAAGACTAGTGTATGAGCTCCAAAGGTGATCAAAGGTTTCATGAGGGATTACATGTTCAAAGAGGTGTCCCATAAGTGTTAGAGTGTCTGCAAGGTAGTGATCAAGTTAGTTTAAGTTTTACATGTGTTGAAATAAGCCATTCTAGACCTAGTCCTAGATCTAATACAAGCAGGGTATGAGATATGAAGTAGAGCATGCCAAGGTAAGTTAGTATAAAGCATGTTGAGGTAGCATAACATGTGTAGGAGGTGTAATAGGTCAGAATTCAAGTGTGTGATGGATGATTAAGTTCCTTTGAAGAAAAATCATTGAAGAAAAGAATTGTAAGCACAGGTAAGTCATGGTGTATGGAGATTATCAAAGGTGTGCAGGCATGAATGAGTATTGGAAAGCATGAAGGAGGTTGCTACAATGTTGTGAGAATAATTACAGCTAAGATTCAATCAGGAAAGCAAGAAAAGTTGTTTTGACTCTATCAAGCTCTCAAAAACACTCATTTCTAGCTCGAGGTAAAGTTTGGAGTGCTTACTTGCACATGAAATGTTTGCATGGGGACCTAAGATATTCATCATTATTTAAGCATGGAGTTAAGAGTATTTTACAGTTAGAATGAGGTCAAATGATGCCCTATCATTTATGAATGATTGTTAAGAAGTAGAGTTGGTCAAAACCTCCCCAAACCCTAGTTATAGAGAGATAGGGAAGATATGATTGGTATTTCCATAAAATGGCATGGGGTATGATGACTCAGGATGTAGATGAATATTAAGAGATCTTGTTAGTGGAATTTTCATATTCTAGGTTTGCTAATAAGTTGAAGAAAAATATGTGTATTGTTAATATTTGATGGTACAGGTGAGTGTTGCAGGTGTCATGATGAAAGAGCTGATGTGTAAAAAATTAGAATGTGTGATAAGTGTCCATAAATATATTTGGGTAGGTTATATGCAATATTTTGGTGAAACATGTCTTCAAATGTTACCTGCCGCTAAAGACCTAGAAGCTTCAAAACAGCTTAACGAGAGATTCAAGGAGTGTTTTGTTGTTTTACATGTTGTAGTAGTATTATACGATCATGAATAGTTGGTACATGTCTGATTTGATGTTTTGAAGCTCATAGTTTGATCATAAGTGATGTTTTTGGCTTAATCCCTAATGGCCTAATTATCCCAATTAATCTTTCCTAGAAGGTATAATGGAACATATATGCAAAGGTGGTTTTATCCATATGAACCATGATTGTGGTTGCTTGAAGAGGTGTATCAAGGTTATAGTGATGTGTTCCATTAATTGGTAGAGCTTAGAGGTGTAGTTTGAGGTGTTTGAGACAAGATTCCTCAAGACTAGTTCTTGATACTTTAAATTAGGTTTGAGTAGAGATGGAGTTGTTTGAGTGTCTTGTGCTTTGATTTTAAGGTTAATGTGAGTTTTTAGTTTCTTTAAGTACATTTGTATTTATGTGATACTTGTGTTTTGGTGATGTAATTTGATATATGAATTCATTCATTGTTTGAGACTGAATTTTAGGTTCTTGATACCTAATGAATGAAGCTTTTCAAATGGAGTAGTGCATGATGAAGATAGATGGTACAAAGTTTTTAAGACTGGATATGATGTTGAGAAGGTGTTTTTATGTGTATGGAGCTGGTGGAGTCTTGGTGTTTTCGCCTTATGAATTGAGACTCATATTTTTGACCATTGGAGGAGAGACTTATGATTTAGGCCTAATTGAGAAGCATTGAGATTTTTTTAGTTTGTAAGGCTAATGCCGACCTTTAAGGTCCCTTTGTGTGATTTATATGAGTATGTAGAATTTTTTTATGTTTAAATGACCTAACTTAATGGTCTTATCTGACCTATGGTTGTTTTTGGGGTGTGTCAAGTATAAAAGTGAGTTGTATTATCTTATTTAAGCTAGGATAGAGAATGGAGTTATGAGTGAATGAGAGGAGAAGTGTGAAGGTGTAAGAGGGATCTAGAGAAGATCTAAGAAGAGGTATGAGGAGTTAATAAGAGTAGAGGAAAATGGATTAAATGTCATTATACCTAACCAACATATGAATGTGTAATTTTGAGCAAAGGAGAGAGAGAGCTATTTAAGAGGGTTTTGAGTGGATGGATCTCGAACAAGTGATCATAATCAATTTTTGGAGCAAAAAGTACTTTAGGTGATATTAATTTCAGGTGGATGAGTTGGTTTTTGGTCATATTGGGGGGTTGTAGCCTCCTTGTAGAGCTAATTATCTACTAAATTAAGGGTTGGTGCTCCTTGTAGGGTTGCTTCCCCTACTAAACTAGCATTTTCACTCCTGTAGGTTGCTTCCCCTGCTAAACTATGGGTTTTCACTCCTTGTGGGGTTGGTTTCTCACTAAAAAAATCCTTTATGTTGTGTAATATATGCAAAGGTTCAATGGGTTTTCTTACCCTTGAGGGTTTCCCACTTTATATCTTGTGTTCATGTGTTATCTCTTGCTTTATGTTCTTGTGGGTGGTTATTTCATGTTGATAAGATCTCATTGATGAATTTTGAAATGCTTAATGGTTCACACAAGTTAAATACAA
This sequence comes from Taxus wallichiana var. yunnanensis, assembly GCA_018340775.1. Lineage (NCBI taxonomy): Eukaryota > Viridiplantae > Streptophyta > Pinopsida > Cupressales > Taxaceae > Taxus > Taxus wallichiana. The sequence continues at coordinate 23,720,234 of CM031240.1, forward strand.
TTGATTGAATGTTTTAAATGAATGATTCACCCCCTTTATGTCATCATGCTTAAAACATAAATGAAAGCTCTTACAAACCCACATGGGTCTTTTTACAACCCATCACTTCCCACCTTACATGACATGATACTTACTCAACCTCTAAAACCAAAAATCCAAAAATAAAGTAAATAAAGAAACTAAAACAAAATAAAATAGCTCACATCTACAAGACTAAATTTTAAGTAACCCCAAAGTTTCAAATCTTCAAATCATAATAAATGAAACACATATACCAAGTGTCCTCCCAAAATCAACATGGAAGAAAAGTACTCAAAAAATTACATAATCAAATTTTAGGAAAGAGAACAAGATTTATTTTAAGGCAATAATTGAGGTGTTATTGAGTCCTCAAGTGGCCAAAGAGGCCCAAAGGTACACCTACCCTATGGGTAGGTGTATGGAAAGTTTTTGGAGTATGGGACAAGGTTTACTTGTCCCATACACCTCCCAAATTTGCCCTCCAAGCCTAAATTCGAGATTTCCTTAAATTGAAACTTCCCAACCAAAACATTATAAGCACATACACTCAAAAATGGAAAGGAGATTAAATTTATAACTCAAATTAATAATTTAAATAAATCAGAAGATCAAAATAACCAAGTTAGTCAATTAAAAGGTTAAAAATGAAGGGAAATAAATTTTAACAAGGGAAAAAGACAACATTTGAAATTATAAGGTCACTTTACGATTCGCATCCACCTAAACAAATTTTGAGTATGAGTGACCTATTATTGGCTAATGAGCCTAGTGTGAGTTATTCCCCCTTCATCCTCTTTTACTTTTTTTAATTTTATTTATTTCCTAGTACTAGTTTTTTTCAACACCTAATCGTCATCTACAAACTCAACACACAAATCATACATGCTCGAAATGATATGTAAATTAATTATAACTATGCACAAACACAAAAATCAAATAATTTACATATAGTTCTGTTAGGGTATTAATGTCAAGTGGGGATAGCCACGCAGACAGGTCCCTTGTCTTAAATATTATTTTTAATAATCTTAGTCGGTCTTTCACAACCTTGAAAAGAGTGAAGCCATATAACTATTGATGGCGAATCACAGCACCCCTGGATGTTTGCAACTCAATGGGTTGAGACTCTCAGTGTGATTGCATAACATGGAGCTTTTCCCAAGTGTGGGACCTTGCGAAATTAGAAAAGCTCTCCAGATGAAGGCCGGTTCCTATTCCTCTGTTCAAATGCACACGTAAAAATGCAGAGGGTTTACTCAAAAACCTAAACTAACTTTCCAAGGAGACAGGGTAAGAAGATGCATAAAATAAAACCTAAACTACAAAGGTGATGCACCGAGGAATGATGAACACTTGTCTTGCCAATAAACACAAACCATTAAAATGCAATGCAAGATCATGCACAGATAACCAAATTCGCAGTGAAAGATCAGGAGGATGCAAATGAACATAGAGAGGGTTGAGAATAACTGAGACATACATTATTTGCTCCAAAGATTGATACAATACACTACAAAATGCCAAGAGGCAAAGTTGCATTACATTTTAAATGGGAGGTTTGAACTCCACAAATTCACCGCCAAAGAGAAGGAGGGGCAAAAAAATAATGTCCAACCTTTAGAAAGAAGTACCTCCTTACAATTTATAGGGAGAAAAGAGAGGGAGAAGAGAGGATTTAAAATCAACTCCAACCACCTTCGATTGCACTTAATTCATCTCATTATGGCGGTAGGTGAGAACCCTAACAAACCCAAAAATGGCGAATTGTATTTTACATTTTTGAAGAACTTGTTCTCACCCAATTAAAGATATCCAATCATAGTTGGATAGAGGACCTCGTAAGCTTTCCAAAAATTCCAACCTTGCATGAATATGAGCTCCTTGTGAAAAGTTATGGCCATCTGAATATTTCTCTGCGTGAAGTCTGCTTCCGGTCAGTTCGGGATTCTCCTTTGCATTTGCATCGGGTTTGGAGGATGCCTCAACATGTGTTTGATGCTTGTGTTTTCCGAAACCCACTTCCACCAGTATTTCCAAGATTTCCTTTGTTCGGGTTCGGAAATTGGACTTGCATATGCATCGGGTTTGGAGGATGCCTCGACATGTTTTCGCCCCATGCTTTCCCGACTTGTTTCCCCGACTCCAAGACCCGATTTGCCTAGGTAGTGTTTCGGGTTTGCGGAACTCTCAAGCATCGGGACATCCCTTGCGATCTACATGCTTCATGTCTCATGTTTCCCAAAACCTGAAACCCGAAATTCCTTGTGTCGGGTTTTTGAACCTCTCCGACATATTTTCCTTGTGTCGGGTTTTTGAACCTCTCTCGACATATTTTCCTTGTGTCATTGTCTATATTTACTTGGGGGTAGATATATACAACAATTTGGCGACTCAACGGGGTCACCGCCCGCTGAGTAGAAGATCGTGGCCTTTTAGCAATCCATTGGGCATGGAGTCATAAACAATAACCTAAACCGACTCGATGTCCGATCTGAGCTTGATACCGCAACTCCTTGTCTCGAGGGCACATTGAATCGTAGAAATCCAACCTAGGAGTAAAAAAAAATGTGTTCAAGCACTTAGGAAAATCGAAACCTAACTAAAACAAGACAATGTGCATACGCACTTAGAGGAATTGAAATCTAGGCTAATATTTACAAGGGTAAACCTTTTCTTTTCAATAGCAATGTTTAAGATAGATTTCGTTGACCAGAATCGGGAGTTCTTCTCCGTCCAATGTAGACAATTGGAAGGCATTGCTATTCTTACATCCTATGACCATGTAGGGGCCACTCCAAATGGCATCAAACTTGGAATGCCTTCCTGGTTTTTCCCGATCTGCATCCCATTTTAGAACTAGGTCCCCTTCCTGGAAAGTCCTTGCTCTTGCCTTCTTATCAAACTATATTTTTACTAAGGCTTAATCCTTTTCAATCATCAGAACCGCATGTTCTCTTATTTCTTCCAATTCCATCAACTCTACATACCCGGCCTCCATTGGTTCGAACTCGCACAACTCCAATCGCTTCATGAGCTCCAATGCTTGGTAATTCTAATGATATAGGCACACGCCTCTTTCCCATAGACCAACTTGTAGGGAGAGTTACCTGTAGATTTCTTTGGCATTATCCTGTTAGCCCATAATGCTGATTTTATCTTGGTATGCCATGTCCTTTGGTTTTCATCCAGAGTCCTTCTGATGATTCTTAGCAAATTCTTGTTCGTGGACTTTGTTGTCCATTACCCTACGGGTAATAATTTGAAGAGGTGCTCAAATAGATTCCATTCTTGATAGCCCATTTTGTAATCTTGGAACCTATGAATGCCAATGCATTGTCTGATATGATAGTGGCCGACACACCAAACCTGGTCACTATTCCTTCATAAAAGTCTAGTATGTTAGACTCATTTGCCTCTTTGAGTGCTACTGCTTCAGTCCACTTGGTGAAATAGTCCGTTGCCATGAGAATCCACTTGTGGCCTTGGCTTGAGTTTGGGTTGATGACCCCAATGAAGTCTAATCCCCATTGCATAAATGGTTGGTCAACCAAAATTGGGTGCAATGGAAGCGCTGCTAGTCTTTCTTTTCCCGTGAAGAGTGCACATTTCTTGCACTTTCTTATCCATGTATAGTAGTCATTCAACACACCATGGGCCAATAATACCCGCCTTCATTATCTTGAGAGTCATTACTCGTGGGGAAAAATTCCCTCCGGAATCTCCATTGTGAAAATCTGTAACACCCTCTCAATTTGACTCGTCCCGATGCACCTCAATAGAACTCCATTGATGTCTTTTTTAAACAAAACACCATCAACAAGCACATATGGAATGGCTTGTAATCTGAAGTATCTCCTTTTTTCTTTACTCAATTCTGGAGGGCATAGGCCTGCATGTAGGAAGTGTATCATATTCTGAGTCCAACAAGGAGAGGGCACATTATCATTTTCCTATTCTTGACCATCCTGTAGTACCAAGACAGTCTCTTTTTCATCACCTGCTTCAACTTTTTGACTCAAAGCTAGTTGTTCACATAGTCCTTTTCCACGTACTAGCTTAGTGACCTTAATTTTGATGTCATATTCCATGACACGAGTGATCCATCCTACACGTTTCTCATTCAGATCCTTGTTTATAAGGAAGTCCTTGACTCTCGCATGAGAGACCAATAATTGGATCTTATTGTTTGAGACCAGGTGCTTGAATTTCTTTAAACTCCTGATCACTGCAAGGACATGCTTTTCAATGAAAGAGTACCTAGTTTCGTATTCCTCTAAGCCTTGACTGAAGAAAGCAACTGGTTGTTCTAATCCTTCTTTGTTTTGTTGTATTAGGATTGCAGAAATCATGTCCCCACCACCAAAGGCATATAACATGAAATCCTTGGAGAAGTCTGGATTGACGAGAGTCGGAGCTTGAGATATAGCCTCTTTTATTGCCTCAAAACTTGCCTTGCCTTCAGATGTCCACTTAAATGCCATGCTCTTCTTTAACATCAGTGTTATTGGCTTTACGAGAGATGCAAAGTTTGGAACAAACCTACGGACAAAATTGATCCTTCCTAAGAAGCTTTGAAGAGCCTTCTTGTGACTTGGCAATGACAATGCTCTAATTGCTTCAACTCTTTCTGGGTCAATCGTCAACCCTTCCTTTAAAACAATATGGCCTAGAAATTTCCCTCGTAAGCCAAGAATATGCATTTTTGGGATTCAATGATACCCCAAATCTTCTTACATATTTGAAATACTTGCCTCAAATGATAGAGGTGATCCATTGCATTTTTGAGAATACAAGTGATGTCGCCAAGGTATATCGAACTATTTTATTGATCAACCCCTTAAATGCCATATCCATTGCCCTTCGAAAGTGGCTCCAGCATTTGATAGCCCAAATGGCATCTTCTTGTAGGCATAGGTGCCCCATTTGGTGGTGAAATCCATCTTGAATTGGTCATCTTCTTTCACCATTACCTAATTATACCCCGAGTAGCCATCTAGGAGAGAGAATCTCTCTCGAACCGGATACTACTTGTAATATTTGTTCCATTAAAGGAAGTGGGTAATGGTCTTTGAGAGATGCCCTATTGAGGTCTCAAAAGTCCACACACAACATGATTTCTCCGCTCTTCTTCCTGACCGGAACCAAGTTTGCAACCCAGCTTGAGTGCTTGATCGGAAATATAATGCTTGCCTCTATTAGCTTGTTTAACTCTTTCTTCATTAGAGGCTCAATGTGAGGGTTGATCGGTGTCTGCTTTTGCTCGATGGGCTTAACATCTCGGATCCAATTCTATGGTACGTTGAAAGAGCGTAATGAATTTCATCACAACAAAATAATAATATAATTTCAATGTATTATGTGTCATCTCATTCAATATGGCACATTACAATTATATGAAGAAGTTGCCTATACTCAAGGAGGTTGCTCTAACAACTCTCCCTATAATAGCTCCCTCCACAAACAACTTAACTAATACAATACGTGAGTTGTTTCAACAACTCACCCAATATAATAATCACCCAAACTTATAAACATAAATGTGGAGCACTAACTAATTATATTTCCTAACATTCCCCCCCTTAGTGCGAACATGGGGAAAACCTACCTTATACTTGCACCTGCTCATGATCTGGTGATTTTCACAGGATGATCACAAACCTCGGGATGGTTTTGCAAACAGTTGACCAAAACCGAGAATGGTGGTTTTACAATTGGTTTACCAAAAACCAAAAAGTGTGATGGATTTTTGCAAATGGATTACCAACAACCAAGAATGGTGGTTTTGTTTATTAGTTTACCACAAACCACAAATGAAGGTTTTCAAGTGGTTTACCTACAACCACATCATGATATGCAAAGTACTATCATTGGCCCTCATCACATTTCAGCAGTTGAATAACATAGGAAATTTGACGACATCTCATTACTCATACATACATAGAAAAAGTTGACATCTGGAAATGGAACATTGGAATGATGTTCCCCCTCAATGTGAAATTTCCACTTATTGAAAACAAGATTGTTTGCAAATCAAGCAAACACACAACTGAAAACAAATGCCACCAAATCATCTATGCGGTCTCGCGTTGAGACCGACGAGAGGTCGCCAATGACCTCCAACCTCCGCGTTTTCCTCCGCCTCTGTTTCATGCTCGTAAACAAGAAGTCTTGAGTAACCACTGTCTTCATTTACTTGTTCTTCCTCATTCTCGATCTTTCTTCGTTAATAAAGTTGGCCTCAATTCCTTTGAGTTTTCCACTAAGTATATCTTGAGCTCGAGCTCTACAAAATGAAGTCAGTATGCCCCTTTTTCTTACAAAAGAGAAACATTCTCTTTCCTCTTTATATTTAGAAAAAAATTTGCATTTCTTTTTTACATACATTGCAGTTTCCTCTTCTACATCTTCTTTAGTCCATTTTTCCTCGCCTAGAGAGCTGATATCATATCTTCCAATGAGTTAGAAGGTACCGACCAAGATTGAAAACAACATTATGTATTTGGGTGGTAAACTATTGGCAGAATAGCTTTCGCATCCTCGCCGCTCTTTGGAGCTTTTACTTTCGCAAGTTGTCTCTAAGAGATCATAAATTGTTGATGTGACTAGACATGTATCTCCACCACTCATTTTGAGCTTGAACAATGAAGTTTTAGAGAAAACTTTGCATTGATGCTTTTGAACCAAATAATTTGCTCAAATTATCCTAGATGTCCTTTGAGTTTTTATCTAGATCAACATAATGTAATTCAGAGTCCGAAAGGGCAAGGCCAATAATGGCTTTGGCTTTATCATTCGTGTTTCCCATTCTGCCAATCTAGTCGGATCTGAAGGTGTTGGTTCTTTTCCATCTACTATTCTCCAAAGATTTTTTTCATCACTTTCGCATCTCGGATCTTGACTTTTAATGTGTGAAAATTGAGACCATTGAATTTTTCTAGTGGAATGTCCATTATATCTTAGAGTGTCGGTTTCAACCGAAAATACACTCTTATGGGGAGTCGGCTTTAACCGATATTGCTCCCAATTTACACTATATTTAAAAAGTAATAAAAACAAATTACTTTTTAAATTCTACATGGATATTTACTAAAGACTTAAACTCAGAAAGTAATATTTAATTACTTTCTATATTTAAATATTTTGATACACAAATTAAACTAAAAGACACATGATTACAAATTATAAATAATCTTATTCTAAGATCCGTGGCTTTTGTAATTCAAAAGAAACCACACCTTTTTATTAGAATCCCATGCATATTGGAAGGGTTGAATGACATATCTCAGAAGGATGTCCAACCAAAACTCTTGAGGAATGGCATGGCTGAGCAACTTCAATATCGTAGAGAATTCTTTGAAAAAAGGCAAGACTCGAATAGGCGTAGCCAATATCAATTAGATCATTCATGCAACACCGAATTCAATGTTGGATAGGTGAATCCTTTGAAGCGGCCAACCCAAATTTGGATGAAGAGCACATAGAGAAAACTTCACATCAAATCGAGTTTCAAAGACGATCCACTGCATAATATTCATTGGCCGACCAAAGGAAATTCGGGAGTCACCACAACGAGATTGATCAGGATTTCTTTGCAAGAGGAGATATGCGACGATGGGAGATAATAATCTATAAATACGCACTGGTTTCCAAGTACACATAGATCAACTTATTAATTAACTCTAATTAAATCGAATGAAGTCACAGCAACACGATTGGTGGGAGCTTTCACATTCTCCATTGTATTTCCACGTCCTAACAACATCTGGGGACTGCATCCACAAAAATATTACAACTCGTTGATATACACAGATCTTTCATTTCCAAATAGCCGATCTACACACCAATATGAAATCCTTTGTTAGATCAATGAGACCTTTCGACAGTGTTTCCGATTAGAAGGAAATGAATTAAACTGAACAAGCATGACCATATGCGAATAATGACAACACTCTATCAAACGGCCTGACAATCAATTTAAGCTTGTTTTAATTCAAAGGCAGACATGACAATTCAAGCTATAGACAATCTCCACTAAATGGCATATGCATAGATCCTAGTCATTATCACAGTCACTCATCATAGAGCCATAGCTTGCTCTGGTACCACATGAAAGAGAAGAACGAATTTCATCACAGCAAAATAATAATATAATTTCAATGTATTCGTGTCATCTCATTCAATACGGCACATTATAATTATATAGAAGAAGCTGCTCCTATACTCAAGGAGGTTGCATTGATTGGATCATCGTCTAACAACTCTCCCTATAATAGCTCCATCCACAAACAACTTAACTAATACAATACGTGAGTTGTTTCAACAACTCACCCAATATAATAATCACCCAAACTTATAAACATAAATGTGGAGCACTAACTAATTATATTTCCTAACATATGTTGTGCCAACTTCGGATTGAATCCTCTCAAGTCTTCATAGCTCCAAGTGAAGACATCTGGAAATTCTTGGAAAAGCCGTATGAAATCTGATTTCTCCTGCTAAGTGGCCGCTTTACCAATTTGAAGTGTTTTACCTTCCCCAACTAGAATTGGCCCTGAATCTTCTCTCTTGACTTGTATGTTAGCCTTTTCCTTACGGAACTGGTCGTTAGGGTTGAAGATAGACTCCAATGTTAATAAACCCTTAGGAAGCTTGTTTTTTTACAAGCTGCACTACTTGATCCCCATACTGCTGCTCTAGCCTATCCCGATTTCTTGCTTGAGAATTCAGCCTCTTCTTGTAAAAAATTGACGATCTCGTTGATCATTTTCAAACACCTTCCAGCTTGTGTTATTATCTGGAACTGCTAGCCTCACAATCACATGGATATGTGGCTATGTTTTTTTCCCTTTTGATGTTTTCAACCACGTCGAACGTTGCTCCAACTCATGCGAGCCTATCTCGTGACTTAATTTTTCTTTCCCGGGTATGGACACAATGTTGAAAGCTTCAAATCCTCAATGAGGTCCCATACCCTGTTCTTGTAGCTCTTGCAGGGTCGTTCTTTGTAGCATGTTGTCCCTAACTTGGTTGATGATTAGCTCGCTATCCCAAACACACTGCAAGTTTCTTATGCCCTTTTTCTTCGCCCAATGAAGTCCATGAATCAAGGCCTCATATTTAGTTGTGTTGTTTGACAGAAAACTGAACCGAAAGTGAATAATATTTGATGCCTTGAGGTGAAATAAGCATAACTCCTCCTCCTGCACCCTGTCTGCTTCTCAAACCATCGAAAAATAATTTCCAAACTTCATTTTCATCCTTTTGTTCAAGCTGAATGATGTCAGGAATGGGTGAATTTTCTTCATGTACACAATACACACCCAATTTAGATTCTTCAATTTCCTTGTATGGGTCAAATTCATGACTTTTGTTTTCCCATTCATCCAAAGTCAAATCAGGAATTCCCTCGACCTTAGTACCTGTTTCTAGATCATTTGAACACTCCTCCTGATCAAAAGCTGAGCAATTTGCATTGATAGGACTTGGTACATGAGGCTCAATATGGAAATTGGCAATTGGTTCTGACCTGATTGTTACTTTGGCCCCATACCTTGTTTTGAAAATCATGTGTGACCAATCTGCAGATAAATATCCATCGATTTTTGTAGTGAAGTCTCTTGATAGACACAATGCAAAGAGTGGCGAAAGGTCAATCACAGACACATCTTGCAGAACTGTAACATTAGGACAGGCATGTAGTGTTAGGCTTAACTCCTTGATGACCCCAACTATTCCTACTGCTGTTCCATCTAGCTGCACTACTCCTTTCAACACTGGCTCATACTTCAGACCCAGTTGATCCACTATTTGTTTGGCATCACTGAACTACTTACCCCTGAATCTATCATGCAATTGTGTACCAAGTGGTTTCCAACAACCAATGACACATAAAATGGTGGAGGCTTCAAATTCTTGCTTGTCTGGCCCCCTCATGTTGCATTGCATTAGTGAGAACTTTCTCATGTCCTCGGTTTGATACATTTGAGGCAGACCAATCAACCATTGCAGCTTGTAATAAATCTTATTTCCCCGGGATCGCAAGTGATTCCCACATGGAAATGTTCACATGTGTCTTCTTCATTTGATCGATGATGTTGAAAGGGGATGAATTATCCTTTTGTCCATTACTCGGCGTAACCTTTTCTCGGAGCTTGAGCAGTGCAGTGTTGCTATAAAAGGTACCTTGGGCTGATTTTACACATTTGGAGCTGTGTTTGGTCCATGAGCCCTTGTTGTGTAGGAGTGGGTTGAGAAACAATTGGATTAGATAGTTGTCACTCTTCTATGCTTCTCTTCTTTGACCGTGTGTGTTGGCAGCCATGCCTTGAAAAGGTTGTTGGTTAACTCCATAGAAGTATTCCGTTTGCCAATTGGCCAATATGGTTTCTGTTGGAGGTCCTTCTTGTTGCGTTTCTTGCTATTGATTCTCTTCTTGGCTTGGTTCTTGAGGAACACCAATGGTTTGCACCATTAAGGCCTAATTTAGTGCACCATTAAAACGTGCTGACTGATTGTGAGGTAGATTGCAAGGGTAACACCAGTCGTATTCTGTGCCATGTTATTTTGTGTTGGGACCAAGGCTCTTGAGTATGTTGTTGCATTTGGATCATACGGTTGAAATGGCCTAGTAACTTGAGGTTGTCCTTGGTTTTGGTTTTGATTTGTAGCCTAAGGTGGTGGTCTATTTTGTTGGTATGAGGGCCTAGCTTGGTGCACTGCGTGCTGGCATATCGATATACAAGATAGAACTTTGAGCTTGTTGTCTTTTGATAGTCACTAGCTCATTTCCAAGGTTCTCAGTATTTGTTTCATAACCTCCTGCAATTCCTTTGAAGTATTTAAAGAATTCGATGCCTCATTATTGCTTTGATTTCTAGGATTTTGGAACAGAATCGGGCCCGTGCTTGACTGGTTGTAGGATTTCCCATATCCAGATAGAGAGGCATTGGTGGCCTTGGTGCAATCTTGCCGGCTTGGATCAAACAGTTCTCTACTTTGATCGCTGTGTCATAGGCCCCTGGTAGCGTTGTTCCTCCCATTGATTGGATCATCATGGCTATGTCTGAATTTATAGCCTTTAAGAAATAAAGGAATGCGCCTTCGGTGGTTGGTCTAATAGCTATTGGAATCCTGTCCCATGTCCATTGGAATCTGAAGTTGAAATCTATCATTTGTTCGTTAGGAGCCCTTTTGATTGTTGTCAGTTGTTCTAATAAAGACAAATTATCTCGCCCTCTCCCGAATTGGTTACAAAGAGCTGAACAAAGTTGGTTCCAATTCATAATAGACCCTGCTGCTAGGCTCCTAAACCATTGTAAGGCCTTACCTTTGAAAGATGAAGCCAATAACTTGACTACAACATCCATTTCATTTATTTCATGGATTGCACATGCATTAGCAATATCCTGGATGTGATCAATAGGAGTAGTATGATTTTCTCCTGTAAAATAGGGGATATTCTTTAGCGCTGCAACTGGAATTTGATTATGAGCATTTAGGGCAAGTGGACTACTGCCCATGAAATTGACAAAGGGATTCGGTGGTAGATGTTCCATTATGATTGGCCTAAGAACCCTGGTTGATGCGAGAAAAGGTCTACCAGGTGGAGGTGTAGACAAAGTCCTATTAGGTGGAGATGGTGATATTTATGGTCTTCTTCCTCTCCTCCCTCTTCCTGGTGATAGTTGTAAGTGGAAAAATAGCCCCTCTTCTCGAGTATTAGACCTGGTTTGAATTCTTCTCATGTGCCTGGGCAACTTGTGCTACTACACCGCTGAATTCTATCCCTCTGAGTCGCCAGATGTGTTAGATAACAAGCCTCAAAAGGCTAGATTTTGCCAAGTTACACACCAAACTTGACAATATTGAAAATAAAATTTAAAACTTCGAAGGACCCAGAGGATATAGTCTTCAATTCAGAATTCGGGTCTTGTTGTGCAGCTGCTAATCCCCGAAAGGTACAAGGAACTCAGGTCATGCAATGCAACTTACAAAACCCGAATTGCCATGTGTCGGAACTTGGGACATGCTCAACACCCCAAAAAACTTGAAATGACTGTTTTGGGAATAGGACCATGCAATGCATCCCCCAAAACCCAAAATGACTATTGGGTCTTCTTTGATGTTCTCGGACCTCGAAAACCCGAAACACTAAAAACCATGAAATTTTGAAAGTCAAAATCTCAAAAAACTAAGGATACCCTTTTGAAGATTACCCTCAGATCTACCAACTGGTGAAATTTTTACTTGTTTTGAGTGAGTCAAGCCCTTGAAAATTGATTTCGGAGTTCAACCTGGAAGGTGAAAAATCTAAAATTGTAAAACTTGCAATTTCTAAGTCCAAATTTCTTGAAAATTCCTTCAAATCTTATGGAATGACCTCTTGGTCCCACTAAGGCGTGCCAAAACTATTGATGGTGAATCACCACCATGGATGTCTGCGCAAATCAATGGGTTGAGACTCTTAGTGTGATTGCATAACATGGAGCTTTTCCCAAGTGTGGGACCTTGCGAAATAGAAAAGCTCTCCGGATGAAGGCCGGTTCCTATTCCTCTGTTCAGATGCACACGTAAAAATGTAGAGGGTTTACTCAAAACCTAAACTAACTTTCTAAGGAGACAGGGTAAGAAGATGCATAAAATAAAACCTAATCTACAAAGGTGATGCACCGAGGAATGATGAACACTTGTCTTGCCAATAAGCACAAACCATTAGAATGCAATGCAAGATCATGCACAGATAACCAAATTCACAGTGAAATATTAGGAGGATGCAAATGAACACAGAAAGGGTTGAGAATCATCCCACATACATGCATTATTTTCTCCAAAGATTAATACAATACACTACAAAATGCCAAGAGGCAAAGTTGCATTACATGAGTTTTAAATGGGAGGTTTAAAATCCACAAATTCACCGCCAAAGAGAAGGAGGGGAAAAACAAGAATGTCCAACCTTTAGAAAGAAGCCCTCCTTACAATTTATAGGAAGAAAAAGAGAGGGAGAAGAGAGGAATTCGAAATCAACCCCAACCACCTTCAGACTGCACTTAATTCATCTCATTATGGCAGTAGGTGAGAACCCTAACAAACCCAAAAATGGCGAACTATATTTTACATTTTTGAAGAACTTGTTCTCACCCAATTAAATATATCCAGTCATAGTTGGATAGAGGACCTCGTAAGCTTTCCAAAAAGTCCAACCTTGCATGAATCTAAGCTCTGTGAAAAGTTATGGCCATCTCGAATATTCCCGCCTCGTGGTCTGCTTCGATCGGGTTTGGGATTCTCCTTTGCATTTGCATCGGGTTTGGAGGATGCATCGACATGTGTTTGATGCTTGTGTTTTCCCGAAACCCACTTCCGCCTAGTATTTCCAAGATTTCCTTTTTTTCGGGTTCGGAAATTGGACTTGCATATGCATCGGGTTTGGAGGATGCCTCGACATGTTTTCGCCCCATGCTTTCCCAACTTGTTTCCCCGACTCCAAGACCTGATTTTCCTAGGTAGTGTTTCAGGTTTGCGGAACTCTCAAGCATCAGGACATCCCTTGTGATCTGCATGCTTCATGTCTCATGTTTCCCGAAACTCGAAACCTGAAATTCCTTGTGTCGGGTTTTTGAACCTCTCCAACATATTTTCCTCAGTATCGGGTTTTTGAACCTCTCGACATATTTTCCTTGTGTCATTATCTATATTTACTGGGAGTAGATATACACAACAATAACCGCTCACCCATCCTATATAAGTAGGATGATCCCTCACGAGATTGTTTACTTGTGATACTTGAATTACACTATGTTATTAAGCATATAGACCATTTGATATAAGCTCAAGCTACTTATGCAAGCTATTATATAATGAGGTAGAAGTCTCTGTTGTTGTTTACTGTGAGACCGAGGAGTGAAGTGGAAGTGCTAGGTTAAATTGTAATATTTTTAATATAAGATAATGTTTTTAAGTGGATTTTTTCCTTTGGGGTTCTCCACTTAAATATGGTGTATCTTGTATCATTTACTTTCAGTTCTTGTTATTTACTTTCATTAATGATTATATGTATATATAAACATCTGGTTAAATATCTGCACATTATAATCTATAATCCTCAATTATTTATTCATGGATCTATAATTCTTCAATTATTTCTTCCACATTTTTATAACATGGTATCGAGATCTTGTGATTATGAGTGTGCAAAGCTATATTTTTATGTTTTCTAGCTTGTAAGAGTGAAGAAGCTTGAAGACCGTTTGATCTCGCGAAACCCTAAAATCCAGCCGATAACTTTAAGCTAAATTAGGTGTAAAGTTTTAATTTTCATCCCCAAATTACTTGGATATTGGTCGATTGATTATTTAAGTCCTATTAGGGTTATTTGTATGCTTAATCCTTGCTTCTACATCTTGTTTCAGTCATTTTCATTTTAAAATAGTTGTCTACGAGCTTATTTTGAGTTTTTGCACCTTTGTTTATAGCCATTCGGTTAGTTTTTGAACCTAGACCCGAAATATCTCTTTAGATCTAATTATTTTGGGGTCTTTAAATCTGTTCCTTTTAGTTTAATCTTTATTTGTGACCAGATCTTCTTTTGTAAATCCGATCAAATATTTTGTTTCCATTTGGCTTTGTTTTGTCGTTTTTGCAAAGTTTGGACTAATAAAATTGCTCCAAATCACTTATGTCCTCTTTTTCATATTTGTGAAGTTGTACCCTATTGTAGAGTGCCAAGTGGCTTCAATCTGACATCTTTCTATCTTTGTGAAGCTTGGGCCAATCATTTTGTGCCATCAGGATTTTACCTATCAATCTTATTTGAATTCTTTTGAGTGCAAAGCTTGAGCCAATATTATTGCTCCATCTATCATCGCATTTATCAGTTTTTACGAAGCCCAAGCCAATCAAAAAGCTCCATCTTGCTTTCTGGTGTTAGTAATATTATTTATCTGATTTTCATTTGCAATCCATGAGCCAATAAAGGCTTTACATGTGTCTCCTTCTTGTTAGACTTAACTTCACTATCCTCTGTCATTTGCAAAATATGACTGTATCAAATAGCTCCAAGTAGCCAAATATTTCACAATTTATTATCTTCTGTCATTTGTGAAGGGTAAACCAATAAAATTTCTCCAAGTATCTCTTCTTATCACATTTGTCAGATTTTTGAAATCCAAGCCAATAGAATTGCTCCACATTTCACATTTGTTAGTCATTTATTTGTGGCGTTTTATTTAATTAAATTTTTCCACCTTTTTGCATATGCCGAGTCTTGTGAAAAGTGAGCCATTTAAAAGGCTCCACATGTCTTCAGTTTGCTTTAATCTTTTTGGGTGCACTGTGAAGTGTGATCTAATAACATTTGGACACATATATATCTGTCATTTTTTGGCAGAGTGCGAGTTAATAGAAAAGTGAAACCCGTCTTAGTTTTTTTAAGCGGTGTCAAGTTCTTTGTTTCACGGATTTATTAAATTTTCTTTGTCTTGTAACTTCCAAAAATTTCTTCATTCCATGTTTTTTTAATTCTTTGAATGTGAAGTCTAAGATAATTAAAAATAGACAAGTATTTTTTTTGTACTATTTACATTTGTTAGACTTGTGAAATGCGATCCGATTGTCTTTTGACACGTATCAAGTGTCGGGTGTTAGTATTTGCTTTATCTTAGCCATTGATTTTTGAAAAGTGGCTTCTTTTGATTCTCTTTTTGTTGCATTATGTTAAAATGTAAAATGTGATCCAATTAATTTAAGACACGTGTACACGACTCATCTTTTAATTAATTGTTAGTCCTCTTATTAGCGCATGTGATAAATGTGATCTAATTGAAAAACAACACGTGTATTTGCTTTGTCATACTTGTTATAGTCATTTTACGTGTGTCTATTTACATTTTTTCATGGTTTCTTAAATTGATTTCCACCCGAAAGATCTTAACTTTAATTTTTCAAAGCGCCACGTCCACCCAAGGATATATTTTAAAGACAACACATGTATTTCTTCGTATTGTTGACCAAGTACCATGTGTCAACCCTTGTATGAGTTGTTTATTAACTTATTTTAATTATTAAAGAATCTCATTTTGAGCTCGTGTAGCTCATCCTTTAGCTCACCAAGCTGAGTTACAAAGAACTTACCGATCTCCTGTAACTCGATCTTGACTGCTCCATGAAATTAATTGTAAATTCGACCAAATCAAGTTGTTTTTTGTCTAAATTTGAGTTGTTTACTTTCGTATAGCTATTAAAAATATCTAGTCTTTTTTCTTTGTTTGGCTTCCTTGACTTGTTTTTTAAAATTGTAATTGTTTCCATTGTCATCTGAACATTAAAAATGGCCAGTTCTACCAGTTTTTTGTTGGATAAGTCTCAACTTTTGAATGGAACAAACTATAATATCTGGAGGGTAAGGTTAAAATATTTTTTCATGGCTAGAAAGCTCTAGGATCTTGTGAATGGTATTGAAAAGTGTCCCATAGGGAGACAAGCTACCCCTAAAACCTTAGCTCCTTCTCTCAGAGATCTCAAGAAGCCCTGTCCATCCTATTGCAAAGCATTAGAGATGAATTATTGATGCATATAGGTCATATGGACTCACCTATAGATGCATGGAAACAATTAGAGACCATGCATGAAGGCAGTAGGCTATCTAAAATAATTAAACTAGTTTTAGAGCTATTTACATCACCCATGAAGGGGGATGAGAAAATTGTCAACTATTTAGCTAAAATTAAGAACATTAAATCTCAACTAGATGGTTGTAACTGTGAATTATTTTAAGATAAGATTCTGTACTTTATAATCTAGATTAACATTAGTGAAAAGTTTAGAAATTTCATTTCAATTCTTAACTCTAAGTATCAAAATGAAAATGATCTTCCTGATCTGGACACCTTGTCTTCTTTGTTGATTCAAGAAGAGACAGTAATGGAAAATTTTGATTCAAAAGAGACTGCCTCTCAAACCTTATTCTCTCAAAATCATAAGGCAACCCAAAACAAGTCTAATAATTATTCTAATCATAATTCTAGCATTAAATCTAGATTTAAAGCAAATCATAAGCCTAATCTTGCCAAAAAAAAGTCAAAATTTTAAATTCAAGTTCAATGGAACTTGCAACAAGTGTGGAAAATTTGGGCATAAAGAGTCTGATTGTAGAGTTAAAACTAATAGACCAGTCAAGAATGATAAAAATAAAAAATTAAAAATCAAAACAAAAGTCAAAATCAGAAGCAAAAACAAGCAAATATAATGAGCAGTCTATTGCCTGTATACAACCCTTTCAGCTTCAAATGACAATGAGTGGATTCTTGACAGTGGTGCTTCTAGGAACATGACTTGTACTCTTGGTATCCTTTCAGATGTTGTCAATTATGAGGAAAATATATATCTAGGAGATAACTCTATCATTATATTTGAAGTTTGTGGCAATGTTAAGTTGTCAAATGGTGTAATTAAAGATGTCTTGTATGTTCCTAAATTGAAAAAAACTTTTGTCTTTCTCTCAGCTAACTAAAGAAAACTGTAAAGTTGTTTTGCTACAAGATAATATTAGGTTAATTTATGCACCATATTACCTTAAATTATTTAATAAGGTAATTAGTTGATATATTGTTATATAGTTTTATAATAATATTTGTTTTATTATCGTGATAGGTTATATTGTTACAAAAATTATTATTTGTTTATATTTAATTATTGTTGCTTCCCGGATGTATTTTGGAAGTTGTTGTGATTATGGTTGTACCTGTGTAACTTATTTATTTGTTCAGCACACATGGCTGTTCAATTCTTATAAGAATTGCAGCACTTCATTGTAATTTTGGTTGAGTGAGTTTAATATATTTTATTAGTATTATTCGCCCGTTGCTCAATCTACATTCGGTGTAGAGTGAGAATTTGGACCTGTGAAGGAGTGGAAAGAGAGAGCAGCAGAGATAGAGGAGATTGGAGAAGCGTTTGTAGCAATTGAGAGCATGTGTAGCCTCCTACAACCTCCTAGCCCCATCCTTGCCTCCCCACATCCTCCTGTTCGTTCTAGGTGTTTGGAACACAATTTTTTTTTTTGCATTGGTGCACCCAACACTAGGAAACATTAGCTGCAGTATATAAATTTTAAAAAAATTATTATACCTGCATGAGTCCATTGAACTCCTTTGGACCGATTTGGGTGTATTGGGTTGAGCTATCTTGTATGACATCGAACTATGACATAGTTCATTAGGAAAGTTTGATGTGTAGACATTGGCAAGTTGGAACACTGGTGTAGGCAACTCAGCACCCCCATCGAGCCATCTACACACTAAACCATTTTGTTCTTGCACCAGGTATTGAGTTGAGTCTCTTCCCTGGTCGATTCCACTCGAGCACACCTCTAATCGGCCGAGCTAACAAACACGGTGCTGCCCAGAGCTATGCTCTCTCCCTAAACAAATTGTTCACCATTGGCGTGTGGACCGGCTTTGCATAGATAAATAAAAATTCCAAAACTTGCAAATAATATACATTGAGAAAAAAAAATAAAGAGAGGAACATTTCTAGCAGTGTACATGTACCTATAACCAAAACAAACGACACATCAATTAAAAAAACTTATCAAAGCTCAATGGTGCTCAAATGAAATGAAAAATAGAAGCTACAAATCCTTTTTCTACGCTGAAAAACCCTAATCAAATCCTCAAGGCACACAGGCCATGTGGATACTCCCTCCAGAGGTGCCACGTTTTCATTTTCAAAAGGTTAGTCCATATTTTTTTAATACAAAGTTACTTTCCTTCATTTCATATCACAAGCACTCATAGAGCCTAGGCGGTTAAGTGGAATGACTTAGAAATGGGAGGTGTGGGGTTTGAATCACATTCCCAACATAAAATTTTGAATTTTGAAATTTGGAGGCAAATTTAGAAAAACCGCCATAGTTGGAGGCAGATTTGGTGGAAAAACCACCTCTAAATAGATAGTTACAGCTAAACAACCCTCTAAAAATTTTAGCGAGAAAAACCCTAGTTTAGGGTAAATTTTTCTCCTATTAAGCCTATTTTTTGATTTCAGCAACATTTTCCAAAGGAAGACTATCCAAAAATTTCATTTTGGGCCACTTTTTAATGGTTTTTGGCATCAAGGATTGTATTGGGCTCCTGAGGCCACCAGGGCCCGCAAAACAATTTTATTTCCGCCATTCAATTTTTCCAAATTTTTGCATGAAATTTGTATGCTTCAGAATATTTTACTAATTTAAGTTTCCATAGTTAATTGAAAAATTTAAATCGCTTTAAACCGACAAAAAATTGTAATAAAAATAGTAAAAATTGGTTCTGAAACACTCACGAGATCCTATATCTCATTCATAGCGTTCAATATATACAGTGCCTCTGGGAAGCACTTATGGGTAAAGTTGTCATGACTACTACTACACTTAAAGCCTAATATAGCTGTAACAACGTTGTCTGGGGATCGGCCCTTTAAATTGACAGGAGGAGTAATAAGGTCACAAAGGCACACACTATGATCTAACCATCCATCTCGTGAATGATTGCATGACATAAATCTGGACTAAGAAATTATCTAAGTATATAGTGAAGTTACGTGCGCGTATGAGGATATTTCTTTGAGCCGATGTCAATAATCACACAGACCCCTTTCAATACTATCTTGGTACCATGTATTGAATTCTTTCACATACCACCGGGTATATAGAAAGGGTGAGCTTCTTCATGTACCAAGGGTATATTAGAAGGCCGCGTATATAGAAAGGTTTGGTATATTGGATAATGCGGTGTATAGATTGGGAGACCTTATACCGGAGAGTGATAAGATCCAAACCCTATCAAGTGTTTTCTACAAAATGGGCACCAATGCCCCTAAATTTTTTCTTCTGGATTCACAACTACTAAGAGGAAACAACTATGCTACATGAAAGACAAAAATCAAGACACAGCTTGAGTTTGAAGATATCGGCTTTGTTGTGGATCGTACTATGACATATCAACTATTGATACAACACAACAACAACAGTTTGATAGAGTGGATCCAAAATCCAAAATCATCATCTTGTTTAGAGTGTCCGATGATGTGCAACCCCACATTCATGATGCCACAACAGCCAAAGAAGTGTGGGATAAGTTGAGCATGGTGTATGAGGCCAAAAACAAGAATGTCATTCTAAATTTGTAGAGTCAATTACACACATTGAAGTTCAAAAAAATGAGAAAATTGAAGCTTTCTTAAGAAGAGTTGTAGAATTGAGGGCTTCACTTCTAGCCCTAGGAGAAGCAGTCAAAGATGATGCTCTCATTCCCATTGTTTTGAGAGCACTCCCTTCTTCATATTGTATTTTTGTAACAACACTAAACTTGTCAGATACGACAGTTAGTTTTGACAAATTGGTAAACCTACTGCAACAAGAGGAAGAAATTCACAATAAGGATGATGAAGAGGAGTAGACACTTTCTTCACATCAAAATGGAAAGGAAAAGGTAAAGGAAAACCTAATTCCTATCAAAAGTCCCAAAATCAAAATCAGTATCAAGGGGACAAACAATAAAAGAAGCAATGTCCAATCTATAAAAGAGGACATGACCTAAAAGATTGTTGGTACAATACTTACAAGAAAGGTTCATCAAGAAACTCTGGACCTCCACAATAATCTCATAAGGGAAATTCTAACTACAATCAAGGGAAGAAAAAGGGGAACTGGAAAAGAAGACCCCATCAAGCAAGGAAATATTGTTGAGCAAGAAAAACATTTAGATAATGAAGACTTCTTGTACACTACTCGATCAAGTGAACCATCCATGTCATCTAGTGATGTCTGGTATGTTGATTGGGAGCCACTCAACACATGACGGCCACAAGATTGGTTTACTTTAATGAGGGACATGCCATTGAAAAATCATGTTTCGTTGGGAGATGATTCTTCATATATGATTCAAGGGTTGGGAACATCTCTCTACCCCTTGGTTCATGCAACTGTAGATTATCTGATGTCTTATATGTCCTTAGGTTGACAAAGAATCTACTTTTAATTAGTCAACTCCTAGATCATAACTTGAAAATTGACTTTGATAGTCATTCCGGCAAGAAAATATGTTTGATTCGAGACAAATCATGAGGCTTGAAAATAGTTACAAAAGCCTCCAATGTGGGATGCATGTTCCAACTTGATTTTGTCCACAGAGATGATCAGGCACTTATGGCTAAGAACTCTACCTCAACATAGTTGTGGCATCGGAGACTTGGTCATGTTAGTTTCAAGTATCTCAAGACACTTCACCAACGTAATATGGTACATGGGCTACCATCTCTTCAAAAGGATATAGACAAGTGTCCTCACTACCTAGTAGGAAAAAAACATAGAGCGTCATTCCAGAAGAGTACATATCAAGCTCATGGTAAGCTTGATCTGGTTCATACCGATCTTTGTGGTCCGATGCAACCAAGTCATTCTGGATTTCAAGTACTTCATGTTATGTGTTGATGACTATTCAAGAAAATGTGGATTTTTTTCTTGCAAGAAAATGAATCTTTTGAAACTTTCAAGAAGTTCAAAGTAGCGAGTTGAGAATGAAACGGTCGTCACATCGTAGAACTCTCGCTCATTGAGGGTGGGGGAATTCACTACCAAGTAATGAGTTCAAAGACTACTTACAAACTCATGGGATTCATCGACAAATCCCTCCTCCACACACACCACAACAAAATGGTGTTGAGAGAAGAAATTGTACTATCATGAAAATGGTGCGATGCATGATCGATGACTCTAGACTTACAAAGACATTTTGGGAAGAAGCAGTAAAAACAATAGTGTATTTGTTGAATAGAGTGCCCACAGTTGCTCTTGAAGGAGTAACACCACAAGAAGCATGGTCAAATGGAAACCATCTATTTCACACCTTAGAGTATTTGGGTGCAAAGAAAGTATGCACATACCCAAGCAGAACAAAAAGAAATTGGACATGAAGTCACAAAAAATCATCTTCATTGGGTACAATGAAGAGACTCTTGGGTACAAATTGATGGATCCAAAGACCAGAAAAGTCTACACCAACAGAGATGTTGAGTTTTTTAGAAGAAAGAAGAAAAGTCTCCTCCTCCAGACTCACCTGATGTAGATTTTTCACTAGTTGTAAAAATTGAAGCTGATGTTCCCTTAGATGATGAAAGTGAGGATGGGGATGATGGTGTTTATATGATAGAACCACGACCCATAGGAACAGTTCAACATATTCCCAAGTGGTGTACTAGCACATTACGAGATGCAAGAATGGATGCTCCACTGAGATACATCCACCCTTGGACCATAGACTCACAGTAAAGCAAGAGAAGAAGTTAACTTTTCTTTAATGAGTAGAGTAATTGAATCTGATGAGCCCTCTATAGTCCAGGAATCCCTACAATCAAAATCTTGGAAAGATGCCATGGATTATGAATATCAATCAGTGATGAAAAATAACACTTGGTAGCTTATCGATCTTCCACCTGTGGAAGAAACCATTGGATGCAGATGGATTTTCAAAATGAAGTACAAATCAGATGGGATAGTGGACAAGTATAAAGCGAGACTAGTAAAGAAAGGGGTATGCACAAAAATAAGGCATTGACTTGTGAGGAGACATTTTCTCTCACATTTAAGATCAAAATGATCGGGATGATCTTTGCTCTAGCTTTGCACACATTTGATTGGAAAGTCCATCGGATGGACGTAAAAGTGCCTTCCGAATGAAGATTTACAAGAAGAAGTCTACATGACTCAACCTCGAGGGATATGTAGTACCTGGTCAAGAAGAAAAGGTATGTAGACTCGGGAAATCTCTGTTTGGTCTTAAAATTCACCTCGAACATGATACATCAAGATTGATGAGCATCTCATGAACATGGATTTGTTAGAAATCCATACGATCCCAATTTCTACCTCAAAAGAAAGGGGGAGATTGTGATTGTCATTTTATATGTCAATGATCTAGTCATCACTAACAGTTCAAGTGAGGATGATCAATGCAACGAAGAAAGATATTAATCGATCATTTGACATGACCGATCTCGGCTGATGCATTATTGTCTTGGATTAGAAGTATGGAAAAAATAGAATAAACTCTTTGTTTCTCATATGAAATATACCAAGATGAAGCTCAAGAATTTAGGATGATGGATTGAACACCAATTGCTACACCTATGGAGAATAGATTGTTATTATCTCATTCAAATCCATCTCTTGAGGTATGTGCCACTCTCTATCGGCGGTTGATTGGGAGTCTTATTTACCGACCTACACTAGACCAAATATCAACTTTATAGTAATCTATCTATCCAGTTCATGCAATAACCCAAATTTTTTCATTGGAAAGCAACAAGGCGCATCTTAAGATATCTCAAAGGATTAGTGGATCTTGGTCTAGAATACAAGAAGAATGATAACTTCTTCTTAACTAGATATTCGGATTCAGATCATGTAGGAAACATTGATGACAAAAAATCCACTTCAGAATTTTTGTTCTTTATGGGATCTGGACCAATATCATAGGGAAGAAAGAAACAACACTTTGTTTCTCATTCTTCCATGAAGCCAAGTATCATTATGCAAGAGAAGTCGTATCTGTGAAGTGATTTGGCTACGTCGCATACTTGAAGGACTTAGAATACCACATGACAAACCGACCACCATGTATGTTGATAATGAAGGCATTTTCAAACTTGTTCGCAATCCAGTTTTCATGAAAGAACAAAGCACATCAAGGTACATGTTCATTTCATACATGAGCATGTGTTGAAGCACAACATCCAACTTCAATTTTTACCAAAGAACTAAACAAAAAGCATATATTTTCACGAAGTCACTTGCACATGAGAAGTATGAGTTGTTCGAGAGAGTTCCTCTCCTCATCCCTTGAAAATGAAAATTAAGGGGGAATGTTAGGTTAATTTATGCATCATATTACCTTAAATTATTTAATTATTTAATAAGGTAATTAGTTGATATATTGTTATATAGTTTTATAACAATATTTGTTTTATTATTGCATAGGTTATATTGTTACAACAATTATTATTTGTTTGTATTTAATTATTGTTGCTTCCCGAATGTATTTTGGAAGTTGTTGTGATTATGGTTGTACCTGTGTAACCCATTTATTTGTCTGCACATGGTTGTTCAATTCCTATAAGAATTGCAACACTTCATTGTAATTTTGGTTGATTGAGTTTAATATATTTTATCAAAGTATTCCATCCCTATTGATCAATCTACAGATAATAGTATATCAAAGATAAGGCTAAAAATGTTATTGCTTCTAGAATTCAAAAAATGGCTTGTATATCTTTGATGGCTTTATATCCAGTCTTGTTTTTCTTCATCTTCTAGGAATGATATTCAACTTTGGCATAAAAGGCTTGGGCATGTTAATTTCAAAACCCTATATGATATGTCTACACTGAATCTTGTTGTTGGACTTCCTAAGATAAAGTCAGATCATGAAACTTGGGAAATTTTCCTACGTGGTAAGCAACATGCTCAACCTTTTCACAAACATAATGATCCTAAATCCTCTCGTTATTAGAACTGATTCATAGTGATGTAAGAGGTCCTCTTGAAGTACCTTCTTTAGTAGTGCTTTGTATGTTGTTTGTTTTATTGATGATTATTCTAGGATGACTTGGTCTTATTTCATTGAGAAGAAGTTTGATGTCTTAGTTAAATTTCAAGAATTTAAATCTCTAGTTGATAATGCTTCTAATCTAAAAATTAAAATAATTAGGACTGATAATGGAGGTGAATATGTCAGCAAAGAGTTTGCTAAGTTTTGTGTTTCATGTGGGAAGAGAGCTATCTTCTCATTATTCCCAAAAAAAAAATGGTATTGCAGAAAGGAACAATAGGATTGTCTTAGAAATGGCTAGGACTATGATTCATGCTTCCAATGTGCCTAAGTTCTTATGGGCTGAAGAAATGAACACTATTGTGTATATTCTTAATAGAGTTCCTACTAAATATCTTTTCCAATCTACTCCTCATGAAGTATGGACAAAAAAAAACCTGATATCTCTCACCTTAAGATCTTTGGTAGTCCTGCTTTTATCTTCATTCCAAAAGAAAAAAGGAAGAATCTTGATCCAACCTCGTTTTCTTGTATTTTTGTTGGTTATGGCTGTAAAACTAAAGGATTAAGATTTTATGACCCATTCAAGCATGATATTATTGAAAACATAAATGTTCATGTATTAGAAATAACTTTCTCTGATGATCCTCATGAACCCTCCTCCACCACTCCAAAGATAGATCCTGATAATTATTCCCTCATTGAAACAAAAATTCAAGAGGATGTTCATCCTAATCTAGATATGATAGAGATTTAGGGGAATCATCCCAAACTATCTTGCAACCTAAGGTTCCTAAATGGGCTAAAATTCTTATTCAAAACTCTCATCCTGATAATCTTAGAAAGCTAACTAGAAGTCAGCATACTTATCATGCCTTGATGACCCTCTATGAGGTAGAACCACAATCCTTTGATTTAATCAAAATGAAACTTGGGAAATAGTCCCTTCTCCTTCTAAAAGAAGCATTGTAGGATCTAGGTGGTTGTTCAAAATTAAATATAACTCTCTAGGAGAGATTGAAAAGTTCAAGGAAAGGCTTGTAGCTCGGGTTTCACTCAGAAACCTAGTATAGACTATGTTGAGACCTTTGCTCCTATTGCTAAGATGAGCACTATAAGAGTTCTTCTTGCATTAGCTTCCCAATATGGTTGGGAGATTCACCAAATGGATGTCAAAAATGATTTCTTAAATGGTGACTTAAAAGAATAAATCTATATGAGTCATCCTAAAGGTTTTGAAGAACCTAGTAAAGAAATTTATGTCTGTAAGCTTAAAAATTATTTGTATGGTCTTAAACAAGCTCCTAGAGCTTGGTATGATAAAATTAATAGGTTCTTTTAGGAACTTGGTTTTTCTAACTGTTGTTCGATAATGATTTATTTATTAAATTTGATAACAATCATATCATCATTATTGTTCTCTATGTTGATGATCTTTTGATTACTAGCAGTGATAGAAATTTAATTGTTAAAATCAAAGTAAAGATGAAACAATGTTTTGAAATGATTGATTTAGGTTTATTAAATCATTTTCTTGGCATGATTATATTTCAAGATCATAAGTCTATTGTTGCCTCTCAATCTCAAAGATGCTATGAATTTTCTTAGAAGATTTAACATGATTGACTATAAATTTGTTGTCATTCCTATTGAAGTTGGTGTTAAGTTAGATCCTAAACCATATTATGCTAAATTTGATCCTACTTTTCATGATTAGACAACTAGTTGGTAGTGTAATTTATTTGACCATTACTAGACTCCGATATTTCTTATGCAGTAGGGTTAGTTTCAAGATTATGCAAGAAACTTATGAATTTCCTATTGGAAAATGGAAAAAGGATTTTGAAATATATTAAAGGGAAAATCAATTACGGTCTTTTTATTCTTCTTGTAATGATGCAAAATTATTTGGTTATTGTGATTCTGATCATGCTAGTGATGTTGTAGATAGAAACTCTACTTTTGGATATCTTTTCAAGCATGGGTGTAGGTGCTTATCACTTGGAGTAGCAATAAGAAACCAATAGTTTATATCTCTTCTACACGAGGTAGAATATTGAAGTGCTATGGAAGTTTCTAAAGAAGCTATGTGGTTGAAAAGAATGTTGGATGAAATGCATATGGGCATCAAAGGGAACACTACTCTTATATCTTACAACCAGAGTTGCATTTATCTTGTAAAGAATCCAATTGAACATCAAAGGACAAAGCATATTGAAATTCATATGAATTTTATTTGAGAAAAATCCTAAATGGTGATATTGATCTCAAGTTCTATTCTACTGAAGATCAAGTTGTAGATATCTTCACCAAGCCATTGTGTGTTGTGAAGTTTTGAAAGTTTCATGCCTTGTTGGGCCTATCAGATTTTCCATTGAGGGGAGTGTGCATGAAAATTCCACCTCTTAACAGCTATTGTAAACTTCCAATACTTCCTCCATTTTGTAATAAGTAAATGTGTCACTATATGTGAAGTTACTTGTAAATCCTAGTGAAGCTTTAGTTATGGGTATGCCTTGGTTTATAAAAGGATCCATAATCTAATGTAATTCTTCATACATAAAGAACTTGTTCTTAATAATTTATGTATGGAAATATCATCTGATTTCCCTTATTTGTGTGCTAGCCTGAATCATTGTTTCTGATTCAAGGATCTATAAATCCTTTTGTAGAAAAAGGTAAACTTGACATGTTTGTTTTTGTCTTCCCCACTTATCATTAAGGGGGAATGTTGGGGTATTAATGTCAAGTGGGGATAACCACTTCGATAACCCCTTGTATTAAAGATTATTTTTAATAATCTTAGTCAGTCTTTCATAGCCTTGAAAAGAGTGAAGCGGTATAACCGCTCACCCATCCTATATAAGTAGGATGATCCCTCATGGGACTGTTTACTTGTGATACTGAATTACATGGTGCTATTAAGCATATAGACCATTTGATCTAAGCTTAAGCTACTTATGCAAACTGTTATACAATGAGGTAGAAATCTATTTTTGTTTACTGTGAGAGTGAGGACTGAAGTGGAAGTGTTGGGTTAAAGTGTGAAATTATTAATATAAGACAATGCTTTTAGTGGAGTTTTTCCTTTCGGTTTCTCCGTATATATAAACATCTGGTTATATATCTACACATTATAATCTATAATCCTAAGTTGATTATTTGTGGATCTATAATTCTTCAATTATATCTTCCCTCATTTATTCTAACAAGTTCAAAATATATACTTTTCAAAAATCAATTTCTCAAATATCAATCAAGTTTATCACAATTTCCATAGCTATTTATTCCAACAACACTAGTAAAAATCTCATATAGACTAAATAAAATTGCATTATTTAAACACATGCTTATCATTTTACCATTCATCATTACAAATAAATTGGACATGCACGTGCATGCGCATGTGTTAACGCGCACCCACCCACCCACCCCCACACACACACACACACACACAGAGAGAGAGAGAGAGAGAGAGAGAGAGAGAGAGAGAGAGAGAGAGAGAGAGAGAGAGAGAGAGAGAGAGAGAACTCAATCAATTAATTTTTTCAATAAAATTCCAAAAATCACTTCTCTAAAACCAAATATCCAAGAATTACCATATTCCAATGTTATAATGATGACCAATCTAGTTCATGCTTACATTGTTATTATTTATGTTTTCAAGGTTTACCAATCACACAACATCTAATTATTTATAGTTGCTAAATTCATTTATAACCTTCTACTTTGATCCATCATTTGGATTGTAGTTTTAAATTACAAGGTTCATTTCATATTCTCAAGCGATCAAGAGACATCAAGGTTATAATCAAATTCATTTCATGCACCACTCTTTAAACCCAATGAAACCTATGAATGCATATATATATATATATATATAGTAATAATACCATTGAATCTTATCATTTCCAAGAAAAAATTTCTAAGTTACAAGAAGTATGATGCAACCTAGAATTTACTAGTAAAAGCCCAGGCACGCTGGCACATCACTCAGCCTAGACTGAGCGCTCACCCAAAGTGCAAAAAGGTACCAAGCCCCTCTTTAGGGTTGTTGTTACAGGATGTTAGCATGATGAAGACTTAAAGCATTCAAATCCATGACTAATATATCATTCTATAGTGCATGTTCAGATCTAGATCTAGAGAATAACAGACTTAAATGATAACCATGATGAAATCAAGCATGCAAGATCTAATTATACTCATAATTAACACTCTGATTCAGCCAATACACTCCATTATATTAAACATGATAAATACACAGAATCTTCTTACAATACTAACATCATATGCTCATGCGTGTAACAGATATGATGGTATAATCTCATAGTAATTCAGTCCTTACACATCTCTCATACTTATATTTATCTCTTGTATATATCATTCTACACAGACCAATACATATTTATAAGGGTGGGGAATTTCCTTCACCACTTATCCAATCCCAAAATAGGTCACATGCTATTATTAGCCATGTGTCGCACCATTACAATAATAGCCATACATACAAGTGCGTTAATAGTAGAATTCTCCTAGTTAACTTTCAATAGTAAATCTATTCTCAGCATATACCCATGCAAAGTGCTTTGTAGCCGATCCTCCAAAAATAGCCAATGCATGTCACGTAAGTTTTTAACCGGTTTGTGTGTTCGCACGCTATCTCCAAAAATAGCTCAGCTCATCATCATGAAGATGGATAAGTCACGAATCTGTCTCTATCCTCATTGTGTGATTCCTTATTGATCCTCCCACACTTTTGAATGCACTATGTTCTTCTGCACGAACCTTCTGTATGTTTTTCACTAAGTGCCATATTTTGACTGACCAACATTACCCCACACTAATTGCATTGCCGCCCTAGAAATGGTTGTCTCCAAAATGAATCAAAGAATATGAATAGAAGAATAGAAATAATTTTTATGAATAAAAGAATGACTTTACCCTACAACATCTTCTTCTTCAACCAAAAGAATCAATTATGGATATTCTTCTTTTATTTTCACCTCTAAATTCTACCAATCATTGAGCGTAGCCTCTACCTTTTCTAGTATATCTATTGTAATTGACTCTAGCTCATCTTTTGCAACTTCTCCTTTCTCATTATGCAAGACCAAAACAATGTTGGACATTGTAATCATTCTTCCTTCTAATAATTCCATCTTTTACATGATGAGTTTCCCAAGCTTGTCTATCCTTTCCTTGTGTGGTTCTTGTGTTACTGTAAGGGCCTCGTGCTTTTTCTTGACAAGCACTAATATTTTCGTGCAGCCCAAGGTCTCATCCTTCATGGCTTTTAGGACTTCATTGTTTTGTATAATGGTCCTGGTTCTTATAACGGCTTATGGGGATGTACAAATATTCAAAATTGATCTTCTTTCTTGATTCCTCCTGCAAGCTTTAAAGCAATCCCTAATATGATGCAATATTTCTCATCATCAAATCATTTTCTCACTCTGCTTCTTGCTCAGGATTCTTTGGTTCTAGCATGCGTAGAGGTTCATCTTCAAGCACCAAGTCCACCAAGGTTTGTACATAATGCATTTTTGAAGGAAACATTTTGGGTATCTTAGGCTCTAATTGTGGCTTTGCTTTTATGATATTATCCCCAATTTCTCTGCCAAGCTAATGAAAATAGTGTTCTTCTTCTATGCCAAGTATTTTTCTTGCTTTAGGCACGCTATTCTTGCATCCTTATCTTTTAGTTCTTCTCTTAGCACCCGGATTGTTGTCATCCTTATCCACATTTCATCGTGCCACCTCTATCGAGACTTTCACCAAAGCATTGCTAAATTGTTCATCGACATAACATTAGGATTTACTGTTATGTGTCCGGCATGAGGTCTTCTTCAACCTCGATACACATGACTCTTCACATACATCAAATTTTGGTTCATCCAAGTGCGTGTGCATAGACCATGATAGTTGCTTCCTTGTGTGCATGGTTTCCATATCTCCATCCATCAGCTCCCATCCATACAACTCCTTGGTGTCACTATGCTTTGAAAAAGGTGCAAAAATTTTTACATGTGTCCTCAACATAGCCCATGACCGATGCAACATATTCTCCACTTGTTCTTTTCAATATTATCCCTTTAGGAATTTGAACTTTAAGATTTGGAGTTTTTTCTACTGTACCCTAAGTAGTCTCTAGTGCGCTGTCTCATCCACCCCCTTTTCTCCTTCTTATCTATCCTTCATTTCTTCATCCTTTGGATCTTTCACATTCTGTGGAGGTGTAGGAGATTTAGGTTTTCTCTCCTCAGAATCTTCCACCTCCTCATTCAGCTTCAACTTCCTTCTTCTCTTCTTAGTTGTCTCCTTTTATGGAGAGAGTCGAGGTGATATGCACACTGATTGTGGAGTAGCACCTTGGGTCTGGTTCTCCTAAACACCCTTTTGAAATGACACTCTCCTTATAATGCATCCAAGTCCTCATCATCTCCCTCTTATGAGCTGGGGTGGAGTAGTCACGCGCTCAACTTCTACCCTATCCGTGAGATGCCTCCCCTGCCTATATGATCCAAATCACCGCTATCTTCATGCTCCTCCTCTTCATCATCTACTTCTATTGTCTCTGTGGGATTAGGTGCTGGAACATTTTCCATTGTATGCTTACCTTTTGGCGGCCTTGGGAGTGCAAACTCATTCTCCACATACTTATTATTCTCTAGCTTGGGCTTGAGTTGAAGGTACATAAGCACTACTCTAACGTCTCCAATAGCCAAGCTTACCAGCTTCATGCTTATTATATCTGAGATAAGCCTCTCAATGTAGTAGTCCATCCTAGATATACATATGTATTTCTTAGAGTGTGGTAGTCACAATCTACCTTATCTGTGATGAAGATTAGGTGGCACGTATCTAAAAACTGGTGAAATGATGCCTGGAAATATCGTGTTGTGAAGGCATAGGATATTTTCCACCAAGGGCTCCAAGCTTTGTCCTTCATCGCAAATCGTGTGATGAAAAAATGCTGGTAGACTACAAACTGTATTGCTTTACCCACCACCAAAGGAAATTACTTGGGTATGCATCACTCCTCTTCAAACAACATGGAGCCTATCATACAACATTTCTTGCCTTTGTCTAAATGGCCCACCCTTGGTCCTTTTCATAAGTATTTATTAAATCTTTCCGCTAGAGATTTGTGTTTTGTGGGGTACTCCCAAATCTTTTCGTTTGGCCCATCGGGCACTCCAATCTCCACAAACACTAAAGATAATAAAATTGTGCCAAAACTAATTCTATCACATGTACACACTTCTTCAATTATTGTCTTTGTTATGTGATCTGTGATATTGTAGATAACTCCTTGAAACATCTTCCTTGCAACATGTAGCCACATAGTATTCACCTATAACCACCTTTCTTATTCATTCAACTTTGTTACAAGATGTGCATCTTCTTGCACTACTGGGTACTTCTTCAATTTATTGATTTCCATGCCGTGTGGACTCTTGGTATATCCCAACACCTTCCTTGTCTCTAGGATCACTACTTTATCTACTCCTGAGGCCCTTAGTTCTGTCATTGTTGAAATCAAGGAAGATGTAATTCTAACCCTTCATCTAGCAAGTATAAGAAGTCCTCATGGACTCTTCTCATCAACCATCGATACAATGGTTCATACTTTCCAAAGTATGGAATCTCGTATAATTGGTAGACTCCAATTTGCTTTAGTAATTTCTCACCAACGTCATCGTACACTGGCATATCTTCTATTGTGTGCTTGTTCATTCTTTTTCTCAGCAACACATCTAGTTCCCTCTTATTATCCGATGTGTGATGGTTGTAATCACTGATCTTACATTGAAAGATGTGGGAATTCCATTCTTGTTCCACAATCATGCCCTCTAAATATTGTATTTATGAGAAATTACTCTCGGGAGAAATTTCTTCTTCCACTTCAACCTTCTTCTTCCCTTTTACTCCTAATGCGGGTGCTTTCTATAGTGCCATTTGAAAAATCTCTCTTTTCTACCCTTTGTAATCGATCAAGTTGAAACCCTAGTTGAAATATCCATGCCCTAGCTCTTTTGTAACGTGTCTACTTCACTCAAACCCTTCACCTATGGGAACGTAAGCTTCTCCTGCACAAAAATATTCTCTCCTCATATGGTTTCACACTCTTCACACATCAATACGATTCCTCAGCTCGTTTGCACTTATCTCTTTTCAAATTCTCTCAATTGTAATGGTAAAAATGAACTCACATCCCATCCTTATATAGATTTTCAAAACGTTAGTGTATTTATTACTTCTCCACCTACAAAAAATACTCTCATTAATTGAACATTTTTGTTCTTTCCATGCCATAAATCTTCACGCCCAAGCTATAGCCTTCTAGTGCGCCTTCCTACCTTTTAGCCATAGACTTCTCTTGAGCACGTTTCTCTTCCTTGTGCTTGAGCACATCATCACCGCACCTTCCACCGGTATTCTTCACAACCTCCACTTCCCTCGTTATACTTGTTCCATCATTTATCTCCATCTATGGTCATCTTGTGTAGAGGAAATATCTTTTCTAACAATTCTTCAACTTTGAATAACACCCGTAGTAGTTTGTTTCTTTCATGTGTACTTAGTTTCAACAGTCTTATACCTAGACATCAATAACCACCCCACACTAAGGGTATGTGCAGTCCTCTGCGCATATAAATTATTCAAATAGTAATTAGCTTCTCGCGTGCAACCACGCTTATTAAAAAAACACCAACTAAATTGACAAAGCATAGTGACAAAGAAGGAAATACATTAAGGAAAATACAAAATTGAAAACCTAATCTAAATGGAAACATTTCCTTATTACAAACACCAAGAAGACTTATTTATAGTAGGGCTTTAGCCTACTCCCATTGAAGTAACTGGGTAACCGTGTGCCATCAAGTGCCTCTAATTGACAAGCACCTATTGCAAGTATGTGAGTGATAACATATGGCCCCAACCAATGTACTTTGTGTTTTCCTGGATGGTGCAAAAACTTAGAATCATAAAGGAGCACCATCTTTCCTATCTCAAGCTTTTATCCTCGATGTGTTTCATGCCATGCTTTCTTCATGGCCATTTTTTGTTTTTAAACTCCAATGTGCTATTACTCATCACTCATCACACTTAATTAAATTTTCAATCCATTCTTCTAGTTCTTGTTCATCAGTTAGACCTCCAACGTGCATAATACCCAAATATGGTAACATGAATTCCATAATAAGAACTAATTCTACGCCAAACATTTACTGAAATGGTGTGGATTTGTTCAACCTTGTATATGTTGTTCAATATGCCCAAAGTATTGTAGATACTTTATCATCCCAATCATTTCTTCCAACATTACAGATTTTTGTCAATGTCTAGCTCAAAATTTTGTTGAAAACCTCAGCAATCCCATTTTCCTAAGGATGATATGGTGTAGTCTTATGGTGTGCAATCATAAATTCATCTCAAATTTGATTGTCGCATTCAGAAAGTGTGTGCCCCTATCACTAGTCAAACTTAAATGGAATCCATACTGTGTAATAATATTTTCCCATATAAACTTGGCTATTTTAACCGTTATACAATCCTTTCTAGGTGCTACTTTTGCCCACCTTGTTAGATAATCTATGCAAGTTATGATATAGCGTGATCCGATCTAGTCCTACACGCGGCTAGTGAAATAGGACCCATAAATAGAATCTATAGCCCATTTATCAAATGGTTATGTGCTAGTAATAGGTATCAGAGGCATTTCATCTCATTGACCTAGTTTCCCAAGATGCTGACAGTGATCACAAGCCTTGCAATAATCCTTACAATCTTTATACATGGTCGCCCACCATAATCTAAAGTAGAATCTTGCGCTTTGAGTTGGTGTCACCTAGATAGTGGCCACCTACAATAACTCCATGAGCTTCCTCCATGATATCCGTGTGCTCATGTTCTAGTACATAATGGTGCAATACTTCATCCCGACATAATTTGTATAGGTCACCGCTAATTAACATATAGGGTGCCGCGTGTATGACAAGTTGTTTTTTCTCTAAGCATTTCATTCCTTCCGGTTCCATGCTTATTCGTAGAAAGACAAAAATTTCATCTAATTCCAATGGTACTCATTGTAACTTTGTATAACTATGCATCGGGCATGGTATCTTCAATGCATGTGATTCTCCTCTTGACTATATTCGGATAAATGGTCTGGTCAGAATTACTTTTCCTGGTTTTACCATAACTATGAAATCAAATTCTTGAAATAAGATTACCCATCTACATATGCGCCCCTATAAAACGAGCTAGTTTAAGAAATATTTCAATGTCATGTGATCGTATAAAAGAAAAATGGTGTGTAGAGTAGGTAATGCTAGAATTTATGTAGTGCATAGACCATTGAAAATCTTCATGCTCTGTAGTTATGTAATTCTTTCTATAGGAGTTAGCTTTCTACTAGAAAAATAGATAGGATGATCTATAATACCTTCTCCAGGATGAGCCAATACCGCACCAATGGTTGTGCTAGAGACGTCCACATGTACATGAAATGGTTGGTCCCACGAAGGAAAACATGAAATAGGCACGGTAGTAAGTTTCTCTTTTAATGTCTTGAATGTGTGTTGCTACTGTTATCCCTAGTATAATGTACCTTTTCCTTTAGTAACTCCTTCAAAGGTGTGGAAATCTTGGCATATATTTTAATAAACTTCCTGTAATATCCTGTATGATCCAAAAATCCACGCACCTCACTCTGTCTGGTAGGCTCTTTTCAGCCTATAATGACTGCAACCTTAGCTGGATCAACCAACAAACCTTCCTTACATATTATGTGTCCTAACAATATTCCAAATGGTGTAGCAACTATGCACTTCTTGATGTTCAAAGAGATACTCAATTATCTACGTCTTTCAAACATTAAGCACAAATTATTACAATGGTCTTTAACTAATCCATACACTGTCCAATCATCTAAACAAACTTGTAAGAAGTTATGAATAAACTCTTTAAACACCTGAACAACTATGCATGAAAATACTGCAGGCACATTTTTCAAACCAAAAGGCATCATAGTATAGGCAAAACTACCCCATTCAGTAGTAAAAGTAGTTTTTTCCTGATCCTCCTGGGTAATCCTAACCTAATGATACCCAGAGAACCCATCTATAAATGAATAGATTTCATTCCCTACAATACCTTCTAGATATTTCTTCAATGAATGGCATAGGAAAGGGATCAGTCACACATGCATGCAACATTCACTCCCTGTAGTCCACATAGATCCTAATCCATCAATCCTTCTTGATATAGATCACCATTGGACTAACCCATTCGATCATCAGGGGCTTGATGATTCCAGACTTCAACATTTTGTTAATCTCTTCTTTACCTTTTCACACAAGTTGGGGTTCATCCTATAGGGTATCCTTCTAACTAGGCGTACACCATCTTTAAGCCTTATCCTCATCTCCCCCTAATGATTCATGCATTTCTTTAAGCTCATGGTACCCCGAGGGAATAAATCCCGATAATCTCATAGTAACTCTATGATTTTTCCACTTTAAAGTCGACCAATAGTCCCAAATTATGGCCTCCTTAGGCTCGATATCGATCCAATATTCACTTTCTTTTTCTTCATACGTTCATGATAGGCACATGTGGTCTTATCTGCATTGTCCAACACCTCATGCCTACCTGTTGAATGGTTTACATCCATATTTTCTACTTCTTCGTCATCCACTAAGTAGACCATTTTTCATTTTTGTTTCTCAAGGCAAAGCATTGAAGTAGTGTGGCATCGACCTCTGTCTCTTCAACAATATGTGCTCCTAAGTTTCCTTCATCCAATAACTCCTGAATGAGTTCTTCTTAACCTTGGCACTATCTCCCATAGTTAAGCACTTTATGAATTTTAATGCTTCTTCCATAGGAGGATTGGTAGAGAAGAAGTCAAATGTCCGAGTCATTCCTACAATTAAATCTTGCCAATTTCAGTCTCTCTATGAATTTCTGCATAGACATACCAAACATGTGTGTGCAACCATGTAGAGTGGAATAAAACTTGTGCACCCAAAGTGAAGGTGGAAAAGTTTCGCCCCTATGTCGAGTCTCTCACACTTTGTTGAATGTGGGGATGAATAGGTTGATTACCATGATAAGTGTATATTTGATTAGGTGCATTGCTTCTGAAGAACCTAGTGGTAAGAGCAATCCTAATTTCATTCCATTCTATAAGATTATCCTTGTGGACCACCCACCAACACGTTGTTGTCCCGAGTAGGGTATATGCTAGCATATTCCTTCTTTCAGTGGTTTTATCCATTGTTCTTCCATGGCGTGCAAGAAAACCATAGGATATCCTTCTCTAATGTAACAAGGTACCGATTTGTTACCTATTGTCCGATATAACGTGGTTTGTTTCCCTTAGGAAATATTCTATTTACTACGTGCCCGCAAACTCATGAGCCCAATTATCACAATTAACACTTGTAGTATCACTAAGCAGTAGGAATCCTCCCTTTGAAGGATTCCTTCTTTACATGGCTCAAACACCTACGGATCCTAGATGGCACATACATAAATCATATTCAGTCTTCTTCACTCAAGGTATCAACATAGGGCGTCGATTTTCCATCGTTAAAGGGATAATAACTCTTTCCTCCTTGTTTTCAAAACTGATATAACCCTTATTGAAATGAATATCAACATTATTTGTATAGCACTAAGGATGCCCCAATAGAGTTGGGAAGCTATCTGACTTTGCCAGTGCTAAAACCTCAAAATCTCCAGTGAACTTGGCTCATTGTATGGTAATGGATGCATCTTTTAAAACTCCGATGGGAGTGGCCTTATTTCGGTTAGCCAAGAACAATACATTATAGGATGGCTGCAATTTGAGGTCTCCCCATCTATACCCATGCATCCAAGGTAAGAACATTGACTTCCGTACTGTATCAATAAATATATTACTCAATAGTCACCTATCCACAACAACATTAGATTGATTTCCTTGTCATAATCTAGGATATGAGGGGGAAGATTTGTATGTAGGATCTTCCATCTTGTCTTAGTACTTGTGCACTTGAGTATTTCCTTTTAACCAATTCCCCAACGGTGGAATGATATTCTCTTGATGCAACATCTTACACACTTCTTTCAAATCATCCATATCAATTTGGACCTTTTTGATAATTTCTTCGATCAATATTCTTCCATTGCTCCTTTAAAACTATATCTCACCCTAAATATTCCTAAGTACCTCCATGGTTTTGGTAAACCTCCTTCTGATGGGTGGGATCTGGGTACCATGCATGTAGAACATCCTCCTTAGTGATGGTAGGATTCTGCTGCAATGCTTCTTTGGTGCTCTGCTTCAGTGCAGGTCATGATCTTTACCTGCAATGCCTTAGATTCTGGTTCCAACTTGGCAATCCACTGATTTTCCACAACGCATTGTATCCTAACCATCCATGTGCCTTTATTATCCTATTTATGATGCTTGTTAAGATGCCCATACAAGTCTGGGAACTCCTCATAACTATGATTCTTTCCACATAAAGAACATGTAATATTCTAAGGACATTCACACTGTGTGGTGGTCGGGGATCCACATGTATAACATGTTCTACATGAGAACTCACCTCTTCCACCACCACAACCTCGGCCTCCATATCCTCCTGAAACCCTCAACCTCGCCATGACCTCCTTTGAAATGTCCTTCATTCTCGATCATAGCACACTTGATTGTGATCTCAATCCGATGCTCGTTATTACCTTTAGAGTTATCTAAAATTCCTGTTTGTCATAAACCAATATCTATAGCATCATGGATATGACCAATCGATCGAATATTCCATTTCATGAGTTCTGGAACTATAGATTTTGTAGTAGCATGAAATTTTCTTCCTTATCATGCGTTGTAGTAATGGGAAATGACTAGCATCATGGTTTAGATGGCATATCTCACAATCCAACAACAATGAGTGCACTAATATACGAGGACAACTATCCTTTGTGTGACCTTCCACTTCACAATCTATGCACCAAATCCTGTACACATCTCATGTGCTAAATTATCTGATAGCTTCTCTAACTACTTCGCCATAGCTACGATTTGTGCTTCTAAAAATGGGCTCACTCCAGTGTCTAAACTTCCAAATGCCTCAGTGCGTAAGGATGCTTCAAGATCTTCACGTGGATAAGTGTATGTTTTATGTGACAATGCCCTCCTAAAAGGTGTAATCATACCTCCAATAAACCATTGTGCATGCTGGCTTACATGAATATCATAAGACATCTTAGATAACAACATCTTGAAATGGGCATCATACTCTCTGACACTCTTAGTATTTCCTTGATTTATATCCTTGAGCACACTTATACTCTTCTTCTCAAACTTAGGGATGTGAAACTCTTTAAGGAAAGCATCTTTTAAGGCTGCATAGTCTACGCAAGTTTGATTAGGGTCAAAATTTATGTACCAACTGTGTGAACGCCCTTATAACGTAGTAGCAAATTGACTTTCCCTACACTCAAAAGTTGTGATTCCTTTTGCGTGCCACAATATTTTACCCATGTGCACATGTTTAGCAACATCTTCTATGCCCCTATACTCTGGGAGACAAAGAGACATTTCCATGTAAATATTCTGGGGTTGGTGCGGACCTTTCCTACCCGATCCATAACCTCTTCATGTGTTTCCTCGCCTCTAGAACCACCAGATCCACCGGAGATAGAGCCATATATACCTCCTAGTCCCCAACCTATAGCTGGGGTCATACCAAAAGATGTACTTCCCTGTGTCCTAACAAAAGTATATACTGAATTGTACCACACGACGATCTGTGAAGTGTTACTACTCCTAGAAGAGAGTCCAAAAGTATGTGTGCCTAAACTTTGTGCGGATGATACACCCAAAAAGGTACTCCCATATAACAATGAAGCCATTTACGTTGCCATCGTTGTGATTTTTATATGACTCACTCCTACTCTCCCACTTTGCCTAACTTAGCTTATTAACTATTTTTTTTACTAGATCTTTGGAAAACCAAGCGCAAGGTAAAGGTTGCTAGGTGGATTTAGATACACACCCACATACCATATCATCTCTGTTGGTGCACTTCTACGTGAGGCCGAGGAGGGTTCTCTGTCATGATTTCCCAAATTGGGGAGTTCTAATGCTCAAGTTCCATGTCTTCTACGTGAACTTCAAACCCTTCCCAAACTATCTCTCTCCACAACGCCATTCACTGTAACATCATGTTGCTTCTCTATCTACCTCTCGCATGCCTCATTATACTTAAGCCACCTTTCCTCAATTTTCCTTTCTATCGCTAGGTCTGCCATATTTCACAAAACCTAATCCTTCTCTCGCACGTGGTGGGGTTTAGTTTTCCATCGTTTATTCTCCAAGTTTAGGGTTACCATTAGAATTTTGATCACGGTGGAATGTCTCTCAATTAATTTCCCTGTGATATCGTAAAAATTGGAACTCAACTACCTCTGGGCATGAAGAAGTGGAAATTGAGTACTCCAATATATAGTTGTTCAAAACACCACGAAACCGCGTATCCACAACGTGAGTCCTAATGAGATAAGCATCATAAAGGGTTTGAAATTATTCCTACATCGGATAAGTGTGGGATACCTCCAATTCTGTTTAGACGCATAAGCAACCAGCCAATTGTACAGTTCTATCAGAAAGATAGCGAAGAAGATCTCATACAAATAGTCATAGAGATTCTACTCCACCCACATACGTGTGTCAAACTCAGATCCAATGTTGAATCTCCCTGCGTATTCTTCTTCAAGGTCATGTATCCACTCCTCAACACTTGCTAGGGTCAACCAGTACGTCTTCATTGTGAACCATCCTAAAAACAACTTAAAAAGAGGTCTTAGCAAT
Organism: Taxus wallichiana var. yunnanensis; assembly: GCA_018340775.1. Lineage (NCBI taxonomy): Eukaryota > Viridiplantae > Streptophyta > Pinopsida > Cupressales > Taxaceae > Taxus > Taxus wallichiana. The sequence continues at coordinate 23,760,713 of CM031240.1, forward strand.
GGAACCAATGATGCAGCCTAGAATTTACCAGTAAAATCCCAAGCACATTGGCACATCACTCAGCCTAGACTGAGTGCTCACCTAAAGTGCACAAAGGTACCAGCCCCTCTTTAGGGTTGTTGTTGTAGGATGTTAGCATGATGAATACTTAAAGTATTTAGATCCATGACTAATATATCATTCTATAGTGCATGTTTAGATCTAGATCTAGAGAATAACAAACTTAAATGATAACCATGATGAAATCAAGCATGTAAGATCCAATTATACTAAGAATTAACACTTTGATTCAGCCAATACACTCCATTATATTAAACATGATAAATACATAGAATCTCCTTACAATACTATCATTATATGCTCATGTGCGTAATAGAGATCGATGGTATAATCTCACAATAATTCAGTCCTTACACATCTCTCATACTTATATTTATCTTTGTATATATCATTCTACATAGAGAAATACATATTTATAAGTGTGGGGAGTTTCCCTTCACCGCTTATCAAATCCCAAAATAGTTTGCATGTTATTATTAGCCACACGCCATTACAATAATAGCCACACATGTAAGTACACTAACAATAGAATTCTCCTAGTTAATTTTCAAGTAGTAAATCTATTCTCAAGCATGTACCCATGCAAAGCGCTTCATAGCTAATCCTCCCAAAATAGCCAATGCATGTTGCACAAGTTTTTAACTGGTTTGTGTGTTCGACGCACTATCTCCAAAAATAGATCATCATCGCGAAGACAGATAATTCCCAAATCCATCTCTATCCTCAGCGCATGATTCCTTCTCGATCCTCCCATGCTTTTGAATGCACTCTGTTCTTCTGCGTGACCCTTTTGTATGTTTTTTACTAAGTGCCATATTTTGAGTGACCAACATCCATCATTTATATCATAGTTTTAAATTATAAGGTTCATTTTTATTCTCAAGTGATCAAGAGACATCAAGGTTATAATCAAACTCATTTCACACACCACTCTTTAAACCCAATGAAACTAATGAATGTATATATATATATATATATATATATATATAGTAATAATACCATGATTACCAAAACACAGCTAGATCCATATATTTGGCTTAACTATAGCCCAAATAGTGTCATGAGAAAATGAGAATTATAGAAAAGTGCACCTTGTAAAGCTGCAACTCATAGATGAGAAGTGGGTTTGTGCGTTGGATCATTTAAAAGTGTATCAAAATTGACTCCACTACAGCTATAAAAATGAATTATAAAACTAAGAGAATTCAAATTTTTGATCTTGTACTCAAATAAAATAAGAAGAATACAACCAAAGAGCATGGAAAAAGGAAAATTTGAACCTAATTGGTTGGGACCTTACATTGTTATTGTTAAATTTGTGTCGGTGCATACAAGTTATCCTTTGAAGATGACAAAGAGCTCAAAGAACCCATGAATGCGGTTCATCTAAAGAATTTCTATTCCTAAATCCTTTATGAGTATACCTCATCTTTGGGGGCATATTAGCACAACCACTTGTTTTGTACCTTCATTATGTTTTGCTTGCTACATCATTCCAAACCACTTTTGTTGTGTGTTCCCATGTTACAAAAACCATGTTTAGACTCATTTATTTCCATCCCTTGTTATAAATGAGCTTATTAATTTGTATAATGTTTGGTACATTCTAGGGCCACCTTGTCTTTCTCATTGGCATTCATATATTTTAAAAATCCAAAAACATTTTAAAACATCAAAAATTCCAAAAACATTTTAAACATAAAAAAATCCAAAAACACTTTAAAACATAAAAAAATCCAAAAACATTTTTAAACATCAAGAAAACACAAAAACATTTTAAAAATCCAAAAAATATACAACACATTCAAAAATCACAAAAATTAAAAAAATCAAATAATTGAAAAACCCCAAAAAACATTGAAATAATCACAAAATCCAAGAAATTTACAAAATCTAAAAATATCAACAAAATAAAACTTGTAACTCCTATCATAGTGATCATTCCCACCATCTTATGCACATCACAATAAATCTTCTAACCCTTGCATGTATCCTAACTTGGGGCAAGTCAAATCAAATTTATCCCTCAAGTGCATCCTTGCTTGGGAAATCTCAGCTCTCATTCTCTCCCTTACATGTTAGTATATGATACACGAGCATCTCTCCTAGGATGAAAAATTTTGGTTTGACATGAAATTTTGGTTTTTTTTATGGTTTAGGAGTATTTCGAGGGTCAGTTTGAACTCATTTCATGATGTTTAGTTGAGTTCAAGTATTCAAAATTCAAATTTTAAGGTTTCCCACCTTTTGGTGAGTTCAAATTTTTGAAAGGTGTAGGGCCATTCTTGACTTACATGTGTGTAAGTAGGAGGAGCCAAAAGACTTTGTTTCTTACGTAAATGTCTAAGACATTGATGATTTGTGATTATTACCTTTATAAACAAATCATCTTCTATATTTTGTTCGAGCAATTTTAGTTGTGTCTCTATATTTTTCCTAGCACTATGCTAAACATTATCATTACAACCTTGAACTTATGACATAATTACTTATTAATTTAGTTATATATAGTTATCTTTATTTTGTGGTATTTTGTGTGTGCATTTATTCTTATGATTTCAATAAGTTGTTTGAATGATAATATGTGTGATGCCACTCTTAGTTGTAAGCAACTTGTTATATGTAGTAACTCATATGCAACAAAGGAATCATCCACAACAACTCGTCCGTACAAAAAAGGAACTGTCCACAAAAACACAAATGTCTCGTAGCCAAAGGGAATCACCTATAGTAGAGAATCTTGCATTATGAAGATCTCTTGGAACGTGAAGAATGACACTCAAGTTTGTATGTGTCGTTGAAGGAGCAGTTACAATTGGAACATGCAAAACTAAGAAACAAATCAGCCTTTGATCTTATCATTTATTATAAACTAATTGATTGAGTTACTACATGATTGAAGGAACAGGTCGATTAATTGAAGATTAACTGAACACTAGTTATGAGTTCCATAGCATGCATTGAATCTCTTTTTGGTAAATATATTCCACTTGTTCTACTGAAGATATTTTACTTAGTTTCTTAAAATCTTAGTTGAACTCTTCTTCTCGCATCTTCTTTGTAAATGAGCGTATAAAATAAAGGGTTATTGTTGGTAAAAATATATATATATATATATATATATATATATACACACACACAGTATATACATGATAGGAAGGAAATTTAGGTATGATATTGTTTTTCTCACAGGTGTAATGTTCATGCCAATTAAATAAAAGGTTCAAGTTCTGTTTATTAGTCGCTAGTTATAGAATTTAGGAGGGATTAACACCCAAGGCAAGGCCTATTTATGGTCTGTTAAACCCCTCTATAGTTTTTCTCTATTTCATTGCATGTTAGCCTAGGAAGCAATTTATCTTCTTTATCTCGCATTACGAGTTCACAAGCTTTGTCTTGGTCATAACATTTAGAAACCATTTTATTTCAGTTCTAAGTTTTATCTAATTTCAAACATTGTTCTTTCAAGTATGATAGTCACAATAATTTCTTTCCATACTTCCTAAATTCTCTCTGTAACCGTTCATACAACATTGACATTATTTTAATTTTACGTCCCTTGGTTTGATGATTAAATGAAAAACATATTAACTGTTGCAAGTTGATTTGCACCACCATTTTTTGCACCATTTCCAGGGATACTACCAAGTTATAAGTTTTTGAGAGGTTTTACATTCCCTAGAAACAATTTAGGTTTTAGAGAATCCACCTCCAAATCCCCCACTAATGTACATCTATTGAGTTGAGTTATTTGATGCATGCACCATCCAAGAGATGCCCATGGTAGATTCTTACCCAATCCTCAAATAACACAGATTGCTTCATCTGATTTTGAAGAAGACACATCTTCCTCTGTACAAGGTTTGATAGTAGAAGACCCTCCTCCAAGTGAGACTTCTGAGGTTGTTCCTGATCATCCCATCATGGAAAAATAAGTGAATTAAAATGTTGAAGAAGGGGAAACTACATTTGAGTTCCCAATATCCAATAACAATCAACATGTTGTAATGAAGAATATCTCTCCATCAACTCTTCCTAACTTTCATGGATCTATAACTGAAGACCCAGACAATTTCTTGTTTGAGTTTTATGTTTTATGTAGGAGCTATGATTATACAACTGATGCACAAAAATGAAGTTATTCCCTGCTACACTCAATGATGTAGCCTTGAGACGGTTTATGGACCTAGGAAGAGATGTTGTGACTACCTGACAACATATTAAGGAAAATTTTCTCACCAAGTACCAAGACTACTGTAGGCCAAGTAGTAAAAGAGGAGATGAAATATTCAAGATGACACAAAATTAGGATAAGCCACTAGAAGATCATCTAGAGAGATTCCTATTTTACGTTTAGAAGTCAAGACATATAAGATTACCTCCAAAATCTCTCAAATTTCTCTTCTTGAAGGGCATTAACGAGGATGATATGGATTCTTTGGATCTAATAGGAGTTGGAGACATTTCAAAATCTACCTTTGATGATATTTGTGAAGCCTACAGGAACTACTCTAGAGCTACTATGAAGAGAATAAGAAATGTTAGATCAAGGGGTGGATAAACTACCAAAGGAATTGGGGACATATCTAAATTAGAGATTGTAAACATGTTCAAGAATATGAAGCAAGAAATTGTTAATGAAATGGCCACTCAGCTTTAGGCTCTTCATGCCAAGAAGAAAAAAGAAAATATAAAGGAAAAACTTATCAAGTTCTGCCATGCATGCAAAAGAAAGAAAGATGATTACATATGTAGAGGATTGGCTGATATTGCATGAGAAAAGAGGTTGAACTAGAATTCAAGATGATAGAAATAAAGGATAGGAAAGTATTATACATTGCTCAAAAAGCCTTGGCCACCAAGACAAGGAGGTATGTCATAATATCTAATGCTATGTTTTCAAAATTGCACTAGTAATTCATACATGCAACCCCCACCTTTGGCTACTATTGAGCAAGGTTGGGCTCCAAACCCTAGAAAATACCAAGAACAATAACAACCTCCTTATTCATGGAAACAACCTTGGAGAGGAGGTCAGCAATGGAACAATCCACCTCTTAACTACCAAAAACCTCCTTACCAAAAAAACAAGCTATGAAGCCAAACCCCTGACCTAGATCTCAACCAAAATCCACTTAGCTACCAGCTCAAGCAATTCCTAATCCCAACATTAAAGCTTCTCAGCCAGCCTAAACCACTAAATCAAAATAATACTCTTCATATTCAGTTGATGTTAATGATATCCATCTCCACTCATGAAGAATGCTTATTCCACCAAGTAAACCCACTATCACGAGAGATTGCAAATGAACCTCCGTTGTTGTAGATTGATCCAAAGTAAATCTATAATACACTGCAAGATGATCCACAACAATGTAAAAAAATTTCCAGCAAAGGAAAAATGCAAATTAATGAACCCCCATTTCTAGAGAGATTGCAAGAAAAGAAATCTGATCCTAAATCAAATTTTGATTCTAATTTTTTCAACCAGTTGAAGGATATTTGTGTAAATATTCCACTTATACAAGCCATCAAAGATGTACCTATCTACAATAAGTTGGTTAAGGATCTATGTATCAAGAATCCAAGAAGAAAAAGAAAAGATCCATCTATTGTGCAGGTTATTGGACAATTGGCGAGATATCATGCTTGGAAATTTGGTGTTACCTAAGTACATAGATCTAGGTAGCCATTTGGTGAATGTTACAATTAATGGCACAAAAATAAAGAATAATTTGATTGACCTAGGGGTATAAATCAACGTCATGACCAAGAAAATCATGGATGATCTAAAATTAGAAGGACTAAGGCCAACAACTACAGTCTTGCAACTGGAAGATAGATCAATAGTAAGGCCTAAAGGAGTTCTTGAAGACATCATTGTGGTGGTAGAATCTTGGGAATACCCTATTGATTTCATTGTCCTTCAACCAAAAGAAATCTTAGGAGGTTATCCTATTATTTTGGGAAGACCATGGCTAGCCATTGTTGATGCATTCATAGGTTACATGTCTAGTAATACTATCATATCAAATGGAAGTGACACCAAAAATCTAATGCTCTATCCTCTTGCCCAACCATTGAGTGATGAAGATAAAAAAATTGGGTTAGAGAACTAGAAGCTTATTAGAGCTCTGTACAACAACTCATGATGTTGGAGAAGTCTTGTATAATTGAAGAACACAAAGAAGATGTTTTTATCTCAAATTTATTTTAGAATAACTATGGAATAAATGAAGAAGTGGATGAAAAATTAAGATGCTTAAGTTGTCCCTTGAACCAAGTTCTGCTGTAGAAAAGAACCATGGATATTCTAGATAAGAATTATATTCTTCATCAACTTCTTCCACATAACTGCATACTGAATTATGTTAGCAACAATGTATGTTCAATGATGGACCTCTCCAAGCAAGTTAAAATAACACCAGGGAGACCACTCAACGTAAGTAAGATGCTAGATAGAAAACAAGAACCGTCGATTGTTGTTGGTGTGATGAATTACAACCTAAGTACTAAAGGCGCATAAGGATTGGGCACGTGGACATGGAATGCATAGGAATGCACATAGATGTAGTAAAAAGGGTGCACTTGAGAAAGTATGACTTCGAGACTTAGCCATTTTGGTTGCAATGGACTAAATATAGATGTTGAGTGTGAGGAACACATCAGCATGAAGACTTGGAAGAAAAGCAAAGGCTATTTTGGATGAGTGGAAGATCAAATGATATGCACAATTTTGGGCTATTAATAAGATTAGATCTACAATTTATATTATTATATAATCTATTATTAGCGAGCTTGCATGTTTTTTTATTTACCTTGTAGTGGCACATGGATATTCTTAGAATGCAACCTATTTTCAAGATGCATAAGAGGTGGAGGGAAATACCCCACTCCGATATATATGTATTGATTTGCAGTTGAGGGATCCATGTTTTATTAGTATTATGTTGTTGGTTTATGAGCCCACATGAATTATGGTGACCTTCTTATGTATGTAATTGTCTTATGTGTTTATGTGATTAGTATAATGGATATGTGTGGTTGGATAATGATTAATGATATATCATTCATCGAATCTTGTATGGTAGATCTGAACTTGGTATTTGTTTAAGTTACTTCTTGCATATGGTTATAATCTAGATCTATTTTTTATTTAATTTTGAATGGATATTATGGATTTGGTTTATATATGTGTTTATCATGCTAACTCTTTGACAAAGCTACCATAAAAGAGGGACCTAGTACCCTTGCATGCTTCGGGTGAGTGCTCAGTTTTTCTTGAGTGATGTGCTAACGTGCCTTGGGTTGTTTGGTAAAATAAAAGACTACATTTTGGTTCCATTTCTAAGACCTATTTTCAAGATATTTTCAAGGATGTTACATAATGAAGACGTATCGGTTGAATTTGGCTAGTATTGAGGATTGGGTAGAGAATTTAGAGGAATATTTTGCTCATATATTTAGCATTGAACCTGAATTTGATGCATGCATATGAATTGAAAAAATATGTATCATGATCTCTATGATACATTATTTTCTCATTTCACCATATATCTATACGAGTGGCTGGTAGCATACGCATCAAAGAGGAATTGGAGGTATAGAGCACTTGTTTGGACACATGAATATTACCATAATTTACATGATGCCAATATGACTTGGACATGCGTTGTGGATCATTGGTGGAGTGGTGTTTTGCAGAGTTACACCTTAGAGTATGTTGTTTCTATTTATTCATGTCTAGAGGTTTTTGAGTTCCATTTCTTGCGCAAACCTAGAGGATCTTATTTGCATGTTATCCCTTTAGTGATTAAGATATTGATTGTGACTCTGGATTTGGAAGAGTGTTTTATGGATAGCTAAACTCCACAACACACGAGGAAGGATCAGGTGTGGTGAAATATGGCAGACCTAGCGGTAGAGAGACATAGATAAGAAAGACAACTTAAGTTTAATGAGACGTGCAGAAGGGATTTGGTGAAGCAATGTGATGTTGAGGAATGAATGGTGTTGCAGAGAGAGATGGTTTGTAAAGGATTTAGAGCTCATGTGGAAGACATGGGGTGGAGCATCTGGTACTCCCCATTTGGGTAAGAAAGGTAGAGAACCATCTTTGACATTAGGTGAGAGTGGATCGATTAAAACTATAAGGACCGCATTTGTGCATTTTATCCCTCTTGTAAACCTATCCCTTGCGCTTGGTTTTCTAGTTTCTGTGACAATCATTGATAAGCAAGCTAGTGTGGGTGGTAGAAAAGTGACAAATAGATTTTATTTTCCATTAAGTTTAGGATTTAATCAAATAAAAAATTCATCTATGGCAGCCCGGATGTCATCTGTGTTATTTTGGGAGTGTGGTTGGAGGTATATTTTACGGTGCATCATCAACACATAACATGGGGATGCAGAACGTTGGTATTACATTTGGAAGTAGCACAAATTTGTAAATAGTGGAAGTTTAGTTTAGCATAACTATTGGAACACAAGGTAACACATCCTCTAGTGTAGTTCCCACCACGGGAGGGGGATCGGGAGGAACATGTGGCTCGGGATCTAGTGGATGCGGAGGAGGGAACACATGAGGTAATACAAGTTACGGATTTTGTGGGTATGGTCTAGACCAATCCCAACAATTTTATTTTGAGATTTCCCTTTGCCTACTAGAATACAGAGGAATTGAAGATGCATCTGAGCACTTGCATATGTGTGAGATACTATGGCACACTAAGGGGATCGCAACTCTTGAGCATAAGGCAAGTCAGATTTCTACTACTTTGTACAAGAAGTATGATCCAAACCAGACTTGTGTAGACTATACCACGCTGTGTGATGCTTTCTTAGTAGATTTCTATATACATGAGTTTGAACTGAACAACATCAGTGCACTAAAGGAAATCAAGCAGGAGATGACTAAAATCGTAAGGGAGTATGATGCATGATTTAATTTTTTTTATCAAATTTTTCCTATGATATTCACCCCATTTAGCATGCTTAATGGTTTTTTGGAGGTCTGATCACACCTTTCAGGAGAGAGCTCTCACACAAAACTTTTACAGATCTATGTGAGGAACTTGAGGTAGATCTACGCGTTGAGGAAGTTGGGAGCATAGACACTAGAGTTAGCCCATTTTTAGAAGCTCAGATTACATATATGGAAAAACAGTTAGAAAAATTGTCAGCTAATTCAGCTCATGAGACATGCATTGGTATTTGGTGTACAGATTGTGAGGTGGAAGGACATACCAAGGATAGTTTCCCTCATAAATCGGTGTGCACCATGTTGTTGGATTGTGAGATATGTCATTTGGATCATGATTCAAGTAGGTGCCCCTTGTTGCAGCACATGATAAGGAAGAATGTGTCTTTCTATTATAAGATTTGTAAGTCTACCACTCATGATACAAATAATTGTAGATTTATTGATTAGATTCATGATGCCAATGAGACCGGTGTATGCCAAACTAGTGTTGTAAGAAATTCTAAGGAACAAGGTGAGAAACATAATCGTAATCACAATCAAGGAACTCTAATGGAGGAGATAGAGGTAGAGGCTATCATGTAGGATTCAGAGGCTGAGGTCGTGGTGGTGGAAGAGGTGAATTCCCACGAGGAACATGTTATACATGCGGATCCCCTGATCATTATAAGTGTGAATTCCCTCAGAATATTATTTGCTCCTAGTGTGAAAAGAATCACAATTATGAAGAATGCCCAGATTTGTATGAGCATCTAAGAAAGAAGCACAAGCTAGGATAAGGGAGTGGGAATGGTTAGAGTATAATGCATTGTGGAAGATCAGTGGATGTTGAAGTTAGTACCTAGCCATGAGATAATCCTGGTATTAGTTACTACACACGTTGAGGCGACACGGGCGTGAGAGACTCGAAGTAGAAACCTGTCATTATAAAATAGGAAGTAATACATGCAAAGTATCCATATCCTTCCCATCAGAAGGAAGTTTATCAAGAGACCATGGAGGATATTAGGATCTTACAAGGTGAGATACAATGCTTGAAGGATTAGTTGTGGAAGCTAAAATAGGAAAAAGCAATTGAATTTCCTCATAAATATGTTGATGACTTGAAGGAGGTTTATAAGTTGCTGCATCAAGAAAACATCATTCCTTTGTTAGTAAAATGGTTAAGGGGGAAGATACCATGCACTGGAGTTGAGCATGAGAGAAAAATATTACATACAAAATTATCTCCTCATAGTATTGATTATGACAAGGAGATCATGTTGAATGTAGTTGTTGATGGATGCATGTTGAGTAAAATTTTGATTAATACAAGTGTAGAAGTAAATTTACTCACCTTGGATGCATGGAATCAGATGGGGAGGCCACCATTACAGCCATCTTGAAATGTGTTGTATATGGCGAACAAAACTAAAGCCATGCCCATTGGATTTTTGAAGGATGTCACTATTACTATACAAGGGGTGAAGTTTATTGGGGACTTTGAAGTCTTGGCACTTGCGGAAGTAGACATTTTTCTATCTTTACTTTGGCACCCTTAGTGTTATACAAATAATGCTTATCTTTTCTTTAATAAGGGTTACATCAGTTTTGAGAAAAATGAAGAGCGCATGATCATCCCTTTGAAAGACAGAAAATTTGTGCCTTATGTAGAACCCTTGAGTGAAGAATATTTGAACAGAATTTATGTGTGCACCATTAGAGATCCTAAAGTGCTTGAGCCATTAAAGGAAGGAGTTATTCAATGGGATGATGGACAATCTATGAGTGATACAAAAAGCATTTCTTATGACAATTGGGGGCATGGGACTTATGAAATTGTTGGGTGTGAGATGAAGAGTTTGGTTACTTGCATAAGTAGGTCACACTATGTTAGGAACTTAGGCGTGCAAAGAGCTGTGCACCATGGTACACTGATGAGGGAAATACCGAGGTATTTTTGTGAGCTATGGAATCCCAGTGGATAGATAAAGTGGAAAGAAGGAATATGTTGGTATATACCTTGCATGGGATAGTAGCACATCGTGGATGGTACACATAGATGGTATTTTAGAGTGGTAGGAAGTGAGAATCACCTTCTCTACTAGATTTCTTAGGATTAATGCACCTACCAAGAAATGTGAATTTCATGGGAAGGATTATGCTTCGTACCATGTTCAGAAGTGTGAGAGACTTTGGACAGAGAGGCAGGAGGCCTTACCACATTCACTATGGGTTCACAAGCTCTACTTCACTCTACACAAATGTGTGCACGAATGGTATGTTTATGCGGAGTTGAATAGAGAAATAAGGAATTGGAAATAATTTATTGCGGTATGATTCATACCTAGTTTCCCATTTCATCCCGAAATCTGTGACTACCCTATCTAAAAAATTTTCATACTTTTAAAATAATGGGTCGTTTTGTGTTTTTATTGCACGAAAGTTCTTGTATTACGTCAAGATATTCCCAAAGAGCCATAGTAGCATTTTTCACCAAATACCCGGATGCCCAAAATTGTTATATTCTCGTCATCGTGGATTTATCTCGGGAAATTTGTATTTAATTATTTTGAGCCCTGTTTGAGGCTATTTGTGCTCGTTTTAACTCTGTTATGATCAAACATAACATTTTTCCTATGTACGAGAAGGGTTTTAACAAGGGATAAGTTAAGGCTTTATTTATGACTTTTGGCAATTTTTCATGTTTTTGTGTTTTCCCGTTTCGTTTTCGTGAAATTTCTCTAGATCAATTCCTTTGTCGGGTTATCTTGATTCTTGTCTAGAGTGTTCAAAGATCACATACGCACATTGTGCCAAAAGGAAGTTAGAGCGCAAGAGGCGGTGGGGAATTTATTGCCTGCCTTGCAGGGTAAAAATTCCCATGGTGAAATAAAAGAAAAGTGACTTAAGTGAAATCATGGCCTTTTATTACTGTCATGTAGGGTAAATAATCCCATTGTCAAAGTCAAATCACTTAAGTGGATCATGGGATTTCCGGGGCTGCCTTGTAGGGTAAAAATTCCCAATGGTATGTGACTTTCAAAAATAGAAATTCCTTATTCCAAAAGTGTGACCCACCTTGGGTGAATAATAATGCATTAAATAAATATTTGTTAATATTTATTCACCCAATTTTGGCACCCAGGCTTGTGGAAAATTCAACAAAGGGAAGTGGACAAAAGGAATTTAAAAATAGAATTCCAAAATTAAATAAATTTAATTTATTTAATGCACCTCTTTTGAGAAGGAAATAATACTTTTAAAGTATTAATTGATTAAATTAAATTCTATTTTCAGTGGCTATGGTCAAAGCACACTGTGAAACTTAAGTGAAGTGAAGTGTGAATGATTAAATTGGATTAATTTAATTTATTGGATGGTTGTCCTTAAACATGCTATTTTTAAAGAGAGAAGCATGATTTTTAATTAATTAATTGCCAGGAATAGGAAGGGCAATTATTAATTATAGAATTATGAGGGTTATATAAGCATGGGCTGCCATAAGGGTGAATTATTTAATTCACAGGTAAAGAATTGCAGCCAAGAGGAAAAGTGCGCCCCATTTGAAGAAGGATTTTGCTCAGACAAAAGTGAAAACAAGGCTAAAAGCTTCCAAATTTGGCGCATGCTTTGAAGGAGGTTGATCTTTGTCTGCATAATTGTTTGCATAGGTGTTATAGGTGCTCAGGTGTTGTTGAAAGGATTCATGCTCTCTTTATGTGTAAATTAAACATCAATTTTTGGGGCAGCAAGCTTGAAAAGTGCAGATTTTTATGATTAAAATTCACTATTCATGCTCCGGTGGCCATCTTTGTCTAAATTACTTGCAGGAATTCATTACAGGTGCTTTACAAAAGAAAATGAGCTTTAATCAATGTCCAATACATTGCATATATCCTCCGAATCTGAAGAAATATCCAGATCTACACCAGTTTTGAAGAAATCCGGCCAAATAAGAAGAAAAAGAATTATTCAGACAAAGATAGACAAAGCCATGGCAAAGAGAGACGAAAAAGAAAGCACAATGGAGTCATGCATCACTTCCAAACTTGTAGACATAGGAGACATAGATCTAGGTCCGGAACCTCTTTCCAAATTGATTGATAGATCCAGAGCGGGAAAGACTTCACTCATGCGTGTAGTTAAAAGCAGTGGAATTATTCGAGCTCTACGGCTTTTCCATCCACATCCCATTGCGAGTTTGTTATGCAGTGCAGATCCATATCCAAATGCATATGCAAATCCATATCTAGATGCAGATGTAAATCCATATGCAGATGCAGATCCAGATCTCATAGTTGCAAAAGCTTCCAACACAAAGGCTTTGTCCTCTTGTTTGAATGCAGCCCATGAAGAAGTCATTGCGTGGAAAATTCCTTCCAAGTCTTGTGCAAATTCTCCCATCTTCCAGTTGAATCCTTCATTGAATTTTCATTCATCCGGAGTGCTTTCCAAAATTTTAATTTCTCATATGCATTTAAAAATAAGGATGATGAGTTATCTACGACAAACATTGCATTGATGCATGTATTGGAGAAGAACTACAAAAGCTTCAAGGATAAGAACGAAGACATGTCAAAGGCAATACCCGCAAGCAAATCATGATCACTTACTTCCTGCTTCAGACACTTCGAGATCTAGCCACATCCATCTTGTTTCGTGTCTAGCTTGCTTCTAGATCCAATCGCTCCCAGTCGAGTTTGGTGAGAATCAAAGGCAAAAGAATCAGCATACGAGACATGAAAAAGGAAAAGACTGCAGCTTTCCTCTTCCTTCTTCTTTCCTCTAACAAAGTAATTGAGTGATCAATTAAATTATACACGATCAGCTCCCGAAACAACGTGGAGATGAATGAAGAAGACCTAGAAGTTGACACTGATCAGCTCGAGGATGATGATTTTATAGGTCCTGCTGGCGACTCCAACATTAATTACCTGAACTACAAATTTGAACATGACGATGAGAAACTTCATGAAGATGATCATGGTCATACATATGCAGTACTTACAAGATCACAAACTCGCCAAGCTGAGGCATTAGTTGACAAACAAAGAAGGGGCAACCCTTTACCTTCTTCTTTAGCTCCTAGAGATAAGAATGTGAGTTCTTCATCTCAACCATAGAAAGTGGCTCAGGTATCTGAATCTATTTCTTCTTTTGACATTATTGATCATGTTAAGAAAACCAGAGTTCAAATGTCAGAAGCTGAATACTTGAGAGCTTTTCCTGAGTAGTTAAATAGGCTAGTCAAATATGTACAATCACCAGGACAATCCAATACATCAAAAGGCCTTTTCCTAAGCCCAAAGATACTCCTCCACAAAACAACACTGCAGTTGTTAAACCCTCACCATCTTCTGAAAGGGTGGAACCTTTCTATGTCTCCTTATTGCTTAATGGTTTCAAGTTAAGCAATTGCATTCTAGATTCGGGTGCTTCTGACAATGTCATGCCAGCTAAAGTTGTAGATGCTCTTGGGCTTACCTTGACAAAGACCATAAAAAGGTGCTACTCCATGGAGAGACAAGTCCCTTTAATCAGACAAATCAAAGATGCACAAGCTATTAAGCACTTTTCCGACAAAAGATTAAAGATGACAATTCTAGTTGTAGATATTCTTGTCTCCTATGGGATGTTGTTGAGCAAAAACTTCTACAAAGAGCTGGGAGGAGAAGTAAAGATGGACTGGTCTGTGCACATATTCCTATCAAAGGGATTAACCATAAGTTGGAGCGGAAAAGAAGTCCAGTACACGGCTACAAAATCTTATGATGCTAGATCTCATATTCTTTTAGAATCTAATTGTGGGGTCTATTTCTTGGAAATGGATAATGGTGTTTCAGAATAAGAATTTTGACCAGAGTCGAGCTAGCAAAAGAAGAAGAGAAAGTTTGGACTCTGGAGTTTAAAGGCACTGTTGTTCTTTTGGATCAGGAGCCGGCGCTCTACTAATATCTCCAGATCATGAGGTATTTCCATACTCCCACAAGCTGATGTTCGAGAACACCAATAATATGGCGGAGTATGAAGCATTGCTTCTAGGAATGGAGCAAGCTAAAAAGAAAGGAGTAAAACTCCTCAAAGCCCAAGGAGATGCTGAACTTCTAGTAAAGCAAGTTCGAGGGCAAAGTCAAGTCAAAAGAGATAAGTTGGAGCATTACAGAGATAAAGTGCTTTCTGCCACATTCGATTTTGCAGCCTTCTCTATTGACTTCATTCCAATAAATCAAAACTCCAAGGTAGACTCTTTGGCAGTCACAGCTGTACTATTGAATCCGGATAGACCACCATCCATATTTAGACAAGGAAACTATAAAGTGGAGATGGTCTACCACCCCAGAGTCCCTGAACAAACATCTGCATGTCTGCATATTGAAGGGAGTGAATTGCCACCATGACAAACATTCATAGGAAAAGATAATCTAGGTTATGATGACAATAGTGGAATAGTCCTACCAAAAGGTAACAAAATCCACACGGATTTAGTTTCCTTAACAAATAATTTCAACAAGCGTGATCAGTACTTGAAGAAGAAGAAAAAATATGGTGATAGTTCTTCCTCAAAATGTAGCAAATAAACTGGGAATGGAGCAAGTTGATGCAGACTTACCTACCACAGAGAGAAGAAAATATGAGCCACCACTAGATGAAGTTGATAAGGACTTTCCTAGAGTACTTGATAAGAAGGCTAGAGAAGGAGGTTTGAGATCGAGACCGGGTACTGGTGGGATAAGAGACATGAACCGAAGGTCATGCACAAAAAATCTGATTCAATCTAGAAAGGGCCCTTCATGATCAAAAGAGCTGCAGGAATGGATACCTTCTTCCTTGCCTACCGGGATGGAATTGAGTTACCATTTCCTTTCAACAGGTAACATCTGAAGTTGTTCAGGAACTGAAAAGAAGGTTAAAACCTGTATGTATATAAATAAAACTTTGTTTGTTTTTCCTTGTTTTGTTTTTGTGTTGTGTTGTTTTTGTTTCCCGACCCCGTGCCCAAAAGACAAGACACGAAACAAGAGATGCTTTGAGATATCATATTTTCTCTTGTCATTCTGATAGAGAAAAAGATGTCCATAGACGGAGCCGACCGGTGTCCCCAGATTTCATCCTGAAATCTCTGACTACCCTATCTGAAAAAATTTCGTACTTTTAAAATAATGGGTCATTTTGTGTTTTTATTGCCTGAAAGTTCTTGATTATTGCGTCAATATATTTCCAAAGAGCCATATTAGCCTTTTTCACCAAATACCCGTGATGCCCATAATTGTTATATTTTGTCATCGTGGATTTGTCTACGGGAAATTTGTATTTAATTATTTTGAGCCCCTGTTTGAGGCTATTTGCACTCCGTTTAACTTTGTTATGATCAAACATATCATTTTTCCTATGTACAGAAGGGTTTTAACAAGGGATATGTTCTAGGCTTTATTTATGACTTTTGGCAAATTTTTCGTGTTTTTGTGTTTTCCGTTTCATTTTCTCGTGAAATTTCTCTAGATCAATTCCTTTGCAAAGTTAGCCGATTCTTGATGTCCGGAGTTTTCAAAGATCACATACGCACATTTTTGGAAAACAAAGGATTTAAGCTGCAGTGGGAAAAGTAGAAGCAGCAGGCAAGGTGGGAATTTTGTACCTACCTAGCAGGGTACTTTTTCCCATGATATAAATTCACTTAAGCTACAGTGGGAAAGTTAGAGGCGGCGAGGCGGGAGGGAATTTATTGCACCGCCTTGCAGGTAAAAATTCCCATGGTGAAATAAAAGAAAAGTGACTTAAGTGAAATCATGGCCTTTTTTATTACACCTGTCATGTAGGGTAAATAATCCCATTGTCAAAGTCAAATCACTTAAGTGGATCATGGGATTTCCGGGCTGCCTTGCAGGGTAAAAATTCCCAATGGTATGTGACTTTCAAAAATAGAAATTCCTTATTCCAAAAAGTGTGACCCACCTTGGGTGAATAATAATGCATTAAATAAATATTTGTTAATATTTATTCACCCAATTTTGGCACCAGGCTTGTGGAAAAGTCAACAAAGGGAAGTGGACAAAAGGAATTTAAAAATAGAATTCCAAAATTAAATAAATTTAATTTATTTAATGCAGCCTCTTTGAGAAGGAAATAATACTTTTAAAGTATTAAGTGATTAAATTAAATTCTATTTTCAAGTGGTTATGGTCAAAGCACACTTTGTGAAGCTTAAGTGAAGTGAAGTGTGAATGATTCAATTGGACTAATTTAATTTATTGGATGGTTGTCCTTAAACATGTTATTTTTAAAGAGAGAAACATTTTTTTAATTAATTAATTGCAGAATAGGAAGTGCAATTATTAATTATAGAATTGTGAGGGTTATATAAGCATGGGCTGCCATAAGGGTGAATTATTTAATTCACAGGTAAAAATTGCAGCCAAGAGGAAAAGTGCGCCTCATTTGAAGAAGGATTTTGCTCAGACAAAAGTGAAAACAAGGCTAAAAGCTTCCAAATTTGGCACATGCTTTGAAGGAGGTTGATCTTTATCGCACAATTGTTTACATAGGTGTTATAGGTGCTCGGTGTTGTTGAAAGGATTCATGCTCTCTTTATGTGTAAATTAAACATCAATTTTTGGGGCAGCAGGCTTGAAAAGTGCAGATTTTTATGATATAAAATTCACTATTCATGCTCCGGTGGCCATCTTTGTCTAAACTACTTGTAGGAATTCATTACAGGTGCTTTACAAAAGAAAAGGAGCTTTAATCAATTCCAATACATTGCATATATCCTCCGAATCTGAAGAAATATCCAGATATACACCAGTTTTGAAGAAATCCGGCCAAATAAGAAGAAAAAGAATTATTCAAACAAAGATAGACAAAACCATGGCGAAGAGAGACGAAAAGAAAGCACACCGGAGTCATGCATCACTTCCAAACTTGCAGACATATGAGATACAGATCTAGGTCTGGAATCTCTTTCTGAATTGATTGATAGATCCAGAGTGGGAAAGACTTCACTCATACGTGGAGTTAAAAGCAGTGGAATTATTCGAGCTGCAGCTTTTCCATCCACAGCCTAGTTGCCAGAGTTTGTTATGCAGGTGCAGATCCATATCCAGATGCAGATGCAAATCCATATCTAGATGCAGATGCAAATCCATATGCAGATCCAGATCCAGATCTCATAGTTGCAAAAGCTTCCGACACAAAGGCTTCATCCTCTTGTTTCGAATGCAGCCCGTGAAGAAGTCAGTGCGTGGAAAATTCCTTCCAAGATCTTGTGCAAATGCTCCCATCTTCTAGTTGAAGCCTTCATTGAATTTTCATTCATCCGGAGTGCTTTCCAGAATTTTTAATTGCTCATATGCAATTAAAAATAAGGATGATGAGTTATCTATGGAAAACATTGCATTGATGCATGTACTAGAGAAGAACTACAAAATCTTCAAGGATAAGAACGAAGACATGTCAAAGGCAATACCTGCAAGCAAATCATGATCACTTTCTTCCATCTGCTTCCAGATGCTTCCAGATCCAACCGCATCCAGCTTGTTTCCAGATCTAACTTGTTTCCAGATCTAGCTTGCTTCCAGATCCAGCTGCTCCTAGGTCTAGTTTGGTGAGAATCAAAGGCAAAAGAATCAGTTGCATGCAGACATGAAAAAGGACAAGACTGCAACTTTCCTCTTCCTTCTTCTTTCCTCCGACAAAGTAATTGAGTGATCAATTAAATTATAAAACTTAAGTGATTGGTTTAAAAGCCATTACTTGAAGAAGTCAACTACTTGGAGATAGGTGGTAGACGTGTAAAATAGAAGGTTCTATTTTCAGTTGCAAATCATACATGTCATGCAAAGAGGAATTCTAGGATGGAGATTGCCATTTGTTTCTTTTTGACTTCCACATGTGCCAGTTCAACTAAAAGCTTCCAACTTGTAATTGCCCTTCTACATTCTATAAGTAGAGGAAGAACCTTCGCGTTAATGATTAGAATTTGTATGTAGCAATCTTGTGTTCTAGACTTTGTGTTGAACCCCTGAGAGCCACTTGTAGCAAAGGAATACAAAGGAGAAAATATTCAGAGAACTTTGTGTCACGGTGTATTGTGTTTCTTGTGTTTTTATCTTAGATCTTTTAATAAACTTTGTGTTATTTCATATCTAGATCTAGAGCTACCTTTTCTTAAAATTTTGTGTTTATATCTATTGGTTTCTTCTATGTGCATACAATCAACTCTATTATCTATTGATTGGGATGCACATCTTCTCCATTTCTTCTTTGTGTTTATATAATTCCCTTTCCCCTTCTTTTATAAATATTTCATTTCTTTAAACAATTTGCTTACTTCTTTGTAGAACTATTCAGATTATGGTTCATGAACTGAGTAGTTAAAGTAAAACCCCATTTAGATATTAGCATACTTTAATTAACAAATCTTACACAGGAGCCTCACTGGTAAATGAGGGAGATTTATCTCATGACTGCCTAGGTTTTGTGCTATGCATAAAATCTAGCCAACAATAGCTTGGAATATTTTTCTACTAAACCTCCAGTGAATGAGGCATTACAAAGGTTATGAAGCACTTGACTATGGGAGATAGTGTAAAGGTTGAGGAGCTTATTCAAGAATTACTAGGTGAGTCATATTTGGAGGCGCATTTTGAAGAAGAAGAGACAGATGAAGAACAACTTGGGCATGCCTACCTAGAAAAAGAAAAAGGGAAGTTGGTTTATATGATTGATGATGAGGAAGTGGAGAATCTAGATGTTGATCATACTAAGGGTACACACGAGGTCTTAGGCAAAGTGCATATGAGAATGCAAGTGTATCATGAGCCTATAAAAACAAAGAAGGTCAACATTGGAAAAATACATAACCTAAGGAGGCCATAATTGGTGATTATTGGTCTGAATCAGAGGTTGCAAAGATAATTGAGCTATTGCGTGACTTCTAGGACTTATTTCCTAGAGGCTATCATGAGTTGAAAGGGGTACATCACTCTTTGGGCGAGATGAGGATCAAGTTAAAGGAAGGTGTGTGCCCAATTCGGAAGTGGCCTTATAGGATGAATCCTAATCTGTGTGTCAAGGTAAAGGAAGAGATTGCTAAGATGTTAAAATGTGGAATCATTGAGCCCATTGAGGAGTCATAATGGGTTATCCCTATGGTGATAAGCATAAAGAAATATGGAAGTATAAGGATCTGTGAGGATTATAGGGAGTTGACTGTTGCATGTGTAATATATCCCTTTCCCACACCATTTATAGAGGATATTCTGGAGGGAATTACATGGTGTGAGATTTACTCCTTCACTAATGGATTTTCTAGATATCATCAAGTGTGGATTTTTGAAGAGGATCGGGAAAAGAAACACCACTTTGAATGGGGAAGTTTTGCATATATAATTATGCCTTTTGGATTGAAGAATGTGCCTGTTGTATTTTCGCGCATTGTGGTGCAAGAATTACGGGACTTCATACATAAGTTTTTCAGATTTACTTAGATGATTGGAAATTTTATGGGCTAGTCAAAGATGATTTTGATAATTTAAGACTTGTGTTTGAGAGGTGTTGGTAGTTGAGTATCTCCCTCAACATTAAGAAGAGAGTTTTTGCTACACCTTTTAGGACTCTGTTGGGACATATTATCTGTAAATAAGGCTTGTTAGTAGACCATGATAAGGTTGTTGTTATTTTGGGCTTAAAGGAACCTAATGACCAAAGTGAGGTTCATAGATTATTGGGGCACACAAGTTATTATAGGAATTTTATCAAAGGCTATGCTAGGATTTTCATGCTCTTAGAAGAATTGTTGAAGAGTAAGTGAAAGTTCCTTTGGGGTGAAGCGCAACAACACGCATTTTAGACATTGAAGGAAAGACTTATTTATGTGCCTATTCTTCCATTTCCTTCTTGGACCAAACCATTCCATGTGTATGTGGACGCCTCTGGAATGGCCATTGGCATGGTATTAGCCCAACTTGAAGAAGGTATTTTTGATCATCCTATTTTCTTTGCAAGTAGGAAGTTGACACTAGTTGAACATAATTATACAACTACAGAGCATGAAGCATTGTCCATGATTTACGCACTGCATAAGTTTTGATAATACTTTCTAGAAACCCCTTTTATTTTCTATACAGATCATATGGCACTTAATTATCTAGTCAACAAACCCATTTTTAGGGGCGCATATCTTTGTTAGATTCTCGTTGTTCTAGGAATTTGATTTTACAATTGTGGTGAATCCAAGGAAAAGTAACACATGACCATATCATTTGTTGAGAATTAACTCCATTGAGGACCCACAGAGAATTAAGGAAACAATTCTAGATGCACAACTTTTCATATTGAACTCGCGCACCCTATGACTTAGAGGAAATTGCCGTATTTTTGCATACATGTGTGACACCTAAAGGAATGAAGGATTTGGAAAAGAAACAACCTACTATACGCACATGTTAATTTATACAAGTTACGTTCGGATGAGGTTTTACACTGGTGTGTACTTGAGCATGAGCGTGCTACCATTATGGAGGAAGCTCATAGTGGAATTATAGGTAGACATTATGCAAGAAATTCTATCGCATGTAAGATTTTATTGGCAGGCCTGTGGTGGGAAATAATTTACAAGGATTATATAGAATATTGTAAGGCTTGTGACCATTATCAATACCTTGGAAATCTTGGGCATAGAAATGAAATTCCTTCGAGGCATATTGCTAGTGAAAAACCTTTTGAAAAGTAGGAAATTGACTTTTTGGGTCCTATTTCCCCACCCATACACATGAATGGATTGCACTATATTATAACTTGTACAAATTATCTTACAAGGTGGGAAAAAGCAGACCTATAAAGGATTGCATGACAACTACAATAGTAAGGTTTCTGTGGGAAAATATAAAAAATAGGTATGGATGTCCACTTGAGTCCGACAAGTGATAGGGGAACTCATTTTCTTAATGAGACCATTAGGATATTATTGGTATAATTTATGGTAGCACACCATAAGACAATGTTGTATCATCCATAGGCCAATGAAATTGTTGAGGCTTTCAATGAGATATTGGGACATACATTTGCAAAGATCTATGATGTTGGAAGGAAGGTTTGGGATGATAAAGTCTCTATTGTACTTAGGGCATATAGGACAAGCTATAAGGGGTTGAATAAGGCCACACCCTTTTATCCGGTGTTTAGCATGGAAGTTGTTTTACCAGTGGAATTCATGTTACCTTCCCTGTGTATTGCGTGCATAGGTGGATTGGATGATGAGCAAGCACTTGAAGAGCATATTGATAAACCGATGCAGTTGGATGAGAGGCGTGTTATTGCTCGTTGGATTTAGAAGATAGAGAAGGCCGGGCGAAGGCATTACATGATAGCCATATTAAAAATAAGCATATTGAAGTTGGATAGATGGTTCTTTTGTATGATTCAAAGTTTTTGCGCCACCTTGGAAAGTTTCAAGTGCATTGGTTGGGACCGTATGTTGTGACTTACATACTTGATTTAGGTTCTTTCTAGTTGTAGGCACTGGATGGGACATGGTTTCCCAGTTATTTCAATAGGATTAAGCTGAAGCCCTACTATAAATAAATCTTCTTTGTGTTTGTAATAAAGCAGTATTGCCATTTAGATTAGATTTTTTTAATGCATTCCTTTATATGTGTTTCCTTTCACTTTGTTTCTATGTTTTCTTTTCCAGAATCTAATTACTATCTATTGAATTCATGTGTAAAGGACCACACATACCTTTAGTGTGGGGTGGAGTATATCAAGAATAAAAGGGTCAAGCTTGAACATTCTCTGGAAGATGGGTATACATAAAGAAATATTGTGCAGGTGCTTGAAGTAAGGGTGCAGATAAAGAAAAAAAATTCTCATGAATAATGACCATGTGTGGATGAATGAACGCATACAGTGTAATGTGAGGTAGGATACAACAATGGAAACTACTTATTTTGAGGTAATTTGGGACATTAAGGCACACGTAAGGTGATTTGTGGCTGAGAAGTAGTGGGTGTGCCAGAAGGTTATGACTGGGGCTTGTAAAGCTCAACATAGAAAAGAAAAGAGACATCATTTAATGCTAAGTATGATGGTAGGTGAAGAGAAATAAATGAGGAAATTTTTTTAAAGGCTATAAAAGTTGGGTTTGTGAAATAATTTTTACCTTTTGTTGTGAAGAATAAGTGTTTGATCGAGTTGAAGAGAAAGTTGTGAGAGAGTTGTGTGAGAAATTACGAAAGACATATGATAAGAGAGTGAACCCAATTTTTTTGCACAGATTGATTGGCGCTCCATTGGAGAGAGTGTTTGAGCAAAGAAAAGGCATACAGGAAGCAAATCAGCGAGTTAGGATTTAGAGAAGAGCTAGGGCATGGAAGTTTAAAGCTAGGTAATAAAAGTTAGATTCTTAGAGCTCGAATTGAATATAAGAACACTCTTTTATCACCACTATGGAACCTAAGCAAGCACCGGAGTGACTAAAATGAGAAGGAAGTGGAAACAAAGGTTAAAGACACCCCTGAGAGTTGATTTTCAGAGATGCAGTACCCATAAGGTGTGTACATGGGCTATGATTGGGAGTCACACATTAGACAAGTAAAGTGAGTGACTACAACCATAGAACAAAGGATAATAAGGATGAATTGGAAAAAATTATGGTGGTGGAAACAACCCCAAAAAAAAAAAATTACATGGCCATATACAAAAACATAGGGGAGAAACTACTCACAAGTGGGAGTTTTATAGCTCTATAAGCTCCCATATTTTGGTAATTCGGAGAAAATTTAACCAGTGGCTGATGAGATGAGTCCATGGGGACTTATTTTATTTTTTGGGTGGAGGATGAGACTTACCATGCCCCTGATTGAGAGGTTGGCAGGGTTAAGAAGCTTGGGCACCAAGTTTAGTAGTGATCTCACTGACAAGGAAGGAGTAGAAGCAACCAGGAAAGCACCTTTTGTCTTATGGGAAGTGAGGGCATGGAATGGATATCTGTAAGTTGTAAAAATACCATGTTATTCAGGAAGTAGCACACCTCCTCACCAAGATGAATAATCAAGAGCGCTGGTCACAAGTGAATAAGATGTGGTTGCATGTTGCTAAGAATATGATATAAATTTTTGTCTATAACTTATCTAACTTCATTGTTGAGACTATAGTTGCAGAGGTACACGAAGGGGATAAGATAAGTTTTGGTGCTATCCTTTTGTCCATTGTGTTTGTAGAGATTGGAGTGCCCGATGGGCCAAAAGATAATATTTGGCAATACCCTGAAGAGAAGAAATCCCTGATAGATAGATTTACAAAGTATACATGTGATGGATCCATGAGTGGACCCTACAAGAAAAGGACAAAAATTTGGTATGAGCACCTGCGTACTACGTTTGAATATGAGTGGAGAATACCCAAGGATCTTCCTTCGGTATTGGAGAAATCGAGTTAAATTTTCATTTACCAACATTTTTACATAGGGCGTTTTGGCATGAAGGATGGAAAGTGGATCCCTTGGTGCAAGCTACCATATGCCTTCATTGTGTGCTATTTTTAGGCATCTGTGCACAATTTTCAAATGCGTACATGTTAATATTTAATGTGGACAAAGTGGATTGTGACTATCATACACTCTAGAAGACATATGTCTACCCAGGTAAGTCTGCATATATTGAGAAGTTGATTTCAGATGATATTAATATCAAAGCTATGAGTTTGGAAATTGGGAAGTCTGGAGTGGCTCTAGTATACATCTACCTTAAGCCCAAGTTGGAGAATGGAAAATACGTTGAAAAAAATTCAAGCTCCCTGAACCGCCCAAGGGGAAACATATTGTGGGCACGTTGCAGGGTGAGGAGTCTACTTTTCCCCATGTTGAAGAAGAAGAAGAAGAATAGGAATTGAAAGAAGATAGTGGCATCTTGGAACATGGAAAAATAAAGTAACCAAATATAGGAGAGAAATGAATGTAAGAACCTACTCCTCTAGGAAAATAAGAAGGTGAGGAAGAAGAAGTGGTGGAAACCAACGTTGTGGGGATAGATATAGAACAAGGAGTGAGGACCAGAAATATAGGAGAGTATTAAGGAGAACAAGGACTCAGGGCATGGGGCCATCACAACCACCTAGGATATTTCATATAAACTCTCTTGTGAAGTTAGAAATGGAGAAGAAAATAAGGTTCAAATACATTCCCACTAGGGATAGTGAGGGTGAAAAATCTAAAGATAGCGCACAAAAGAATCCTATTGACACTATGGATGCAGAGGACCCTTAAGATGAAGAATTGAAACATGATGCCAAAGGGCTAAAAGAACAAGAGATGGTTAGTGGCACTAAAAATGGTGAGGATAATGGTGAACCATCTGGTGTGCCTAATGATACAAATACTAGTGAAGGACCATTATTTGATACAAGAGTACATATTCTGAAAGGTAAGTGCTCAAAGGGAGAAAAAGATGAAGGAATGTATGAAACTCCTACAACAGGTTATATTAATGATCCTACCAAGATCATTCGTCGCTAGGTTCCAAAGTACTTTGGAACCCAAGGAGCTTTATGGCTGAGAATGAATGGATCCCGAGATGGTGACCACACGCACTCATAAGTTGTTGTCATGGAGTATGCAAACTCGCATGAATGAGCTTGAATTTTATGTATGAGAAAAATCATGTGTATCAAAAAGAATGAAGAAAGCACAAAATTCTCACCACGTGATAGTCAAGCCGACTTAGATGTCAGATGAGCAGGTAAGTAATGCATTGACAAAGTTATCTATAGAGGTTGTGTGCAAAAACATTGATAAGACGGTATCTATTCATTATTTGTTGGAAGATAGAAATGATAAAGAAACATAGATTAAGTTCTGTTAGTGCAAATCAGCAGCACCCTCTGGATGTTCTATCAAATTTCTAGTTTGACATTTTAGCATCCAGTGTGATTGCACAACATTGAATCTTTTCCCCAAGTGTGGGACTTGTAAAAAGTGGGAAAAGAATCTCCAGATTAGAGGCTGGTTCCTCAACTCCTCTGATCAGGTGTATTACTTGAAAATTGCAGAGGTTTAAACTCAAAATCCTACTATAAATTCCAAGGGGACAAAGATAGAGAATGCAAAAGAATTAAAACTAATGCTAATAAGGTGATGCACTAAAGGAGTGGTGAGCATTTTTACTTCTGTAAATTGACACAGATTACAAAAATGCAGCAAAACATCATGCACAAACTAATAAAATGTAATGAAATATCATGGATGAATCAAACAACACAAGAAGAGGACTGAAACTCATTCACAGAGCTTGCATTGTCATTTCCAATATCAAAATACATGCATTACATCAATGAAAGGCAAAAAATATGTTGCAGTCTTGAAAGAGGTCTAGTATTCCACAAAATCACTTTCTAAGGTGAAAGAGGGATCTGCAAAACATAAAAAATGTCCAACCCCTTCAAAATGAGCCAAATCTGGCTTTTAACAATGCCCATTCGAGCTCAGGAGAGAGAAACACGGGAAAACATGAGAGCAGCTTCAACCACCGACCAAAATGCAATAAAACAACATGGGCATCCTTAAAAGTCCATTCCCTGACATTTTTGACCATGCTGGGAGAGAATGCAAGCCATTCTTCATTAAAAATGGTGGTTGAAACATCATTTTTGTTCATTTCCACGTGCCATAGGAATTTTCTATTTTCTCCTCTAAACTCCACCAAAACAAAAAATTGACCCCATAATCATGTAGATAATTTCACCATCTTTCCATTGATATAAAGAACACCCAAAACTGAGCTTTGGATCGAAAGTTATGCCCATTTGAAAATTTAGGGCAAAACAGGGCCAAAATGGGTTGGTGGGCCGAAAATTTGAAAATTTCCCACTTTTTGCATTTGGGAAAATTTTCCCAAAAACCTCCATGCCCCACCATCCTGGTGCCACATGGCATGATTCTATTGGTCACGGGATCTTTCTACTTCATTTTCCATCGTTTCGGCCTTTGGAAAAAATTTCAAAAATTCTTTCTTATTTGGATGACCCGAGGACATGTGGCATGATGTGATTCGTCGCGAGGCCTTTGCTCTTAAATTTTTTGTCATTGTTGACCATATTTTTGACCTGGACACGTGGCATAACCCCATTGGATGCGGGATTTTCTTTTCATTTTTCTCTTCGGGCCTTCCTTATTTTTTTTCCGCCACGTGGACACGTGGCATGGTTTCACTAGCTCGGACTTTGGGGGCGGGTTTTCCTTTTGAAAATTTTCTTTGATTTTGTTTTGGGAAAAATTCCCAATCTCCCCCATGCTCCGCTATATCGAGAACACGTGGTGTGACCTCATTTGTTACATGAGCCTACGCCAAAAAAAATCTCCCTTTAGCGCCCTTGCCAAACACTTGGTGAAATTTTCAATCTTTCCTCCACCCTCCGCCACTCCTTCGGCCTAAGGACACGTGGCATGATGTTATTGGACGCGGGCTTGGCATCAATTTTTTTGGTGCCAACCCTTGGGGAGTTTTTACAACTTCCCCCCTGGACACATGGCTGCATCTCATTCATTGGCGGGCCCACGGGTTGAAAATTTTCCTTTGAAACCTTGCCAACACAGATTCGCCAAATTTCTAAGTTTCCCTCTGCGGCCCGCTAATTCTTTGTTGACGTGGCATGCTTTGATTGGCTCAGTCCTTCCTTGGAGGTTTTTCCTTGGTGCCAATACATAGAAAAAATTTGAAAAATTTCTCCCACTTTTTGATTGCTCCGATGCCGACGTGGCAACTTCTGATTGGCGGCGGGGTTGTCTGGGAAAATTTCCCACAAAAACTCCATCAAGCCATAACTTCAAAAATACATGGAGTTAGGAGGAAAAATTTACCTTTCTAGAAAGCTAAGAAGGAGATCTATCTAATGGTGCCATTTCTAAAACATCTTGAGTTCCTGAAAAGTAAAAAATTCTGACTAAGGCACAAGGGAGGAAGGAATGAAGGGAGTTATCCAAAAATGAGCAAGGGGCTCATTTTGGATAACAATTTTGGTGACTCAGAGGGGTCATCTGCCTGTTGGATGAAGTTACCAGTTTCTGAAGCAATCCATTAGGCATGGAGTCATCAAATCTCTGCTTGGTACCCCAACTGATTAGAACAATGCAAGGAGGAAGGGGGAGGATAGAACACCATCTGATTGGAGCAAGGCCTGCAAAACACATTTCCTGGAACAACAAGCTTGTGCCAAAGCACTTAGGGAAAGTAAATCTAATTTATAACAAAACAATGTGCATAAGCACTTAGAGGAATGAAAACCTAAGCTAATATGTACAAGGTGGAGAATTTCTTCAGTAGCAATGCTTCAGATGGATTCCATTGACTGGAATCTGTAATTCTTCACCATCCAATGTAGACAATTGGAAGGCATTGTTGTCCTTACACTTTGTGACCATGTAGGGGCCACTCCAAATGGCATCAAATTTTGAATGCCTCCCCAGTTTTTCTCTGTCTGCATCCCATTTTAACACTAGATCTCCAACTTGGAAAGATCTATCCTTGGCCTTTCTATCAAAGGTCTTCTTGATCAAGGCTTTGTCTTTCTCCATTGCTTAGAATGCCGATTTCTAATTTCTTGGAGCTCCATAAATTCTACATACCTAACCTCCATGGGCCCAAACTCGAACAACTCCAACTACTTCATGAGTTCTAATGTTGGCAACTCAAGTGACATGGGCAAAATTTCCTCTCTTCCATAAACAAGCTTGAATGGAGAATTACCTGTAGATCTCTTTGGGGTTATCCTATTAGCCCACAAGGCTGATTTCAATTTAGAATGCCAAGACCTCTTATTTTCATCAAGAGTCCTCTTGATGATCCTAAACAAGTTCTTGTTTGTATATTCAACTTGGCCATTACCCTGAGGATAATAATTTGATGAAGTGCTTAGGTAGATCCCATTCTTGACAGCCCATTCAATTACCTTGGACCCAATGAATGCCAATGCATTATCTGATATTATTGTAGCAGGTATGCCAAATCTGGTTGCTATCCCTTCATAGAAGTCTAGGATGCTAGATTCATTTGCTTCCTTGAGTGCTACTGCTTCAGTCCACTTGGTGAAGTAATCTGTTGCTGTTAGAATCCACTTGTGTCCTTGGCTTGAATTTGGATTAATGACTCCAATGAAGTCCAAACCCCATTGCATGAATGGCTGGTCAACTAAAATTAGATGCAATGGAAGGGAAGCTAGTCTCTCCTTACCTGTGAAGAATGCACAATTCTTGCACCTCTTGATCCATGCATAACAATCACTAAAAATCTTGGGCCAATAATAGCCAGCCCTCATGATCTTGAGAGCTATCACTCTTGGTGCAAAATGACCACCAGCTGATCCACCATGGAACTCTTCCAACACTCTGTGAATTTGATTTGTACCAATGCATCTCAGCAACACTCCATTCACATCCCTTTTGAATAAAACACCATCAACAAGAGCATATGGGATAGCCTGCAATCTGAAGTGTCTCCTTTTGGTTTTATTCATCTCTGGAGGGCATAGGCCTATGTGTAGGAAGTGCATTATGTCTTGGGTCCAACAAGGAGTGAGGACATTATCATTTTCTTCTTGAGTGCTTCCTTGCTCATGGTTGTCTTGCAACGCCAAAACAACCTCTTTCTCATTGCATGCTTCCTTTTGTTTGTTCAAGACCAGCTGCTCACACAATCCTTTTCCTCTGACCAACTTGGTGACTTTGATCTCAATGTCATACTCCATGACACGAGTAATCCACCCTGCTCTCTTTTCATTCAGGTCTTTATTGAGGAGGAAGTCTTTAACTCCCACATGAGAAACCAACAGTTGAACCTTGTTGTTTGAAACTAGATGCTTAAATTTCTTCAAGCTCCTAATTACTACAAGAACATGATTCTCAATGAAAGAATATATCACCTCATAATCCTCCAGGATTTGGCTGAAGAAAGCAATTAGTTGCTCATCATTATCTTTGTTATGTTGTACCAAAATTACAGAAATAGTATCATTACCTCCAAATGCATAGAGGATGAAATCCTTAGAGAAATCTAGGTTGATGAGAGTTGGAGCTTGTGAGATGGCTTCTTTGATTGCTTCAAAACTTGCCTTGCCTTCTATTGTCCATTTGAAAGCTATGCTTTTCTTTAACATCTTGGTGATAGGCTTGACTAGGGCTGCAAAATTTGGGACAAACCTCCGAACAAAATTTATCCTTCCCAAGAAACTTTGAAGGGATTTCTTGTGGCTTGGAAATGGTAGTGCTCTTATGGCTTCAACTCTTTCCAGATCAATTGCTAATCCTTCTTTGGAGACAATGTGGCCAAGGAGCTTTCCTTCATGAGCTAGAAAAATACACTTTTTAGGATTCAAGGATACCCCAAATCTTCTGCACCTTTGGAACACTTGTCTCAAATGAAAGAGATGGTCTGCTGCATTTTTTGAAAAAATAGTGATATCATCAAGATATATCAGCACCATGTTGTTAATCAAATCCTTGAATGCCATGTCCATTGCCCTTTGGAATGTAGCTCCAGCGTTGGACAGCCCAAATGGCATTTTCCTATATGCATAAGTCCCCCATTTGGTTGTGAAGGTTGTCTTGAACTGATCCTCTTCCTTCACCATAATCTGATTGTACCCTGAATAGCCATCAAGCAATGAAAACCTTTTAGAGCCAGCAACAACTTGTAAAATCTTCTCCATAGAAGGAAGTGGGTAATGATCCTTGAGAGATGCTCTATTCAAATCTTTGAAGTCAACACACAATTTGATTTCTCCACTCTTCTTTCTAACTAGAACCAAGTTGGCTACCCAACTAGAATGCTTGATAGGAAATATGATACTTGCCTCTATCAACTTATTCAATTCTTTTCTCATGAGAGGCTCTAGGTGTGGATTGACTAGCCTTTGTTTTTTCCTGATGGGTTTAGCACTTGGGTCCAATTCAATAGTGTGTTGAGCTAACTTGGGATTGAAACCTTTCAAATCTTCATAGCTCCAAGCAAACACATCAGGGAATTCTTGACAAAGCTGTATGAACTCATACCTTTCTTGCTCAGTTGTCACTTTACCAATTTGGAGTGACTTGCCTTCTTCCACCAAGATGGGCACTGAATCTTCTCCCTTGACTTGGATGTTTGCTTTCTCCTTCCTAAACTGATCATTAGGATTGAAAATGGACTCCAAAGTGACAAGTCCCTTTGGTAGTTTGTTGGTTCTCAGCTATACCACTTGATCACCATACTGTTGTTCTAACTTTTCCTGATTTTTAACTGAGAACTCAGCCTCTTCTTGCAAGAAATGGATGATTTGTTGATCATTTTCAAACACTTGCCAACTTACATTGTTGTCTGGCACTGAAGGCCTTACAATCACATGAATGCTTGGCTGTACTTTGTCTTTCTTGATGCTTTCAACAACATCAAAGGTTGCTCCAACTGCTGCAAGCCTGTCAGCAACTTGGTTCTCTTTCCTAGGGATGGACTTGATGCTAAAGCCCTCAAAATCTTCAATGAGGTCCCACACCCTATTTTTGTAGCACTTGAGTAGATCATTCTTGGAAGCATGCTGCCCTTAACTTGGTTGACAATTAGCTCATTGTCACCAAAAAATTGCAAGTTCTTTATTCCTCTCTTGATTGACCAATGTAATCCTTGTATCAAAGCTTCATATTCAATAGTGTTATTAGAACATGCAAAATGAAATCTAAAAGTTTAATAATACTTAACTCCTTGAGGTGAAACAAGCATAGCTCCCCCTCCTACACCTTTTCTACTCCTTGATCCATCAAATAACAACTACCATACCTCATTGTCATCCTTGTGGTCTGGCTTGGTGATGCTAGGAATAGGCTGATTTTCTTCATGCATGCAATAGAATCCTAGCTCAGATTCTTCTATTTCTTGATAAGGATCAAAAGCATGCACCTTGCTTTCCCATTCATCAAGATTCAAATCTAGGATGCTTCCAACCTTGGTGTCAGCTTCATCAGTGCTTGGATAATCTTCTTGATCAAATGTTGAACAATTGGTATTGATTTGGCTTGGAGCATGAGGTTTAATGTGAAAGTTTGTAATAGGCTCAGATCTGATTGTGGCTTTAGTTCCATATCTTGTTCGAACAACATGTGTGACCAATCAACAAATAAGTAACCTCCAATCTTAGCTATGAAATCCCTTGACAAACATAGGGAAAAGAGTGGTGGAAGATCTATCACTGAGACATCTTGCAAAACAACAATGTTGGGGCATGCGTGCAAAGTAAGACTCAAGTTTTTAATCACTCCTACTATTGCTCACATTGCTATCCCATACAATTACACTACCCCTTTGGATATGACTTCATATTGAATCCCCAATTGATCAGCTATTTGCTTGGGCATTACTGAACTACTTTCCCGAAATCAATCATGCAATTGTGTACTAATTGGTTTCCAATGATCAATGAAACATAGAATGGAGGGGGCTTCAACATTTTACCTTACAGTCCTCCATGATTCCCCTCAAGCTGGGCAATATTTGTGAGTACCTTCTCTTACATTTGGAACTGTTGATTTGAAGTTGACTAGTCCTTCATGGTGGCTTGTAGCAAATCTCTTTGGCCTAGGATGGATAGTGATTTACACATTGATATGTTCACATTTGTCTTCTTCATCTGATCAATGATGTTGAATGGGGATGAAGCATCCCTCTACTATCCTCTAGCCTACACATTCATTCCTTGCACATGGGCAGCAACAACTGGCATCTGAGTTGGTTTAGGAGCTGGTTTGGGTGGTCCTTGCATGTTTGGAACTGCATTTTGTTTGCCAATAGTTTATGGAGTGATAGAAGGTTGTGGGTTACTTGGAGCCAATGACTGTCCTTCACACAAATTTCTCCTTTTTGACCTTGTGTTGGCTGCAACACTTTGAGAGATTGTTTGATTCATACCACAAAAATATTCTGGCTTGCAGTTTACAAGTGTGGTATCATTTGGAGCTGATTGTTGCTGGGATGTTTCTTGTCTGTTGGTTATTTCCTTGACTCCCTTCACCCTCCACACCAGTTTTTGTTACCATCAAGGCTTGATTTAGAGCACCATTGAAGCACATAGACTGGTTGTGAGGTTCATTGCATGGGAAACACCAATCATACTCTTGAGCTATGTTGTTTTGTACTGGCACTAGTGCTTTAGAGGCAGATGTAGCATTGGGATTATAGGGCTAAAATGGTTTGTTGGCAGGAGGCCTTGCCTGATTTTGATTTACAAGCTGGATTGGGTGGTCTTTGAGGCTGATATGGCTACTTGTTAGGCTAAGCTTGAGGCTGATATGAAGGCCTAAAACTTTGGGCTTGTTGCCTCTTGAGTGTAACCAGCTCATTACCTAAATTTTGCAATTGCTTCATGACTTCTTGAAGTTCATTTGAGGCGTTAGGAGATGAAGTAGAAGCTTCACTTGAATTCTAATTTCTAGGAGTGGGGACAGGATCTAAATTAGGCACTTGATTAGTGTTTGGAATTTCTAAATTTGGATACAATGGCATTGGAGGCCTAGGAGCTAGCTTACCAGCTTGAATCAGATAATTTTCATCTCTAATGGTAATGCTATAAACAACAGGATAGTTGTGCCTCCAATGGATTGAATTAACATAGAAATATCAGAATTTAAAGATTTAAGGTAATATAGAAAATAACCTTCTATTGTTGGCCTTACTACCATTGGAATTCTCTCCCAAGTCCTTTAAAATCTGAATTTGAAGTCAGTCAGCTGCTCATTGGGAGCTCTCTTGATAGTTGTCAATTGCTCCAAAAGGGAAAAGTTATCCCCCTTCTCTCCAAACTGCTCATGGAGGGCTATACATAGTTGGTTCTAATTTTGAATAGAGCCTGAAGCAAGGCTCCTGAACCATTGCAAAGCCTTCCCTTGAATGAATATTCCATCAGTTTGATAAAGCAACTTGCATCTCATCAATCTCATGGATTGCACAAATATTAGCAATATCCTTGACATGATCACCAGGAGTGGTCTAATTCTCTCTAGTAAAGTATGAAATGTTCTTCAGTGCTGCAACTAGGATTGGATTTTTGCATTGAGAGCAAGTGGGCTACTTCAGTGAAATTGACATATGGGTTGTGTTGTGCCATTCTGATTGGCCTTAGAACCCTTGTTGATTGGATGAAAGGTCTACCAGGTGGAGGAGTTGATAGAGTTTTGTTTGGTGGAGATGGAGACCTTTGGATTATTCTTCCTCTTTGTCTTCTTCTTGGAGATAATTACAGATACTCAAATAATACTTCTTCTTCTCCAACTCTTGACCTTGTGGTGATTCTTCTCATGAGTTTTTAGGCTTGTACTGCTAAAACCAGTTGATTCTTCTTCCTTGGAGTCGCTAGATGTGTAATTCAGGCTCTTTTAAGCAAGAAACTTGCAACAAATGCACATCAATTTTTTTCAATGAAGATGAAGACCTCATAGGTCCCACCAGGCGTGCCAAAACTATTAGTGCAAATTAGCAACACCCTCTGGATGTTCTATCAGATTTCTAGTTTGACATTTTAGCATCCAAGTGTGATTGCACAACATTGAATCTTTTCCCCAAGTGTGGGACTTGTAAAAAGTGGGAAAAGAATCTCCAGATTAGAGGCTGGTTCCTCAACTCCTCTGATCAGGTGTATTACTTGAAAATTGTAGAGGTTTAAACTCAAAATCCTACTATAAATTCCAAGGGGACAGAGATAGAGAATGCAAAAGAATTAAAACTAATGCTAATAAGGTGATGCACCAAAGGAGTGGTGAGCATTTTTACTTCTAAAAATTGACATAGATTACAAAAATGTAGCAAAAAAATCATGCACAAATTGATAAAATGTAATGAAAGATCATGGATGAATCAAACAACACAAGAAGAGGACTGAAACTCATTCACAGAGCTTGCATTGTCATTTCCAATATCAAAATACATGCATTACATCAACAGAAAGGCAAAAAATATGTTGCAGTATTGAAAGAGGTCTGGTATTCCACAAAATCACTTTCTAAGGTGAAAGAGGGAGCCTAAAAACATAAAAAATGTCCAACCCCCTCAAAATGAGCCAAATCTGGTTTTAACAATGCCCATTCGAGCTCAGGAGAGAGAAACATGGGAAAACATGAGAGAAGATTCAACCACCAACCAAAATGTAATAAAATAGCATGGGCATCCTTAAAATTCCATTCCCTGACATTTTTGACCATGCTAGGAGAGAATGCGAGCCATTCTTCATTAAAAATGGTGGTTGAAATGTCATTTCTGTTCATTTCCACGTGCCAGAGGAGTTTTCCATTTTCTCCTCCAAACTCCACCAAAACACAAAATTGACCCTAGAATCATGTAGATAATTTCACCATCTTTCCATTGATATAAAGAATTCCCAAAACCAAGCTCTGGATCGAAAGTTATGCCCATTTGAAAATTTAGGGAAAAACAAGGCCAAAATGGGTTGGCGGGCCGAAAATTTGAAATTTTCCCACTTTTTTCATTTGGGAAAATTTTCCCAAAAATCTCCATGCCCCACCATCCTAGTGCCACATGGCATGATTCTATTGGTCACGGGCTCTTTCGCTTCATTTTCCATCATTTCGGCCTTTGGAAAATTTTCCAAAATTCTCTGCCATTGGATGACCCGAGGACACATGGCATGATGTGATTCGTCACGGGCCTCTGCTCTTAAATTTTTCATCACTTTGTTGACCATCTTTTCTAACCTAGACATGTGGCACAACCCCATTGGATGTGGGCTTTTCCTTTCATTTTTCTCTGCGGGCCTTCCTTATGTTTTTTGCCGCCACGTGGACACGTGGCATGGTTTCACTAGCTCGAGACTTTGGGGGGGGTTTTCCTTTTGAAATTTTTCTTTGATTTTGTTTTGGGAAAAATTCCCAATCTCCCCCACACTCGCTATCTGAGAACACGTGGTGTGACCTCATTTTTGCGCGGGCCTATGGGCCAAAATCTCTCTTTAGCGCCCTCGCCAAACACTTGGTAAAATTTTCAATCTTTCCTCCACCCTCCACCACTCCTTCAGCCTAAGGACACGTGGCATGTTGTTATTGGACGTAGTCCCTGGCGTTGAAAATTTTGTGTGCCAACCCTTGGGGAGTTTTTACAACTTCCCCCACTTGGACACATGGCCGCATCTCATTCATTTTGGCGGGCCATGGTCGAAAATTTTCCTTTGAAACCTTGCCAAACACTTCACCAAATTTCTAAGTCTCCCTCCATGGCCCGCCAATTCTTTGCTGATGTGGCATGCTCTGATTGGCTCGGGCCTTCCTTGGAGGTTTTTCTCTGGCACCAATACTTAGAAAAAAATTTTTTTGAAAAATTTCTCCCACTTTTTGATTGCTCGATGCCGATGTGGCGACTTCGATTGGTCGGCGGGGTTGTCTTGGGAAAATTTCCCACAAAAACTCTACCGAGCCATAACTTCAAAAATACATGGAGTTAGGAGGAAAAATTTACCTTTTTGGAAAGATGAGAAGGAGCTCTATCCAATGGTGCCATTTCTAGAACATCTTGAGTGCCTGAAAAGTAAAAAATTATGACTGAGGCACAAGGAAGAAAGGAATGAAGGGAGTTAGCCAAAAAATGAGCAAGGGGCTCATTTTGGATAACAAAGATTCGATAGAGTAAAAGGAGAAAGCTGAGGTGAAGGTGTGAGTATTACTTAGTATGGAAGAGCAGATAGGTGATGAAATTTTGAAGGCAAGGCCACATTTGGAAGAGAAAGTGGTGAGAGATTTCCATCTGCTATGCATTACTTATACACACTAGTTCATATGGTGATGGATGAAAGTACAATAAGGATTCGAAACCAAAGGATGCTGCAACATAGGTAGAAAAGACAAAGGTAACCATCACACGCAAGATAAGTGGGTATGAGTCTTTACTGCAGGCATTGAAATATGAGTTGAAAAAGGTAGATTTAATGTTAAACATTTACAAAGATCTTGAGATAGTAACCAAAACAAGAAATATGGTGGAAGAGAATGAATTTCTTGCAGAAAAACAAGATGACACACTTGGGCATGAGGAGAGGCTGACACTACTAGTAGAAAATCATGATGCACTTGCAACAACTCGAGACCCTCACAAGGAGAAGATCAAATAAATTGGGAAACTAATCGCATGGTGTATGGATGTGATGGTCTCGTGTCTAAAAATTTCCTTAGAGTATTATAGAACAAAGGTGAGAACATGACCCTAGATGAGATGGATGGGGTACTCACAGACATCCCTAAAAAAACAAATAAGGCACTTAGTGATTGGAATGAGTTAGAGGAAGAAATTAAAAGTGAGTATCCAAAGTTGATTCTACCTTCGAAGGGTAGAGCGCTTATGCATTCTTTCATTCTTTGTGTACAATATTCTTTTGTTCCTTATTATTTATTCATGGAGAGATAAGTCATGGTTACCCATTTTCGGGGCGGAAATGAAGCAAGTGTGGGGTAATGTTGGGCTGATGAATTACAACCTAAGTATTAAAGGTGCATAAGAATTGGGCACATGAAAATAGGGCACGTAGGAATGCGCAGAGATGTAGAAAAAGGGCGAGCCCAGGAAAGTATGACTTTGGGACTTAGCCTCTTTAGTTGCAAAGTGGACTAAATATAGATGTTGAGTGTGGGACACGATCGAAAGAAGACTTGGAAGTGAAGAAATTACTATTTTGGATGAGTGGAAGATCAAACAACATGCACATTTTTGGGCTAATAGGATTAAATCGTAGTTTATATTATTAGATAATCTATTATTAGTGAGCTTGCATGATTTTGTATTTACCTTGTAGTGGCACATGGCTATTCTTAGCATGCAACCTATTTTGAGGATGCATAGGTGTGAAGGGAAAGACCCCACTCCTATATATATTTATTGATTTACACGGTTTAGGGATCCATGTTTTGTTAGTGTTATGTTGTTGGTTTATGAGAACACATGACTTATGGTGACCTTCTTATGTATATACTTGGCTTCTATGTTTTACAATGATTAATACAAGGAATATGTGTGATTATATAAAGATTATTGATATATCTATTATTGGATCTTATATGGTAGATCTGATCTTGGTTCATGTTTAAGTTCCTTATTCCATATGGTTATAATCTATATCTATTTATGCTTTGATTGTGAATGAATATTATGGATTTGGTTTATATGTGTTTTTATCACACTAAATCCTTGACAAAGATGCCATAAAAGAGGGACATGGTACCCTTGCGCGCTTCAGGTGAGCACTTAGTTCTACCCAAGTGATGTGTCAGCACACCTTGGGATATTTGGTAAAATAAAATACTACAATTTCTCTTCTACACAAAACATAAACAACATTTTCCTAGGATTATGTTGTTATGCGTGGGATTCATCATAGGATGTGCACTCATGAATCTATATCAAGCAAGGATGTAAACCAATCACGAAACCTTAGAGGTGGATGAACCCAACAATTAAAGAGATTGTGAAAGGTAAATTACAAAATTTGCTAGATGATGGATTTATATACCCCATATCAAACAATCAATGGGTATCACCTCTTTTCATTGTGCCAAAGAATAATGGTAAATGGAGGATATGTGTAGATTACATGGAGCTGAATGTAGCAACAAAGAAATATCATTTTCCATTTCCCTTCATCGATCAAGTGCTTGACACTTTGGTTGGTAAAAATTACTTCTCTTTCTCTATGGATATATTGGATATAATCGGATTTAGATTGCACAGAGGATTAGGACTAAACAACCTTCACATGCCTGTGGGGAAAATTTTACTATGTAGTTCTTCCATCTAGCTTGTGTAATGCACCCGTAACATTCTAGAGGACAGTCTTTAGTATCTTTTCGACTTGAAAAATGATTGCATGGAATTCTATATGGATGACTTCACCGTACATGGCAGCACTTTTGAAGAAGCTATGAAAAATATGGATAAAGTATTGAAGAGATCTAAAGATCACAATTTATCCTTGAGCAATGAGAAGTGTTACATGATGATGTCTAAAGGTATATTTTTGGGGCACTACCTATCCTTTGATGGGATTCAAGTTGATCTAGAAAATATATATGTTATAATTAACTCCGCCAACATCAAAAAAACAAAACAATATTACAATATTTTTAGGACATGTTGGATACTACAAAAGGTTCATACAATATTTTAGCAAGATTGCAACACCACTTTTTGCATTTCTAGGAAAGGATGTTGAGTTTTTATGGACTAAATGATGCGAAGGTGATTTTTAAACTTTGAAACAAATGTTAATTACTGCTCCTGTGTTGAGAGGAATTGACTAGAACTTTCCTTTCCACATCCGATGCATAAAATCATGATATTAGAGCTATCCTAGGAAATAAATATGGAGTTCTCAATTATGCAATTTATTATGTTAGTAAGAACTTGTAGCACACAAAATTAAACTACATAGTAATTAGAAAGGAGTTCTTGGTAGTTTTATATGCTATCAACAAATTTAAACACTACATCACAAAGTTATCCAAAGTGTTCATTCACACCGATCATGCTACAATAAAATATTTGATAAGTAAACCAATGGTAAAGTACAGTAGAATCATAAGGTGGTTACTCCTCTTGCAAGAGTTTGATGTCACCATTGTGGAAAATACTAGAAAGGATAATGTGGTAGATGATGTTTTTCAAGGATGGAGACAAATAATGAAGAAAAAATAGTTGATGATTCCTTTCCAGATGAGAACTTATTTTTTATATCTACAAAAACACCTTGGTATGCAGACATAACCAACTACTTGGTCTTAGGTAAAACACCTCCGCATTACTTATACTCTGAGAAGAAATACATAGTTGAAAATATTATACATTTTTATTGGATAATAAGATTTCTATTTCATACAATATAAGATAAAATCATGAGAAGGTGTATAGATGATGAGGAGATATATGATGTCCTTAGATCCTGCCACAGTGAACCTTGTGGAGGACATTTTTCTGCAAAAAGAACAATGCGAGAAGGTGTTGAATACTAGCTATTATTGGCCAACATTGCATAAGGATGCAACACTATACACCAAGAGATGTGATAGATGTCATAGAATGGGAAAGATAACCAGATCCATTGAGATGCCATTACAACATCAATTGGTCTTGCATCCTTTTGAAAATTCGGGGTTTAGATTTAATTGGCCCAATTGAGCCTCCACCTCAAGAGAAAGAATACATCTTGGTATGAATAGATTATCTAACCAAGTGGACAGAGGTGAAGGCATTACCAAATCAGAAAAGTGAGAAAGTAGACAAGTTCTTATATGATCACATCTTCACCATGTATGGAGTTCCAAGGGAAATTATCACGGCATCAAGGTACACATTTCACCGCTAAAGTAATTGATGATCTAGTTATAGAATATAAAATCCAGAATAGGAATTACACACTATACCACCCCCAATTTAATGGCCAAGTGGAGGTTACAAACAGATAGATAGAGGCCATCTTGACAAAAACCATTGCAATCCATAGGAAAGATTGGGCAGAAAGACTTCTAGAAGTAGTATGGGAATTCAACACAATGTGGAAGAAAATAATTGGCTTTACACCATTTCAACTCCTATATGGAAAAACCATTTTTTAAATAGAGTTTGAGCACAAACACCGAGGACTGCACTTTAGTTGTGCATAGATTTATCAGAAGCTCAAAGACAAAGGATTCTCTAACTCAATGAGTTGGATGAATTAATAAAACAAGTAGTACATAACACGTAGTGGTGCGAAACAAAGAGTCAAATGGTGTTACCAAGACACAAGACAAGATGATTCCAGGAAGGTGACCGAGCACTCTTATTTGATTAAAAATATAAGGATCATATAGGAAGCTCGAACAAGGTGAGTAGGCCCCTATGAAATTGAGAATATCTTCCCTAATGGAGATGTGAAGCTCACTACCATAGATCCTGCGAGATTCAATCTATTGGTGAATGGCCATATATTGAGATTGTATTAGAAGCTAGTTGATAGAGATTCATTCATGGAACTACTTAGAGGAGGTAAAATAAGAATGGAAGTAGGTAAATTAAAGATAACTTTAGAGGTTGAGCCTTCTCGCTCATTTATGATATTTTAGAGGATTGAGAGATTTCAGTGGCCTTGGTGCATTCATCTTGCTAGATATTCCAAGGTCAAATAAAAGTGTTGTGATCTTCCTTATGGGTGATCAACAACACTCTACTAACACATTTATTTCATAGATTTTTTTAGGGTTTGATGTCGGTGATTGTAAGAGTGCAAATCACAAGGAGAAAGTGAAATGATTGAAGGTTCCACTTGCAACAACAAGAAACAAACTCCTATTTGGTTTTTTGCATTTGGAAGAACTCATGATTGCATGAAATAAGATAAAGGATGAATTCACATGTGCGAGATGGGAAAAAAATAGTTGGTACCCCAACATATTGGAACTCCCCCTCCGGGAGTCATCCGGTTGTAGTAAGGAGCATCCAACATTAGTTCAACACACATCCGTAGTATCACAACAAGATTTCATGCAACCAAGACATAATTTCAAATAAGCATGCACAATCATAATTTCAAATGGATATCAAGATAAGTGCACTCAACTATCAAGATAAAGTATAATTAGAATAATTAGAATTAATTAATAGTAATGCCAAGTCATCATACATGTGATGCACTTAAAGAACATCGCCTTTCTAGATATGATATGTCCCTCCACATAAGCCAATGTTTTCAAATCACTTCACTTTACATTCTTCACATGGTTACATCAATTAATGATTCCTCTCCCATAACCATGTTGTGTGTCCTCTCAGTCCCAAAGTTTAAAAATATTAAAGCAACTCAATGCAACTCAATTGTGTAACATTCCTTCAAAGAAGAGTTGTATTGTTGCGTATTGAAACAAGAGGAGGTTGTATATCCACCATGGGATGATATTTGATAAGGCATGAACCCATTGAGCATTTACAAATTTTGAAAAATCCTTGAATTATGCAGTATTTTGAAGATAATGGTTAGTTAGACTACATCAATAGTTTCAAGGTTTTAATGAATAAATGGTAGAAGAATTTTCCAACACATTTAGTAATGGGTAGGCAAAGATGAAGGGATTAGCAATCAAACTCAGTG
This sequence comes from Taxus wallichiana var. yunnanensis, assembly GCA_018340775.1. Lineage (NCBI taxonomy): Eukaryota > Viridiplantae > Streptophyta > Pinopsida > Cupressales > Taxaceae > Taxus > Taxus wallichiana. The sequence goes on from CM031240.1 coordinate 23,802,858, forward strand.
ATGACATTTTGGCGAAGTAATTGGCCTACCAGCCCAAGGAGAACCATTCCCAGAAAAGGCCAACCTAGAAGCATCTAGGAGAGAGTTCACAGATGATGATGATGAATTCATCACCGATAAGAAAGGTACACATAGAACATCCCTTAAACCCTTATGGAATGAGGTTACAAATTTTGTAATTAAGTAATTTACTTGTGAAGGAAGGTATTCTAGATTGAATACAGTTCATTTCAAGTTATTGAATAATATACTGTAATAACATGCAAGTAAATGTACATAATTTCTTACATGAAATGTTGAAGAGAATGAGTAGAAAATCATATATGGGTAGTGTTCAATCGTCACAACATTTCCCTATAACCCTGGTAGTGAAACATACCCTTCAAGAGGGATTATCCTCAGATACAATGGGGAGATTTTTCAAGGAAAAATAATATAGATAATTTGTTGGGAAACATGGGAAAGAGAAGGAAAATCACAAATAGATCCTCTAAAAACATAAATGATCCTACAACATCCACCTCCTAACCTCAAGAACCCATAATTTCTAAAGATATACCTCCTTTTGAAGAGAACCTTGTACCTATCTCTCTAGAGAGGATTTTTATAGTTAAAACCCTTCTAGAGTTCTCCTCTCCTGAAACATCCACTTCAAGGCCCAAAAACAAATCTTCTCATTCCACTCCTACACCACCTAGGTGTTCCCATAGGATTAGAACCAAAAATCCAAAAATATCTAGCCTAATACAATCACAACCCATATCACTAGACAATGATTGGAAGCTACAAAGGGAAGCCTTGAGCCTTAACCAATGGAGACACAAATGGGAGATATTGATACCATAGTTCATGAGCTAAAATTCCATGAACAACCCATAGGAGAGAAATTAGATCCAAAAATAATGAGGAGAAAGTTGATGGAGTGGAATACCATAAAGAGAGAGAAGAAGAGATACCGAGAGAGGAGGAAGTTAGAGAAGAAATAAAACAAGAACAAATGCCTATGGTTGTTGAACAAGTGATGGAGTAGTAAGAACAAGCACCAAGAAAAGCACAAATTCATGCAGTTATTGATCAAGTAATTGATGAAGTAGTTGAGCAAGTTGTGGAACATACAAAACATGATGGTGTGTAGGAAGAAATTATAACACCATTATAGCCACAAGTTATTATTCATGAAGTTGTTAGAAACACTGAAAAACCATCTTACAGTGAGATGGATACATAGACCATGGGACCAAACATTGAAAATTTGATGATGCACTTCGAAAATTATGTCAACAGACTCAAGGGAAAGTGGGAACAAGAGAAAGAAGCTCTCATTTTTCAGCATAAGGAAGACCTAAAATTCAAGGACAAAGAGATAGAGAGGATGAAGAAGAAACAAAAAGTAAACAATCTAGGTTGCACATGAGATATTCAAATGCAGGCCCCATCAAGCATTTATGTTGTAGTCACAAAATCATGCATTTATTAATATTATTATACTACCAAGTAAGTTGTTTTATATATAGATCTTGTGTAAGAAAAGTATTCACTAATAACCCATCCCGTAGTCTAGTCGTCAAGTATTGTTGATCTTTTTTTTTCTTACACATTCATCACTCACTCACACAGTTCCAGTCAGGTTTTAGGGGCTCCTATATGTCATTTTCACTTAGTTTTTGTCTCTAGTCTTTGATTAGGGCACCTAGAGAGGGATTAGGTTCCTAGGATGCCTTGGTATTGATTTCTAGGCACCCTAGTCCTTGTCACACTTGGTTTTGTTTTAAACATTTGAGGTCAGTCTTTATGATTTTCCCTCTCATCTCCCTAGGTACTAGTCGGCATGTCAGGTCATTAGTGTCAAAATTTGAGAAAGAGATCCCTATATAAACAAAACATACATACTACCTTATGGGCATAATATTTTCTACTAAGGGATATCTATCTATATATATAAAGGAACCGCATTTGGGAACTATTCTGCAACACACACCTTTGCATAGGAAAGAGGAGTCTATTCTATTCCATCTACCATTTTGGATTTTATCTAGCTATTTCCAACTATCTTTGCCTCATTAGCACTAGGGCATCCTATGAGCATTATTACACACACAATCACATAGAACTATATTGGGTCATAGATGTAGTGTATTGTTTAGTTGTTAGACAACCATTGTGGCTGCTAAGGATAGTCTGACCCCTTCATATGCATCTTTCCTTTTTTAGGGTTTCATTCTTTATGTGGGGTTTTGTAGGTGATTCATCATTACATATTTATGGTAACATCACCAAAGTAAGTGTGGCATTAACGTGGTCAAAGGAGAAGTGTTGTGAAGACCTAGCGACCACATTAGACTCATATTTTGAGTTTTTCCACAGACTGCAGTGCACATATTTCAGACCAAGGCGCCCCAGGTGTCCTAAGTATAGCTAGATCTGTCTCAGTTGAAATCTTTTTAGGTCTATTACGATACTCTGTCCCGCCATTTCATTCCTTTGTTTAGTCCCGAGATCACTACAAGGTAAGTTCATTTTAGGTTAGTACCTTTTCCCTTTTATTTCATTTCATTTAAAATATCAAATAATTTATTTAGTATTTACATTTCAAGATATTTAATTTATTACATTGCTGTACTCTTATATTTTTATTAAAATATCAAATTTTATAGAATCATCTCGCCATCTATTTGAAGGATAAGATGCTCTAACTTAAACTTACATGCATTAATTCTGACATTCCATATGATATCAACTTAGCTAGGAGCTTCTTCACTTTATATCAGAATAGCACTCATGAACTCTAGCTCTTATTATGTGAGCTTTATTTGCACAATTATGCCCTTAAATATGACAAGGATTGGATTCCAATTCTATACATTGGAGATGTTCAAGTTAAATCCCTATGCTCTTATTTTACAAATGAATTGGATAGAGAAAGGAAGATGGAAGAGTATAGACATTTGGAAAAGGTCTAACCATTGTTTTTCAAGGCTGAGGCCATAAAATCAGATGAGGTTGCACATCAATATGAAAAATATATAAAGAAGAATGTGATCAAGAGAAGAGTGTTGTAAATGAGGACAACAACACATGCATAAGTTAGGGAAATGATAAGAGAAAATGGGATTCAGGTAGTACAAGCATGCATAGAATGAGATGGAATGAGTTGTCTCCTGAGCTACAGAGGAAAGAGATGCACTCTTACCCAAACATAATGCCAACTTTGAAAAGAGTGAACAAATACATTGAGATTGCTAATGAATGTGTAGAGAACTAGTTTCCTATAGGCTACCACCCACCAATATTTCATTTTCTCGATACCACCATGGACAAGTGACATACCACTCAGTGATAGAATACAAAATTGAGTTTTGAGCGGAGTTCATGATAAACTGTGGATACTTCTTGTCGAAGAACGCACATATACCCAATTAATTTCAGATGCAAATTCTATTTGAAGTTATTGAATGAGGAAATTCAAGAGATTAAGCCTAGGGGCATGATGAGTTGTGATTATTGAATTTATAAATAACTCGTATTATATATTTTGATCAAGCCATTGTAGTTGTGTCTTTGTATTTTCCCACAATTTGTTAAACATTATCATTACAACCTTGAACTTATGGCATAATTAATGATTAATGTAGTTATCTCTAGTTATCTTTATTTTGTGGTATTTTATGTGTGAATTTATTCTTATGATTTTAATAATTTGTTTGAATTATGATATGTGTGATGCCACTCTTGGTTGTAAGCAACTTGTTATATGCAACAACTCGTATGCAACAAAGGAACACGTCTGCAACAACTCATCCGTAGCCAAAGGGAATCACTTAAACAAGAGAATCCGCGTTATGAAGATATCTTGGAACATGAAGAATGAAACTCAAGTTTATATGTGTTGTTGAAGGAGCAGTTACAACTGGAACATGCAAAACTAAGAAACAACTCAACCTTTGATCTTATCATTTATTGTAAACTAATTGATTGAGTTACTACGTGATTAAAGGAACTAGTCGATTAACTGAACACCAGTTATGAGTTCCATAACATGCATTGAATCTCTTGTTGTTCTATAAATATCTTCCACTTGTTCTACCGAAGATATTTTACTTAGTTTTTTAAACTCCTAGTTGAACTCTTCTTCTCACGTCTTGTTGTAAATGAGAAGTATAAAAGAAAGGGTTATTGTTGGTAAAGAGAGATATGGATACATACATGCGAGATATACATGATAGGAAGGAAATTCAAATAGGATATAGTTTTATTCCTTGGTGTAATGTTCATGCCAATTCAATAAAAATATGAGTTCTATTTATTATCCTTTAGTTATAGAATTTAGGAGGGATTAACACCCAAGGTAGGGCCCACTTGTGGTCTACTAAACCCTCATAGTTTTGTTGCTTTGTTTCATTACATGTTATCCTAGGAAGTAATTTATCTTCTTTATCTGCATTCTGAATTTACAAGCTTTGTCTTATTCATAACATTTAGAAACCATTTGCTTTCAGTTCTAAGTTTTGTCTACTTTCAAGAATTGTTATTTCAAGTATGGTAGTGACAATTATTTCTTTCCATACCTCCTAAATTCTTTGTAACTGTGCATACAACACTGACATTATTTAAAGTTTATGTCCCTTGGTTTGATGATTAAATGAATGTGATTCAATGAAAAACATATTAATTTTTGCAAGTTGATTTATACCACCAGTTATCTTATCATGTTCTTTAGAATTCCTTTAGGGTTTAAGAGTCTAAATGTCATCTAAATACTTCATCTTCCACAAGTAAAGACCATTTAGAAGTCACAAAATAGTTAATTTTTTCAAGAAAAGTATATAAAAAGTGGAAAAAACTCAAACGAGGATAGTTATTGATGTCATTCACGTGTGGAGGAGCTCCAAGAGAGAATGTAATAAGAGATTTGTATTGAAAATACTAAGTGTGGATGAAAATCCTAGTTTTGGACATGGAAAAATTTCTATCTTGACCGTATAATAAAGCATTTTGGAAAGAAATTATTGGTTAGGTTTTTATTTCTTTGTAAACAATTTTTGAAGGAATTTTCCAATCTATATGAATAATTTCAAATCATATCCTCGAAGTACTAAACTCTATTCATTCATGAAGACTCTTACATGCTTACAACCCTTTTTATGCACAATACATGTGAGAATAGACTATTTTGAGGATTGTTCATTAGTTTGACCTTCTTGTTAGAATATAAATGTGAATTAGGGTAAGGAGGGATTTTAGTTCAAATTTTAGAGTTTGTTTTGGTAAATATTGCATTTTATAAGTTTTTGGTTCACTGGGTAGTCTAGGAAACCCTACTTAGGGTTTAGGCACCTTTATACTTTGAGAGCCCTAAACACCTTATCAATAACTACGATTTTGAAGAGATCATATTTAAAGAAAATAAATTAAGAATAACAAATAATTATATCATTAAAATTTCTCAATTGATGTAAAATTAGGGCCAAATATGTAGGTGGTAGTTAAAGACCTAATTATCTAGGTATAATCAAGTGAATAGGGGTGTAGTTTTGGAACCAAAGGCATGAAAATTTGTAAAAAAGAATAATAGGAAAAGGGGTTCTCTAAAAATCCTTTAGTTTGTTTAAGGAGTCCTTATATCAAAAGTTAGACCAAAAAAATCCTTGGGATATGACTACTAGGATGAATGATATGTTGAACAAGTAGGTGTGAAAGAAAGACTTACATTGGGAATTGGGTCAAGAAATTTATCACACACCACAAGAATCTAAATGGGTGCCTAGAATTAGTATTGGTTTGTCTCAAGTTTTTGTGATTTTTTCCAAACATGAACACTAGAATGGCAAGTTCTTAAGAAGCTTGAGAAGGTGAGTGATTTGAAAATTTTATTTTATACTTCATTAATTTGGTTTTTGATTTGTCCTTGAGTATGACCTATGAATATGGTAAATTGATAGCATAAGCCAATTTGATCCATAAATCCAATTTTTCAAGTTTTGAAGAGTTTCTGGCTTGACAAAGTGAGTTATTTAACAACTTAGATCATTTTGGGGACATTTTGATTGTTCTAACCTTGTGGGTTGGATGAGTGTGTATGTGCTCTACATCAGTATCCTTTCTTAGGGGAAATAACCCATCTCAATATCAAACCAATATTCAATGTATATCCCATAAAGAGTGTCACTTGACCCCCTTTGTTTTAGTCTAATCCAAGCCCCTTGCATGAATCGTTGCTTAGGGGCATCAAAATATTCTTAATTATCTCTATGGAACACATTAGGGGCATAATTATTTGTATTTATTTACAAGTGTGTTACATTTTTCCTATTATTTCTTGACCAATTACAAATATTTTGTTATCATCTTGGTTCATTTATAACCATGGTGCATACTTTTATTGTGTATATTGGGTTTTCTTTACTTTTATAAATTTTTTTCCTTGGACCAATTACAAGTATTTTTTATCATCTTGGTTCATTTATAGCCTTAGTGCATACATCTACTGTGTATATTGGTTTTTTTTTACTTTTTATCTTTTGTTTATTGTGTGTGTTTGTTTACGCACATAATGGGTTAAACATCATGATTCTTTCATAATCATGGTGCCAACTCTCTTTGTGTAACAAAAAAAGGTTGCTCTAAATTTCACTATCTAAATGTGTTAGGATAAATACATTATTATTTTAATTAATTATGCATTGCATAGTTAGATTATTTATTTATTGTTATTTGGTTATATTTATTTATAACTTGTTGTATTGTTTATTTGTTGCATTATTGTTGCAACTATATTTGTTTGTATTTAGTTGGTTATTGCTTCCGGATGTATTTTGGAAGTCTGTTGTAACAATTATATTTGTATTCATTTGATGTACAATTCCTATAAGAATTGCAACACTCCATTGTATCTTTGGTTGATTGAGATTAATATAATTTACCAGGCTTCGCCCCTATTTCTCAAGTTTACATTTGGTACCAGAGCTGGTTGAAGCTCCTGGCAAGGTTAGAGAAAGGCTATAGAGGAAGGAAAAGTATTGGAGAATTGCTTCATTGAAGAGCCAGTGTTACCTCTTGTAACTTCCCATACCTCCTTGCAGTCTCATAACCTCCTGTGTGTTCTCCAGGTAAATGGAAAGCAATTTTTTTCCTTGGTGCTCTCTGCACCAGGAAAATTTGCTTCTGGAGCATTTTCTGGTTTATAGCAATCAAATTAAAAATTTAAAAAGAAAACCATCGGGGTTTTACCTCTAAACTTAGAGGATCCTTTGGTCTCTACTAATATAGAATTCTACTATATTTCGGGAAGTTTGTGTATTGGACTATACTGAGCTCCCACGACCAAGATCACACCAAACCGAGTTGTATTTGAAGGAGTTGTTTTTCAGATCGAGCTCCTTTCTTCACTGTGCATCGAGTTATGTTTCAACTTTGCTCGAGTTACATTTGAAAAGTCTTACATTGAAAAAGGCTGAACTGTGTTTTTCATGCATTAGGACGAGCTATTTTGAGGTGCCATAGTTTTTTGCTAAAGCGGTGAGTTGCATTGGCATTCACTGAGGCACATTGCATTAGAGCTGTCCCACTGAGCTACGACCTCTCCATGTCCAAGTCGAGGCATCATTCTCCTCGGGATCTCCAAGTGACCCGCATATACAAGCAAAAAAACAAAGTGGATAATAAATTCAAAGGACCTATGATCTACAAAAATTGGTTAACAAAATCAACGTGGAGGGATATAATACTAAACCAGAGGTAGATCTACCTAAAGTCTATAGTCTGTGAACACACACGGTGGTAGAGAATATAAAACAATGAAAACCATGTTCAAAACAAAAAGATAAAAGTCGCATATCTCGTTTAACACGGAAACCCTAATCACCTTCACACCACCATGTGAACTCCACATTAGCCAGTTGACATTTTCAAAGGTTAGTCCATGTTTTTTTAATAACAAAGTTACTTTCCTTCATTTCATATACCAAGCACACATGGTGCCTAGTTGGATAAGTGGAACGACTTGGGTGGGTAAGGTGCAAGGTTCAAATCCCACCACCAACACAAGTTTTTAAAAAAATTGACTTTGGTGGAAAAAAGTGAAACCGCCAACTGTGGAGGTGGATTTGGTAAAAAAACCATCACTAAACTGCTTAGTCATAACTAAACATGCCCCCAAACTTTTAGTGAGAAAACCCTAATTTAGGATAATTTTTTTCTCCTATTAGGCTTGTTTTTTCATTTCGGACAACATTTGCCAAAATAAGACTAAAACTTCATCTACAAACTTCATTTTGAGCTACTTTTTACATTAAGGGTTGTTTTGGCTCTGAGGCCACCGGGGCCCGTAAAATAAGTTTTTTTACCTAACATTCAATTTTTTCCAAGTTTTTAATGTAATTACATGCTTGACATATTATACTAATTTATAGGTTACCATAGTCACCGAAAAATAGTGTAACTTCTCAAAAATTGGCAGAGAGTTGTAATTAAAAAAATAAAAATTAGTTCTAAAACACTCATGAGATCCTAGATCTCATGTGCAACGTTCGGTATATACAAAGTGCCTCTGCAGGAAGCTCTTACGGGTAAATCTATCATGACTACTACTACACTTAACACCTAATATAGTTGCAACAATGTCATCTGGGCATCAACCCTTTAAATCAATAGGGAGTAATAAGGACACACAGTGCACACACTATGAGCCATCCCATCCATCTCGTGAATGATTGTATGACATAAATCTAGACCGAGAAATTATCTGATTATATAGAAAAGTTACACACATGTATGAGGATATTTCTTTGAGTGGTGTCAATAATCACACAGACCCCTTTCATTACTATCTTAGTACCACATATTGAATTCTTTCACGTACGTTAACACCTCTTTCACATACCATTGGGTATATAGAAAGGGAGATATTCTTCCATGTACCACTGGGTATATCGGAAGGACACATATATAGAAAGGTTTGGTATATCAGACTGATGGTATATAGATTGAGAGACTTTATACCTAGAGTGATAAGAGCCAAACCCCATCGGTGATTTTCGTAAAATGGGCACTAATGTCCCCAAATGTTTTCTTCTAGATTCACAACTACTCGGAGGAAACAACTACGCCACATGGAAGACTAAAATCAAGACACAACTTGAGTTTGAAGAGATTTAGACTGTCATTGTGTGAATGGTACTCTGACTAAATCAACAACTACGATACAACACAACATCGGTAGTTTGATAAAGTAGATCGAAGGCAAAACTCATCATCTTGTTTGGAGTGTCTAACTATTTACAACCCCACATTCGAGATGCAAAAATGGCCAAAGAAGTGTGGGATAAGTTGAGCACATGTATATGAGGCCAAAAACAAGAATGTCATACTGAATTTGTAGAGTCAGTTACATACACTAAAGTTCAAACAGAATGAGAAAATCAAGCTTTCTTAAGAAGAGTTACAAAGTTGAGGGCTTCACTTCTAGCCCTAGGATAAGCGGTCACAGATGATGCTCTCGTTCCCATTGTTCTAAGAGCACTCCCATCTTCTTACCACATTTTTGTAACAACACTAAATGTGTTAGATACGACAATTAGTTTTGACAAGCTGGTAAACCTACTGCAACAAGAGGAATCCATGCACAATAAGGATGATGAAGAGGAGAAAGCACTTTCTTCACATCAAAAATGGAAAGGAAAAGGTAAAGGAAAACCTAATTCCTATCAAAAGTCCCAACATCAGAATCAATATCAACATCAAGGGGACAAACAACAGAAGAAGCAATGTCCAATTTGTAAAAGAGGACATGACTTAAAAGATTATTGGTATAATACTTACAAGAAAGGTTCATCTAGTAACTTTGGACCTCCACAACAAAAATATTACAAGGGAAATTCTAACCACAATCAAGGGTAGAAAAAGGGGAACTAGAAAAGAAGACCCCATCAACAAGGAAATATTGTTGAACAAGAAGAACATTCAGATAATGAAGACTTCTTGTACATTTCTTGATCAAGTGAACCCTCCATGTCATCTAGTGATGTCTAGTATGTTGATTCGGGAGCCACTCGACACATGACCAACCACAGAGACTGGTTTACTTCAATGAGGGACACACCTTCGAAAAACCATGTTTCATTGGGAGATGATTCTTCATATACAATTCAGGGGTTGGGAACATTTCTCTACCCCTTGGTTCACGCAACTATATACTATCAGATGTCTTATATGTCCCTAGGTTGACAAATAATATTCTTTTAGTCAGTCAACTCCTAGATCAAAACTTAAAAATTGACTTTGATAGTCATTCGCAAGAAAACGTGTCTAATTGAGAAAAATCACAAGGCTAGAAAATAATTACAAAATCCTCTAATGTGGGACGTATGTTCAAACTTTTGATTTTTCCAGAGATGATCAGGCCGTTGTGGCTAAGAACTTTACCTTGACACATTTTGGCATCAAAGACTTGGTCATGTTAGTTTCAAGTATCTCGAGACACTACGCTGATGCAATATGGTACATGGGCTACCATCTCTTCAAAAGGATACAGATAAGTGTCCTCACTTCCTAGCAGGAAAAAAACACAGATCTTCATTCTAGAAGAGTACATATCAAGCTCATGGTAAGCTTGATCTGGTTCATACCAATATTTACGGTCGATGCAACCAATTCATTCTAGATTTCAGTACTTCATGCTTTGTGTTGATGACTATTCAAGAAAAATGTGGATTTTTTTTGTCGTTGCAAGAAAAGTGAATCTTTTGAAACCTTCAAAAAGTTCAAAGTAGTTGTTGAGAATAAAACTAGTCATCACATCAGAACTCTCTGCTGAGATCGGGGGTAATTCACCGTGAATGAGTTCAAAGACTACCTACAAACTCATGGGATTTTTTGGAAAATTCCTCCTCCACAAACACTGCAATAGAATGGTGTTGTTGAGAGAATAAATCATACTATCATGGAAATGGTTTAATGTGTGATCAATGAATTTGGACTTGAAATGACATTCTGGGTAGAAGCAACAAAGACAACAATGTATTTTTTGAACAGAGTGCCCACAGTTTCTCTTGACAGGAGTAACACCACAAGAAGCATGGTCAAAGTGGAAACCATCTATTACACACCTTAGAGTATTCGGGTGTAAAGAAAGTATGCACATACCCAAGAAAAACATAAATAAATTGGACATGAAGTCACATAAACTCATCTTCATTGGGTACAATGAAGAGACTCTTGGGTACAGATTGATGGATCCAAAAATAAGAAAAGTCTACATCAGCAGAGATGTTGAGTTTTTTGAGAAGAAGGAAGAGAGTCTCCTCCTCTAGACTCACCTGATGTAGATTCTTCACTAGTTGTAAAAAATGAAGCTGATGTTCCCATAGATGATGAAAGTGATAATGGGGATGATGGTGTTGATATGATAGAACCATGACCCATGGGAACAATTCAATGTATGCCTAAGTGGTGTACTAGCACATTACGAGATGCAAGAATGGATGTTCCACTAGATACATCCACCCCTAGACCATGGACTCACAGTAAAGCAAGAGAAGAAGTTAAATTTTCTTTGATGAGTAGAGTTATCGAGTCTGATGATCCCTCTACAGTCTAGGAAGCCCTACAGTCAAAAGCTTGGAAATATGCCATGGACTTTGAATATCAATCAGTAATGAAAAATAACACTTGGTAGCTTGTTAATCTTCCACCAAGGAAGAAACCCATTAGATGCAGATGGATATTCAACAATAAGTACAAAGCATATGGGACAATGGAAAAGTATAAAGCAAGACTTGTAGCAAAGGGGTATGGACAAAAGAATAAATTGACTACAAGTATACATTTTTCTACCAGATCTAAGATCAAGATGATCTTTTCTCTAGCTGCATAGTTTGGTTGGAAATTCCATCGGTGGATGTTAAAATTTCCTTCCTGAATGGAGATTTACAAGAAGAACTCTACATGACTCAACCCGAGGGATATGTAGTACTGGTCAAGAAACAAAGGTATGTAGACTCGGGAAATCTCTCTATGGCCTCAAATAGGCACCCGGGCATGGTACATCAAGATTAATGAGCATATTGTACAACATGGATTTGTTACAAATCCTTACGACCCCAATCTCTACCTAAAATATCAAGGGGGGAGATTTTGATTGTTGTTTTCTATGTCAACGATCTAGTCATCACTAGCAATTCAGTGAGGATGATCGATGCAATGAAGAAAGATCTTAATTGATCATTTGACATGACAGATCTTGGTCTAATGCACTATTGTCTTAGATTGGAAGTATGGAAGAAAGAGAATCACATATTTGTTTCTCAGATGAAATATACCAAGACAACGCTTGAGAAATTCAGGATGATAGATTACACACCGATTGCTACACCTATGGAGAATAGATTGTAGTTATCTCATTCAAATCCATCTCCTGAGGTAAATGCCACTCTCTATCGGCAGTTGATTGGGAGTCTCATTTACCTGACCTACACTAGACCGGATATCATCTTTATAGTAAGCTATCTATCCAGTTCACGCAGAACCCAAATTTTGTCACTTGAAAGAAGCAAGGCACATCTTGAGGTATCTCAAAGGATAAGTGGATCTTGTTCTAGAATACAAGAAGAATGAAACTTCTTCTTGTCGGGATATTGATTCAAATCATGTAGGAAATATTGATGACAAAAATTCACTTCAAGATTTGTATTCTTTATGAGATCTGAACCAATATCATGGGGAAGCAATAAAAAAACACTTTGTTTCTCATTCTTTCACGTGAAGCCAATTATCGTTCGTAGGATAAGCAATTTGTGAAGTGATTTGGCTACGTCACATACTTGAAGGACTTGGAACACCACGGGACAAACCGACCACCATGTATCTTGACAATGAATGTGTTCTCAAACTTGTTCGAAATCTAGTTTTTCATGAGAGAACAATACATGTGCATTTCATACGTGAGCATATCTTGAAGCACAATATACAACTTTAATTTTTTCCAACAATTTGAACAACAAGAAGATATCTTCACAAAGTCACTTGCATGTGACAAGTTCAAGTTTTTTAGAGAGTTCCTCTCCTCATCCCTTGAGGCAATGAAAAATTAAGGGGGGGAATGTTAGGATAAATACATTATTATTTTAATTAATTATGCATTGCATAGTTAGATTATTTATTTATTGTTATTTGGTTATATTTATTTATAACCTATTGTATTGTTTATTTGTTGCATTATTGTTGCAACTATATTTTTTTGTATTTAGTTGGTTATTGCTTCCTAGATGTATTTTGGAAGTTGTAACAATTATATTTGTATTCATCTGTTGTACAATTCCTATAAGAATTACAGCACTCTATTGTATCTTTGGTTGATTGAGATTAATATAATTTATCAGGCTTCCAACCCTATTGCTCAAGTTTACAAAATGGAATATCATGCTACAATCGCAATAAAAAAATCCCAAGCCCAAGGATTCACAATGCAGGGGAGGTAAAATGACAAGTGGGTGGCGAAAATCATTGAAAAAGGGAATGTTATTTTTCTTGAGGTCCTCTCCTTGTTATGCTTTGTTTGGTAATATCTCAAGAATCAAAGGTATTAGGGTGGAAATGGAGAAATAAATGATGATTTGGAATAGTGTCCTCTCATTGACCTCGAAATAGAGAATCTTGACTCCTCATTATTGATAAGAAAAAATGTGTTCATGAATCCAAGTGATAAATTATCTCCTATTTGGTTCCGCATCATGGCTACAAGGTGTGATGTATTGAATTTTTTTTTGTAAAAGCTCAAAGAGTTCAAAAAAACTTCTCGGGAGTCTCGGAGATATAAAAAATGTGTAGAAGAGCTTGGGCCCCCTTTTATCGGTGAAAACACGTTTTGGAATAGCTTGTGACTCCTTTTCAAGAAAGGGTTCGGAAAGAGGTAGGAGACCCCTTCTCCTTCAATGAGGACACCCTGGAGTCATTCATAGAAATCCATGGTTCTATTTCAAACATTTCTCAAGATCACAAAAGTTGGTTTAATGAGTGTAAAATGATAACCCACATTCCAAAGACTTGGATCAACATATTGGAGTATGTGAGAATTCCTCAGTTAGAGAATATCACACCGAAAGTTGTCTATTTTGTCAGAGAAGTGAAATGGATTTAGTTCAAACCAATTGAATTTCCATGGTATTCATCAGAGGCATGATATTTATCATAGGAAATTTCTTCATTGAATAACTAAGATACTTCATCCTTCTCCATTCTCTTTCTCATTATTTTATTCTCACTCTCCTTCTACTCTCTTTATTCTAATTCTTCATTGTGTGTAATGAATTTTGTCGTATTCATTAAAGTGACTATGTAATATTTGTGCAATTTAAAATTTCCTTTTGCAATTATAAAAAAGGGGACTTATTTTGTCTTTCCTAAGGATATTTTAAAATTCACTTGTAGTTGGAATATGAAAAGTCATATGGGGGTAGATGAAGAGATGGATTGTAAATTTATAAAAGGAGATGATCTCCTCATTGTAAAGAGGTGGTTAATTATTATTTACTAGATCCCATTGTATTTCTTGGAATAAGTGCATTGATTTCCTCTATTCTCTTATCTAGTGTTATTCTATCTACATCTCAACTTATACTCCATGATCATTGTAAATTGTGCAACATGATGCAATAAAATTTTGTGTTTCTTGTTGATTGTTCTTTTTCTATGTGAATGGTTTTTTCTAATTGATGCAAGTGAAATATTCTGATTTTAATGAAATGAACTTAGCTATGTTATTTGTTGGTTAAAATCCCCCTCTTATTTCCCTCTCATATCTCTCTCTAATAATTTTTCTTCCCTTTTATTCCATACAAGAAAATGACAAAGGTTTAGGGAAGTATTCCTATGTGATCCTCGATCTATGGGCCACCCCAAAAATTAGTTTAGTTCATATTTATTTCCTTGATTTTAATAAATGGAGCTACCCCATTCAAGCATAAGGACCTAGTCCCAGAGCATTGGTGAAATCCCATAATTTTCCCTCACGAAAAATTATTTCACCAACACACCCTAATGAATGTGTGAAATAATTTAACTCAAGGTTCGCTAAAGTCATGATGAAGCCACCGAAAATGTTATACATCTTGAAACATATTTTATAATTAAATCTTGTGAAGCATTTGATGGTAAAGTTGGTTTTTATCTTAGAGATAGATGCCCAATCAACTTAAGGAAATATTATACCATGGAAATTAATATTGAAAGAAACATTAGAGAAGCTGGAAAGCCATCTAAAAGGGTTGATGTGAAGCTCCTTCCACTAATAGAGATAAATTCTCCAAGCACCTCATTGAGTTTGGATGATAATCTATATAATCGATGGGAGAATTGGAGGATCTTTCATATAGAGTTGGTATAAATGATAAATATCTACAACTTGTTGAGAATAAGTGAAAGTAATGATACAAATATTGTTCCAAGCCAAAAACATATCAAATGATAATAACAAATCACATTTAATAAGTTGAAAGGAATTCACTAGAATAACCTTATAAAAGGATTTACAAACAAAGAGTTTCAATATCATATATATAAATCCATCATAATGTCATTTAATTATATAAATTATGAGGATGTATATATAGGAGGAGGAAGTGCAACTACTACCAAGATTAGTGGTGAAGAACTCCCACTAATTGATACTAGTAGTTAAGATAACTCCACAAGGCTAGCAAGCTAACTCCACATGACTAGCAAGCTAACTCCACACAACTAATACACATAAGAAAGATAACTCAACAAGTGTAGGGATACCCTAAGTGCAATAATTATCCTGATAAAAAAATAAAAGGAGATATAATGATCTGCACTAACACCCCTATAAACATATCTTAGGTGGGTAGAAAATAAGGTGGGTCTCAAAAACAAGGCATGATGAGGTACCCACGCACAATAAATAGGAACAAAGGAGTTACCATAGATGAAACAAATAACCTCAAGGTACCCAATATAGTAACAAAAATTAGAGAGAGAAAAACCCATTATAAGGCATCCCAAGAAGCTTAGATTTAAAACTTATACTATGTTTAATAATAATTATGGTCTCGCATTGTGGTCGGGATCCATTGTTTGATCACAAAACTCAAAATCAACTAAAAGCTGTGATATAACAAAATAAATCAATACTAGGAGACTTTCAAAGGTGGAGTCTCGACACTATAATTCAAAATAATAGCTACCCTTTAGAAGGAGAACAAGCTCAATAATTACTAAAGGATACTATTATAGTGATGTAAAAAGTGCAAGAAATCAAAAACATAGTTTGATCTACTTATAGACAAAGGTATACCATGAACCAAGAACAACAACCAAGTAAATGACACAAGACCTCAACAAGCGGCATCAAAACTACGGCCTCTCTCATACTACTAAATGGGTGGAGTGACACTATATATATATATATATATATATATATATATATATATATATATATATATATATATATATATATATATATATATATATATATATATATATATATACATACCACTACTTAAACACTTAGAAGTTGACACTTTGGGATTCACTAGAATAGTTCCATAACAAAAGAGACTGTTAACATGCCTAAAAAGTGTCAAAAATACAAATATAAAATATCTCAAAAAAATACACTCTACACTGTTAAATAAAATAACTCAAAACAAGGAGCATTATAATGCAGGAGAAGAAGAAGGTAGAGAAAGAATATGAATAGTGAGGAGCCACGCCTATAGATTCCCATCAATAAATGATTACGTCACCACCAAAAGTGACCAGATATCTATACCATATGAACATGGATTGCTAAAGAATATGTTTACATATGATTTGGTATAAAGTACACAACTAGAGCATGCAAAGGAACACCAAAATGTGTGCTAGGATGATTATGTCACGATAAGTAAAATATTAAATTTCTCAAAGCTTGAGTGAAGGTGCAAAAATCATGCATAGCTCATGATCCTTA
Source organism: Taxus wallichiana var. yunnanensis (assembly GCA_018340775.1). Taxonomy (NCBI): domain Eukaryota; kingdom Viridiplantae; phylum Streptophyta; class Pinopsida; order Cupressales; family Taxaceae; genus Taxus; species Taxus wallichiana. The sequence goes on from CM031240.1 coordinate 23,819,821, forward strand.
GAAAGAGTTAAGAAAAAAATGTAATTTCACAAACAGGATGGAAGCCTGTAAAATATATTAATGTGAAATCAATCCAAGATAAAATGGAGTGCTGCAATTCATATAGGAATTGTACATGTAAGATGAATACAAATATAATTGTTACAACAGACTTCCAAAATACATCCAGAAGCACATAATTGTTATAACAATCATAAAAAATTATACTGTGAAAATAATGAGACAAATATGGTTAATAAAACTATATAACATTATAAAACAATAATTAATTAATAACAATAGTTAAATACTTAACTATACAATGCCTAATGAATAAAGATAAATAATAATTAACCTAACATTCCCCCTTTAATTATACATCGTCTCAAGGGATGAAGAGAGGAACTCTCTGAAAAACTCAAACTTTTCACGTGCAAGTGACTTTGTGAAGATATCTTCCTGTTGTTCAGCTGTTGGACAAAATTAAAGTTGGATGTTGTGCTTCAACACATGTTTGCATATGAAATGAACCTGTACTTCAATATGTTTTGTTCTTTCATGAAACACTGGATTGCGAACAAGTTTGAGAACACCTTCATTGTCAACATACATGGTGGTCGATTTTTCTGTGGTATTCCAAGTCCTTCGAGTATGCGACGTAGCCAAATTACTTCATAGACATCTTCTCTTGTAGAACGATACTTGGCTTCTATGGAAGAATGAGAAACAAAGTGTTGTTTCTTTCTTCCCCATGATATTGGTCCAGATCCCATAAAGAACACAAATCATGAAGTGGATTTTCTATCATCAATATTGCCTGCATGATCTAAATCGAATATCCTATCAAGAAGAAGTTGTTATTCTTCTTGTATTCTAGACCAAGATCCACTGATACTTTGAGATATCTCAAGATGCGCCTTGCTATTTTCAATGACACACTTTGGGTTCTTGCATGAACCTGGATAGATAACTTACTGCAAAGCTGATATCTGGTCTAGTGTAGGTCAGGTAAATGAGACTCCCAATCAACTACCGATAGAGAGTGGCACTTACCTCAGGAGATGGATTTGAACAAGATAACTATAATCTGCTCTCCATAGGTGTATCAATCAGTGTGCAATCCATCATCCTAAATTTCTTGAGCGTTGTCTTGGTATATTTCATCTAAGAAACAAAGATGTGATTATTTTCTACCATACTTCCATTCCAAGACAATAGTGCATCAACCCAAGATCGGTCATGTCGAACGATCGATTAAAATATTTCTTCATTACATCGATCATCCTCACTGAATTTATAGTGATGACTAAATCATTGAAATAGACAACAACAATCACAATCTCCCCTTGTATTTTTGAGGTAAATATTGGGATCATATGTATTTCTAACAAATCCATGTTTTACAAGATGCTCATTAATTTTTATGTACCATGCCAGGGTGCCTATTTAAGGCCATACATTGATTTCTGAGTCTTCATACCTTTTCTTATTGACCAGATACTACATATCCCTCTGGTTGAGTCATGTAGAATTCTTCTTGTAAATCTTCATTCAGGAAGGCACTTTTTACATCCATCTGATGGAATTTCCAACCAAACTGTGTAGCTAGAGAAAAGATCATCTTGATTGTCTTGATCTTAGTTGTGGGAGAAAATTTCTCCTTGTAGTTAATGCCTTCTTTTTGTGCATACCCCTTTGCTACTAGTATCGCTTTGTACTTGTCCATTGTCCCATCTATTTTGTACTTCATTTTGAATATCCATTTACATCCAATGGGTTTCTTCCTTGATGGAAGATCGAAAAGCTACTAAGTGTTGTTTTTCATTACTTGACGATATTCAGATTCCATGGCATATTTCCAAGATTTTGACTGTAGGGCTTCCTAGAGTGTATAGGGCTCATCAGACTCAATAAATCTACTCATCAAAGAAAATTTGAGTTCTTCTCTTTCTTTTACCGAGAGTCCATGGTCTAGAGGTGGATGTATATGATGGAGCATCCATTCTTGCATCTCGTAATGTGCTAGTACACTACTTGGGCATACGTTGAACTATTCCCATGGGTTGTGGTTCTATCAAATCAACACCATCATCCCCATCATTAATATCATCATCTATGGGAACATCAACTTCAATTTTTATAACTAGTGAATAATCTAGATCAAGTGAGTCTAGGGGAGGAGACTCTACTTCCTTCTTCTCAAAGAACTCAACATCTATGCTAGTGTAGAATTTCCTGGTCTTTGGATTCATCAATCTGTACCCAAGAGTCTCTTCACTATACCCAATGAAGATAAGTTTTTATGATTTCATGTCCAATTTCTTTCTGTTCTTCTTGGGTATTTGCATACTTTCTTTGCACCTAAATACTCTAAGGTGTGCAATAGATGGTTTCCACTTTGACCATACATCTTTTGGTGTTACTCCTTCAAGAGAATGTGGGCACTCTATTCAACAAATACACTGTTGTTTTTGTTGCTTCTTCCTAGAATGTCTTTGCAAGTCTAGAGTCATCGATCATGCATCACACCATTTCCATGATAGTACGATTTCTTCTCTCAACAACACCATTTTGCTACTGCGGTGTGTGTGGAGGAGGCATTTGTCAATGAATCCCATGAGTTTGTAGGTAGTATTTGAACTCATTACTAGTGAATTTCCCCTTAACTCTGAGAGAAGAGTTTGATGTGATGACTAGTTTCATTCTCAACTACTACTTTGAACTTCTTGAAAGTTTCAAAAGCTTCACTTTTCTTGCAAAGACAAAAAATCCACATTTTTCTTGAATAGTCGTCAACACATAGCATGAAGTACTGAAATCCAGAATGAATTGGTTGCATCAAACCGCAAAGATTGGTATGAACCAGATCAAGCTTACCATGATCTCGATATGTACTCTTCTGGAATGAATCTCTGTGTTGTTTGCTTGTTAGGCAGTGAAGACACTTGTCCATATACTTCTAAAGAGATGGTAGCCCATGTACCATATTGTGTCGGCGTAGTGTCTCAAGATACTTGAAACTAACATGACCAAGTCTCCGATGCCACAACTATGTTGAGGTAGAGTTCTTAGCCACAAGTTCTGATCATCTTTGTGTACAAAATCAAGCTGGAACATGCATCCAACATTGGAGGCTTTTGTAACTATTTTCAAGCCTCATGATTTATCTCGAATCAAACATGTTTTCTTTGTGGAATGAGTATCAAAGTCAATTTTTAGGTTGTGATCTAGGAGTTGGTAGTGAAAGAAGATTCTTTGTCAACTAAGGGACATTAAGACATCGATAGTCTATAGTTGCATGAACCAAGGGGTAGGAAATGTTCCCAATCCTCGAACTTTATATGAATAATCATCACCCAACAAAAAATGGTTTTTTGAAGGTGTTTCCCTCATTGAGGTAAACCAGTCACTATGGTCATTCATGTGTCGAGTGGCTCCCGAATCAACATACTAGACATCACTAGATGACATGGATGGTTCACTTGATCAAGCAGTGTATAAGAAGTCTTCATTATCTGAATGTTCTTCTTGCTCAACAATATTTCCTTGTTGATGGGGTCTTCTTTTCCAATTCCCCTTTTTCTTCCCTTGATTTTGGTTAGAATGTCCCTTGTAAGATTGTTGTTGTGGAGGTCCAGAGTTACTTAGATGAACCTTTCTTGTAAGTATTATACCAAAATATTTTAATTCATGTCCTCTTTTACAAATTAGACATTACTTCTTTTGTTGTTTGTCCCCGTGATATTGATTATGACGTTGGGAATTTTGATAAGAATTAGGTTTTCCTTTACCTTTTCATTTCCATCTTTGATGTGAAGAAATTTATTTCTCCTCTTCACCATCCTTATTGTGTATGGCTTCCTTCTTGTTGTATAGGTTTACCATATTGTCAAAACTAACTATCGTATCTGACATGTTTAGTGTTGTGAAAAATGCTATAAGAAGAGGGGAGTGCTCTTAGAACAATGGGAACAAGAGCATCATCTATGACCACTTCTCCTAAGGCTAGAAGTGAATCCCTCAACTCTGCAACTCTTCTTAAGAAAGCTTCAATTTTCTCATTCTTCTTGAACTTCAGTGTATGTAATTAACTCTACAAATTTAGTATGACATTCTTGTTTTTGGCCTCATATATTGTGCACAATTTATCCCATGCTTCTTTGGCTATTTTGGCATCTTAAATGTGGGGTTTCACATCGTCAGACACTCAAACAAGATGATGAGTTTGGCCTTTTGATCTACTTTATCAAATTATCGTTATTGTGTTGTATCAATAGTTTATCTAGTCGAGTATCATTCACAGAAGTCCAGATCTCTTCAAACTCAAGTTGTTTCTTGATTTTAGTCTTCCATGTAGCATAGTTGTTTCCTATGAGTAGTTGTGAATTTGGAAGAAAAAATTTGGGCGCATTGGTACCCATTTTGCAGAAATCACTGACAAGGATTGGCTCTTATCACTCAGGTATAAGGTCTCCCAATCTATATACCATCATCGATCGATATACTAAAATTTTATATATACGTGACCTTCGATATTCCCGGTGATACGTGGAAGAAGTTCACCATTTCTATACACCCAATGGTATGTGAAAGAGGTGTTAACGTATGTGAAAGAATTCAATACGTGGTACCAAGACAATAATGAAAGGGGTCTATGAAATTATTGACACTGTCTTAAATAAATATCCTCATACGTGCGTGTAACTTTGCTATATACTCAGATAATTTCTCTATCCGGATTTATGTCTTGCAATCATTCACAGACGGATGGGATTGCTCATAGTGTGTGCACTATGACCTTATTACTCCCTATCAATTTAAAGGGTCAATGCCTAGACAATGTTGTTGCAGTTATATTAGGTGTTAAGTGCAGTAGCAGTCACGACGACTTTACCCATAAGCACTTCCTAGAGGCACCATATATACCGAACGCTGCAAATGAGATCTATGATCTTGTGAGTGTTTTAGAACCAAATTTTACTATTTTGTATTACAATTCTCTGCCAGTTTTTGAGAAGTTACAATATTTATGGTTGACTATGGCAACCTAAAAATTAGTACAATATACTGAAGCATGCAATTACATTCAAAAATTTGGAAAAATTGAATGGCAGGAAAAGTCTTTTATTTTGCGAGGCCCCAGTGGCCTCTGAGCCCAAAATGACCCTCAATGAAAAAAACCACAAAAAATGGCTTAAAATGTAGTTTTTGATCACCCCTCCTTTGGCAAAAATGCTCGGAATGAAAAAATATGCAGAGAGGAAGAAATATTTTTTTCCCAAAAATAGGGTTTTTCCCGCTAAAACTTTAGTTGTGGATTTAGCTACAATTAAAGGGTTTAGTGGCCACTAAATGTAGTGGTTCTGCCAAATGTGCCGCAAAATGTCAATTGTTTAAAAAAATTGTGTTAGGGGTGGGGTTGAACCTCAAACCTCATATCCCTAAATCTTCCCTCTAACCGACTTGGCTCTATGAGCACTTGGTATAAAATTGAAACAATTGAGATTTAAATAAATACCTAAAAATTTGACCTTTTTTTTTAAAATGTGACTTGGAAAAGTTGGAGTCCATGAGGCAAAATCTTGGAGGAGGAAATTTCTAGGGTTTGTGAATTCTTAAAAACAAATTGAAATTCCTTTCTTCCTCCGCTTTATAGATATCATTCGCTATTTTTCTTATTGTATTTGATGGCCGCCACTTCACTTTGTTTATTATTCGTTACCACCGTGTATGCAGGTCATGTGGATGGAGGATGCTCCAATACTTATTTGTTTCTTTGGACATGCCAATGGCCCAAGTTTGTTTGAATTTTTTTGTGCAATTCGTTAGAGATTTTGTAGGTTGTGTGTGATCAGTGCAGAGAGCCATCAAATTTGGATGTGGATCCACACTTTGTTGAATGTTGGCAGGTACGTTGGGTGGAAGTCTCCGTGTAAGCAAGCTAACTCGGCCTCTAAAGAAAGATTAAAGACTTCTCGCCAATGATTTTTCTTCAAACTTCTTTTCTATAATAAAACACAACTCGGTCTAGTGTAGGATGGCTCGGTTTGTTTTTACACAGGGAAATAGCCTTGGTTTGAATAAAACTTGTAGACCTTTTATGTATCTAGCTTGAACTATGAAATGACTTCACCTTTCAAACACGACCTCTCAAATTTTTGGTGTAGAGAAGGAGAATGGTCAACGCCAAAAGGAGTATGGAAACTTGGTCTATTTGAACAATACAAAAGTATTTCAAACCCAATGTAACTCGGCAGAACTCACTCTCCACAATGCAAAGCTCAATGAAAAACACGTCCACGGGCTCGGTGGGAAGCTTTGAAAATTCTACGCACCGCAAGCTATAATTCACCCTCCAAATTTGATAGTATAGATAAATTATCTATAACTAAACAATTTAAAGACAAAACCCCTGATGGGGAGAAAATGTTTTTTTAAACTAGCATCCAAGAGAGAAAATTTTACTTGGTGCATGGGGCACCAAGGCAAAAAAATTTCTTTACATTTACCTGGAAATCACACAGGAGGTTGTGGGTTTGCAGGGAGGTCTGGGAAGCTGCTTGGAGGCAACATTGGCTCTCTGTTGTTGCAGATTTCTTCTCCACGAATTCTCCTTCCTCTGCAACCTTCTCCAACCTTTCAGGAGCTTCAATTCACTCTGGTACCAAATGTAATTTCACAAATAGGGATGGAATCCTATAAATTATATTAATGTGAAATCAATCCAAAGATACAATGGAGTGTTGCAATTCTTATAGGAATTGTACAACATATGAATACAAATATAATTGTTACAACAACTTCCAAAATACATCCAGGAAGCACATAATTGTTATAACAATCATAACAATTATACCCATGAAAATAATAAGACAAATATGGTTAATAAAACCATATAACATTATAAAACAATAATTAATTAATAACAATAGTTAAATAATTAATTATACAATGCATAATTAATAAAGGTAAATAATAATTAATGTAACAAAAAATTAGGAGCTCTATCAATGAGTTATCCCGATGAATTACTTGCTTGAAAACCAATGCCATGTTGGTAATGCCACTTAATAGGATGAATAGGGGAAGTAATACCATGTGAATGTTTTCCAATACCTCCACCAAAAAATCCCATAGAACAAAGCATGCGAAAACAGAATGTAGTGGTATGCTTCTCAAAAGATCCATGCATATGAGAAGAAGGAATTGAAGTTGGATACAAAGAATGTGTTATTACAATAGGCACATGTGTGGAAGAAGAACATGTAGTAACAAACACAACAGACGTAGAAGCATCGAAGTAGGAGTAGGCTCAAAAACTTACAAAAGAAGGGTAGTGGGTACAAGTAAAATATCTGCAAGTGGACTAGGAACAAGGGTATGAGAGTCCACAATATGAGGATGATGCTTCAGGTTAGCAATTTTATGTTGTAAAGAGTGTATGAGTTCATCTTTGCCATAAATGAGGTTATGAAGAAGAGAGTTTTTCTTTTAAGAAATCTATTTTCTTCCAAAAATTTTACTATGTCCTCCTAAATTCCACACACTTTGCAGAATAACATCTCATTTTCATAATCCATTATATATGCAAGAATGTAACACCTAAAAAAATCAAGACGTTGGGCTCAATGAAAATGCATCCACATGTGATTATAACACCCCTTGAATTTTGACACTATATAAAGTAGTGAATATATTAAAATTATAAAACCCTCACTTATGATGGATGTCTACATCATCTACCACTTTGGTACCATAAAAGGAAAGATAATGAGATTGTTCCAAGCCATAAATATCTTAAATAATAAAAAAACACATTTAATAAGTTGAAATGAATTCACCAAAATAACCATACAAAAGGATTTACAAACAAAGAGCTATAATATCATATATATAAATCCATAATAATTCCATTTAATTAACTCAATAATCAGAATTTACATATATGAGGAGGTAAGTGCAACTACTACCTAGATCAGTGGTGAATAACTCTCACTAACTAATACCAACAATTAAGCTAACTCCACAAGACTAGCAAGCTAACTCCACATGACTAACAAGCTAAATCCACACAACTAGTACACCTAAACAAGGTAACTCAACAAGTGTTGGGATAACCTACGTGCAATAATTATCCTAATAAAAAAAAACTACAATAACAATAAGCAATATTTGAATGGCATACCACATAATCAAGATAGAAGGCCTATATATGATAGGTCATTTGATAAAAGTAAGAATCATTTTCACAAGTATAGAAGGCCTAAAAAGGGGTATTGATACATCTAATCCTCCTATTGAAAAAACTAATGATGTCAATCAAATGGATGATCCAACATGTTGTGAAGTTTTTTTTCCTTATGCTCCTTGTTATCTTGTTTCATTCAATGCTTACTTTTCTCATTCTAATATAGATCGGGAGAGTTTAGAATCATTTTATGTGATTTATTATGATGGTGATTCAGTTAATGTAGATTATACCTACGAGATTCATGTGTATGATGTTAAATATTTGAGATCTCAAGTGATAAATAAGTATAATGGTGTAAGTTCATCGAACAAGGCATTTTAGTTCTTACCAATTTTGTAAAGGCTCAAGTAAAAACCACTTATAACTTGAGAATTCAAAGAGATACAAATGCAAATGATAATCCTAGGGAATTTTCACTTGAGAAAAATTATGAAAAGGGTGAATATAAAATGAAGAAGGTTGTTTTATTCCAGAGTATAAGATTACTCCACCTCAACTAGCTAAACAAAGAAGTTACATACAACAAATGAAAGGTAAGTCTCCCTTACTTACCGGTTTAAATAATGGTCCTTCATGTGCTAAAAACTATTTAAAAAATAGATAGAGGGTGGAATTTATTTGTTTGAGGTACTTTTTCACCTTTTATTTAGTTATTAGGAATTTTCCACCTCACACATAATGAGTCATCTCACTTAGGTGATTCATAGGTGTTTTAGGGAGTTATATGGCATATGATAGATTCTGTCATAAAATCTTTCATACTTTTCATATTAGTCATTTTCATATGTGAGTTACATGTTATTCCTAACATTAGAACTTTCATTCCATCATGGGAGTATGGCATGTCCAGGCATGAGAGTTACACAACACTCACCATATGTACTTCTCTTTTGATATATGAGTATGAGTATACCTATTATTTTTGCATGAACAACTACTTGTGGTCAATTTTCTCTTTTGACTACTTGGAGAATTTTATCATTTTCAGTAGAGTGCAACAACCTTTATGTACATGAGTTCTATTGATCCTTGTGGTTCACTCTCATATAGTATCATATCTGTATTGTTTCTGTAAACATGTTACTCATATTGGTTCATTGTTAATTACTTCTAGTTTCAAAATTTATTAGATTCTTGTGCAAGTTTTGTTAATCCATTATTGTTTTGTGCATTTGGTACTAATCTGGGTTAATCTTGTTTTTTATAGTTTGCTAATTTTTGGTGCTTGTGCGAGATAGGTGTTTTCCAAAGCTAAAAATGGCTATCCACATCTAACTTTGGCTGAAAACTAGTTTTGGAGGTATTTATGCTCATTTGGTTTTTGGTTACTAGTTTTCCATTTGAATCTTTTGAGTATTTTTGGTTTCAACTCTACCAAACATTGCTTTCCTCATCGTCTTCCTCTATGCACCTTGCTCTCACCCTAGATTTCTCTCCCATCAAGATCCCATCTAAGCTATGCACCCCTAGGCTCTTCATCAAGCTCATTGAGCTCCTTTCCATCTCAATTGAGCCATGTCGGGCTCATCCCCGCCTCTCTGCGCTTTTTGCTTGTCTCCATATCACCGTTAATGCTCGCTCTGTCAAGCTCTATTTATTTTCCTCTCAAGCCCATTTCTAGTAACTTGTCCCTATTGTTTACTCATTCTGGTTCTCTGCCACTCAATCTTACCTTGGACTTTTGGCTTGGCCCGTGCTAAAAATTTATCCGTGTGTCATCTAATCTTAGCCTCCTTAAAACCCTATTCCATCATTCCTTCTCCTACATGTCTTCTTGCTCGACCTCCCAACCTGGAAAAAACCTACTCACATCCATTCCAACCCACTTTGCATGTGTTAATTACAACCCACCCACCCTCTGAATCACTCACCCGAGTTGAGCCCGAGGTAACTCACCTCGACCCCCTTTCCACTTGACATCCCTATTTGATGCTTGACCTTTATAAATTCTTAGCCCACATTTTTTTGTTAAAAGGATTTGTTTAATTTGATAACTTAGTTTATATATATTTTTAACTTAGCTTATTTTTTAAAAAAACTATAAGGTTAAGCTTATTTTAAAGGGAAGATTTTTTTTCAAATAAATAAATTAGGTCATCAATTGCTATTAGTGGTAAATTAACTTTTAATACCTATTTTTTTAATCAATTTTGGTTAATTAAAGCAATAGGAAAAAATATTAAAATTTAGTGTTATTGGTATTTTTTCCTAACGTGTACTTGTGAAGGTTATTGTCATTTTTAGAGGTTTTTACATTTTGAGAGGTCATTGTTAGTGAAAATTCATAGCACCTCCAAATGAGTTATGGATCTTCTTTTCTAAGGAAATTTAATTTGATGTGATTACAACATTGAGCTTTCCCAAAGTGTGGGACCTTTGCAAATGGGGAAAGCTCTCCAAAGAAGGTTGGTTCCTCTTCCTAAACTACCTGCCACAAGCTATTCTAGTGTAGGCAAGCTAATCTAGCCTAATCTAACTTCCAAGGAGACAAGGAGAGGAAGAAAACAAGGAAAAACATAGCCTACACTAAAACGGTGATACACCAGAGAAGGAAAGTGTTGATTATCTATCAAAACTGCCATGGAACAAGAAGAGGTGAGCAATGGAAAGGATGGACAAGTGCATCATAGACCAAAGATAGATTTCACATGAGAAAATGTTCCAAAGATAGATTTCACATAGAAAATGTTCCAAAACTCCATGAACACAACTCCAAAACCTGCAATGAACATCCAAACATGCACAAATACCATGTAATGAAGAGAGGTAAGGAAAACAACAAAGAAAACGAGCAAGGATGGACAAATGCATCATAAAACATGTTTTTTATTGCTCAGAATTTACACAGTGCATCATTTCATGATTAAGAGGAAAAATTCCATTACAGATCAAGGGAGGAGGTTTAAACTCCATTTTTAACCCTGGGAAGAAAAGAAGGGAGATGTAGAGAAGAAGGATGAACAACCTTTTTCAAAATGAGCCAAAACTGGGTTTTATCGCTCAAACAGAATGAAGGAAATGAGAAAACGTGGGAAAATCAATTTTAAAACTCCAACCACCAACAAGATCCATTTAATTAGCCTAAAAAATGATGGGTTTCCATGAAAAATTCCATACTTCATCGTACATTGCTTCGCAGAGCAAGAAAGAGGCCCATACTTCATTAATTTTGGTGGTTGGGGTCATTTTTTGTAATTTTTCCATGCCAGAGACGTTTTCCCATTTTTCTCTTGCAAAACTCAAAATTAAGGGGTTCATCATGTAGATGATTTCAACATCTTTCCAATGATACCAAAATTGTGAAAATCCGAGCTCTAGTGCGAAAGATATGCCCTTCTGAAGATTTAGGAAAACAGGGGAAAAATTAGGGCAAAAATCGGGTTCGTGGGCCGAAATCCTCCTTTTTCCCTCTTTTTTCAAATTGGGAAAATTTTCCAAAAATCTCCATGGCCCACCTCTCTAATGACACATGGCACTTCCTGATTGGTCCATGGCCTTCAAAATAACATTCTACCCCTTTTGCCCGCAAAGGGAAAAATTTCCCAAGGTCCCCGCCGCCCAACGTCCGTCATTGACGTGACATGTAGTGCTTTCGATTGGTCACGGAGATGAGGTCCAAATTTTCACCTTTTTGATTTTATGGTTTTGGCAAAAACCAAAAATCCTTCCGACCCCCTGACTCCTGCCATTGACTTAGACACGTGGCGCCTTATGACTGGTGTAGGGCCTTAACCAATTTTTCTCCATTCTCCTTTGCGGGCTCGCGGGAAAACTTTACCTTTGAGTTTTTTAGCCAAAAGGCTAAGTGTCAAATTTCTCTCCATGCCCCCACCAACCCACCAATTTTCCTTGGAAAAATTACTTCCCCGCTCCGCCACCCCGAGATTTCCTAGCACAATTTCCTACTTACCTCCATGAGGCCTGCCTTAGGAAAATTTCCCCTCCAAAATCCGTTGAGCCATAAATAAAAAAATACAAGGAGTTAGGAGGACATATTTACCTTTCTGGAAAGGGGAAGAAAAATCCTATCTTATGAATCCATTTCTAGAATCTTTTGAGTGCTTGAAATTTGTGCAATTGAAGTTGAAGCAAAAGGAAAGAATGAAGGAAAGTTAGCCAAAATAAGCAGGGGCTCATTTTGGATAACAATTTTGGCAACTCAAAGGGGTCATCTGCTTGCTAGATAAATTATTATTATCCTTTTGAAGTATCCATTTGGCATGGAGTCAAGCATGATAACCAAATCTTATTTGAACTATGAAAATCTGACCTCTGAGCCACTTGGAAACCCACTGAAACTTGGAGTTGATCTTCACCAAAAGCCACTGAATGCACTGTGCAAGAGCAACCAAAATAGCACCAAATAACTATGTACAAAATTGGAAATCATACATACCCCAAGTGGGATATGCAGAGTGTACACAAGCATTTATTACTGTTGAAGGAAAATCTACCTACATTACTCTAGTGAAGCAAATGTGAGCTAAATAAAACTTGTAGCTAGGTTGTGTAAAATAGCTTCCTTTCTTCAAAATGGGCAACCATGCAATTGATTTGGAGCTGATCATGGTTGGTTGGATGAGTGGAAAATCAACAATAAGCTAGTATTCTACGCAAATTAGCAAGGTGTCAACTGAAAACAAATCAAATACCTCTTTTAGTTGCTCTACATTTGGACTTAAGAGGCATTGTAGTTGATCCTTGGTACTTTGATGCTCATCCTCATGCTTAGAAGTAAGCGTGATTGGTGAAAACTCCTCTTTTGGCTCACAGGTTTTTTCCACTCAAAATTCCCTGCTCTTAAGAAAGGGAATTTTTGAAATTTTGAGTTTAAGTGTCTTCTTTGTTGTACTGAAAATGTTAAAGTCATGGAATTGAGAAAATCTACGTTTTTGGGTCATTTTGTGTCTTTTCGGGCCTGTCGGACATTTTTGTCCCACGTGTCCCAAGTTCAAAAGTGTGATCTATTCCCGATCGGCCGATTTCCCGAAGTTTGTCTTTTTGGGCCCATCGGAACTTTTTGTCCCAAATGTCCCAAGTCAAATTGTGCAAGTTGTTCCATTTTCGGCCGAAACACCCGAACCGCGTACTTCGCACTTTCTTGTCCCAAGTGTCCCAGGTTCAATCGGGCAAGTTGTTCCATTTTCGGCCGATTCACCCGAACCGCGTACTTCACGCTTTCGCGTCCCAAATGTCCCAAACTCTTCCGGACCCATTGTCACCTTTTCGTCCGATCCGGCCGAGTCGCGTGTTTCGTGCATTCGCGTCTCACATGTCCCAAATGAACCAAGTACCATTCATGCTCATTTTTCCCGCTCTACCTAAATATCATGCTTATTCAAATTGGTAGGTATGTATTAAATGCGCATTCATTATTTTTCTCTCTCCTAACCGGCTATATAATGAATGAACCCCCTATGCATTTTTCACTTTGCTTCCATGCAATCCTTTGCTCGAACCCTTGCAATATAATTTCCTGCGCGTGTATCCCTTCCCTCTGTAATTCTTTCCCGAAGTCTAGCTCGCGTCTCTGTCCTCTGAATTACTATCAATATGAAGATCAAATTTCAGGGACAGGAGCAAATCTCGCCACTAGAATCTGCCGTTTCCAATGTTGGGGATAGTGAAGCTCGTCATCTTGATTTCAGCAATTTTTGGGCAAGGATGGCAGATGCAAGCCCTACACCAATGGCGCAAATGATTCACGACAGCGGTTTGGCTTTCGCTGGAGGTTTCCCGATCTCGGTACAGTGTGCTGATACAGTGCTTTCATGCGGAGCTCACTTCGACCCTGATTCGAGTGAATTAACCAATGTACATGGGGAACTCATCGCCAAGCTGGATGTTACCGCCATTAGCACTGCTTTGAGGATCCCAGAGATGGAGAATGCCATAGTTGTTTCCCGGGATCAAGCACAGGCCCTGTTTAATCAAGATAGTGACAAATACAAGGCGCGGGTGGTGAATTCATGGCTTAAAAACCCTAGGAAGGGAGTGTCTCGCCTATCCAAGACTCTCTTCCGAGTAGATTTCAATGAAAGAGTTTGATTTTATAATCCTACTGGCTCGGGTGATGGGCTTACCTTCTACTAACGAGTTCCATTTCTGGATGTGCCCGCTCATCTCCATGGTGTGCGAGGAAACTCAAAATATCAACTAGGCAGAGATCATCAACATGAACTTGGCGGAGCGGTCATCAATGTTCAAGTGAATGAAAAAGTTCTACATGACTTCGTGCACTGATGTATACTCGCGGCATCAAGACAATGGTTTGGTTTTCTTACATTGATGCCCACAAGGATGATCCTATATATGCCTACTGCCCATTATTCACCCTAGAGACCAGCAATCACAATTTCAGAAGGGTAAATGATGCTTTCACCATGTACGTGGTCAGGCTGCTCGAGGGTGACACTGCTAGAAGGTTTTCAGATGAAGCCATGAACCTGATATCGCACTACGGTGCCTATTTTATTCAATTCAGAAAATTCTCCTATATCAGGCTTGCTGGCTATGAGAGCACCCCTCTGAGGCTTCCCATGTTCTGCAGTGATAAGATGGCCTTGATAGAAGTATGCAGGCAATTAGACAAATTGCAAAGAACCTGCAGAGACAAGAAGATTTCTGGTTTGCACTTTCCCATCTCTTTGGGAAATTACACTTGTAAAACAGCCCTGGACGCACAGAACATAGAAAGAGCCCTGGTTCCTATCACCGTTCATTTCTTTAAACCAAGAACTTGCTTCGACTTGAAGAAGTTCATTGAGCAGAACATCAAGATAATCTATCATCATAGGGCAGATACAGAAGACTATTGGGCTGACTGTGCAGATGATTTTGAAGCTAGAAGGAGGCACTGTGGCAGGTTCTCTCTGCAATTGATCCAAGAACTCGGCTTGTACCAAGTTCCTAAAGGACTCCAGGATGAAAATTCTGATCTATACTCATATGAGTATGACAATGTGATTAAGCACACTCCCTTGGAGGACTTGGATTGGAACAGGAAAGAAAAAGATGATCTGGCTGAGATCCTTGCTCCAGTCTTAGTCAGGACTAAGGTCTGGTTTGACAGGAAGGTTCGAGAGCTCAGAAGGCACTCAGGAGAATCCTCTTCCAAGGATGTTTCAACACCAAGGAGGGAAGCATCGACTCCCATATCAGACACACCTGTGCAAACCCCTCCTGCCTCATCAACGCAAGGACCTGCAGCTTCCACTCCTTCTTCATCCACTCAAGTGTACCAGAAGAAACTCAAAGAGGTTAAGAAGGAGCCTGTGGAAAAAGATCCTCAAAGAAAGCAGGTAGAAGTACCTTTGGGACCAGAGAACATCATTGTTCTTAGTGAAAGTGAAGAGAGTGAAGTGCCAGCCCCTGCAAATGCTCCTGAAGATCCAACAGATAAAGATAAGGAAGTCCAGAGCACTGAACTTCCAAGTGCTTTTGATTCCTCTGCAGCAATTGTCTCCAGTGCCCCACTCACATCTCAGCTTGAGACCATAGCTGTGGAAACCTTGAGTGTCATGAGCTCTATGTCTCTTGGTCCTCTTGCCCCTCCTGCTACTTCCTCTTCCTCTTTTGCATGGGTTAAACCTTTTGTTGATGGTAGAAAGAGAAAATCTTCCTCTCGGAGCTCAGGGCCAAATTTTGATGCTGTGGCAGCCATGTTGGGCACTACTCCTTCTCGTGCCAAGAAAGCCAAAGTCACCTCCAGAATAGTGTCTGATGCTCAAGGTCAGAAATTCCTGGAGATTGCTAAACCTACAGTAGACAAATCAGAGCAAGACTTGCAGGTATCCGACTTGGAACTCTCAAGAATTCCAATGGAGAGTCTACACCAAAGGTGAGATCCACAACCTCTAGGAAAGCTGTCACAAGAGTCATTGGGAGGGTAGAGAAAGGGCAGCAAACTATTGAACAACTGGAGGAACAAGCCCAGATTCTCATAGGTTTCATCAAATCTCTTTTGTCTAAGGACAAAGTTTTGGACCCTACCCCATTGACTACTCTTCCACCTCCTGTAATTTTGAGCCAAGATGAAGTACAAAGTATCAAAGACATGCACAAGTATTTGCTTTATGGCGAGCTATGGAGGCCATGGTGGAAGATATGCTTGTTGCAGATTGAACTTCATCGATGAAGCTTTCAAACTCCATGGAAAGGTGAACAATTTGCAATGAAGCTCTCCTCCATTATCGGGGTCATAGATAAAGAGCTCAAACTTTGGGGCAATTGCATAGTAGAACTCCGTCTCATGGGGACGACAGAGATAAGAACATTTTTTTGGCAAATAAGGTTTTTGATGATACAAAGGATAATGTCAAAGTCCTGGGTTTACAGCGTGGAGTGGAAGATCAAAGTTTTGGAGGAGGCTTTGGGAGAGCTGAAGAATAGCTGGCAGACGGGTGAAGCTTTCAAGACACTGGTTGCATCAGCTTTCAAAGATATGCATTGTCATCTTCAAGATGAAACTTCTGGTGTGTCCCTTTCCTTGTAAGAAATCAAAGCTCAATTCAGAGCTTTTTTCAAAGACAATCTATTCAAGGAGAGCTCCATCTCTAAAGAGAAAATGAAGGAGATCTGCTCTCTTCAATCTGCCATTGAAGAAGCAAATAAAGATTATCATACTCATGTCAAGTTTGATAAAGAAATGGAGAAGTGTCTCAGATTTTGGGGTCAGTCTACAGCCAACACGTCAGTCCCTCGTGGCAGAGACATAGCCGAGGCATTGAAAAAATTCAGGCAGTGAATTTTGAAGTCAGTGGGTCCCTCCCAGTCGTAACCACTGTCTTCTTCTCCATTTTCTTGTCTTCTTTTCTAATTTTTTTCTCGAATTCATTGTAACCAATTGAGTTATTGCGATTGGCAATCCTTAACTAATCTTTAGTTAAAATAATTAGTTACAAAGAGTAAGCTGATTTGTAATTCGATTCTGTAATTTTTGATCATCCTTTGATCTGGTGACTCTGCGTTTTACTCGAGGGAGAAGGGCCCTTGGTATTGAAGACTCTCAGTTTCAGCTTTTGGAGTAGCAGGGTTTTTCTTTCCCTTCAACGAGAAATAGAAGGAATCGTTCAATAAGCACTCCACCTGTTCAAGATAGAAGTCCTACGGGTGGTATTCCTTCAGAGCCAGCTAGTCCTAATCTTTGAGCTTTGATTCTTGCTGGTGTTGCAGTTCCTCTCCAAGCCGTTTTTCCAAGAATGGCGGTACCATTGCCCTGGGGTCATCGTGTCGGGCCCCTTGCTCTTCCTCAGCCTTTGCATGAGTTACCCAGAGGTAACCGGAAGAACTTTCCTAAATTCAAAGGCGATGGCAAAGTGCATCCTGATGAACACATCGCAGCCTTCATAGTTGCATGTGGAGTTCTGGGAGTTGAACACGAAGACGTCTCCGTGAGACTGTTCGTTGAGACTTTACAAGATAATGCTGCTGATTGGTTCTATCACCTTCCAGCTGGTGCTATCACTAGCTGGGACACCATGAGAACTAGGTTTGAAAACCGTTTCAAACCAGCAGAAGATGTGCATGCCTTGCTAGCCCAAATCTCTCAGATAAAGAAAGATTCACCAGAGCCCATGAGATAAGTTGTGGCCCGATTCAACAGGCTAATTAATAAAATTCCGGTAAATACTCGACCTGTTGATCAAATCCAAAAATGATTCTTCCTAAATGCCCAATCGCCTGAAGTTAGTTATGCGCTGAGAAGGGCTAATCTCGCAACA
Source organism: Taxus wallichiana var. yunnanensis (assembly GCA_018340775.1). NCBI lineage: Eukaryota > Viridiplantae > Streptophyta > Pinopsida > Cupressales > Taxaceae > Taxus > Taxus wallichiana. The sequence continues at coordinate 23,837,773 of CM031240.1, forward strand.
TTGGTTGAGGATCAGGACTCTTCTTTGTTAGTGTCGAGGATGATCTGATCATGTCGAGGAAGTTGAGGAGAGACCCTTCCAAATCTAAGTCTGTTTGCTTCCTCCTCTTCCACCCCTGGACCTAATACTGATCCATTAGTTCAAAAACTTGCGAATGATCTCATTGATATAAAGAAACAATTGGCTCAGCATGCTCCTTATGCGAGCGTTCCAAGGAGAAATTTTCAGCCCGAGAAATCGTTTGCTCGCTTCTCAAACAAGATTGGCACTTGAAGGACCCCCTATTAAAGTTCCCTGTTCATCTGACACTGTGAAGTCGAGGAACCAGAAGATGATGAGGATAATGAAGCTTGAGGAATTTACGGAAGAAGTTGATGATGAAGCAGATGAACTTGAGGGATCTCGAGTTAATTTCTTCACCACTGAAGGCATTGATGATGGAGATGATTATGATGAAGTGGTAGCAGACATGAATAGCGAATCATTTGCTGTCATGACTTGGGAGCAGACAAATCAGAGGGAGAAAGTGACGCAGCCCCCCAAGAAATCCAAGGAGCAGCCGGAAACTATCCCTGTAATTGCAAAAAGAGGATCTCCTATCCCCACTTCATCTACACCAAAGGTGAGTCCTGTCAATCCTGCTATTAAAGTTACTTCTTTTTCCCCTAAAGTTGATAAACCTAGGATCTCAAGTGATGATGGCCCGTCTACTTCTGGGTCTTTTGATATTATTGATCATCTGAAAAAGACTAAGGTTCAAATCTCAGAGGCTGAGTATTATCAAACCCATCCCAAAGCTTTTGCCAAAATGATTCAATTTGTTAATTCCCATTCTAAAACCACCTCTAAAGGCCTTTTACCTACTCCTTCTTCGCACCACAGCCTAGTCTGGTAGCTGCTGTCACCTCACCTAATGACAAAATTAAACCATTTTATGTAACACTTCTTATAGCTGGTCATAGGCTCAGTAATTGTGTCATTGACTCAGGAGCCTCAGATAATGTGATGCCTGCTAAAGTAGCTCATGCTTTAGGCTTGACCCTCACATGCACTTATGGATCTTGTTACTCCATGGAGAGTAAGGAAGTGCCCCTGGTCGGAAGAATTAAAGATGCACAAGTGGCTTTTGCTGCTTTGCCTGAAAAGAGAGTTTTGGCTACCATCTTAGTAGCAGATATTCCTCCTTCATATGGGATGTTACTAAGTAGGAACTTCTGTAAGGATGTGGGTGGAGAAATTCAAATGGATTGGTCACATGCACTCGTACCTGTTAATGGACAAATGAAGAAGTTGATGCCTGAGAAGCAATCTGAGTATATTGTGCAAAAAATGGATGATCCTAAAGCACAAATACTCTATGAGGATATGGGTCATGGAAACTACATGATTATGTCCCCTGATGAAATCCAACTCCCAAAGTGTCACCTAAAGATCCTAATGGTGTTTGGATTTTAGAGTTTGATGGAAGTTGTTCCTCAGCTGGTTCTGGAGCTGGTGTCCTACTGGTGTCACCTGAAGGTAGCCTTCATCCTTTTTCATTTAAGTTGCAGTTTGAAAATACTAATAATACAGCAGAGTATGAGGCTCTCATTCTTGGACTGCAAGTGGCCAAAGAACAAGGTGTAAAGAATCTTCTGGCTCGTGGTGATGCAGAATTGATTGTAAAGCAAGTCAAAAGCCTTTTTCAGGTAAAAAATGGAAGGTTGAAACATTACTGGAATCAGGTTTGGGATTCCATTGAATTTCTTGATGCATTCTCCATCGTAGCAATACCTAGGGAGAAGAATAGCAGGCTGATTCAGCTTGAGTCTCGTGGTCACTATCGATTCCTCATCCTGACTTCTCTCAGGATAAATTCACCATTGAGATGGTCCATCGGCCTAGTGTACCTGATAATACCAATAACTGGAAAGTTTTCAATGATGATCAACACTTGCTTTCTTTCCTTGAACTCAAAGGTAATTTCGAACAACTTTATTTTGAAGGAAGTAACAACCTGCCACGTGAAAGTGTGTCATCTGACAAAGCAGTCACCCAAGGAGAAGAAACGGATCAGGATGGATGCATCAATCTCAAAGGAAACAAGATTCCTAAAGGATTGGTGAGTTTGGAGGAACTATTTGATAAACATGACAGGTATGTGAAGTCTAGAGCTTCCACTGGACCTCAACAATCAGCTGAATATGATAAGATCGATATTGGAAGTTCCACTGATCCTAAGCTTGTGAACATTGGAAAATGTTGCACAGCAGATGAAAGGAAGAAAGCAATTGATCTTTTAAAGAGGTATAAAGATGTTCTTGCTTACTCTTATGAATATTTGAAAGCTTTCAAACCAAAAGATATGCAACATTTTATTCCACTCAAGCCTAGAATTAAGCCTTTTAAGCAGAAACAGAGGCAATACAACCCCAAAATAGCTGACACTATCTTTCAGGAAATTCAGAAGTTATTGAAGGCCAAAATCATTTTTCCCATTCACCATTATACATGGATTGCAAATATTGTGCCTGTTAGGAAGAAAAATGGTGAGATCCGCATCTGTGTTGATTTCAGGAACCTAAATCAGGCTTCCTTGAAAGATAATTATCCTTTGCCCATGATGGATCAGGTCCTGCAAGCAGTAACAGGATCTGAAATGTTATCTATGCTTGATGGATTCTCGGAATATAATCGGGTAGAGGTTGATCATCTGCGAGATCAACACAAAATAGCTTTCACTACTCCACAGGGTACCTTTGCTTATAAGAAAATGCCATTTGGGCTCATTAATGTTGGTGCCACTTTTCAAAGAGCTATGGATCTAGCTTTTGGACGTTTGAAAGGGAAGTGTATTGTCATATACCTTGACGACCTGACCATGTTTTCTAAAACAAGGGCAGATCATTTTGACCACACAGAAAGCTTGATTACGCTAAGATGCGAGAGAGCATGGGATTTCTTTGAATCCTAAAAAATCTGTCTTTTGTGTCACCGAGGGAAAATTATTAGGGCACATCGTTTCCAAGGATGGTATTAAGATTGATCCTGAACGAGTACAAGCTATCCAGCAAATTCCTCTCCCAACCAGTAAAAAGGGCGTGCACTCTTTCTTTGGTAAGATCAATTTTTTAAGAAGATTCATCCCTGATTTTGTAGAGTTAACTTTGAATATTTCTCAGATGATGAAAGGGAAACAAACGTTTGGTTGGTCTTCTGAAGGAAAGGAATCCTTTGAGGGTATTAAAAGAGCTATCGCTAAAACTCCTGTTTTAGCCTGTCCTGATTTCAGCAAAGATTTTATTATCTATTGCTATGCCACAGATAATACCTTGGTTGCTGTTTTGACTCAAGAAGACTCTAATGAGCATGAACTCCCAATTGCGTTCATGAGCTATATTCTGAAAGATCATGAGTTAAAATACACCATGATGGAAAAACATGCTTTTGCAGTGGTCAAAGCTGTTAAGCAGTTTCGTTTTTACATCCTCAATTCTCATTCCATGGTGTTGGTTCAGATATCTGACATTTGTTAAGTCAATTCTCACACAACAGGAATTCGGATACAAGAGAGGAAACTGGGTTGCTAAGGTCCAAGAATATGACATTGATATCAAATTGACCAAGCTGGTTCGTGGAAAAGGTCTTTGTGAGCTCATTGCTGAAGGAGCTAAGCATGAATTACTGGAGAACAACGTTGGCCTTCCTACCGTTCTGTTCCTTAGCTCAATTGATGAATGGTATGCTGACATCACCCATTTTCTCACCTATGGGGAATGCCCTTCTCATTTAACTACCAAAGAAAAGAGGACTGTTAAATTGAGGTCAGTGCAATATGTGTTGTGGGAAAACACCTTGTTCAAACGTGGGTTAGATGGGATATTTTTGAAATGTGTGGACAAGGAACAACAGAGAAAGTTGCTCTGAGCTTTTCACGATCAGGCATGTGGAGGGCACTATTCATCAATGGTCACTGCTCACAAGATACTTCATGGAGGATATTACTGGCCTTCCTTGTTCAGAGATGCATCCAAGTGGGTTGATAAATGTGAGGCTTGTCAGACCTTCGTGGGAAGACCCAAATTGGCCTCTTTGCCTCTTAAGCCAGTTGTAATTGAAGAACCTTTTCAACAGTGGGGTTTGGACTTCATTGGAACACTTAATCCTGCTTCTAGTGCTGGTCATACTCATGTACTAACTGCCACGGACTATTTCACCAAATGGGTGGAAGCTATTCCAGTTAAGAGTACTACTTCTGAAGTGGTATGCAACTTCATCAAAGAGAACATCTTGGTAAGGTATGGTGTACCTAACAAGATTGTAACAGATAATGCTTCGAATTTCTCTTCAACTGAGATAATGGATTTTTGCTATGGGTATGGCATTTCTTTGGCTCACTCCTCAGATTACTATCCTCAAGGAAATGGGCAAGCAGAATCCACTAATAAAAATTTGGTGACTATTATAAAGAAATTAGTCAATGAGTCTCAACGAAACTGGCACAAGAAGCTCTATGATGCTCTTTGGGTAGACATGATTACACCAAAGAGAGCTATTGGAATGTCTCCTTTTTCAAGTGGTATATGGAGTAGAAGCTCAAGCTGCCAAAGAATAGTGGAACGCCAGACCTTGCATCTAATGAAAGCCATTGAAGATACTAGTTTCAGTGATGCTTTGGATAAAAGAATTATGTACCTTCACAAACTAAATGAGGACAGATTAGAGGTTGCAGATAGGATATCTGTTCACCAGCAGAAGGTAAAGGTCCTGTTTGACAAGAAAGCCAGGTTCAGAGATTTCCAAGTTGGAGACACTTTGTGTTGTTATGGGATAAAAGGCATGAACCTCGTGGCAGCCATGGCAAGTTCGACTCCCTCTGGCTCGGACCTTTCAAGATCAGACACTTTGCTGGTAAGAATTCCTTTTATCTTGATTACATGGATGGTTCTCCTCTCCCATTTCCTTATAGTGGGCAGTACCTTAAGTTGTTCAAGTCATAGGTGATATAGAAGTCCTTTGTATGCATTCTGTACAGTGTTTTTGTTTTTCTTTCCTTTTTGTTTTGGTGTGTTGTCCTCTGTATTGATTTGCTTTTTGACTCCGTGGCCCAATGGATAAGGTACTGGTCTGCATCCTTGAGTTTTTCTAAGTTCTTACCTTGTCTCATTCCTTGAATTTATGCCAAGTCATCCCCAGAAGGAACCAGTTGTTTTCCACTCAAAATTCCCTGCTCTTAAGAAAGGGAATTTTCAAAATTTTGAGTTGAAGTGTCTTCTCTGTTGTCTTGAAAATGTTAAAGTCATGGAATTGAGAAAATCTACGTTTTTGGGTCATTTTGTGTCTTTTCGGCCTGTCAAACATTTTGTGTCCGCGTGTCCCAAGTTCAAAAGTGCGCTCTGTTCCCCGATCGGCCGATTTCCCGAAGTTTGTCTTTTCGGGCCCATCGAGAACTTTTGTCCCAAATGTCCCAAGTCAAATTGTGCAAGTTGTTCCATTTTCGGCCGAAACACCCGAACCGCGTACTTCGCACTTTCTTGTCCCAAGTGTCCCAGGTTCAATCGGGAAAGTTGTTCCATTTTTACCTATTCGCGAACCGCGAACTGCGTACTTCACGCTTTCGCGTCCCAAATGTCCCAAAATCTTCCGGACCCATTGTCACCTTTTCGTCCGATCTAGCCGAGTCGGGTGTTTCGCGCATTCGTGTCTCACATGTCCCAAATGAGCCAAGTACCATTCGTGCTCATTTTTCCCGCTCTACCCGAATATCATGCTTATTCAAATTGGTAGGTATGTATTAAATGCGCATTCATTATCTTTCTCTCTCCTAATCGGCTATATAATGAGCGAACCCCCTATGCATTTTTCACACTGCTTCCATGCTATCCTTTGCTCGAACCCTTGCAATATAATTTCCTGCGCGTGTATCCCTTTCCTCTGTAATTCTTTCCCGAAGTCTAGCTCGCGTCTCTGTCCTCCGAATTACTATCAATATGAAGATCAAATTTCAGGGACAGGAGCAAATCTCGCCACTAGAATCTGCCGTTTCCAATGTTGGGGACAGTGAAGCTCGTCATCTTGATTTCGGTGATTTTTGGGCAAGGATGGTAGATGCAAGCCCTACACCAATGGCGCAGATGATTCACGACAGTGGTTTGGCTTTCGCTGGAGGTTTCCCGATCTCGGTACAGTGTGCTGATACAGTGCTTTCATGCGGAGCTCACTTCGACCCTGATTCGAGCGAATTAACCAATGTACATGGGGAACTCATCGCCAAGCTAGATGCTGCCACCATTAGCACTGCTCTGAGGATCCCAGAGATGGAGAATGCCATAGTTGTTTCCCGAGGATCAAGCACAGGCCCTGTTTAATCAAGATAGTGACAAATACAAGGTGCGGGTGGCGAATTCATGGCTTAAAAACCCTAGGAAGGGAGCGTCTCGCCTATCCAAGACACTCTTCTGAGCATATTTCAATGAAGAGTTGTCAAATTTTATAATCCTACTGGCTCGGGTGATGGGCTTACCTTCTACTAACGAGTTCCATTTCTGGATGTGCCCGCTCATCTCCATGGTGTCCGAGGGAACTCAAAATATCAACTGGGCAGAGATCATCAGCATGAACTTGACGGAGCAGCTGTCCAATGTTCAGCAAACGAAGAAGTTCTACATGACTTCGTACCTGATGTATACTCTGGCGGCATCAAGACAATGGTTTGGTTTTTCTTACATTGATGCCCATAAGGATGATCCTATATATGCCTACTATCTGCAGTTCACCCTAGAGACCAGCAATCGCAATTTCAGAAGGGTAAATGATGCTTTCACCATGTACGTGGTCAGGCTGCTCGAGGGTGACACTGCTAGAAGGTTTTCAGATGAAGCCATGAACCTGATATCGCACTACGGTGCCTATTTTATTCAATTCAGAAAATTCTCCTATATCAGGCTTGCTGGCTATGAGAGCACCCCTCTGAGGCTTCCCATGTTCTGCAGTGATAAGATGGCCTTAATAGAAGTATGCAGGCAATTAGACAAATTACACAGAACCTGCAGAGACAAGAAGATTTTTGGTTTGCACTTTCCCATCTCTTTGGGAAATTACACTTGTAAAACAGCCACGGGCCTTTGAGAACATAGAAAGAGCCCGGTTCCTATCACCGTTCATTTCTTTAAACCAAGAACTTTCTTCGACTTGAAGAAGTTCATTGAGTAGAACATCAAGATAATCTATCATCATAGGGTAGATACAGAGGACTATTGGGCTGACTGTGCAGATGATTTTGAAGCTAGAAGGAGGCACTGTGGCAGGTTCTCTCTGCAATTGATCCAAGAACTCGGCTTGTACCAAGTTCCTGAAGGACTCCAAGATGAAAATTCTGATCTATACTCATATGAGTATGACAATGTGATTAAGCACACTCCCTTGGAGGACTTGGATTGGAACAGGAAAGAAAAAGATGATCTGGCTGAGATCCTTGCTCCAGTCTTAGTCAGGACTAAGGTCTGGTTTGACAGGAAAGTTTGAGAGCTCAGAAGGCACTCAGGAGAATCCTCTTCCAAGGATGTTTCAACACCAAGGAGGGAAGCATCGACTCCCATATCAGACACACCTGTGCAAACCCCTCCTACCTCATCAACGCAAGGACCTGCAGCTTCCACTCCTTCTTCATCCACTCAAGTGTACCAGAAGAAACTCAAAGAGGTTAAGAAGGAGCCTGTGGAAAAATATCCTCAAAGAAAGCAGGTAGAAGTGCCTTTGGGACTAGAGAACATCATTGTTCTCAGTGAAAGTGAAGAGAGTGAAGTGCCAGCCCCTGCAAATGCTCCTGAAGATCCAACAGATAAAGATAAGGAAGTCCAGAGCACTGAACTTCCAAGTGCTTTTGATTCCTCTGCGAAATTCTCTCCAGGCGCCCCACTCACATCTCAACTTGAGACCATAGCTGTGCAAACCTTGAGTGTCATGAGCTCTATGTCTCTTGGTCCTCTTGCCCCTCCTGCCGCTTCCTCTTCCTCTTTTGCATGGGTTCAACCTTTTGTTGTGAGAGAGAAGAGGAAATCTTCCTCTCGGAGCTCAAGGCCAAAATTTTGATCTTGTGTGGCAGCCATGTTGGGCACTACTCCTTCTCGTGCCAAGAAAGCCAAAGTCACCTTCAGAATAGTGTCTGATGCTCAAGGTCAACAATTCCTGGAGATTGCTAAACCTACAGTAGACAAATCAGAGAAAGACTTACAGGCATCTGACTTGGAACTCTCAAGAATTCCAATGGGAGAGTCTACACCAAAGGTGAGATCCACCTCCGGAAAGCTGTCACAAGAGTCATTGGGAGGGTAGAGAAAGGGCAGCAAACTATTGAACAGTTGGAGGAACAAGCCCAGATTCTCACAGGTTTCATCAAATCTCTTTTGTCTAAGGACAAAGTTTTGGACCCTACCCCATTGACTACTCTTCCACCTCCGTAATTTTGAGACAAGATGAAGTACGAAGTATCAAAGACATGCACAAGTATTCTGTTTATGGCAGAGCTATGGAGGCCATGGTGGAAGATATGCTTGTTGAAGGATTGAACTTCATCGATGAAGCTTTCAAACTCCATGGAAAGGTGAACAATTTGCAATGAAGCTCTCCTCCATTATCGGGGTCATAGATAAAGCACTCAAACTTTGGGGCAGTTGCATAGTAGACCTTCGTCTCATGGGATAGAAAGATGAGAACATTTTGTTGGCGAATAAGGTTTTTGATGATACAAAGGATAATCTGTCAAAGTCCTGGGTTTACAGCGTGGAGTGGAAGATCAAAGTTTTGGAGGAGGCTTTGGGAGAGCTGAAGAATAGCTGGCAGAAGGGTGAAGCTTTCAAGACACTGGTTGCATCAGCTTTCAAAGATATGCATTGTCATCTTCAAGATGAAACACAGTGTGTCCCTTTCCTTGCAAGAAATCAAAGCTCAATTGAGCTTTTTTCAAAGACAATCTATTCAAGGAGAGATCCATCTCCGAAGAGAAAATGAAGGAGATCTGCTCTCTTCAATCTGCCATTGAAGAAGCAAATAAAGATTATCATACTCATGTCAAGTTTGATAAAGAAATGGAGAATTTTCTCAGATTTTGGGGTCAGTCTACAGCCAACACGTCAGTCCCTCGTGGCAGAGACATAGCCGAGGCATTGAAAAATTCAGGCAGTGAATTTTGAAGTCAGTGGGTCCCTCCCAGTCGTAACCACATGTCTTCTTCTCCGTTTTCTTCTCTTCTTTTCTAATTCTTTTTCTCGAATTCATTGTAACCAGTTGAGGTATTGCGATTGGCAATCCTTAACTAATCTTTAGTTAAAAGAAGTAGTTCAAAGAGTAATGGCGATTTGTAAGCTATATAATGGCCTTTCCACGCCATTTTTAGGGAGGAAGAACTTGGCTTATTTTCCAAAAGTGTAAATAGATCATAAAGAAATCAATACAGAAGGGCTTTCCATTCTTTGTCTATCTGATCTCTGTTATTCTTAAGCTTTCATTTAATTTTTTGTGAAGATCATTTGTCTGGTTTGTTTGTCTTGCCGATTGCATATTCTCCAACTTTGCAAGCATGGTGATCTTGTATAACCAAGAAGGAACTTTGTGTCCTTGATTAATGAATCTGTGTTATGTTAAGAAACTTTGTGTTCTAGCAGATGTTATTTACAGAACTTTGTGTCTTTAAATTCCATCTTATTTATATGATACAAATGATCTTGTTTCAATTCACTGTAACTTCGCATACATAAAGAATTACTCTGTTATCTATAATTCTGCATGTTTCCTTTTCTGCTCATTCTCATATTCTCATTCCTCAGTCCTTTTGTAATTGATGACCTTTATAGAAAACACTTTCGCAATATCCAAGTTCAACCAGAAAATCATGTTTTGTATATTTGTAAATAAGCTAGTTTCTGAATAAGGGAACCTCTCCCATTAAAGAGGAGGGACTTCTTGTCCCACATTTGTTGCTCTTCGTAAAGTCCTATTTGACAACCAACGAGCTCTAATGAATCCAAATACCTTATTGGGCAAGGTCTCGATCCATTTGATATGCCCATAGCTCTGATTTTCCACTCCAAAAATGGAATCATCTTGTACACCTCTTTGGGTGAATGGTGTGGAAGAAATGATGAATTTCTCCTACTCTTTCTCTTCTTCATCCAATGAAGAACATGGAAGATTTAAATCTCCCAAACTTGATTCCAAAAGCTACTATAAAATACAGGCTGCTGCAAATAAATTCTCTCCTTTATGGTAGAAGGTTCTTGTGTTTGGAAGATGGATGATGAAGGAGAAAACAATGTGATTTCAACTGGTTCCTCTCCATCAAAACAGTCCTCCAAAGCTGACAATTAAACTGCCTCCTTGTTTTCCTACTGCAAATGCTCAACCTCTTCCATGATGTTCTTTTGATTTGCAACTTGATCACCATGGTTATCTTCATATTCAAAGATGAAGTTTGAAAGATCAAACTCTTCTTCAACATTGGAGATTGAAGAGAATGAAGTAGAAGGAAGAACTGAAGGTTCTTCTATAACCTGTTTTGTGTTCAAAGCTTTTGGATCTGCATTTCTCTCCTCCACAGCTGGAAAGCACTCCTCTTCTTTTTGTAGCTCTTCATCTCTGATTGCAACATCCACTTGCTCCTTTCCAATGGGACTTTGAGCTGATTTTCTTTCCTCTTCCATGGCTGATTGTGCAACTTCTATTGGATCAACATCTTCTTCCAGCAGAGTGCCAACATGGACACTACACTCTGAGCAACTTGATGACTGATCTTCTTGCTTCTCTGCTGCTATAAAATCAGCCTTGGCCACCACTTGTTCTTCAACCTTTACCTCCTCTATAGGCTTAACCAGCAAGGGGATCTTTGTAAACCCAAATTTAGCATCCCAACTCATCAGATTGTCTAGTATTTATCTTGTTGGGTTCCTCTTCTTGCTGTCCTTGATTAGATTCTTGAGTATCTTCCCAACATGGACTTGGGAAAGTAAGAGGAGTGGCAGGTTGGGGTTCAACCAGATTTGAAATTGTTTGTGGTGGGGAGGGAGGTGGAACTTATTGTTTGTTTGGAGGGGATGACTGTTTGGAAGGGAAAAGGGTAGAAGAATTGAAATGGGATGGAAGACTAGGGGATGGAGAAATGGAACCAACATTTGGAGTAGCATGGGCTGGATTTGGAATTTGGCATTCAAAATGAGATGGTGCTACTTGAGGAATGGAAAGAGAAAAACCAGATGATGGTGTAGAACTTACCCATTGACAAGGTTTCTCAGCACCAAATTCATAGGCCCCTATCTCTTCATTCCATTGTGCAAGTTGGGGCAGCATCTCCACCATGAAGTCTAACTTCTCCTGAGGGTTGAAATGTCTTGGAAAAGGACCAACCCATGGACAAGGTGCCCTGTAACCAATCTGAAATGCCTTCATTTTTGCTATGCCCCTTGACTGAACCATGCCAATCTCCATTTTTTGGATCTTCTCCAACAGACCAGCATCTTGCATTTGATTTTCTTCATTGCATGCATACCCTTGCTCTTGATATGTTTCATAGCCAAACTAATTTTGGTATTGCTCATATGGGTAAGCATGATGATTTTGAATTTGTTCAAAATGCTAATTTGGAGGAGTTGTAAAACATATTGGAGATGGATTTGAATGACATTGCTACTGTAAATGTGAATTCCATGATGGAAATGAAGTCATGATTGCACAACTTCATGGAATGGAAAAGAATGAAAGAGATGGAAGAAAAATGGGTGAAAAAGGAATGGAAATGAATGAAAAGGAAGGTCTACAACTTCAGAGATGGGTTGTTGACCATATGGAGTCACTAGATGTGTTTGCAATTGCCTCCAAAGGCTGAAATCTTCACAGGAACACACCAACCTGCAAAAAATGAAATGGGAGACCTCTTGGTCCCACTGGGCATCTGCAGCTGTTAGTGAAAATTCACAGACACCCCAAACGAGTTATGGATCTACTTTTCTAAGGTAGAGTCATTTGGTGTGATTGCACAATATTGAGCTTTCCCAAAGTGTGGGACCTTTGTAAATGGGGAAATCTCTCTAGAGAAGGATGGTTCCTCTTCCTAAACTACCTGCCACAAGCTATTCTAGTGCAGAAAGCTAATATAACATAATCTAACTTCCAAGGAGAGAAGGAGAGGAAGAAAACAAGGAAAACCAAAGCCTACACTAAAATGGTGATACGGCGAGAGAAGGAAAGTGTTGATCATCTATCAAAATGCCATGGAACAAGAAGAGGTGAGCAATGGAAAGGATGAACAAGTGCGTCACGGACCAAAGATGGATTTCACATAGAAAATGTTCCAAAACTCCATGAAAATAGCTCCAAAACCTGAAATGAACATCCAAACATGCACAAATACCCTGTAATGAAGATAGGTAAGGAGAACAACAAATAAAATGAGCCAAGGATGGACAAATGCATCACAAAACACATTTTTTATTGCTCAAAATTTACACAGTGCATCATTTCACAAGTAAGAGGAAAAAATGCCATTACAGAGCAGGGGAGGAGGTTCAAACTCCATTTTCAACCCTGAGGAAGAAAAGAAGGGAGAGGCAAACAATAAGGATGAACAACCTTTTTCAAAATGAGCCAAAACTGTTTTTTATCGCTCGAACAGAATGAAGGAAATGAGAAAATGCGGGAAAATCAATTTTAAAACTCTAACCACCGACAAGATCCATTTAATTAGCCTACAAAATGATGGGTTTTCATGAAAAATCCCATACTTCATCATACATTTCTTCGCAGAGCAAGAAAGAGGCCCATACTTCATTAATTTTGGTGGTGTAGATACCAAATTTGTGTCTTACGACCCCTTGTGACCCGCATCTCATCTCGCAATCTAACCTCATCACCTAAACCTTACACAATTATTTATTAATTACCTTATAATTGATAAATCCACATCACCTTACCCGCCACCTCACTTTGCCACCTCATCATGACCTAGCCCTAACCCTAAACTAACCTAATTAAGACCCATGACTTGGTCTAGACTCACATCCATAACTAATGCCTCCTTACTCGCACCCAAAGCCGACCTTCTAGCCACTTGACCAAGCCCGCAACTGATCTCTCGGGAGAAAAGCAGGGAAGGTGGGCTATTTTACTAAAAATAGCCTACTTTTTCCTTACCGATGCCGGTTCCTACTCGACCGCCGTCGGTTACGTAACCGCCATCGGTTCCCTGTAAATGGGCTCCCCAAACCAAAACAACGGATCAGAATTTCATTTGGGAGATCAGTCGAATGATTTTTGAAACAACAGAGATCATTGGGAGCGAAAAACAGAGTCCAGATCTTCACTTAACCAAGCAGAGACGAGTGAAGAAACCAGAAGTGCTTGCAGTAGAGGATATCAACTTGCATCTTCGCCAAAACCAGTAAGTCATATCTTGCATGTCCTCTGTTATAACATTTCTTATGCTCTTTGAATCACAGTCCTCCTAAATCCAGTTCTGAACCCACTACTCAAGATCCCATTGCATCTAGTTGTCATTCTTTTACCCCTCATCATCTCATTTCCTAATATCATCCATAAACCAACCTTACCAACACCAAGAAACACAAACACCCCACCAAAACAATCAACCTACAGGTCCTAGACCCAACCGACGGCGGTTACCAGAAACCGGTATCGGTTACCCTGACTATAACCAGAAACCAGCCTTCTCCTACTAGTTTCAACCAAGTAATCTAATTGATATTTTGCAGTCTTTTGTGTTAATTCATATTAGCAGGGGAACTGACCACCTTCGAAAGGAAGTTTTATATTTCCTGGGCCCAAGGCAGTTTCCTCATTTATTGTTTAATCAAAATCTTGTGGTCTTGTGTTCTTATTTGCAGTAGTCCTTCCAAGACAAAAAGGAGTTCTCCACAGTCAACCTGATCTTTCTCTACGGTACGCGCACACCATCTCGACATTCAACAGGTATTCCTCCTAACCCTAACCTCATCTGTTTCTAAAAGGAATGAAAGGATAGAAGCAACTCTATTCCCAGAAGCCGAAACATTCCGAGCGAAACATTTTGGCACGCCCGGTGGGACCCATTTTGGGTTTCTTTCTCTTGCTTATTTTCATTTTAGGAAGCATATTTGCTGTTGCTGCTTTTGTTGTATATTTTCGTAAAGAATTTGTCTTGCTTTCCTAGTTTCGCATTAGTGAAAGTCATCTCTCTTGCTTCATCGAACATAATTTTCGATTTGGGTTTAAAACACATGCATTGCATTCCTGCTTGTTGTTCTTCAATTCTAGTGAACATAGATTAAGTAACAGGTCATACACGTGGGGGTGATATCCATGGTATTGATAGGAAATTAACCCTAGTTTCACTGCACAACACATACCGAATCACTTCACAATTCACACAACAGCTCAAACATCCCCCTTTTCCGCGGTATTCCCGCCCGATTGAGGTAACCTTATAAGCCAAAACAAACTTGACATTTCCCCTAGGTCTTGTTGTTTAGGATTCTGACATCATCTTACGTCTAAAGGCATAAGCCCACGATAACTAAAATTAACCCTAGGGTTAGTCTCTGGATTTGCGTGTGCATCTTGCTTGTTTTCAAATTCTATTTTCTCTGTCATACTTTGTCTTCTGTGATCAATAAGTTGACAAATATACTCAACGTTGCTAAAAATCAAATTAGCAGCCTTTTATATCTTCTTATCCTAGACTTTTGACACCGGCATCGGTTAACTGACCGACGTCGTCTGCTCTCTGACCGACACCGGTTATTAAACCGATATCGCGAGTTCTTGTCTTCATCGCCCTCGACAAACCAAAGAACCTGCCAAATTCATCATTCTGAGGTTGTTTTTGTTCTTGATAGATTGAAACTTTCCTGTGTGTTCTTGTCCATGGTTGTCATCACTCGGAAGCAAGCCGCCGCCATGGTTTCACATGCCTGCTCTGTGTCTTTGCCTGAATCACCCCCTTCACATTCTATAGGGAACCCTACGGACACCAGTGAGATCCCCCAAATTCCTGTAGGAGACAAGGACTTTGCCAAATTTCTGGATGCTAATCCCAGCGCTGTACAATACTATTTGTCTCATGCCCCTGACCGTACGCCTGATGGTCAGCTCCTTGTTGGCATGCCTATTAGTATAGCTGCTCATTTAGCTCCCACTCCTCCTGATAACACCACCTTACTTCCTGCATCTCTAGCCCCGTCTCCCAATCCGACGGCTTCAGAGGTTCATACGACCCCGATTAGCTTTCCTTTGGTTAATCTTGGACCCCACGTATCGTTACCACCAACTGCCCCTACCTCATCTCTCTTTCAGACCACTCCATTCATGACTTGCTCTCTGCCACCTATTCACACGAGCTTTCCTTCTCAAGCTCCGCCTACCTTTTCATTCCCATACACGTATCCAGTAACCTCAACACCTTATATGGGACATCCCTATTCTGTTGCTCCAACATACTCATCCTCCATACCTTATCAACACTTAGCCCCACCATTGTCCAAAGTGAAGCCCTTGGTCCAACTTGCCTCCGTTTACCACAACCGCACCATCATCTCATCCAACCACAGATTTCATCAAACAAATGATGGACAAAATGCAAAACCTGGAGGCTTCTGTTTCGGGAAGTCGTAGCGCCTTGACATACGAGCAAGTTTGTCGGGAGCCTATTCACCCTACTGTTCCCCTTCATTCATATCCTCCGCAATGGGAGTTGCCGAAATTTACTCGTTTTAATAGTAAAGAGGATCCTCAACAACACTTGCGATCATTTAGACATGCTTGTTATTTGATTGCCCATGATGACGCCTTGTTACTCCGCACCTTCCCCATGTCCTTATCAGGACCCGCCTTGGAGTGGTACAGTGCTTTAACCCAGCTCTCGATCTTCTCTTTTAACCAACTAGCCCAATCTTTCTTGGATCATTTCTCCATTAACATTGCCAAGAAAGTATCTATCACCGACCTTTATGCCATCCGACAATTCGAAGACGAATCTATCGCAGATTTCGTGGGACGATGGCGTGGCCTTATCAACCAACTTACATATGCCTTGCCTCAAGCTGAACTTATCAAACTTTTCACGTGGGCATGTGCTAAGCACATTTCTCCTACTCTTCAAATTCAAACTTTCCGCACATTCGACGAGGCCTTTACCATGGCCCGAAAATTAGAAATTCGAGCCTTAGAAGAGGAGAAATTGCGGTTGCGTAACAAAAACCCCAATTTCCGAACTCCTGATTCTATCAATAAACCAAATACCGCCACTCCTCACACATCCACTTCTTCTAAATCAAAAGGAGCTGTCCACGCGGTGATGGTCAAATCCCAACCACCGTCTAATACCCCGCCAAAAACCACTTATAAGTATAAAGCAGAACCCATCAACTACACTCCCTTGGGAGAAACATATGGTGTGATATTGGAAAAATTGCTCAAAGCAGGAGCCATTACCTTACCTCCTGTTAAACCTCATTCCGGGTTTGATTCCACTCGCGCCATACCTTCCTGGTACAAAGAAAATGACTTTTGTAACTTTCACCGCGTAAAAGGACATAGTCATGAAAACTGCAAGATGTTGAAAAACATAGTGCAGGAAATGGTTGACGTAGGGGATATAACCCTCGATAATCCTAACGCCCCTGCTAACCGAAATTTGAAAATCTTTAACAAACCATTCCCGAATCACTCTTCTAATAGTAATATAAACCAAGATATCTTAGCCGAGGAGAGTGTTCATGAGATCCATGCAGTCTTCGATTCCCAGCCAAAAGCTTCTATCGAAATTTTTTTGAATCAAGCCTCTTCATTGACACAGGAGCCCGAACCTCCTTCACCACCATCAACACAAGGCGAAATCATTCCTTTACCCATACAGGAATCAACCGCCCAGGATTCTCGTTTCACCGATGAGTCTTCTTACACCACATCCCTGCAAGACTGCGAACACCTGTTAGCTAACCTATCTATTTCCCAAAGATCCCCTTCTACAACTCTTGCTACACAAGAGGAGAGCTCGCCACTCCTTTTGTCACCTTTAGACGAGAAACTTCTTACACCGACATCACCAACTTCTTTAACCATAACGGACCCTCTCAAACACGCCCTCTTACCTATTAGTTCTTCATCGCCTAAATCTTTTCAGCGACCTGTTGACCTCTTAACATCTATTGATACAGCGCCTCATCTACCCCTTGTATCACACCCGCAGTGGACTGGAATTACAACCCACCTTTCTTCCGTACAACAATTACAAATCACACCTGGAGACTGTCATTCCACAGAAGATAGACAGGCCCTATGGGAACGTTTGAGTACCCCTTTTTCTACTCAAATGCAAATGACTGATCCTGATGTCTCCACCATATACCCGAAGTGTTTACAGAAGCTTAAAATGCCCCTGTTCTCACCTTCACCCCCCTCACCTCTACCAAATGCCCCGTCCACTTCTATCAACTTAACCAGATCTTCCCCTACGCTTGGGACCTCACCAATGCCCAGTCTAACGCACCCACCTAAGCGACTCGATCTATCCAAAATAAATCCGTCCCGCCACCTAGAGACAAACTCAATCCGTGCCCCTATCACAATCAAAACCATCATCATCATACCTACCTTCCATATTGGGACCCCATCCCTCTACCTTACATCAATATATCATACCTCCTGCGTTTTCTTCAAAACAACCTACGCCTTCCACACCCATACAGAAATTTGTGGTATAAGAACACCGTCACTCCGTATCCTCGTCCACCTATCAACCCTAAACAAATTCCATCATTAAAAGATTTGTTTTCGGTCACTCCTATTTCCCCGTGGTTGTTTTCTGATACCACATCATCTGCGGCCTCATCATCCAACATAGCTTCTGCGCCAAAGAAATCACGTTTAGTGAAAACCACGTATCAACACCCCTCGGCTAAACCACCACCCGTGTGAACCAACCACGCCCAAACATTACCAAAACCCGCACAACCAATACCCTCATCCTCTTCCGATTTTGACCCACTCAAAGGATCTTACGCCAAAATCCTTGCTATGTTGATGGAGAATGTGACCATTTCCCTACCTCCACTTAGACCTTATGACCCGTCTAAACCCCGACCCATGGGTTACGATGAGTCTAAAATCTGCGCTTATCACCACACACCAGGACATGATGTGGAGGGATGCAAAGCTCTAAAAACCATCCTTCGTCGTGAGTCACCCTCTCCCGAGATAGAAAGATTAAGAAAGACAACTTAAGAAGGGAGAGACCTTTAGTTTCCATTCCCTCTCCTATACCATCTGTCCCCGCCTCACCAAAATCTATCATTATTACAACCCCACCTCTTGAAGACCATGAGTTATCCCAACCATCTTCCTCATCTCAGGTCTACGAGATTAATATGATTAGTGTCGCTACTCGAGGGTAGAAAAACAATGGGAAAGCAAAAGAAAACACACCTGCGGCATCTCTTTCTCCGTCAAACATCCCGATTGCACCACCACCTAAAGTGGTCATTCGCGGACCCACCTATCCCGTCTCTAATGGCATTGCCCACCGAAATATGATTAAACAGCTTCACCAATCACCCGTAAAAATGACACTGTATGATCTCATTCAGACTTCTGAATCTCATCGACAAGCTCTCGTTGAGATCCTTCAAGGGATAGAGGTTTTACCTAATGAAACCCTGCCTGTCGCCTCCATTCTAACACCCAATCACGTTGCTTCTCTCACCAAACAACCCACTGCCCCAACCACTTCTGTCTCTGTACAACAAGTTGCTGTAGTCAGTTTCTCCGAAGATGAAATTGTTGACTTTGGTACAGAAGATCCTGACCCTGCTCTTTTCATCTCAGCTTACATCCGGGACATTCGGGTACGTCGTGTTATGATTGATGGGGGTGCTAGCCTAAACATCATCTCTTCAAAATCCTTCCAACAAATGAATATCCCTTCTAGTTGCATGTGTGCCAACCCCATCATGTTGCGGTCATTCAATGACGCTATTACTTCTACCTTAGGCACCGTGATCCTCAACATTCGGGTAGGACCACGTACTTTACCCGAACTCTTCTATGTCTTGGAGGGAGAGTTCCAATATAATATATTGTTGGGTCGTCCTTGGATCCGAGCCATGGGATGCGTTCCCTCAACATTACATAGATGCATAAAATTTGAGTACGAGGGGAAGTCCTACACCGTAAAAGCTGACCCTCCCCCCTTTAAAACCTGCAATATGTTATACCGCCCTAACGATGTGCTTATACCAATCAAGACACCCATACATTCAACCCAACCATCCTCTTCAAATGTACCTCAACCATCCACCTCAACCGCGCCTACGCCTTGGTCGATGAAACCACCATCGCAAAACTACTTCCCTTCCCGCAGCTAACATTCCAACCTCCGACCCCTTAGTAGATGTTTTTCAGCGCCTTACGCTGGGGGAGTACCGCCTATATAATGTTAGTTCTTTCCCTACCCCGCAGGAGTACGGACAATTACATGCACATCCCACCTACGACCGTCGCGTGGGGGAGGTAATCTCTTACGGACCACCCCATTGCCACACTAACCTAACGTATGGGGGTGTTGATGCATCCTCCATTACCCCTGAACCTCCTCTTGGTGTGGTTCCCTTCCAATCCGATTTTCAATACTTGACAAATCGTCATTTTGCCCTCACCTTCTTGACTCGCTGTGCGTGGAAAGGCTTTGGTTTTGGCCTTTACGAACAAGGCCGACATACACTCATTCCCGTGACTACCCGTAAACATAATGATCGTAGTGGTCTCGGTTTTCCTGAAACACCTACACAGGAGACACCTCCTGTCAGCTGTATCCTGGAAGAAGAAGACGTCGCCCCTACCAAACCATCATCACCCACAGAATCTATAGACCCTGAATCCATCCCTCCTAACTTTTTTTTTTCATAAATGCTATCTTCATAGGTCCTCTCACTTATCAACGCGATAATGAGGACCCATCTTCTCTTCCCCTTCTGTATCCAGACATGATCGAAGAGGATTCACCTTTGATTAATGTTGTTGAATGCCAGGATGACGACTCCATCCTCACTTACCTTGGCGTGGATGATTCTTATATTCAACGAGCCTTACCATCTGAAACCCAAACCATGCTGAACGAATCTACCATAGAAATCAACATCCACACGGAGGAGGATCCTCACATTGTGAAGATTGGACAATCCCTTAACACATCAGAACAAGCCGCCTTTACTACCTTTCTCCGTGCTCGCAACCAAGCTTTCGCATGGTCTTACGCTGACATGCCAGGAATTGATCCTACCATTGCCGTCCATAACATCACCCTAAACCCCGATTCCAAACCAGTCAAACAGAAATTGAGAAAAATGCATCCACGCATTGCTCTCTTGGTCAAAGAGGAGCTCCAATGACTCCTTTCTGTTTCCTTCATCTTGCCTATTGACTATCCTCAATGGATTTCTAACATCGTACCTGTCACTAAAGTGACAGGGGGACTTCGGATATGCACAGATTTCCGGGATCTTAACCTCGCTTGCCCTAAGGATGACTTCCCCTTACCTAGCATTGACCAACTTGTTGATCTAACTGCAGGTCATGAGATGCTCTCTCTCATGGATGGCTTTTCAGGATACAACCAAATTTTGGTTGCCCCTGCCGATCAACACAAAACTGCCTTCATAACTCCTTGGGGAACCTTCTGTTATCGTGTCATGCCATTTGGCCTTAAGAATGCTGGTGCTACCTATCAGCGGGCTATGACCTACATTTTTCATGACATTATGCACACTATCCTTGAAGATTATGTCGACGATCTTCTCGGCAAGTCTAAACATCGTAGTGAACATCTTGATGTTTTAACCATTATTTTTGATCGCCTGTTACAATATTCTATCCGCCTTCAACCAAAGAAATGTGTCTTTGGTGTTCTTTCGGGAAAACTTCTTGGCTTTATCGTCTCTTTGCGTGGCATTGAGGTCGATCCATCTAAAGTCAAAGCTATCCTAGAAATGCCCCCACCCAAAAATCTCAAACAATTGCGTAGTTTACAAGGTAAGCTCCAATCTATCCGACGTTTCATCTCCCAACTTTCGGATCGATGTCAACCTTTCCATCACCTCCTTAAAAAGGATATTGCATTCCAATGGAGCGGAGAATGCCACCAAGCCTTTGACGCTCTCAAAACGTATCTCTTACAGCCACCTGTGCTTATCCCACCTCAAGACGACCGCCCTTTCTACCTTTACCTTTCCGCCACCGACCACGCTGTGGGAGCCATGCTTGCACATCGTGACTCTGAGAATCGCGAACAAGCCGTTTATTATATAAGTCATACTTTGGTGGACTATGAGACTAGGTACACACATATAGAAAAGTTATGCCTAGCCCTATCATTCGTGGCCACCAAACTCCGACACTACCTTCTAAATCACAAGACTTTCGTCATCACCAACACGGACCCCATCCATTACATGTATGCCAAACCTCATCTGAACCAATGCATTGCTAGATGGCTCATGCTTCTCACCGACCTCGACCTTGAGTTTGTCCACCAGAAATCAATCAAAGGACAAACCATCGCAGACCAACTTGCGGAAGCTCCCTTACCTGGGGAACAATTTACCAATTTTACATTTCCCGACGAACTCATCGCTACTCTTTCCCTCACAGAGGAGTCGTATCCAATGACCCTCTTCTTCGATGGATCCAAATGCCATCGTGGTGGAGGAGCTGGCGTTGTTCTTATTCCTCTCGATGCTGAGCCTATGCCTCTTTCATTCCGACTCGATTTCCCTTGCACTAATAATACAGCGGAATACGAGGCCCTTGTTCTGGGTCTCCAGGTTGCGTTACATTTAGGTATCAAATCTATCAATATTTTTGGTGACTCTCAATTGGTAGTCAATCAAGTTATGGGCATCTACCAATGTAAAAATGAGGAGCTTCAAAAATACAAACACTACGTGGATTCACTTCTAGCCTTATTTACTCACTATTCTATCCAAACCATTCCACGTTCCACTAACAAATTTGCGGATACTATGGCTTGCTTAGCCTCGCAAATTCCGGCTTCATCAACTGACTCTGAAGTTTTCGTCTTGATCCAACAACTCTTTGCCCCATCTTACTCAGCCCCGGTTGTTTGTATGATAAATAATGTGTCTGCTAGTTCGCAGGATACTTGGTATCACCAATTTCACGATTATCTTACAACTTCTATTCTCCCACCTGACCTTACTAATACTGGCAAACGCGCGTTTCTTAAACGCGTTTCTCGTTATGTTGTTATGGGAGGACTCCTTTATAAACGCGGCTTTGATGGCATCCTCCTTCGATGTCTCACCGGCGCGGAGGTCACCCATACCATCCAACAGGTCCATGACGGTATTTGTGGTGGACATTTTAGCGGCCTTGCCGTGGCCAAACGAATCCTTCGCCTTGGTTATTATTGGCCTACTCTCAATAACGACTGCTACGAATATGTCAAGCGTTGTGTTATGTGTCAACAACATGCCAACCTTCAACATACTCCTAGCCACCCGCTCCAGGTCGCTCGAGATCTTTGGCCCTTCTCACAATGGGGTTTAGACCTTATTGGTGAGATTCATCCGTCCTCTTCGCAACGTCACCGATGGATTATCACAGCAACCGAATATTACACAAAATGGGTGGAGGCTATTCCACTCATTTCAACTAAAAAAGAAAAAATCGTAGAGTTCATTAACCACCACATTATCTGTCGTTTTGGTGTTCCTCATCGCCTGATAACAGATAATGGAAAATCTTTCAAAAACAAGTTGTTGCAAGACCTTTGCGACAACTTTGGTATCAAACTTAGCTTCTCATCACCCTACTATCCACAAGCCAATGGGCAAGCCGAGTCCTCTAATAAAACACTAACCAAAATCCTCATGAAAGTTGTCAATGAATCCGGAAGAAATTGGCACGATCACATCCCCTTTGCCCTTTGGGCTTATCGCACTAGTATTCGTACCTCCACTAATGCCACACCTTTTTCTTTGGTATACGGTACCGAGGCTGTTTTGCCTCTCGAAATACAAATACCCTCCCTTAGAATATCTCTTCAGGATATTCTCACCAACGATGATTTCCGCCAAGAGCGGTTAGCCCAATTGGAGCTTCTTGACGAACGCCGTCTTACAGCTCTTGATCACCTTCAAATCTATCAAAAATGCATTAAACGTGCTTATGATAAGCGACTTCATGAGCGTACCTTTAAGGTTGGTGATCTTGTCCTCAAAGAGAATCAACATGTAACCAAACTAGAAAAGAGCAAACGTGGAAAATTTGCTCCCAATTGGATTGGGCCTTATATAATCACTCACACCTATGGATCTGGTACTTATCGTTTAGCTTCGCTTAATGGTAAACCTGAGCCTGAGCCCCTTAATGCCTTGCATCTTCGACCATTCTATTGTTGAAATTAGTGTTATATCACTTCTTATCCGCCTACTGCTCGTCCCTTGAGCTCCCATACCACCACATGCACTTGTTTCCTACATCTCGAAATAAAATCAAGCTCACCTCTCACCTCCCCTTAACGATGCCTTCCCCTTTTTAGTCTAGTCCATGACTTCAAAGTATTAAAATAAGCCGTATTCTTAGGGGATTTTCTTGAGTCAAACTTCCTACTAAACTAGATGCTTCACGCTAAAAAGAACATCTAGTCATCTAAATTAAATATAGACTACTCCTCGAAGGACAGCTATATGCCAAATTATTGTTGCTATTCTCTATGATGCTCCCTCTGAAGGATGGCTATGCACTAAAATCATATCTGCTACTATAAATATTTGCTCCTCGAAGGACATGCTATACACAGTCGACCTCTAGCGAAGCTTCTCGCATCGATCGCTTCGTGAAGACCTCAAGAATAATACAATCAATATCCCTTGTAGACTTCCCACATCGATCAATTTACATTTAATAAAATAAAAGCCTCATTCAAAAGGACTTTTGAGTCATGGACTTGTCTATTTAGGGTAGGTTCTCTTTCGTCGAACACTCACTTTGTAATAAGTTCTCTCGCACCTCGGCCTATACCATCCACCTCACCTCACCATTTGTTTCAACTCAAGGGACGTAATGTACGCTCGATATATTGTGATCACACAACTCTTTTCACCTATTGACTTCTCGTCTACATGCACGGTACCTAGGGCTCCAAGCTCGTTTCTACGTTGTGTGGTTTGTTTAGCTCTTTTCACCTACGGAGCACTCTTTCTGCTTTGCCTCGCATCTAGGATTGTGTGTTGACCTTAATCAGGACATGGTTCCCTTCTACTTGGGTAGGCTAACTTTCGCTTCCCTTATACCTTTTACAACATCACCAATTCATTACCAACATCATCAACCTTACCTTTACCAATCTTAATATTTTTACCAACCAACCAATTGCCTAAACCGTACCAAATTACCTGAATTCGCCTCTCCCTGATCCTAAGGGAGAACTACATCGGTCTGAGGCCCCTCCTTGCTTTGTGCAATGGGCTATGTAGGCAGCACTTAGGAGACATGGGGTCTCCCAAGGTTAGCTCGACCATCCCCTACCATAACCTATCATGTGTTGTGTTTTTCCTTAAAAATATAAGTATCTTCACGTATTTATATTGATAACACTCACCTCTGCAAGCAACCACTCAGCCTGACCCAAGGCCGCAACAAACCAATCAGGCCCGACCCAAGGCCTCAACCTACCTATTCGGCCCGACCCAAGGCCTCAACCTACCTATTTGGCCCGACCCAAGGCCTCCACCTACCTATTCGGCCCGACCCAAGGCCTCAACCTACCTATTCGGCCCGACCTAAGGCCTCAACCTACCTATTCGGCCCGACCCAAGGCCTCACCCTACCCATTTGGCCCGACCCAAGGCCTCGCCCTACCAATTTGGTCTGACCTACGGCCTCAACCTACCTATTCGGCCCGACCTAAGGCCTCAACCTACCTATTCGGCCCGACCTAAGGCCTCAACCTACCTATTCGGCCCGACCTAAGGCCTCAACCTACCTATTCGGCCCGACCCAAGGCCTCGCCCTACCCATTTGGCCCGACCCAAGGCCTCGCCCTACCAATTTGGCCCGACCCAAGGCCTCAACCTACCAATTGGCCCGACCCAAGGCCTCGCCCTCACTATTTGGCCCGACCCAAGGCCTCCCTTTACCCTTCTGGCCCGACCCAAGGCCGCAACCCAACAACTTGGCCCGACCCACGGCCGCACCACTTCCATCCCTTACCCAAAATCAACACCATACACTTTTATCCACCCATCCGGTAGTTTTTTGTTCAATCGAGCTCACCTGTTCGTGTTTTAGCATGATTAGGGTCCTTGACTTGATCTGTCGACCAACTTTGCCCAGACCTAGACCGTGACGTTTATCTCAACCAAACCAACCTTTTGGTACTGCCGAACATGCCTAAACGTTCCTGTACCTTACCTGTTATATACCCTGGGGCTACTTCCTATGCCTTGGATACCAGGATTATATCACCCTTGTTTGGATAAACTATCGACCTTTGCCTCTGCACTGCTGGTTTGCTCGTCAAATCACGTACCCTAGTCATACTATGGCATTTCAATATGCGTCTGCTTCCTTGAACCTACCCCACCATCTTACCATCCCCTCTACCCCATTTACCCGTTATCAATCCTATCCCTGATTTCCCGTTCACTCAATCTGTGATAGATTTGAGGGGGATTACCTATACCCTTAACAGGAGTAACCACTTCATATTATTGTCCGTGCAGCTTTACAAAACAAGCTACACGACAATAAGGGGCTAATGTAGACACCAAATTTGTGTCTTACGACCCCTTGTGACCCGCATCTCATCTCGCAATCTAACCTCATCACCTAAACCTTACACAATTATTTATTAATTACCTTATAATTGATAAATCCACATCACCTTACCCGCCACCTCACTTTGCCACCTCATCATGACCTAGCCCTAACCCTAAACTAACCTAATTAAGACCCATGACTTGGTCTAGACTCACATCCATAACTAATGCCTCCTTACTCGCACCCAAAGCCGACCTTCTAGCCACTTGACCAAGCCCGCAACTGATCTCTCGGGAGAAAAGCAGGGAAGGTGGGCTATTTTACTAAAAATAGCCTACTTTTTCCTTACCGATGCCGGTTCCTACTCGACCGCCATCGGTTATGTAACCGCCATCGGTTCCCTATAAATGGGCTCCCCAAACCAAAACAATGGATCGGAATTTCATTTGGGAGATCAGTCGAATGATTTTTGAAACAACAGAGATCATTGGGAGCGAAAAACAGAGTCCAGATCTTCACTTAACCAAGCAGAGACGAGTGAAGAAACCAGAAGTGCTTGCAGTAGAGGATATCAACTTGCATCTTCACCAAAACCAGTAAGTCATATCTTGCATGTCCTCTGTTATAACATTTCTTATGCTCTTTGAATCACAGTCCTCCTAAATCCAGTTCTGAACCCACTACTCAAGATCCCATTGCATCTAGCTGTCATTCTTTTACCCCTCATCATCTCATTTCCTAATATCATCCATAAACCAACCTTACCAACACCAAGAAACACAAACACCCCACCAAAACAATCAACCTACAGGTCCTAGACCCAACCGACGGCGGTTACCAGAAACCGGTATCGGTTACCCTGACTATAACCAGAAACCAGCCTTCTCCTACTAGTTTCAACCAAGTAATCTAATTGATATTTTGCAGTCTTTTGTGTTAATTCATATTAGCAGGGGAACTGACCACCTTCGAAAGGAAGTTTTATATTTCCTGGGCCCAAGGCAGTTTCCTCATTTATTGTTTAATCAAAATCTTGTGGTCTTGTGTTCTTATTTGCAGGTAGTCCTTCCAAGACAAAAAGGAGTTCTCCGCAATCAACCTGATCTTTCTCTACGGTACGCGCACACCATCTCGACATTCAACAGGTATTCCTCCTAACCCTAACCTCATCTGTTTCTAAAAGGAATGAAAGGATAGAAGCAACTCTATTCCCAGAAGCCGAAACATTCCGAGCGAAACAGTGGTTGGGGTTATTTTCTACAATTTTTCCATGCTGAGAGACATTTTCCCATTTTTCTCCTACAAAACTCAAAATTGAGGGTTCCATTGTGTAGAGGATTTCAACAAATTTCCAATGATACAAAAATCACAAAAATCGAGCTGCAAAAGTGCGAAAGATATGCCCTTTTGAAGATTTAGGGAAAACAAGGGCAAAATTAGGGCAAAAATCAGGTTCGTGGGCCAAAATCCTCCCTTTTTCCCTCTTTTTTCAAATTGGGAAATTTTTCCAAAAATCTTCATGGCCTACCTCTCCGATGACACATGGCACTTTCTGATTGGTCCATAGCCTTCAAAATAACATTCTACCCCTTTTTCCCACAAAGGGAAAATTTTCCCAAGGTCCCCGTCTGGCCCGACCTCCACTACTAACGTGGACACATGGCGCCTTCTGATTGGTCACGGAGATGCGGTCCAACTTTTCACCTTTGTGCTTTTATGGTTTTGGAAAAAAACCAAAAATCCTTCCAACCCCCCGACTCCCGCTGACTTGGACACGTGGCGCATTATGATTGGTGTGGGGCCTTAACCAATTTTCTCCATTCTCCTTTGCGGGCTTGCGCAGCGAACTTTTACCTTTGAGTTTTTTAGCCAAAAGGCTAAGTGTCAAATTTCTCTCCATGCCCCGCCAATGGAAAAATTGCTTCCCCTACTCTGCCGCCCCAATATTTCCTAGTAAAATTTCCTCCTTACCTCCACGGGCCCACCTAAGGAAAATTTCCCCTCCAAACTCCACTGAGCCATAACTCAAAAAATACAAGGAGTTAGGAGGAATTCTTTACCTTTCTAGAAAGGGGAAGAAAAATCCTATCTTATGAATCCATTTCTAGAATCTTTTGAGTGCTTGAAATGTGTGAAAATTGAATTTGAAGCACAAGGAAGGAAAGAATGAAGGCAAGTTAGCCAAAATAAGCAAGGGCTCATTTTGGATAACATTCATTAGCTACTCCGAGAGTGTTTTTTTACATTTTTTCGAGCTCTTATTATTTCTTGTGGGTTAGTAAGTACATCTACCACAAATTACGAAAGGGAGCTCCAAAGTAATGTAAGACACTATTTCTCATACATAACTTAGTTTTTTTCCTTTTTCTTTATTTGTGATTATTATAGTGTCAATTCATTGTGATCACTTGAAACTTATTGTGGTCTCCACACCTACAAATTTTAAATCCAATTGAAAGTGAGTGGCCATTTATTTTATGGCACATGAACACATATGATTTTAATAAATGTACTAAACTATAAAGTTCCGCAAATAGGGGTGAAAAATATTGTTTTGGAAATTTGTGTGTGTGTGTTTCCTTTCTTTCTTGAATTATTTATTTCTCTCTCCTCATGATGGATGCTAGTGTTTTTCCTTTTCTCACATAGTTTAACTTCTTTTAATGGATATCTAAGATTATTATAACACTATGGGGTAAATTTTTGTACCGCATCACTATGGGAGTGGAAAAATAACTAACAACCAAACCCAAAAAATCTAGGTGGTTTAGCCAATGTGACAAAGCCTTAGGTCTTCTTTATATGTTTTCTCTCTTGACTTGCTCTTGAATGATTCTTCCACATCACCGATGGATCTTGGAAAAATATTGATGATATGTTTGGAAAACAATATGACATGAGAGCCCATGAGTTAAAGAATGAACTACTAGGATTAACTCTAGTAACTTTGATAACCCATAGGAATTCTTCCAAAATGTTATTCACACTATGTTCTTGTTGAATGAATATAGAGTTGACAAAAAGGATGCCCAAATGATCTTATTTATTATTTCTAATCTTGGTCCTAAATACTTTTTCTTCTTTTCTACCTTTCATGACACAAAAGAAGCTCCAGGGACTTCTTGGAAGATGCCCTCAATTAAAATTTTTAATCCCAATTCATTCAAGAACAATAAAAATTGATTCAATTAGGAGAAAAAAATTCCAAGTCACATGCCCTTGTTGTAAATACTAGTAAATGAAAGGATAATAAACAAGAAAAGAGGAAAGAGAAAAAGGAACAACCTAAGAAAGAATCTAAGACCACCCAAATCAAACCCAACATGAACACTTATACTTCCATAGGAAAAATGAAAGAAGGAAAAGTGTAAGTGTTCCTACTACAATAAGTCAAGAAATGAATAACATACATGAATGAGAAAAAATTGATCACCTAATTCATTTACTTGAGAAAAATAATTTAGGTGTTCCTAATTTTATCAAGAAAAATTCCTAAAACCCGATTCTCCTAAACAAATGAATCAAAATATAAGAAGAATAAAGGAAAGGGGCTTGTAGCTATATTTGCTCCTTCATCAACATGGGTGG